>CM037884.1:6072376-6672376 GCA_021292165.1 Shinisaurus crocodilurus | reverse complement strand
TGAACTTGGGACTTTTTGCATGCAAACCATGCACTCAACCACTGTAGTGGTTAGAGTGTTGGACTGGGACTTGGGAGATCCGGGTTCTAGTCCCCGCTCGGCCATGAAACTCACTGGGTGACTTTGGGCCAGTCACTGACACTCAGCCTAACCTACCTCACAGGGTTGTTGTGAGGATAAAATGGAGAGGAGGAGGATTATGTAAGCCGCCTTGAGTTCCTCGCAGGAAAAAAGGTGGGGTATAAATGTAATAAATAAATACCGGTAAATAAATCACTGAGGGACTAACATAGCTATGTGTGGGGAGGCAGCTGAGTAATTCTGCTTTATTTAATTTCCTTTTGGGGGCTAGTAGCTATGGTGGACTTATTTTGAGACTGGTGTCACACTTTTGTTATTTGGATTTAGGCTAAATTAACTGGAAGTAGAGATTAGGTACAAATCAGCCTGAGGCCTCTTAAGTATCTACAGCTTAGAAGACTTCCCAATCATATGAATGAATGAATGAATGAAAGAAAGAAAGAAAGAAAGAAAGAAAGAGAAATCCAGACACAAGAAGATAAAGTTTTCCTATTTCCTTTTCTTTTCTTTCTTTTTAAAAAAACCCTCAGAGATTTATGGCTTGCAAATATGGCAAGAGGCCCCTAAAGCAATTTTATTTCCTCACTATATTTACCTAGGCAGGATCTACACTGGAGCCCCTTTTGTTTGTGCGGCATGGTATTCTTCCCACCCCCTCCATGCAATTGCTGCGCTATGGGCCACACATTCATGAGTACATACAGCACAGTATCTGCTGTGTTTATTACACGACTGAGTGCCGCACACCAATGCATAGTGTTGTAATTGTGGGAGAAGGAGGAGGAGTTTGAAAGATCATCTGTGTTTTATAGTTTGTGTTTACAACTTGAGCACAAGCCACAAGCCACCGTATAATGCTGCAATTGTGGGAGAAGTTGGAGGTCATGCTGCTAGTTCAGGATGCTTAAAAAAAAAAAAAAGTCCTGTATCTGCATGCATACCTTTGCAGATGTGCAGGAATGTAGGTTTAAAAATGAAGCATGTGGTTATTCACAGCTACACAGCTGTGTAGGTGTGCAGTGAAAAATAGTCTTTGAAAATCACAGATTTCCTGCCAAAAAAATCATTTCCCCTCCTTCCTGCCCCCCACCTGAGGTCAGCTCAGACCAGAGCAGTGTTCTCCAACCTTGGGTCCCCAGATGTTTTTGGCTATGCTGGCTGGGGCATGCTGGGAGTTGTAGGCCAAAAACATCTGGGGACCCAAGGTTGGAGAACACTGGACCAGAGGGTTTGGCTTCCTAGCAGTGCTGAACCTCTTCTTTTAGAAATTAACCTTCTGCAGGCTCTGATCCCGCTGGGCAAAGGGATGGTGGTGCATCTTAGCTTTTCCTGTAACAAAACAGGCTATACAGCTTTAAAGACAGTCCCACTATTAAGAGTTACAATACGACTAGATTACAATACACATGACTTGGTAGTGCATGGAAACTGCAGTCAATGAAGAAAAGGTGTTATAAAAGTGGTTTGGGGGAAAGGGAATATTGAGGGAGAAATTGCATCAGGACAACAGATAGGGGAGTGTGTCATGTGCTGTTCAAGTGAGCTAGATGCTACAGTAGCGGGATAAAACACTAGTGTGGACTGGCCCTCGGTATTAAGTGTGCTACATCTATTCTCCTCCTCGCAACTCCCATTAGACCTCTCGAATGAGCACAGATAATTAGGCAGACCAAACTAGTGGCTACGGAAGAAGATTCCCCCTTTGCTGGACAAATGCTTTGTATTTTGCAAAATTGGAAATGGGAATTAGACAGACAGACAGACAGACAGACAGACAGGGGTCTGCCATTCTCAGTTAGCTTCTTCCCCTGACCCATAGTTTGGATTTTAATAGTTGTAGAGCCCTTTTTTTATCTATTGGCATATGTCCTTCAGTAAACTACCTTGTTCCCCTCCCCCCCCACACACACATCAAGCCTCCGGCCCCCCTCGTTCTCTTTCCCCATCTCCCCTTTCTTAAGAAGACTTTCCCAGGTCTTTTTTTGGCTGCGGTTGAACGGTGTTGGCTCATAGCCATATTGCAACAAAGACCTGGCATTCCAGCTGTCTGCTTCTAATCTCTAGTGTCAGCTCTTGTTAATGTTTCAGCGTGAAATCAGAGGGGGCAGAGCTGCATGGAATATTAAAAAAAAAAAAAAACCCACCGTGATCAGAATTCCACTGAAATGTTGATCGCCCTGTGAGTGTGAGGCTGGGAACCCCCGCCCCCATTAAATCCACCATCTTGCATTAGATAAAAGGGGGGGGGGGAAAGGGAGCTTTCTACCATTGAAAACCTATAGGAAGTGCAGCAGTGTGTATCGGTGAACAAAATTAGCATTTTATTTTTCAATTGGAGATCGAAGTTGATTTCTTCTCCCACTGGAATGTGTGCTTCTCGTCCTGTTTAAGGCACCTGCCATTTTAAATTGAAACTCTGTTATTTCCCTCCTGCGTGAGGGAAGTCTGCCATTATATTTCAGCTTTGTAAAACATCCTCCACCCACAAATGTTAGGAATTGTCAAAATTGCCTTGGAGCTCTCTTCCCCCCCCTTCTTTTCTCCTCCTCCACCCCAACATGCAAATAATGGAACTGGGATTGCAATCCTAAGCACTTTCCTGAGAGTAAGCCCTGAGAAACCCAATGGGACTTACTTCCAAGTAAACATGTACAGGACTGCAAGTTAGTGCCTTGACAGCAAGTGCTATTCTATGCTTTTTTGTGGGTGGCTGGGCCTGCTCTTAATTATATCGCAATTCCTTTGACTATGATGCAGGAGAACAAGATCTGTGCTTGCTCTGTGGTTATGGAGGACATACTACTAGATATGGGGTGACACACACACCCACCCCACATTCCTGGTCTGATTTGGAAATAGTTCAGATGAACTCAACTGTTCCTCTGAACTAGGGCTTTGCGAAAGCATCAGCTAGCCAAATAAAAATAAAAATGGGGGCAAATTTGCGCATGTCTAAGGCAGCTTCCCCAACCTGATGCCCACCATATGTGTTGGTCTAAAACTCTCTGCATCTCGCCCCCCCCCCACCAGCATTTATTAGAGGCCACCAGGTTGGGGAAGGCTGGTTTAAGGCATGAACCCTGCAACCTCATTTACCTCAAGTTTCATTTCTTCTGTTGCTGTTCACCAAGATTCTCCATAACTTTCTTCCATTTCCCCTTCCCCAGAAATAAATTATATAAATACCCCTGAGACCCAGGAGTTCTGTCATGGAAGAAACCAGTTGCTGGGGAAGGAAAAGCCCTGTCATGTTACATTCCCAGCAGGATGAAAGAACCAGCTCCCTCCGGTCTTCGTTCTCCCTGCAGGGGAGCACAGAACGTTCAGAAGTCAACAAGGCTGCCCGAGGCTTTGAAACCCTCCAGAACTGATCCTGCATATTGCCTCTTGTTTGTTCACTCTCCATGAATGAAGAGAGATATGAAGAATAGCTGGATAATTGTGAGAGCCGCCCGTGGTAGAACCCCAGGTTGCTCTGCACACATTGTCCATTTAACTTTCATACCACTGAGAACAGATGTAAATGTGTGGCAGGACCGGTGCAAGGCAGTTTGGTGCCCTAGGCAAGATCAGATATTTAGCGCCCCCCTTCCCACTTGAGAGCGCTGTATTTTTTAAAAAGGCGTTTCTGGCGCCCCCTTTAGCCCTGCAGCCCTAGGCAGCTGCCTAGTTGGCCTAATGGTAGCACCGGCCCTGATGTGTGGTGAGAAAAGGCCATGGTATGGACCTTCCTGGATCTTACCACTTCATATGTGTGTGGGGTAGAATCACATTTGAATGGCCAGCCACATCATTCAATCCCTGCATGTGGAAAGTTAAGCATGTCAAGGAGGAGGCTATGCTAAAATCCTCCTGGATATGCTAGATTTTCATATGCAGGGAGGACTTTTTTCATTGGAAGGCCATGCATATGCACGATTCTGCCATCTGCAGCCTGAAGTGGTTCAGTCCAAGAGTCCCGTGACACTTGGATTGAAATAGGCTTCCTTTCTTTTTAATAGGTAGAATGTAAGCCAAGGCCCTCCCAACTGTTGCAGCTTTGTAGCTCAACATCCCAGCCTGGGAAAACCCTTGGACAATTTGACATTTTCCAAATGACAATGCAAGAACACCCAGCGCCTCCACTTGCCTACCAAGTGGAGATAATATACATTTCCAATTAGCAGTACAGATTCCAGTCATGTTCTCTTTTGCCGCCTAACTATCTTTGTTTTGCTTAAAAAAAAAGAAGAAGGAGAAAAAAGCTAGTCATTCATTAATGAAATCCTGCCGTTCGACTAATCCTGGACACAATGCGGCTTTTCTCTCCCCAACATAAAACTACAGTTACCCAAAGCTCACCACTGCCTTAGGATCCCTTGTCATTTGCTTTTCATTACTTACCTGATGTAGCACCGTAGCAGTCAAAGGCAGCCCTTCGTCACCAAATCAAAGCACTGAATACATGTATTCCCAGTTATTTCTTCTTGCATTTCACCCACTTTTTCTCTCTCTCCCAACCAACACACCATAAGCAGTCTCACATATAACCAACAAAGGTGCAGACCTCTGCATCTAAGAGACCAGTATGTGTACTGTATTTTATTAAGATTATGTTCTGCTTCCATTCTGTCAGGGGCATCGAACTCCCATGGGTTGGAGGGCCACACTTTCCCATCCAGTAGATGTCTCTGGGCTACACACACATACAAAATCCAAATTTTGTTATGCGTCAATCATAGGACCGGTGGTCAATTTCTGAAAATAGGAATGTAGGAGGCTGCCTTATACTGACTGGGTTCAGACACGACAATAAAGCCACACTCAAGGGGGTGAGTATGGGTTGAGTGTGGGTTGATGTTGAACCATGGGTTGTTGCTGAAACATGGGTTATTGTGTTGTCTGGACCCATCTGCACTAACAACCCATGGCTTGTTAACCACAAACAACCCATGAAGAGAACCCCATGGTTTGTTGTGTTGTGGGTTGTTCACCATGGTTTGTTATCTCAGCTGGGTTCAGACAACACAATAACCCAAGTTTCAATGACAACCCACACTCAGCCCACACTCAACCCTTGAGTGTGGGTTATCGTCTTGCCAGAACCTAGTTGTTGAGTCAGACCATTGGTCCATCTAGCCCAGTATTGTCACCAACACTGACTGGTAGAACCTCTCTATGGTTTCAGGCAGGATTGTTTCCAGCCCTACCTGGGGATGCTGAAGATTGAACCTGGGACCTTCTGCATGCAAAGCTCATGCTCTACCGCTGAGCTAAGACCCTTCCCAGTGTGCCATCCCTCTATATCTTCACACACACACAAAGACATCACCCACATTACAGCTGCTCCCACTTGTCAGCCTCCCCCTTCTTGGGCCTGAGCACCTCATTGCAACTCCCAGCTTCCCACCATCTGAGCCCTCTCTTCCAAAATTGTTCCACATGCCAAAACACACACACTATACTCTCACAATCCTGCCAGCCTAAATGTCCACATCTCCTGCTCGACCATTATCCAAATTGCCTCTTCTACTGGCCACAGGCGATCCCACCGGTGGGGACAGTGGGGGAATAGCTGATGCTGTGGCATGCAATGACAACCACTGCTGAGTCAGCCCTCTGCCCTACCAAGAGTGTTAACTTTCTAGCCCTCAAGATACTTCAGCAATCTGTGTGTGCTTTGGTAATGTGCTGTGGGTGATATAGATCGTGTGTCTGATAGCCCTGTAGTAAACCTTCTGGGAAGCACAATCTTGCATTTTCTCCTGAGCACTACCATAGTCTGAAACTAGGGCACTCTTGCTTCTCCCCCTCAAAACTTGGGATGTGAAGGTCTGTTTTATAACAATGGCCAGCACTCCAGCATAAAGCAAAACAAAGATGGGAAGGAATGTTTGCATGTGGGAGTCCTATTGCCCTTTCAAACACTTGAAGAACCCGTGGATTGGGGGAAGGAGGAGGGTTGCTGTGGCAGCCAGGAATGTACAGTAAGTAGCCTTGGGTTGGGGTGGGTGAGTTACGGACAGTTGCATCAAGGGATGTAGGTTTGGAACTACAAGACACACCACATGCATGTGACTTTGTCCTTCACAATTCTTGGACTGCGAGAGGGGGGCATTTCATGTAGCAGCCAGGAACATCTATCTCCATGTGGGGGGGGGGAAGCTGTATTTATGAGTATTTACAAGCCAACAGGTTCAAATTTAGCTTGCAGACAAGCTGATCTTGACCCTTTTGGTGCTCTGTATGCAAAAAAAGAAGCAAAGGGAGCACTGTACAGCTCTATACCATTTTCAAAAGAAGAGCTACTGAGACGGAATACTAAATTTAACCCTTCAAGAATGCCAGTGATGGCTTTCAGGTGGGGGGATATTAAAAAATTGTTGCTCTCTCGCATTACATTGTAGTCTTGCTTTGTGTAATACTAGGGGAGGGCAACCATGGGAGGTCTCGTGGCCATTTTTGCCCCCTGGACACCCCCCCCCAAGGGTCATACACTCACACACCCCAAGGGTGCCAAATTAATTAATCGATCAGTTAATTAATTAAAAATGGCATCCATAGCAGCTACAGAAGTGCCCAAAGGGTCAAAATTAACTTGCATACAAGCTGATTTTGACCCATTTGGTGCTCTGTAGCTCCTATGGACGCCTTTTTCTTCTTCAGAAAACCACATTTGGGGGAGCAGGGGCCACAGTGTGGGGCAGCTGGGGATGCAGCAGTGGGCGGGGACCACATGTTGCCCTTTCTTGGTGTAATATGCTCAATGCTCAATTTAAAAAATGAAAATGTTTTACATTCAAAAACATTGGATTTAAATTCTGAAATATTGCTGAATTTTGAATGTATTAGAAGCTTTGTCTCAGTTCTAGTTTATCTGGGATTTTGGGGTGGGGGGTGGGATTAATTGTGTGCCTAAAAATTAACCTAAATATTAGTCTGTTATTTTGCAGGTTTGATTTGGGGGGTGGAATTGGGTGTATACGTAGGGATGGGGAGAAATAATTCATTCAGTTTGCATTTTTATGCAAACACACCAGATTCGCACTTCCTGAAGCCTTCCACGAACCAGAATGCAGTTAAACATCAATATGTACACTTTCCCAATGTTTGCTATCAAAGTTTGCACGCACACACACACACACACACACTGTACAAAAATGTGTATTATACAGAAAAGTGCTTTTTCGCAGCCCTACTTGAAGTTGCCAGAGATTGAAACTGGGACCTTTTCATTTCATGTGATTTATTACATTTCTATACCACCCAATAGCTGAAGCTCTCTGGGCGGTTTACAGAGATTAAAACTTTTAAAAATATGTTTTGCAAGTGAAGCATATACTCTACCACTGAGCCATGGTTCATCTAGCCCAATATTGTGTACTCTGACAGGCAGCGGCTCTCCGTGGGTTCCGTGAGGGCTTTTTCCAGCCCTGCTATCCAAAATCCTTTTCACTGGGGATTGACCTTGTGACCTTGCACATGCTCTACCACTGAGCTATAGCTGCTCTGCTTGGACTCCTCCTCCTTTCTTTACCTCTGTCTCATCTAGGAACATAGGAAGCTGCCATATAGGGAATGGTCCTCAGTATATACCCTTGGTCCATCTAGCCCAGTATTGGCAGCAATGACTCTCCAGGGTTTCCAGATGGAGTTGTTCCAGCCCTACCTGGAGATGCCGGGGATCAAGCCTTCTGCATGTGCTCCACCACTGAGCCACGGCCTACAAATCTCAGCCTTGCCGTTCTGCTTCCCTCCACATAGGAGCTGGGCTTGACAGTGGGAAGGTTCACTTCCTTTATGCACCCAGCAACGTTCTGTGGGATCCCCGCTGAAAAATGCTCACCCACGCAAAGTGATCCAAACCTCCCTCTTTTAAGAGTCCATTTGTTTCCTTGCCAGATCAATATACTTCTCTGTAGATTGCTTAGGCCACCAGTGGCAACTCGATAATGAATTACTGTAAGGTTCAGTCCAATTGCCACACAATCAAGAAACAGAGGGAGGGCGGCGGAGCTGTCTTCTTGAAACACTGAACTGTCCAGCAGCAAAATCCTTTTGTAAACAAAAGGTGTCTGAGAAAAGAACATGGCTCCCTCACATCCAATTTTCAGGGTATTGTCTATATGTTCCAAGCCTCTTACAGTATATGGGTGGCTTTTGAAGTGAATGAATGAGAGCTGGAGCACAAACTCCTTGCTGGTCTTTGCCACCATCTTGTTTCCCCTGGAAAGGAATGGACGAATCTGTCAATTTCACTTTCTCTCACTTTCTCATTTTTTCCCAATCTAAAATTCAGTGTGTCTTGAACTTTGAGATTCATTCCAGTCTTAAATACAGTTCATCCCAAACTTGGAGATTTTTATTATTTTTAAAGTTCACATGAAAACCTATAAGCATTTTTGTACACATTTCTCCTAATAGGTGCATTTTTGCCTAATATGCACGTTTGTTTGTTCTTTGCAAGCAGGTTTCCTAATATAATGCATTTTTGAACATTATTTCCCCTAGTAAATGCTTTGTTGTATGCATTTATTAGTTGAACTTCATTTCAAGCTTTGGAGAAGTGCAAATTTCAAGGGATAACTGAGTTTTGGTTTACATAGTGGTTAGAAAATGCAAATTCAGGTAAGTTCACTTTCAAATGTGAACTGAACTCATTTCTTCCCCCATCCCTACAGTGAGGCTCTAGATTCATCAAACCATCTACTAGGTTGAGGAGAGACAGAAGAAAGAAGGGAGTGGGACTGAGACTCTATCTTGTTGGGGACCTGTCCCCTCCTTCAGATACTATAGGAACATAGGAACATAAGAAGCTGCCTCAGACCATTGCTACATCTAGCCCAGTATTATCGACACTGACTGGCAGCAGTGGCTCTCCAGGGTTTTTCAGGCAGGATCCTTTCCAAGCCCTACCTGGAGGCCCGGGGATCAAACCTGGGGCCCACTGAGCTCTGCTCCCTCCCTACAGCACCTGGTATTCCAAGGCAGTCACCCATCCAAGTACTAACCAGGCCCAACCCTGCTTAGCTTCCGAGATCAGATGAGACTGGGCTGTTCAGATGTTTTATCTTCTCCCACAAGGGAGTCCAGATAGGGGAAGGAGGCAGAGGACTTTTCCAGTCTTCTACTCTGCTTATTAGTCCATCTAGTCCAGTATTGTCTACTTGGACTGCCAGTGGCTCCTCCAGGGTCCCGAGCAGAGGTCTTCCACATCCCCTGTTACCTGACCCTTTCCCCTGGAAATGCCGGGAATTGAACCTAGGGCCCTCTGCATGCAAAGCACATACTCTGCTACTGTGCTATGGCCCCTCCCCTGAGAACTGGAAGAGATGTGTCCAAGGCAAGCACACTCCTCTGTCCAGGGAGTTCTGCAGGCAGAGTCTGCTTCCGTTCCTCTTGTGCTGTACAAAACCACCACCCCTCCCTTTAAGACAGTCTCGTGGTTTTGGAAAGAGAAGCCTGGCATTTCTGAAAGGTGTGAGGTATGCACATCTGAGCGTTTGAGCTCAGTGAGATCATGCCCAGGCACTTTCAAAGCTGTCAGTGTGGGGGGGGGGGAGGGAGAGGGAGGATCTAAAGGTAAACAACATTGTTTCCAAAGCAAGAGAGGGGGAAATGATGACACAGTTTGATGATCCCCAATTCAAACTCCCTCTTCTGAGTTCAGACATAAATGACTTTGGCTGTGAAAACACACATTATTATATATATATATATATATATATATATATATATATATATATATCCCAGTGCAATAGGCAAATAAACTGTCAAGCCACGCCACCATCGTTGACTTCCAGTTGCGTCTGCATCAGCTGATAGTCTGACACACCAGCCTCCGATTCCTCCTCCGACACCATCGAGGCAACCGCATCAAACACACATCCCTCATACGTGTCCCAAGTCATTTGTCCTTGGGGGAAAAAAGAAAGAAAAGAATAACATCTCTTCTTCCATTAGCGTTTTAATTAATCCCTTTTAGTTATGAAATGTAACTTTACATTACATAAAAAAAAATTACATGCAGCCCCTTAATCTGCTAATCCTTTCTCCAGACAAACTGGTTCTTTTTAAATCAACTGCCATTTTATCAAGGCAATGGAGCAGAGATCCGGACTCAACTCCACGCAACAATGCATTCTTTTCACAAGAGGCTGGCCGGGCTAATATGACACCACAAAGGAGCTGAGGAACTCCAAACACACCAGCTCTTTGGATTAAAAGCATAATAATCCCATGCCGGTTTTTGTTCCGAATTGATAGAATGGTTGTCTAGTGAGTCACACTTGTTTGAACTCATCAAAGCAACAATATATCAAGGCTAAGGCTTCAGATGATTATATTCCTTCTCTTGAGTAAATCCAGTGTCTTTAATTTTCTTTTCTTTTTTCCCTCCAAGTGTGCATTTCATATCACATTGCCAAATTACCAGGAAGTCAGAAAATTAACATGTCCAACTAAATATCTCATTGCTTTCATGTAACTGGGTATCACCCCCCACACATGCACACAGCATCACCCCCACCTACACACACACACACACACACACACACACTCCCAGACTTAATGAGGGTAGCTTTGAGGCTACATTTCAGCAGATTCCTCTCTGGCCTGCCATAAATTCTCACAACCTTGTTTCCATCTTTTTGCTCTTTAATGCATGATAGCGTAAATGGAGACGTGTGTGTGTGTTAGCGATGGGTGAACTTACCTCGTCAGAAACTGTAATTAGCACACCAAGTTACAAATCCAGCATTACAAACTCAGAAGATGAAAATTCTCCATCATTGTTGAGACCTCGAAATATGTACGAATTTTTACACATGCACTTCTCCAAGTTGCATAATTTGGCTTCTTCTTCTTTTTTTTGCAAACGCATGCATCATGATGTCATGCCTTTCCAATATCCCTCTGAGTGCCACCCAGCACCCAGGTCTAAAATTTTACCTACAAAAGAGTTGGATCGAGATCTAGTCATCCTTAGAGTAGGGATGGATGAATCTCTCAAGTTCAATTGTACTCATTTCTCGTTTCCCCAACATTTTGTATGTTCCATCCCATTTCCGCATCATTCTGAGTTCTTCTTTCCTTAAAGGTCATATGAAACTGTGTCAATGCTTTTGTGTACATTTCTCCTTATATACACTTTTGTACACATATTTCCTGATGTATGCATTTTTGCAAGCAATTTCCCTAATATGATGCATTTTCTGCACACTTTCCCCTAACACACACACACACACACACACACTTTTTTTTCCTTTGCAAACTGCCACACAAATTTCAGAAAATTGCAGATATCACTGTATGCCTGGTTCTGGTTCATGTGTGTCCATGAGTTGCAAATTTGCATTAAAATGTTAACCAAAACCAAACAAATTTATCACCCATCTCTAGCTTAGAATAGACCCACTGAAACCAATGGGACTTAGTCATGACTTACTAGCCCCATTAATCTCAGTGGGTCTAAGCATGACTAAGTCCAAGCCAATTATTTCAGGTTGGCCACCATATCACCTGTTGATCAGCTCGTCTCCAGGCTAAATGTACCCAATGATCTCAACCTTCCCTCATAGGACTTTGTCTCCAGACCCCTCACCATCTTGGTCAACAACCTCTGCGGGCCTGAAGTTCTGCATCCCTGATTTAAAAACATAGAAAACATTCTTCTTCCTTCAGGAATATTGCTTTATCAATGTGCAGACTTACACAAATTTAACTGATACATTAATCAAAGAAAATTCATACAATTAATTGATTAACATTTCTTTAATCGGTTTGCAGCCCTAATACCACTTACATCCCAATTCTATGCAATCTATTTCTGCGTACCTCTATTGGGGTTTGGGGTGTATTTCTTGAATTGCAGTCTCCTCTGAAAACTCAGGGAAGTTTCGCAAATATAATAATAATAATTATTATTATTATTATTATTATTATTATTATTATTATTTTATTTCTATACCACCCAATAGCTGAAGCTGTCTGGGCAGTTTACAACAATCAATTAAAAATACAATACAATATAAAATATACACAATAAAAAACATTATAAAAATTTTAAAACCAAATTTAAAATGACACAAATAGCTAGAACAGGTTAAAACAACATGACCAGTAAAAAAAATTTAAAATGACCACCCCACCATGTACTATTTAGAGTTGTTAAAAGCCTCAACATAGAGGACAGCCTTAATCTGGTGCCAAAAAGATAGCACAGATATGGCATGGGAGGTTCTACCATTCAAAGAAAAAATTACCAAGGTGCATGCACAAGCACTTTGGAGGGGATGGAGCAGGGTCTTTTTGGCTGTGGGTCCAGCACTATGGGTTAACATAATCCGTAATAACCACCGAAGCCTGAGTTTGGCAGCTTATAGGGAAATCTATGAAAATGTTTCTTTTTAGGTTAACATTTGCCAATGTTTTTCTTTTCCTTTTTCTTTTTAGGTTTCTTATGGCATGGGTTCTTACGTATCTGTATAAACATACCTGGAATGAAACATGCACAACACTGATGGCCTGGGAAAAAGAAAAGAAGAGAAATAGATGAGCCAGAATAGAACCACAGTATTGGTTCTTGTTAGCTTGAAGATGACAATAAACAGCCAAAGATGGCTCACAGTTTGTCAGCTTCCTGAGCTATCTCAGACACTTTTCTCTCTCCACCAGAAACAATGCAACATCAGAAGGGAAAGTGCCATTACTTGAAAAGATTATTAGACCTTAAAGAATATGTGCTGAGACACACAGTAGGTGATAGCAGCAGCGGCTGTGTGATCTAAGGGATACTGAGAAATGCAAAAAGGGAGTGAGAGCACAGCGGCTGTGCTCTGTAGGTTGGAATGTAACGGGAGGAGGTGGGTGATGTCGGGCAGCAGTGGAGAATGCAGAAATGTCTGGGTGGGCGCAGAGATGCAGAGGCCAGGCAGAAGAAAGCAATGTATGTACATGCTGGCATGGTTGGGGGAAAAGCACGATTAAAAAGGCAGGTGATGGAATGAAAACACAGATTAAGCAAGCAGCATGTTTTGCTCTGCATTCTGGTATCTGTCTCATGCTGTTCTCCTCTTAATCTGTCAGTTAGCATTAATAGTCCAGTGCTTTTAATGAGAAACCCAGAGTGTTTGTAAGCATAAAACGCTGGTGGGACTGAGAGTGGTTTTCCTATGGAATGTGCCATGTGCCACTCGACATTTTCCATTTGCTTTTGGCCCAAAGGGAAGCTGACGATAGCTGGGGGCCGGGGGGGGGGATGAGGTTTGAAATCTGCATGACCCCCTTCCCCTCTCTCCACCTCCGTTCCTTTCCCACACCTTCTCCAGATGCTTAAAAGACATGCCACACCATGTGTGACTTCAGGTGTAATAATCAACAGCTAGCCAATGCTCAGACGGAGTGCTGTCTCCTACAGCTACTACAAGTATAATAAGCCTTGCCTCTGTTTGCCACTCCCAAGAAATGCAACAATATGAATTACCAAAAAGGAAAGGAAAGGAAAATGTGTGGGAAGCCCAAGTTAGGAAAATAGTGTTTTATTTTTAAAGTGTATAAGACACAAAGGCTGGAGACACTCAGACCATAGTTCTTGCAGAGAGTTGAAGGTGGAACAAATGACACATCCTTGCTTGCGTCAAGACTGGAGACTCTGGAGCAGCTGGACCCTAACCTAGTGAGCTACCTGGATCTAGGTGGCCATGCATCCTACCTTACTGAGGACAACCCTGTATCTGAAGGGCTGTCAGGGGACAGTCCTCTATTGGAAGTTCTGCCCAGTCCATAAGAAGGGGGAGGAGAGGCCTTGAAGTTGTCCATCAACAATTAGAACTGGGGCAGCAGACTTAGCAGGGCTATCCCATTGGGTCTGCTGAGACACCAGCTACCTTTGGCTCTCCCCAGCTGTCACCTAGCCGGGAGCCTTTCAATCAGGCAACCGGAACTGTTTCCCTCCCAGCTGCTTGTGATAAGAACTGTGCAACTTTAAGAACTGGTGCCTGAGCTTGTGTTCCTCCTCCTCTTGCTCCATCCCCTTTTCCCTGTCTGCCATGTCTTTTAGATTGTAAGTCTGAGGGCAGGACTGTCCAGTGTCCTACTACTGTTCTTATAAGCCACTCTGGGAGCCTTTTTGGCTAAAGAGTGGGGTAAAAATGCTTATATAAAGAAAATAAATAATTAATTAAAGGCTATACAGCACTGCCTCAGTCTGTGGCTTCTTTCTTCTCAGGCAAAAGGAAGCGGGAGTCACACTTAACCTCCAAGTTCCTGGTTACTCCAAGGAAACACAACACAACGAGACTGCATCTAATCCGGGCTGGGCAACTTGTGGCCATCCAGATGTTTTGGCCTATAGTGCCTATCCTCCCTCATCATTGGCTATGGTAGCTAGCGCTGATGGGAGCTATGGGCCAAAACAACGGTAGGTAAACAAGTTGCCCACCCCTAAATTTAGATTCTAATGGCTCTTTTTCATGTTGTTACCTGGCCTGAACCTACCATATGCACACCACTGTACAGAAGGTTTTGAGACTGCCTTTCTAAAAGAGTTGCCACTGTTGGGTCTCTACTACTTTAATCTAAGGACCCAACTATGAGAGTAAATACAGCTTTTTTTCCATTTAATGTGCAGATTTCTTTCTTTTTTTTAATGCAAATACTGGACGGCGGGGGGGGGGGCATTGAGAATTACTTGGATCACAGCAGGCAAGGAGGGGAAATTTAATACTTTCCTTCCCCTGCTGCAGTCCTGGCAAAAATCAGTCCTCCTCTGAAGCTTGTTTTGCATTGGAAAGAAAGCTCCCATCCCATTGGTATCAGTGGTGATGGCCACCAACTTAGTCGGCTTTTAAAGGTGATTAGCCGAATTCATGGAGGACAAGACTCTCAATGGGACTAATAGTCACGATGGTTATGTGCTACCTCAGGGATCAGAGGTAGGGTGGCCAGGTGACCTCTTTTACAGAGGACCGTCCTCTATTTGGGGGTGGCCTTAGTTTGAACGGCTGTCTGGTCCAATTCTGGCTTAATTAAAGATAAAGAGCCATATAAACTGTTGCCCATCAACAGTTAGAACCTGGATAGCAGACTGAAGCAGGCAGGTGCACAGGTCACCTGGCCACAGTCTTTCTTCTACACTATGGTGCGATCGATGTACTGTAGTTCTATTCAAAGTCTAATGGTTATTTCTAAATTTGCATCTATACATATGAATTAGCATATGCACATGCTATGCAAATCACTGTCTTCTTTCCCCCTCTTTCTGGGTGATTCATAAGTGGCCATCCTAGCCAGAGGCATCCTGCCTTTGAACACCAGTTGCTTGGAGGGGCTCTTGCACTCATGTCCTGCTTGTGTGATTCCCACAGTCTTCTGGTCTTCACCAGGTGCCGAAAAGACCATAACATAGGCACCAGGTAAACCTCTCTGGGGAGGGCATCCCACAACCAGGGTGCCACAGTGGAAAAGGCCCTCCCTTTAGTAGCCGCCCGTCTCACTTCATTTGGCTGGAGGCACCTAGAGGAGGGTCTCTGAAGATGATCTGAGAGAGTCCAGGCAGATATATATGGGAGGAGACGATCCTTCAGGTAACCTGGCCCCAAGCTGTTTATTTTAATTTATTTCATTTCATTCATTACATTTATTACATACTGCCCAATAGCTGAAGCTCTCTGGGCAGTTTACAAAGGCACTGAATGTTAATACCAGGGCTTTAAATTGGGCCCAGAAACAGACTGGCAGCCAGTGCAGATCACAAAGCACTGGGGTAAAATGATCATAACAGCCAGCTCCTGCTAACAATCTTGCTGGTTGCTGCCCTATTTTGGAACAACTGACGTTTCTGGGCCATTTTCAAAGGCAGCCCCACGTAATCCAGACAAGTTAAACTCCCCTTCCTTGCCTGCTGAGATCCTAATAATTTTCAGGTTCCCCCCCCCCGCCCGCTCTCCTGCTGCAACCTGCACTCTTAAAAAGATGCATTTAATGCCATGTGTGGATTTAGCCCCGAATATGTTTGTGGGAGGGAGGAGAGGGAAATACATGTTGACCTTCATGCAGCAGGCATGTGCAAATGCATGCACATGAACACTAAGGTACCATGCGCTGCCCACATTGCCATTCTCTCACATGCTTCAGCAGGTGCAGTTTATTGCTCAATGTCCCTGACATAATAGAACAGCTGTGTTTCATTAGTACCTCTTTAACAGAAAGAATAAAAATACATCCTCTTCATTTTTAAATGAGTACATGTAGAGAGCCTAGAGGAGGCAGGGAAGAAATTTCAGCCATGGGAAGGAGTGGTGGTGGTGAGGTTCAGACATTGATTCTTAGTGTGAGAATAAAGGTCAGGGGTGGTGGTAGGCACCTAAAAGATCCGGGACTCAGGCCCACAGGACAAAAAAAAATACACAAATTTGCACATGCTAATTTACATGTGCTCTAAAGTCTCTCTCTGTCTCTCTCTCTCTCTCTGTGCGTGCGTGCATGCGTGTGTGTGTCTTTAAAGGACCCTGTCTCCTAAGGACACCCCTCTTTGTAAAAAGGGACGGACAGGGGAGAGGAGGAGGGCATTTGATTTCAGAAAAAACCTCAGGCAGAATGATCCAAGCGGTGGGGGCAGCAGGAGGGGAAGCACATGTGGGCAAAAAGCCAGCTAAATCAGGGGGATCAGAGACTCTCAGGGCCCCTGTGCCTTTCTTTCAGCAAGTGCCCCTGGGCAGCAGGGTGGTGGGGCAGAGGGCCTCCCACGAAATTCGGGGCTCCTAATGAAAGATTCGGGGCTCCAGCCCTAGTGGGCCGCCGCCCCCTGACACCACCTCTGATAAAGGTGTTTAACGCAAGAGCATCATCTGTTTGAAGTCAGAGGGCAAGAAAATGGGCAAAACACTTACTACAATTTGATTAAAACGTGAGTAAGTTGTCGGCAGAAAAGGGGGTGAGATTTAAAATCGCTTTGCAGCTGCCCATCGCTTACTGAGCAGGTAAAAAAACACCACAAAGGGCTTCATTCGTGTCACGATAGCAAGGTTTATGACACCAGGGACCCAGGCCATTTTGAAAGCTTGCACACCTGAGGTATTTAAGAGCAGGAAGCTGTTGCCTGTGGCCTGGGTTACTGGCCCCTCTGTGAACTACATTCCATTTGGATAGCCGTGTAAAATATTTCTTTTTCTGCCAAGTTTTCCCCCCCCCCTCCCAGTTTCATCAGTAGCTCTGGAAGAAGAAACCAAAACAGAACATTTAAAATACTTTACTGTAGTTGCCAGGGAACATGGGTGGGAGGGTGCTGTTGCACTCATGTCCTGCTCATGGGAGTCCTGTGGGCAGCTGGTTGGCCATTGTGTGAACAGAATGCTGGACTAGATGGACCCTTGGTCTGATCCAGCAGGGCTCTTCTTATGTTCTTTTGTAGGCCTGAAGGCTCCTATATCTGATACATATTTAAGTACTGTGTCTGAATGAGTGCCACTTTTGTGTTTCCAAATCAAATTACATGATTATCTCAATCTTGTCATTCTTTCTCTGTCTGTTCCCAAAGCAGCGGCACAGTGCCGTATGATATATTTATTCACACACAAAAAAAACCAAAGTAAGGTACTTTGAGAGGTGTGTGTGTGTGTGTGTGTGTGAGAGAGAGAGAGAGAGAGAGAGAGAGAGAGAGAGAGGGTTCATTTATTACAACCTCAAAATTCAGAACAGCTTCCCTGAAAAGATCAAGGCTTTTTCCAAGCCCACAGGGGCTGGTTTCCATTTTCTTGCCGAGAAGTTTCACATTCTTTTGACATGAAATCAGGTGAAACTTGGGTGGTTTCTGCGGCATTTTATTCTGAGACTCCCCCTTGAATCTGCCCCACTGTAGCTGAACACCTCTGCCCCACTGGTTGCGTTCAAGATTAAAGTACCCATTCAGTGGACAACTGCAGCCGGTAGGCATAAATGAAGCAACGTAGGGTTAGTAAACACTGTCGGATGTTAGAAGGATAGGTCCAAGGGGGGGGGGGGATGCGGGAGTCAATATCCACAGGCGGGAAAACAAAGCATCAGCAACAGAACAGTTTCAAATTTTGGAAGGGTGGGGGAAGTGAAGATTGTTTGCAAGGCTGAAAGTCCTGCTGTTGGCATATATCCAAGATTTACAAAAAAAAAATGAGCAATACATTTTGAGCATGTGTTGTGGTTACATTTTGAGCTCACAAGAACTACAGCAACTGGTATTCAGCGGCCAAGAATAATGTTTGGGGCCCAGTCCAAACTTCTATACAGGCCTTCTGCCACTCACATTCCATGATCCCATCCCATACATATAATCGTACGATTTGTATTTATAAGCCAAATGTAGCAGTATGGTGTGTGTGTGTGTGTGTGTGTGTGTGTGTGAGAGAGAGAGAGAGAGAGAGAGAGAATTTTATACAGATGGGTGAGAAATTAGTTTCAATTAGTTTTTCATAGGAATTTACCAAAATTTGCAAGTTTCCTCATATCTCAGACAGAAAGAACTTACCGTACAACCTGAAAAACTGAAAATGTGGGAGAAACCAAAATTGACAGGTTCAGCCACCCAGACCAAGGGCTTTGAGTACTTAGCTCTTCAAAGTCTTGCTTTGGATCCCCGTGTATTCAACCAATTGTGCTGGTGTATATGGCTCCTCATCTTTAATAGTGACATGGCAGCCAGGTACAACATCAGAGGTACAACATCCATGAAGTGGACGCCTCCATCTCCATGGACCTTGAACTAGCCTCGATTGAGCAGAGAAG
The DNA here is from genome assembly GCA_021292165.1 of Shinisaurus crocodilurus. Classification (NCBI taxonomy): domain Eukaryota; kingdom Metazoa; phylum Chordata; class Lepidosauria; order Squamata; family Shinisauridae; genus Shinisaurus; species Shinisaurus crocodilurus. The sequence goes on along the minus strand of CM037884.1, from coordinate 6,653,560 downwards.
GTGATTGGTCAACAAAACCCCCTGAATGCTGCCTTTGGGCAAACTGCCTGAATGTGTACGGATTATACCTGCTTGTTAGGGTTATAGGTTACGCTTCAGGTTAGGGTAAGGGAAACCTGGGTCTGTGTGCATGTACAGAGGCCTGGAACTGGCCTCGATGGGGCGGAAAGATTGAGCAGTCAACAAGGAAATCCTGAGTGCTGCCTTTGGGCATGCAGTCTGGATGGAGAGGGATTATACCTGTGTGTTAGGGTTATAGGTTAAGGCAGGCTCGGGTTAGGGTTAGGGTTAGGAAAACCTGGGTCCTTATGCATGTCCAAGGGCCTGGAAATATCCTAGATTGCGCGGACAAAGTGAATGGTTAACAAGAACTCCCTCAGTGATGTCTTTGGGCATGCTGTCTGAATGTATAAGGATGAAAGCTGCGTGTTAAAGTTAGGATTAAGCTTCAGGTTAGGGTTAGGAAAAACTTGCCCCCCATGCATGTCATAGATTTCATAGATCATAGAGTTGGATGGAGCCTACAAGGCTATCGAGTCCAAACCCCGGCTCAATGCAGGAAACTAGAGGAGGGGTCTCCCATCCAAGTAATAACCAGGCCTGACCCTGCTTAGCTTTCCACATGCTCAGACAAGCTGAGCCAGCGTGAGCCACAGGCCTGGAACTAGCCTCGATTGGGCAGAAAGAGTGAGTGGTCAGCAAAAAGACTGCATCCAAATACCTGTTTCTATATCATTCTGCTAGCAAGAGTATATAAGCTGGTCAGTACTTCAGAGCCAAGGGCTTGCTAGCATTTTTGCTTCTCTGCATACCTGGGTTTGTGAGAAGCAATTGCTCTAAAGCACAATGACACTGATAATCCTTTTGCTATCAAGAACCTTCTCTAGGAACTCTGGTTGCCCAGGAATAGGCTTGGGGGATGTTCTATGGCTGATTTTCTCTGCTGAAGAAAACCCTGCATTTGGGCTCTGTGCCAACCACTCCTAATTACTTCCTGTGAATGAGCAAACAAAACACCAGCACTGTGTCAGTTTCATAACACAGGATTCGCAATACCAACTTGAACTATCGACAGACATCTGGGTGTCTCTGCAGAGAAAGAAAGATACAGACTGAGCTTCTTAAAGCCTGTGGCATATAGAGTTAAAACCCATTTGAAAATTCAGTAGAATTCACCACCGCCGTCATGGGGGATTTTGAGTTATGTTGCTGGCGAAGTTTTCCCAAGCCAGGTTCAGAAAAGAATGTTGTGTGAGCTCATTAAAGCTCGCCTCGAAGGCGGGGTGGGCTTCACAAGCCCCAGAATTCCTCAGCTCAGCTCAGCTTTCCTCTGTTGTATGTTATGGAGCTGCATCAGTGCATTGCTCTCAGCAGGGAGAACTAGGAGGATCCTGCAGGGGCAAAAACTGAAAGAGGATACCCATCCCCTGCAGGATCGGAGAGCTGCCTCCTTTCCCTGGATTCCCCTGCCTGATGTACACCTTCTTCAAGTTTTTGCCCCTGCAGCATTCCTCCCATATAATCTAACAGAGCACCTTTGCTCCATTTGATGTCATGCGGGAGGGAGGGGAGAGAGACACTGCAGAGAGAAGAGCACTGAGAAGTAGTTTTTCCAAGCTTTCAAACTAGCTCGGGAAAAAAATTACCCAAGTGTTCTGATTCCCCCCCCCCCCAGTTCAGTACTTTCCCAGTTAATTCAAGGCAAATTTCCTAAAGCTTGTCCAATTTTTAATTTTTATTTATTCATGTACTGCTCCTGCTTGCTCCTATCCTAATCACAAACTGGCATGCAGAAATTACACCACTGAAGCTTTTCCTTTGCAAGGAGATAAAGTGATGGGGACGGTCTTGCCTTCTTAATGTATGCGTGGGAGGCTGCTATTACTTGCAGAAGCACCGAACTAGAAAAGGGAAAGGTGGCAACCCTTCCTGCTTGGAAGTGTGATCTTTAAAAATCATCCACATCAAAGCCCTTTATTCATTCACACAATAGCACTTTACAATAAAAGGTGCTTTTTACTCTGGACCATCTCAGGAGGTGGTCTAGAGTGGAAACACTTTACAAGGCTTTAAAGGGGGTTTAAATCAACAGCAGGTGTAAATGCTCACTGGTTTTATAACCCTTTAAATAGCTTATAGTGTTATATCGGCTGGTGAGCTGTGCTGTAGTGGCCTCCAGGATGGGTTCCCGTTCCCACTGTGTCTGAACAAACTCCACAATGTGGTCTAGAGACGTTAGAAGCCAGGAGCTGCAGCCGCTGAACAGACGGTGTGAGAGTGCACCCCCTGACAATATTTATTTATTTATTGCATTTTTATACTGCCCAATAGCCGAAGCTCTCTGGGCGGTTCACAACAATTAAAACCACAAAATACAACATAAAATACAGTGTTAAAAAAATAATAATTTAAAACTACAGTAGAAGATAGGAGTAAAATCCGAAATAAAACCCAGCACAGAGGTTTAAAATATGGTAAAACAGCACAATACTATGAAGGTGTCCACCGCAACCCTCAGAAGCTGGAGGATTGCGGACATCCTATGCAGGGCAGGAGGATATCCTATCCTCCGTCCACACTCCTTCTGCCCTCAAAAATATCTAGATGGACAATTTCGGCTGTCTAGATGTGTTTCTCCCCTCCTGAGGAGGAGAGGCTGAGGTGCCACCAGGATTCTTCGTAGGACAGCAGCGCCTCACTCCTCCCCTCCCCGCCCCTGGGAACACCCCCCCCCCCGTGGGGAACCAAGAACAGTCTTCCATGCTTGATTTTCCTCCAGCACAGAAAGAACCACGCCAGCACCAAGGTGGGGGGGAGCGCTTCGAGGCGCTGCTGCAATACCACTCCCTCTCCCCATTAACATCCATTTAGCCCTTCTATAACGGACCTACGGCCTGATTGGAGTCCAACTGGAGAAGAGTCTTCAGTGTGGTGGCCCCCTTTCCATGGTACTTCCCTGCCTTTGGAGGTCAGGCAGGCACCAATAATGACTGGGTTCAGACAACATGACAACCCACACTCAAGGGTTGAGTATGGGTTGAGCATGGGTTGTTGTTGAACTGTGGGTTGTTGTTGAAACGTGCGTTGTCTGAACCCAGCCAAGTTAACAAACCATGGTGAAGAACCCACAGTTCGCATCCCAACAACAAACCATGGATTCTCTTCATGGGTTCTTTGTGGTTAACAAGCCATGGCTTGTTAGCACAGCCAGGTCCAGACAACACGATCACCCACGTTTCAACAACAACCCACGGTTCAATAACAACCCACATTCAACCCATACTCAACCTTTGAGTGTGGGTTATCGTGTTGTCTGAACCCAGTCATTATGTTGTTTCTGGCACCTTCTGAAAACATATTTATTTCAAGAAGCCTTCTTTGGTTGACCAGCCACTGTTTTTATTGATATCCTGCTTTTAATATTGTGTTTTATTCTTTTTATCTCTTTTGACTTTTTATTGTTCACTGCACTGGAATCTGTGTAGATGTGCAGCAGTATATAAATCTTGTAAATAGAAACAAACAAACAAACAAACAAATAATATCTCCCAGCAAGCAGTGCTTACAATTCTGTTTATAGGCACTACTCAAACCTAAGAACACCACTTTTTTTTCTAAATGACATTTGCACACAGACACACAGAGAGACACTCGCACATCACATCACAAACTTCTTTTCAGACTCACCTCAGTTTCAAAAGTGATTGGCCCTGAGGCATAGTGAATGGGTATTCTTTGAGAAACAGGCTCCCCCCCCCCCCGCAAATTCTTCTTTGGAAGCGTTGCCTGAGCTGCCAGTTTTGCTTGCTTTAACTAAATGAAATTTCTCTCGCAACTTGAGTCTTGGGCAGGCTGGACTGACATGATTCATTGGGTGCCTACCAAATCTGATTCAGTGAAAAAGAAACTTACAGCAAGTTTCTAAGTGCTGCAGTATTTTCTGATAAATTGGATGCGGAGCACCATCTAATTATACATTATGTATGGCAGAGAAGATAAGGGAAGAAGGATGTGAGAGCGCCGGGGCCATATAGGCTATGAATAGATTAGAGTCGTCTGTTATAACTCCATTAAAAATTGAGTGCATGGTAATGCTGAGCTATTCCGAGTGCAGATAAATTTTAGAAAAGGTTAAGTGCAATACATTTGATTGCTGACAACGGAGCTCCTAATTCGAACATGAAATGGAGGCAATGACTTCAATGAGATGTTGCAAATGATTGGAAATAGGAAGATTGTAATTCTTGGAACTTTTTAAATTATTGATTGGATAAGTAAATCATCTGTTAAATGGCAATCTAATTTGAAAGGTATACATTGAATCAAATTAACAAGTGAACCTAATTAGGCTCAGGAGTTAACGTAACTAAACTTCCCATGATTAGCTTATACATACACAGCTCCGGAAGCAGAAGACGTGTTCATTCCTTTCCATTTGGACTGATCACAGCAATGTTCTTTATTAGCAGAGCTAAAATGGCCCACACTGGCAGGGACAGTCAAAGGTCAGGTGAAAGTAGGTACCTACAGGCTTCTGAGTCTTGCATCGGTTGGATAGCAGCAGACAAAAAACACAGAACCTATCATGCTAGGAGAAGACAATGACATCTTGAGAACCTACAGTCCAACGATGGTGAAAGCAGATCTTCACTTTTGGTCAGAAAAGCTTGTTTTTATGGCATCTAAATCAGTGTTCTCCAACCAGCTACGCTACGCTGGCTGGGGCATGCTGGGAGTCGTAGGCCAAAAACATCTGGGGACCCAAGGTTGGAGAACACTGATCTAAACACTCGTGTACTCCTACTGTGTATTCGTGTATTCTTACTGTGGCCTCTTAATGATGCTACAGACATCGGTAGCTAAAACAACTCCAAAAGAAACCACCGATTAGATTTCTTCTTGCAGACTTTTCTCCCAGATGTCATAGCCCTGTTCTTCTTCACCCCTTTCCCCAGTTTAGCACCTTTGCAGAATTTGGAATTGCTTCCTGATGGGATGCCATCCCATGATGCAGTAGTGTGCAATTCTTTTTTTCCTATGCAACAGAAGTGACTCACAAAACAGCACATTGATCCTTGGGGAAATCTAATGTTAGAAATTAATTATTCTGTCCCAGGATGATGGAATACAATACATAGTCTTCCACATTGGGATTCTGGGCACAGCTTTCTCTTAGCTCTCTCTTTGAGACGTTCTAGGTTAGAAAGGATTGAACTGCAGAGATCACACCACTTTGCATTATCTGGCTTTGCCTGCCTCCTAGTGCCAACACCAGCCCCCTGGAGAGACTTCCAGAATGCTTCTGCTAAAGTCACCTTCCTGTCTTGTCACTATGATTATGCCATCCCTCACCTGAAGGCCTGGTTGACCTTGTAGGTTTTAACTCCAAGCTCCTAGTCCTTAATGCTTTAGATTCTCCTTCTCCACCACTAACTAAGGGTTGATAAGAGGCAGCACTGAATGATGTCTGGGGTGTGTGAACTGATCTTGTGAAACCTTCAACAGCTGAGTTCACATCTTTTGTGTGTGTGTGTGTGTGTGTGTGTGTGTGTGTGTGACACAAGCATGTACCAAAAAGCTTTAGGTCACTGGGCACTTCGCAAAGAATGAAAATAACAAATGCATACCCTCGCTGTTTGTAGAAATAATTTACCAGTGCATTGGTAGATTAAACAAGAGGACCATTTTGTTATTGTTTCACATTCATCCCTCTCCACTTGCCTGAGTGGGAGCTCCAGGACAGCTGCCACAACTCCTGCTTTCTCATGAGGAGAGAGCAAAGCAGACTTAGGGTGATCTGCTTCTTTTTACAAATGTGCATGTTGAGTGTGCTCCCAGACAGTGGTGGTCTGCAATGCAGCTTCACTTCCCAAAATAGCAAACAGCATCTGCTTGGAGCATGTCCTTCACCCACCCCTTTGCCACACTCAGACTCCTCCTTCCAGCCAGCTGCAAAACTCAGATTTCTCTCTCCTTTGCTGGCTATGTTCCAACCCATACAGTTTCCCTCCTTTCTCTAGCTCCTAACCAAGCTTATGGAGTATGTCATAGTAGCCACCAGCCATCTATGTTCATTAAAGAAGCCTCTCTTAGCCATCAAAAGCCATAAAGCCCATCTTCAAAAAGCTTGTTATCAAGTTAGATAAAAGATGGTCTCTCCTTTATTTGACATGATATGTAGCATTTCAGTTACACTACCATTTATTTATTTGTTTGTTTGTATCCCAGCTTTCCTCCAACCAAGGAGCCCAAGGCAGCTGTACACAGTCCTCCTCCTCTCCGTTTTATCCTCACAAAAACCCTGTGAGGTAGGTTGCCTGAGATTTTTGAGTATGTGTATAAATAAAGTTCTAATTCATCTGGAGAGGTCAGGTACTTGCCATGATTGCAACAGGAATTTTAAAGCAGCTAGACAGAATGCATTGACTGGTACGTAAGGTTGTATCCAGACTTATCCATGCTTAGAGTAGACTCATTGCAACCAATGGGATTTAAATCAGTCACTGGCTAACTTGCCCCATTGATGTCAATGGGCGTACTCTAAGCATGACTACATTTGGAGCCATTCCAGACATTTTGTGGTGGTGTTGTTTGTTTGTTTTTGCATTTCTGTCTCGCCAGAGAACACAGATACCGCTTTAAAAAGAAGAAAAGTGTGTGGGGGGGAGAGGACATTTAGATAGTGCTTTTTACCTCTGGGTACTTACCGATAGAAAGAGCAGGATATTATCAACAACAAGAACAACACCTTTGCCTTTCCCAGTCACTTGTCAGATGATATAATAAAAATGCATCTTTTTCTATGAGTATTCATAAAATTGAATAAAGATACTGCAGAAACAACTGCGTCTGGGTTTCCTGGCAGGTGGGGACAAAACTAGCATGGACCAAGTATCTGCAACAATTTCAGTCAGTGTATAGATACTTACATATGCTGGAAAAGAACTGGGGGAAGGGTGCAGTGGAGCAAGAAATGAGAAAACTCACCAACTCTTTTGGCACAGCAGGGGAAGGCAGGATGAAAGACCCACAAATGAATCCATTGTGACAACCTTTGTGAAGAGTCTTAACATTTGATCTTAAAAGATTTCATAATTCTTTTGATAGACTGGAGATTAACTAAGTAGGGAAGCCACAGAAGTTAACTTCTCCTCCTCCCTGGTTCCAGCAAAAATGGTAAATAAAATTAAAGCAAGCAGGAATCTGATCACGAAGCACCTCTCCTCCTCACCCCACCCCCAAACTGCAAATACAACCAACGGGGCTTCCTTGACGAGTATTGAGTTATATTCAGAGCCTGTAACAAGGGTTGGTTAACACACGAGACCCCTTCTGGGACAAAAGTTGCAAGGAAATGATCTAATGAGCTGCATCTCACCCCCACCCCATGCCAAATCAATTGCCAAACCAAATCAATTTAAGCATGTTTTTGCAGCCTAAATGTTAATGAACCTTATATTTACCTCTGGGGGAGCCATATATTTGGGGGTAGGAAAACCGTCATGCAAATAGGGTAGCACCAGTGGAAGGAGCTTTGGGGCAGAATTAGGCTGGCCACTTATGAGTTGCCAAAATGGAGGAGAATGCATCACCAAAAAAGAGGGCAAAAGAGGACACACATTTGCATAAAATGCGCATTTGCTAGTTTGTGAGAATAGATGCAAACTTGGAAAGAATTATTATAATTCAAGTAGAAACACAAGACATCTCGCCATCTTAGTGCGGAAGACTGTGACCAGGTGACCCTGTGTGCGCCTGCCTGTTCAGTCTAATTATTGATGGGCAACAGTTTGGATGGTTATCTTTAAACCAGAACTGGACAGGATAGCCCTTCAAATAAGGATGCCTTTGAATAGAGGACCATTCCCTGTAAAAGAGGACAAATGGTCACTCTAGGCAGAATCCTTCAAAACTGGGTGACAAAAAGGCAGGGGAGGCTAGTGGTGACTCCTACTATTTCAGGTGGGGCTCCTTATCCATTGCATGTTTTGCAGCTTTTATTTGGAGCTTCATAGGAGCTATCCATGGTGCTCCATGGTTATGAAGCTGCTATAAAGCTCCTGAATAAAAGTTGCAAGACCTGCAATGGATAAGGAGCCCCACCGAAATAGGAGCCACCCGCCTCCCTTGCAAAAAGGCCCGTTGTCATAGCTGCTTAGTGCAGGGGGGGGGCACAGATAAGGTCGGTTGCATTTTATAATGCATGTTCCTCAGTTACCCAAGCTCTAGGAAGTTCCATCGGCAGGCTTCCAGAGGGCCAGTTCCATTGTGAGGAGATAGTCCTGGTAGGGCTGGTCCAAGACATTTTGCTGCCCGAGGTGCAGCAGCAAACAGTGGTCCTCCTCCCAAGTCAAGGAGCCTAGTTAGGATTGCCACTTATGAATCACCAAAAAAAAGAGGACACGCATCACCAAAAAAGAGGACATGGATTTGCATCAAATTTGCATATGCTACTATATATGTGTGTGTGTGTGTGTGTGTGCAAATTTAGAAATAATTATTATATTTTAAATAGAACTACAGTACATCACACCATAGAATGAGGTGAGAAGAGGACACATGGCCGCCCTAATACCAAAGGTCAGACAAGTTATTTCGGCACCTGAGGCAGAAAATCCCATAAGCAAATCTCTCCTTCCCTGCTAGAAAAAATACAGCAGCAGCAGCAGCAGCAGCAATAATAATAACAATAATAGAAATAACTAATATTTGCTGCCTTTTCATGACAGCCAAAATCAGAACATTATAGTACTTAGAACTCTTAAGGGTGTGCTGTTGCTTTCAGGAGACTGATGCTACTTCAAAGTCTGCTACTTGGGTCTAGGCACCTCCTTGTTCCCTGCTTTTCAGCTTGTATATTTGTAACAGCGCCATCCAGTGTGGCTGCCCATAGCCCTCCGAACTCGGAGGATTATGGGCATCCAGCGCAGAGGCGAATGTCCCACAAAACAGTGTTTTGCCCCTGCACATGAGGAGGAGGAGGAGGAGGAGGGGCTGAGGCCCTACTGAGATATGTCGCATCCCGGCAGCAGGGCCTCACCCTTGCCTCACTCCTCCCTGCCTGCTGGAATGCCCACCCAGCACCAGCTCCGAAGTCGATCTTCTGACTTCGGAGCTGCAACCAGCATGGAGAGAACCACGCCAGCTGCAAGGATGGGAAGAGGGCACTCCCAAGTCAGAGTTCCAGCTCCAACCTCGGAACGCGTTTCTGAGGCCAGAGCTGGAACTCCAACCTTTCCTATGGCCATCTAGACAGTGTCCAGCTGCCATGGGATTGCATCTTAAATTAACAGATTTTACCAAGAAATATCATAAGTCTCCAGGACTCAGGCTGGCCCTACCATTAGGCAGAGTGAGTCAGCCAACTGAGTCATTACTCTTCTTAATGTTAGGACCAGCTTGAGTCTTGGAGACTTATAATATTTTTGCAAAATCTGTCTTTACAAGCTGAAAAGGAGGTGCCTAGACGCAGATGGTAGACTTTAAAGCAGTATTATGCTCCCAAAATTACCATAATATTCGTATCTCATTTTATGTAGATTTATTGAGTTTTATAATGTTTTTAAATTACACAGTTTTATAAATTTTACATTTTAATTATTTGTAAAGGCCTATGGCTGTATACAATAAAGTTTATACATATCTCATCAATAAGTGAGGTCCAAGCACCACAAAAGCACCCCAGATATTATCATAACCACAGCATGCAATTTTTGCATATATGTGTGTGCAAAAAAAAACCACCTGCATGCAGTTATCATATTTGGGGTTCCTTTGCATAGAATTTGGGTAGCCTCAACAAAACTTCCCTAACCTTGAAAAGTCCAATTCTGAACATTATAAAGCTCTCTACTTTAGCTCGTTCTAGCTGTCAAAAATTCATGAAGGGACCCTCATCACAGCCAACCAATAGCCATCTTAAATATTTAGACTGCTAACAGCTGCTGAGTGAGTTAAGTAGAAGCCAAGGAACAAAAATTATAATAATTTCCTCATCAAATGTTGAACAGCTCTCCAAACGATAAGACCCTAGGGTCTTGTAGAATGAGCTAAGAGAACCCATCTGGACCAGACCTATACAGGAAATACACTGTCTATAGGCACTTCTAAAGCTTCTCCCCACTCCCCACATAATGAAGATTAATTAGAGTGACTCCACCTATCAAAAGTAAAACATACATCCAAGAACTCGGGTTTCCTCCTGCCGCCACAGGGGTGGTCACTAAAAGCTAAGACAATTATCAAAGGGAAGGGCCAGTAACTTTTGAAAAGTGTAGTAACTTAGCTGATAATAGTAGCAGGCAGAGAGTGTGTGTAATTTCTATGTAAACTGCCAGATTCCAACATTCTGTGGCACTCTAGTGTGATAGCAAGAAATGGAAGCCAGAATAGGACTAGAGTGGCCGTATGTCCTCTTTTACAGAGGACAGTCCTCCATTTGAAGGGCTGTCCAGTCCAAGTCCAGTTTACAGATAAAGAACCCTAAGAAAGGAGAGCAGCCGGGGCCTGGAAGTTGCCCCCACCACCGTCAGCGCCTGGAGATCAGACTAAGCAGTGGGGGCACAGGTCTTCCCCACTCCGGCGCACAGTCTTCCCCACTACGATGAGATGTACACCGTATTTCTATTTAAATTAGAACAATTATTTCTAAATTTCCATTTATACATATAGATTAGCATATCCAATAATGTATACATATAAATTAGCATATCCAATGAATTGGCGATCCATAAGTGGCCACTCTAAATGGGACAAAGATAGGATCGGATTCTTAGCGGCTTCAACTTGAGTGCCAAGCTACACATTATGGGATATTTGTGATTAGGTTTCCTAACATTTCCTTTCTCAAATATAATGCAACCATAAGGTGCTAGGGCAGGGGCTGTCGAACCCTTGTCCACCTAAGCTCTTGGGAATAAATACAGGTAGCTATCACCACTTCAGATTTTCCAGGGAGATGACCTAGTATTGAAAATAGGCGTCAGTGGCTTAAGGAGAGGGAACTTTATGAATTCATTCAGCTGGAACTAACAATTTGCAAATATTTGAAATTTGCCGGTCTCCCCCATTGGCCACTTACATTTTAAATGTAAAACTCTGAATTCAAAATTGTATTGTGAATATGAACTTTTATCCTAGAATTTGGGATACTAGACATCTTGTCTCCAGATTGCTGTGGCAGGCATATATATGCTCTCATAAGCTGCCAAATACTAAAACCATTGCACGTATTTTATCACTGCTGTCAGATTTCAAACTACTATTGCATGTCAAATATCATAGGATGCCAAATGCAGGAATCCATTTGAGTATCTAGGTAACATCTGGATAATGATCAACAGCAACATTCACTGAGAAGCAGGAGGAGAATTTGGGGGAGCAAATTCATTTCAGCCCTAGAAATTGAATCCTGTTAAAGTATACAGTAATACCTTGGATTGCAAGTAACTTGGTTTGAGAGCATTTTGCAAGACAAGCAAATTTTTAAATATTTATTTAAATTTTTTTGACTTGATATACAAGCAACGTCTTACAATACAAGTACTGTAGTACGGCTTAAATTAAAAATCTCTGTACAAATTGTTTTGGGGGAATTTCGTTTTGGATGACAAACACGTTTCCGGAACGAATTATGCTCTCAATCCAAGGCATGACTGTACATATGAAAGATGGTGCATAGTTCACAATGGGGAAAATGCTGAACATTGGAAGAATAAGGAGTCATACAATAAGAAGTGAAGCAATCGGGAGTGTTCTTGTTCCTGAAAGCCCTTTTGAGATTAAGCTGAATACAATATACTTTATAACCCTGAAAGTGCAAAGGATAGTCAGGTACAACAGCATCCAAACAACTGGAGATTTATTTTTCCAGCTTGAGTGAAAAGGCTAGCATAGCTGAGCAGATGTTCATGGAAAGCAATTCTAAGCAGGGTACATCGTATCTCCCAGCCACCCCTACTCACTATGAAACTAAGAATGAAACAAAGGACTAGTGGTGAATGCCTTGGAATCATGATGCAGGCAGCAAAGCCTAGGGGTTAAATCGATTGTGGCTTTGTGTTTGAGAAATACCAGTCCTGAAACAAAATAAAATAAAAAATACAGTAAAACGTGACGTGACCCTCTTGGTCAAGGGTGGGAATTCAGAGGGAGAAATTAAGTGAGCACCTAAGACCTGCTTGTTCAGAGTCACTCTGTCCTTGTCTGAACAGCTGAAGGCAAAATTGAGATTCTGCAGTGAGAAAGGGGGGGGGGGAGCTAGAGAAGATAAGAAGAGCCCTGCTGGATCAAACCAAAGGTCCATCATCCAGCATTCTGTTCACACAGTGTCCAACCAGCTGCCTGTGGGGAGCCCCAAAGCAGGACATGAGTGCAACAGCACCCATGTTCCCCTGCAACTGGTATACAGAGGCATAATGCCTCTGACACTGGAGGCAGCATATAGCCATCAGGACTGGTAGACATTGCTAGCCTTCTCCTCCAGGATAAGTCTATCATGAAATGTGTTGGCCATTTCTCATTCAAATGTATTTAGTCATATTTTGTATCTTTCCTCCAAAGAGAATAGGTTTCCCCCCTTTAAAAAAAAATATCTTTACAACAACCATGTGAGATGGGTTAGGCTGAGATAGTTACTGGTGCAAGGTCACCCAAGGAATCTCCTGCCTGAGTAGGGTTTCGCTGGTTCTAGTCCAGTGATGGGGGACATGTGTGGCCTTCCAGATGTTGATGGACTGAGACATCCCTCATCCCTCAGAGTCCAACAATCTCTGTGGTGGGGTACACTCTTCCCCCACCCCTTTTCTAGTCAATCATTCTACCCATTACACTGCACCAGCTCTTTAACAATTGCGGCATTATTCAGCTTAAATTGATTCCTCCGTTAGAATTAAAATGTTGTTTTCAGGTGCACAATTAAAAACAACAACAGCAACATAGACTATGTTGACTCAGAAACAGAAAACCCAAACTGTATTTTCAGTCTGTTGGGGGTTGTTTTTTTTCCATGTTCCCCATTTCCAAGAGCAGCAGGAAATCTTAGAACCTGAACTCCTCCTCTCCCAGAATTGTTTCCATTTCACCTGGCTACTTCAGAAGGAGAGGTGAGACAGTGAGCAAGTCTTCCCCCCCCCCCCGCCGTTGGCTCAGCAGAGACCCACCACCATTTTGCTCTTTCCATCCCAGAACTGCCTCCAACAGCAACCATGCCACCTGGCCATTATGCAGTCATAGGAAAGAGTAGCTACCTGAATGTGCTTATTTTCCTCTTTCCTCCCTGTTCCTCTTTCCTTTTGTCTCACGTCTCTTAGATTATAAGCCATTATTTTTAAATAGTAAGCTGTCTTGAGAGCTTTGCCACAAAGGTGGTATAGAAACGTAGTAAATAAATAAAATTGGAGAGTCAATTTCCTTATCAGGAGAGAGAGTCTTGGATGCTTACAGTGTTCTTGAAATATTTGCTTATTTACAACTATACATGTTGGGGAGTGGGGGAAGAGCAGATAGAAATTCAGACAATCAGTGCTAATCTTGTGCATAGCATCAGTCCCTTGCAAAAGTAACAGCACACTCCTCCCACAGTCTCCCTCCTCCCCACCACACACACAGTGGGTTGGCCAAATGCAAAAGCAGAGTGGGCTCCTACACATTCAATAGTTGTGTAAAAGACAGAATTTTAGGAAGTGTAGCTTGCAATCTGTGCCTGATGAAATCCCCTCTTCTAAACCTGATGAAATACCCTTCTAGAAAACTATGGAAGGTCATAGAATCATAGAAAAGTAGAGTTGGAAGGGGCCTACAAGGCCATCGAGTCCAACCCCCTGCTCAATGCAGGAATCCAAGTCAAAGCATCCCTGACAGATGGCCATCTCGCTGCACCTTGAATGCCTCCAGTGTGGGAGAGCTCACCACCGCCCTAAGTAGTTGGTTCCATTGTCTTATTGCTCTAACAGTCAGGAAATTTTACCTGATGTTTAGGTGGAATCTGGGTTCCTGTAACTTCAGCCCTTTATTCTGTGTCCTGCAAACTGGGATGATTGAGAAGAGATCTTGGCCCTCCTCTCTCTGTGACACCCCTTCAAGTACTGAAAGAGTGCTACCGTATCTCCCCTCAGTCTCCTCTTCTGAAGGCTAAACATGCACAGTTCTTTCAGTCTCTCAGTTCTTTCAGTCTTTCAGTCATAGGGCCTTGTTTCCATTCCCTTTATCATCTTTGTTGCCCTCCTCTGAACCCTCTCCAGTTTGTCTACGTCCTTCTTAAAGTGTGGTGCCCAGAACTGGATGCAGTACTCAAGATGAGGCCTAACCAGTGCTGAGTAAAGGGGAATTATCACTTCATTTTTGGAAGCTATACTAATATTAATGCAGCCCAAAATAGCATTTGCCTTCATTGCAGCCACATCGCATTGCTGGCTCATATTCAGTTTGTGATCTACCACAATTAAAAGATCCTTCTCGCTTGTAGTATTGTTGAGCCAAGTGTCCCCCATTCTGTAACTGTGCATTTGGTTTCCTTTCCCTAGGTGCAGCACTCGGCATTTATCCCTATTAAATTTCATTCTGTTGTTTTCGGCCCAATGCTCCAGCCTATAGATATTGCTTTGAATTTTGTTTCTGTCTTCCAGAGTATTAGTGGTTCCACCCAACTTTGTGTCATCTCCAGGAGCCCTGTCCTATTTTGCATCTGACCGCCCTACTCCTACCCACAACCCAGTGTGGCTCCCAGTTGAAAGCCAGTGTGGTGTAGTGTTTAGAGTATTGGACTGGGATTCGGGAGATCTGGGTTCTAGTCCCCACTCAGCCATGAAGCTCACTGGGTGACTTTGGGCCAGTCACTGACTCTCAGCCTCACCTATAAAATGGCGAGGAGTATTATTATTACGTAAGCTGTCTTGGGCTCCTTGCAGGAAGAAAGGTGGGATATAAAAAATAAGAAACAAATTAAATAAATAAAACCCAGCTGCTTGTTGCCAGTTATCCCAAAAACTCAGCTGCCTTTTCCTTTCTTTGGCCAAATTCCAACTGCATAATGTTTTCCCTCATTAACTCAAACACAGACAGAAACAGAGGGGTGCTGCAATTCAAAATTCCAATGACTTGAAGTAGCCACCAGCCATCAAAGGTCAGCAAGCCTAGTTGAAGAGCCAGGGTAGTGTAGTGTACATACAACAATGGAGGCAGCAAGAATCAAATCCCCACAGCCACAAAGATCACTGGGTGACCTTTGGCCAGTTGCTATCTCTCAACCTAGCCAACTTCACAGGGTTGTGCAGATAAAACATGGGACACCCTCCATGCTGCTCTGAATTCCTTGCAAGAAGGATGGATAGAAATGTACCGTAATTAAATGAATAAGCAAGCTCCTTCAGCTCTCCAGAGGCGCAAAAGCTCAGAGAAGAGGCCAGATGGCATAGCCGATAAACACGCTTGGAACAATATTTCCATTCAGGGGTTGGGCAGCTTGTGGCCTTCCAGATGTTTTGGCCTACAACTCCCATCAGCCTGAGCCAGCATAGCCAATGGTGAGGGATGATGGGAGTTGTAGGCCAAAACATCTGGAAGGAAACAAGTTGCCCACCCCTGTTTTTCCTCCAGCATTGTTCTTTTGGGTTGCAGAAATTATTTATTTTCTAAAGCAGGCATCCAAAATCGAGTCAGCACCAAAACGTTTTGGCCTTCTTTCTGCCGTATGAAGTGTTTCAGTTTCAGCTTTGTAGGAAGCCATAAATCAAACATAAACAGTATCAGGTAATGCTAATAGATGTTGGCTGTGACCCAGTGCCACATAACACCATTAGCCATGATGGGTTATTATTTTCTATATGGCTCATTTACTGGATAGGGAAGGGAAGCTAAGTGTGTGATGCAGAGGAGATGGGAAATCATTTTCCCTTGCTTGTAAACAGAGGGCTGACGGATATGATGGGTGCAGGAAAAGTTGCATGATGTAGGATGGTGCTTTCTCCCCATCAACAGTAAGACCGAACCAAAGGAAGAAAACTGGTTAAGAGTGCACAGTGGAATGCAACAAAAAATTAATCGGAAGGAGAGGAATCCAGTGTGTTTCTGAATCCCAAAACCAGATCAGAGCACATTGATTGATTGATTGATTGATTGATTGTTAAATTTCTGTTGCGCCTTTCCACTAAAATAGTGCTCAAGGTGGTTAATAATAAAACACGGGGGGGATTACAAAGTTATAATTAAAACTTTAAAACTCAGCAATTAAAAACACATCCAACAAAAGAAACACCAATAAAAATAAAAGACAAATAAAAGCACATCAATAATAATGTTAAAAAATAACAACAGCACCCACCAGATTAAAAACCCAATTAGGCAGCAAATCAGCTCAGCTCAGAAGCCCAAGGCCTGCCTGAATAAAAATGGCTGTCTGCCAGTGGAAGAATAACAAGGACGGAGCTTGCCTGGCCTCCCTGGGAGCAGCCACCTGAAGGCGCTCTCTCATGTTCCGGCGCCTGTAGCAGACCCAAGAGAAGAGCCTCTCCTGAGGATATTAAAACCTGGGCAGGATCATATGGGGGGGGGGGATACAATCTCTCAAATAGCCTAATGATGGCACAGTCTTGAACTGGTGACAGAAGAGAGCCAGTCACAGTGTGGTGTGGTGGTGAGAGTGTTGGACTGGGACTCCGGAGACCCAGGTTCTACTCCCCACTTGGCTGGCTATGGAGCCCACTGGGTAAGTTTGGGCTAGTCACTGATGCTCAGCCTAACCTACCTCACAGGGTTGTTGTGAGGAGAAAATAGAGAGGGAGAGGATCATATATGCCGCCTTGAGCTTTTTGGAGGAAAAGGTGGGATATAAATGTAACAAATACATAAAATAATAACATAAATAGTGGTTGTGTGGCTTGACAGCAAAATGTCGGTATTTTGACAGCATCACCTGAGTCCATGCTGAGTTGAGCGCAGGCTCCTCTGAAGTTTTGCCCTTGCTCAGTGTTGGCTTACTCCCCCCAGCAAATGGAAGCCTCAGCCACAAGCCCTCGCTGGTCCCACTCCCCCTTTCCCTAACCCAAATGTATGTGCCAGCGTTGAGAGCCCATGGCAGGGGTGCAGAGCCTCAGGCCCTCCTGGGGCCCCAGTCTGGCCCTCTGGGTTCCCCCATATTGCCACCCCCCCTTCCCCATGCCCCACCCCCTGACCCCAACCATTGATCGGTTGGCGGTTTCTCAGATTCTGTGCAATCTCTGGTGTCTCCGCTTCTGTGGCGGACACTATGAGAGGCGTCTGTGGGTACACTGCTTCCCACTGGCACCATGGTAGAGACCCCAGAGACAGGAGAAGGCCTGAGAGGGGAAGGAAGAGCAGGTAATAGAAGAGGTGCACAAACCAAGGAACCGCAGAGCTGAGAGAGATTGCATGTCCTGTATCCTGGATAGAAAGAACTAGCCAATCTCTGCCTGCAGGCCTTCCAGTATTCTTGATTATTATTTTTAAATTGCAATCTTGGTGGAGACTTGGATTCTCTTTTTTCATCTGTGTTGTTTCTCAAAGATCATTTCAAAAGGGAGGGGGAAAATCTGAGTGAGGATACAAGCATAGCAAATTCTTCTTAAGCACAAAACCACTCAGACACATGTGTAGTCCCATAAAAATGGAAATAAACACACACGCTCAAATTCACACACTTTCTTAAGTGCTTTTCTGGATTTTGGCCATGTCTAATATGGGAAATGCATGACATCTTACCTGAGTTCTGCCACTCACCTGTGCAATGAGGTAAGCGAAGGTAAAACTTTTGGGGGGAAGGGGAAGGTTTTAGTTTCCTTGCTGGATTAACATTGTGCATTGTGTACCGTCCATCTTCCCCCTCCTCCTCTTCCTCTTCACATGATAAGGGCCAGCATCAGGGGTCAGCATTGTAGGGTACCTGCTGGGCCCTGTTCCTCATCCTTTCTGTTGCTGCCTGTACACATACCTTCTCCAGCAGCGTGGCCATGCAAACTCTTTTACAGAGGACAGTCCTCTATTTGAAGGGCTGACAGAGGACCACCCTCTGTTTGAAGATGTCCTCTATTTGAAGGGCCATCTTGTCCAATTCTGGCTTAAAGATAAAGGACCATAAGAAATGTTGCCCATCAATAGTTTGCACCTGGCCTGGCACTGGCAGGCACACAGGTCACCTGGCCACGGTCTTCGGCACTCTTGTGATATTTACTGATTTCTATTGAAATTAAAATAATGATTTATACATTTGCATCTATACACATAAATTTGCATATGCAAATTTGTGTCGTCTTTTCAGTGATGAAATTCCTCTTTTTCGGCAATTCACAACTAGGGATGTGTGGACTGTGTTAAATCCATTGCGACTGCTCTTTGCTGATGGCCAGGCGTCTTTCATTCCCTCGTCTGCTCATTGATGGAATCAGATTTTTTTATACAAGAATTTATTTCATTTGCAAATCCACATCTGCACAAATGCGCATTAGTTAAGGTGCACTTGGTCTAAGGCGCACTGGCACTGATGTGCATTTGCAAATGAACGAAATTGCGCAAATCCCCCCACCAAAAAAACCCAGTCCGCAAATCCGCAGGACTCAGAAAAAGCCAGTGTGCTGTGGAATCCACAGGTCAGATTTATAGAAATCTGAACTCATTCATATCCATTGCCGATTTCTCTGACAGCCTTATTCCTAAGTGGCCACCCTAATGAGCAGCAGCTATAGAAAGGAGAAGGAATAGCAGCCTCAGCTTGCTGTACCCCCTCCTTTTAGGCAGTGGTGTAGATTAGGCCTAGAGCAGGGCTCTCCAACCTTGGGTCCCCAGATGTTGCTGGACTACAGCTCCCAGAATCCCTTGCCCCATTAGCCATGCTGGCTGGGTATGCTGGGAGCTGTAGGCCAGCAACATCTGGGGACCCAGGGTTGGAGAGCCCTGGCCTAGAGGAAGAAGACAAGGAAATAGGCAGTGGTGACCATAGCAAGGAGATGAGCTCAAACAGGAAGGGGGACCCTCTGAGGGAACTGGCCCAAGGGCCCCCAAAATCTGAAGGCCACACTATTTATTGACTAGATGAGATCTTGGGGGCAACTAAGGAAAGTGGGGGGGGGAGTAGGGTGGCCATGTGTCCTACTTGGAAGGCAGTCCAGCGGATGCTGGTGGCTCCAATGTCAGTGGGGCGGTGTATCCACTCTGGATTTTAGTCTGAACTTGAAAGGCACTGTCCATGCTGCTGAACTCTATCCCCAAGATAAGTTCAGTGCTGTGGATAGTTCCTTAAAAGTTCAGACTGCAGCCCGGAGTGGATACACTGCCCCACTGGCATCGGAGCCACCGGCCTCCACTGGGACAGTCCTCCAGCTGAAGGGAAGTCCAAGGACCGTCCTCTCCCTGGAGAGCTGAGCAAGTCCAGTCCAACTCTGATTTCAAGATAAGGAAACCTAAGAACGGGGAGCAGCAGGGCCCCAGAAGTTGCCCCCCCACAGTTAGCACCTGGACAGCAGCCTGAGCAGACCCAGAGGATACCTGGTCACAGTCCTTCCTCACTATGAGGAGATGCAGTGTATTCCATTTAAATGACAGTAATTATTTCTAAATGTGCATATATACATATAAGCATATGCAAATTTAATGTAAATCTGTGTCCTCTTTTTGACAACGCATAAGTGGCCATCATCGTGAAAATGTAAGAACAGGGTCCATCTAGTCCAGCATTCTGGCCACACAGTGGCCAACCAGCTGCGCACAGGATCCCACAAGCAGGGCATGAGTGCAACAGCACCCTCCCCACCCATGTTCTCCAGCCACCGGTGCACATAGGCGTGCTGCCTCTGATACTGGAGGTAGCATATATCCATCAGGACTAGTAGCCATTGATAGCCTTCTCCTCCATGAATTTGTCCAATTCCCCTTTAAAGCCATCCAGATTGGTGGCCGCAGTCACTACATCTTGTGGAAGTAGTGTCCTATGACACAAAGTAATGTCCTAGGACACAAAAGTAGTGTCCTGTGACATGAGAGGACAGGCAGGGCTCTTCGGACTGCATGGACAGTCTGGAAAAGTTGCCTAAAAAGCCTGGTGCTGTTGGAATCCACTGGTGTCTCTGTTCTGAACCGACTGCCAATCAGTTTCATTGGGTGACCGAGTCCTAGTATTATGAGTGAGGGGAAGGAAAAGAGTTCTTAGAATCATAGAATCATAGAAAAGTAGAGTTGGAAGGGGCCTACAAGGCCATCGAGTCCAACCCCCTGCTCAATGCAGGAATCCAGGTCAAAGCATCCCCGACAGATGGCTGTCCAGCTTCACCTTGAATGCCTCCAGAGTGGGAGAGCCCACCACCTCCCTAGGTAGTTGATTCCATTGTCTTATTGCTCTGACAGTCAGGAAATTTTACCTGATGTTTAGGTGGAATCTGGGTTCCTGTAACTTGAGCCCATTATTCCGTGTCCTGCAATCTGGGATGATCGAGAAGAGATCCTGGCCCTCCTCTGTGTGACACCCCTTCAAGTACTGGAAGAGTGCTATCATATCTCCCCTCAGTCTCCTCTTCTGAAGGCTAAACATGCCCAGTTCTTTCAGTCTCTCCTCATAGGGCCTTGTTTCCAGTCCCTTTATCATCCTTCTTGCCCTCCTCCAAACCCTCTCCACTTTGTCTACATCCTTCTTAAAGTGTGGTGCCCAGAACTGGATGCAGTACTCAAGATGGGGCCTAACCAGTGCTGAGTAAAGGGGAATTATCACTTCACGCGATTTGGAAGCTATACTTCTATTAATGCAGCCCAAAATAGCATTTGCCTTCTTTGCAGCCACATCGCATTGCTGGCTCATATTCAGTTTGTGATCTACAACAATTCCAAGATCCTTCTCACTTGTAGTATTGTTGAGCCAAGTGTCCCCCATTCTGTAACTCTGCATTTGGTTTCCTTTCCCTAGGTGCAGCACTTGGCATTTATCCCTATTAAATTTCATTCTGTTGTTTTCGGCGCAGCGCTCCACCCTATCGATATCACTTTGAATTTTGTTTCTGTCTTCCAGAGACTGTCTTCTGTGTGTGTGTGTGTGTGTGTGTGTGTGTGTGTGTGTGTGTGTCCGTCCACATCACGCATTGATTGCAGTGGTTCTAGACCGCACCCTCAGGTCCTTCTACGGGGCGGGGTCATATATAACTTTGCACTATTGATCTTTGTTTTCAAAAACCAGGCTACCAATAAAAGTACATTTTCTTAAACAAACTCCTTTCAGAGAAAGAGAGGGAGGGAGAGAGAGAGACTGGAATTAAAGTGCCAGAATGCTTTTATAGATTGCTTTAAAGAATTCCCTTGAGGTTCCACTTAAAACAATGTGTTAACATAGGGCAAATTACTTTGTTTTACTAGCAAACAAAATGTTAAACATGCCCTAAGCCAGGTTTCCAGCATGTTCTACAGAAAGATGAAAGCATTGGGTCTCTGAGCACACAGGACAAATAAATTCATTTCCAGACTTAAACCCTTTCAGTGCTGCCTCTAATAGTGACTAGGCTCCTTCCCAATCCCAAATCTTCCTGGATTGTTTGCTTGTTTCTGTTGTTGTTGTTGTTCCCTCCATTCAAAAGTGAGCCACTTTATGATTAGCTCTTCTTTTGTCCAATGCCCTAAGTCATCAGTTTAGAGTTGGATGACAGCACTATTGAGTGACTGACTGATTTGTAGTATTTTATGCCACTCCTCAGACAGAGGGGCGGGCGGAAGGCTCCCAGAGTGGCTTACATATGATCAATTGAACAAGGGAGATCCCTGCCCGCAGGCTTACAATCTATAAAGACCATGACACACAAGGAAAAAGGAACGGGGAGGGAAGAGCGGAAAAGTTCGTTCTTTTAGCAAAGCCGGTGGATGGCCTGCTCTCTCTCGTCTCTCTCAGCTCAGCCTGCTGGAATGGCTGCTTGTGGTAATAGTTGAGGGAAGGGTAGCATTTATTTATTTCTTATTTTTATATCCCACCTTTTTTTTCCTGCAAGGAACCCAAGGCGGCTTACATAATCCTCCTCCTCCTCCACTTTATTCCCACAACAACCCTGTGAAGTAGGTGAGGCTGAGAGTCAGTGACTGGCCCAAAGTCACCCAGTGAGCTTCGTGGCTGAGTAGGGACTAGAACCCACATCTCCTGAGTCCCAGTCCAACACTAACCACTACACCACACCACCAGCTCTTGAGAGAGAGAGGTCTTCAGCTGCTCTATTTATGCAGTGTGTGTGTGTGTGCCTGTTACCCAATTTAAGATTTTTCACTTGATTAATCTTATGGCTTTCAACTAATCAATCAACCAATTAAATGTAAAATCCACACACTGCAAAACTTGGTAATGATGCCATCTTGACAGTTCTGATATAAGATCATTCACCCCTTTTTAAATTAAAGTTAGTAGTCATTGCTGTTTCATCAAAGTTGGGAATTTGGAATGTTCCCCGTTATTGGCACCATTCAGTGCTGCATGGCTGGGAGAGTGCTTAAGGGTGCCCTACAACTTGTGTCTAATGCATAGGATTGAGCACTAAATGACCCAACCACATAGTATCTGTACCAATTGGGGAGAAGGGTGCTGAGTCTATGGGAAAGACCCATGTAATTTGCCCACATGCTTGATTGATTTAGGCATCGCTATGCATGTTTAGACGGGGGGGGGGGGAGTCCTACAACCCCTAGCAGTGCTGGCTGGGGAATGCTGGGAGTGGTAGAAGTTCTTTCTGTCTAAATATGCATAAGGAATGCACCCTTAAACATTCTCCCAGCCACACAAGAGCTGCTCATAGATAAATGGTTCCCATGCAGCTGGGAGAAAGCATAAAGGACACCACAGTAACACACCAATGTGGTTTTGAAAACAAACAAGTTCAAGATACAGCAGTATTGTGGATGGTCTGGGTACAAAAGATGTGCAGGCATTCATTTCAAGTAAGCACCATGCAGTTCAGTTACACATGGCTCCTATCTATTGCTGGAGCGAAAGTCAAAGTAAATTTCACCTCCGAAAGCAAAGGAAGTGCTAGCTTTGGGACAAATGTAATTCCTTTCTCACCAAGTCTAGTGGAGGGGAAAGAGAGCCAGTGCATCTATGTGCCCTGCATGCTGGTAAGTCCCATAAGGGTCCCAGAATAGAGCAGCCTTTCCCAAACTGGCACCCTCCAGATGTTTTAGATGGCAACTCCCACAATCCCACAGCCACAGCTGGAATAGAGTTAACAGACCCACTGACAAATCATTTCACGTCACCATTACATGACAACTTACAGCAGGAGGTGTTCTTTGTAACAGAAAGTTAGAACATGCTTCTCTTTCTTCTGTCAGCCAGTAGCCCAAACCCACCATTTTGCATCGGTGATAAATGGCTCTGGGTTTACTTCTATAAAACATTACGGTATTTCCCCAGGTGGCAGGTAATCCAGAGAGCTTCGGCTGTGGGGTGGTATAGAAATGAAAAAATGAAATAAATGAATCCAAGTTTTACATGAGGCTGAGACATGTTGCTTGTCATCTTTCCACAAGCAGGCTAGTCCTCAAGAAGTTGCTCTAGAGAATTAAAATGTTTACCAGGTGAAATATCTGCATGTACTGTATTTTTGGAGTTATATTCATACTTTTTTGTTGGCTTTTTAAAAATGTTGTAAACTGCTCTGAGTCTTAGCAATGTTAGTAGAAATAAATGATTTTTTTCTTTAAAAAAAAATTAAAAATAGAGAAAGCAAGAGAGAATTCTGGTGTTATGGACATAGGGTTAGTATGGAAAGCACTTTTCCCCAGTGACCCTCTGGAGATGTAGTTGCAATTTATATTCAGAGTGAATCTAATAAATCAAGAGAATTGTTGGAATATTCTGGAATATTCCAGGATGAAACTACTATAGTTCTCTGCCTAATTTAGATTTAAGCTTCCTTTTGTTACATCGAGTGTTTGAAGAAGGTGACTCTATACTGGCTAATACAGAAGCAAAACTGTACTTTTTCTTGACATAACAACCCTTCTTGGGCCTCCTCCCATCTGCCTGCCAGATTCTGTTTCAGTACCAGCCCCACAGCTGTCCACAGCTGTATGCCTTCCAGCTCCACACAACTGGCTTTTTCACATAGAAATGGCGTGTTTTCGGTTGTTGCTTTTTTTAAAGAATTCTCTCAGACAGATTGCTTCAGTCCAGCAATGTGTAAAACCTGGCACTTCAGGCAGGATTAACATTTTGTTGTTTGGTCATGGGGCTTGTTTCCCCTCCTCTTTCTCCTGTATCATGTATGCCTTCCAAATTAGAAAACAGCCTCTGAGAAGACTTTTAGCTCAGTATTTCCCAAGAAGGATTCCCCCTCCACCCTCAGCTCAGTTTCTTTTCAACGTCAGAGAAGTCTTTTACCTCAGTATTCCACCCCCCAGAAGGATTCCCCTCACGAACCCCAAGCATTCCCCCAAGAAGTATTCCTACCCACATTTATTTATTTATTCATTTATTTATTACATTTACATCCCACCTCTTTTCCTCTTTCAAGGAACCCAAGGTGGCTTACATAATCATCCTCCTCTCCACTTTATCCCCATAACAACCCTGTGAGGTAGGTTAGGCTGAGAGTCAGTGACTGGCCCAAAGTCACCCAGTGAGCTTCATGGCTGAGCGGGGACTAGAACCCGGATCTCCCGAGTCCCAGTCCAACACTCTCACCACTACGCCACTCTGGCTCTCTATATGCTTCAGATTTGTCAACAATGTTTTTCTGTGGCATGAAACCCTCTACCCTGCCTCAGTAAAATTCAGAAATAAAAAACAAAATGTTTTAACTTTAAACAGTCAGAGTTCAAAGACACTGATGTGCTTCAAAAATCCACCCTACCACTTTTATCCAAAATATGATTTCCTCTCCTGTCCTGTGTCCGTTCTACTTTTGAAATGAAAATCTCTTATTTGCAAATGGTTTGAGAGAATGTTTCAGCTCAACATTTCCCAAAGAAATGTTTCTTTCTCTTTCCTTCTCTTGCCCCACCGGGTATTCCGGTTCTTTCTAACTTATTCCACGTATCACAAAAATGTTCATCTAAATTAAAGAACACCACATATTCTGTAACGACAGGTGTTTCCTATGGTCTGAAGAGATGTGATAGTAGTCAGTGTTATCTTGGGTTGAGGGATAAGAGCACAACTTGGATATTGTGTAATTTGGAGGTGGGCAACAGGTAACTCTCCAGATGTTTTGGCCTTCAAATCCCATTCTCCCAACCATTTACTATGCTGGCTAGGGCTGATGGGAGTTGTAGGCCAAAACATCTGGAGGGCCACAAATTGCCCACCCCTGGTGTAATACATGCATGCATGTGGAAGAGCCAAGGGCAGGTACATCCCTTTGTTGCCTCCAACTACCCTGTGGGAAGGATTCCAGGACAGAGAGGGAGTCAGGTGAAGAGAACACCAGGTGCCTGCTCCTGTTCCAGTTGGACTATATCCCCTCTTAGTACACAGGGCCATTTTTCCACCCACTGCCCCGTGGGAAGGATCCCAACAACTCATGTGGTTATATATTGTTTATTGTAATTTTATTAGTGCCTTTTTATGTTACTTATAAACAGCCTTGGAAGGTTTTGAATGCTGAAAGGCAGGTTATAAATAATTGCAATAAATAAATAAATAGCCAGTGTGGTGTAGTGGTTAGAGTGTTGGACTGGGACTCAGGAGACCCGAGTTCTAGTCCCCAATCGGCCATGAAGCTCACTGAGTGACTTCTGCCCAGTCACTGACTGGGTTCACACAACACGATAGGCCATGGTGGCTTATAAGCCAGGGATGGCTTGTCATGTTGTGAACCCAGCCAGAGCGGCTTGTGCGTGGTTAACAAACCATGCTGCTGGGTTCAGACAACACAACAAGCCACCCCTGGCTTATAAGCCATCATGGCCTATCGTGTTGTGTGGACCCAGCCACTGACTCTCAGCCTAACCACAGCACAGAGTTGTTGTGAGGATAAAGTGGGGAGGGGGAGGGGGAGGGGGAGGATTATATACACTGCCTTCGGTTCCTTGCAGGAAAAAAGGCAGGCTAACAGAACCCTGCATAGAATACCTCAAGTGTAGCGGTAAAATAAACGTGTCCTTTATTTTAAAGGAATGGTCTTTATTTCAAACACCGTAGTTGGGCTGAACATGACAGAATCAGTATCTCAGAATATTCCAGCTCCACAGACCCACACAGAGCAATTACTATAGTTCCACAGTAATTTCTTTTCTTTTTTTTCAAACAGAGCCCCTCCAGCTTGGGGCTCCACACCACAACTATTACAAATTCATAATTACTACTGCCTCCCTTTCCCCTGGATCCAAATATCATTTCACCTGGATGAGGGAAACCATCACCCGACACCTGAGCGGCTCACCTCTTACCAGCAATGCTTATTTAATTAAGGGTGGCAATATATAACATGCGCACCATACCAGGGCATAGCAGAACACAGCGATCAAAAGAGCGGGGCTGCCTCTGAATTTTGGAATGTCGCTTTATGACCTGAATGGCAGGCCTGCCCATCTCTGCACTGAAGACAACATGAAGTCATTTCTCCCATACGGCCTGTTGTGGATCAGGAAGTGCAGTCAGCCTGAGAGGCGGCAGAGCAATGGAGAGAAGTTGTGAGATAAAATGAAAACATGTACCCAGCACCCTCAGCTGCTTCACGGTGATTAGGTGAGCTTCAAAATGTTATAGAACACCCTGAGAATGAGGCAGAACCATGGAAGCCTCTTTCATAGGGGGAAGAAAACTTGGAGGATAGACTCAGCACCAGCTCCACCCCTCTCCCCTGGTGCTAAAAACAGCACTGCCCCCTCACATCTGCATTGTGGTGGGTGCAAAATGGGGGCCAGCCTGCCAACACAGTTGGTGCTGTTGCCATTTGCAATGGCAGCACACAGACATACGGGGGGGGGGGGGAACCACTTACAAAACAAGAAGCTGTGTTACAACCCTTGCCAATGGTGAGCCCTACCCACGAGAAACTGTTGAGCATTTCTCTTCCCCCTCGCAGCCAGTGTGGAAAGAACCATGCCGGCTGCCTCCCCGAGGTCATAAGAATGGCTTCAGAGAAGGGTTGAAGAGGGTGTCCCAGGGGCTGGGGAGCGGACTGGGGTGGGGGCCAGGCTGAGTCCACCCGGATGTGATGTGTCCCGGCAGTGCTCCAGCCTCCTCCCCTCCTCCCCATCCGACCGAAACACCTCAGGCTAGACTGGCCAAAATCAGCCATCTCTAGCCCACTTGCAGGGTGGGAGGAGCAGGCGGGAGGAGCCCGGAGGCAAAGATCGCCCCCACACTCATCCCACCCTGCATAGGATGTCTGTAATCCTCCAAGTTCGGAAGCTTACAGGCATGCCCATTGGACCGTGCCCTAAGGGAGTATTTGGGGTATTTGCATTCCTGTGCAAATACAAGCAAATTAATAAGCAATTATTGGTGATCCTTCTCTGCTACATCTTTTAAATAGCCA
Source organism: Shinisaurus crocodilurus (assembly GCA_021292165.1). Taxonomy (NCBI): domain Eukaryota; kingdom Metazoa; phylum Chordata; class Lepidosauria; order Squamata; family Shinisauridae; genus Shinisaurus; species Shinisaurus crocodilurus. The sequence goes on along the minus strand of CM037884.1, from coordinate 6,626,111 downwards.
GACTTATCGAAGGATCAAAAAGGTGAAGAGCATGCCAACATGGCAATAATAATTTGAGCTGCTCCCTTTCAATATGTATTTGTACGACGGCATCAGTGTACTTAGGTTACCCTCATTTTTTCTTTTCCGCCAGCTGATCTGCCTCATGTATGAACAGGGTTAGAGAAACTGATCAGCCAACCCAAGAGCACGCATTTCTCTCTTTTGCACAAGTAAAAAGGTGTAGTTTTCCTTTAAATAGCAAGCACCATAGTTACTCATTTGAAAATTTGTGCAGTCTCATTAAATTGGCTCTGACACATAGACCTTGGACATATGAAAAAGGGTGGTGGACTGCAGGAACTGGGCAGGACACAGTGAATGTTCTGAGAGTTACGAAAGGAAGAAAAGAAATATTCGTTATAGCTTTTCAAAATGGATGCTCTGCTCTCTTAGGTTTCTGCTCATGGATTGTATGTGTGTGTATGAAATAAAGAGGAAAGGCCTGCTGCTTTAACACACAGCCTGCTGGTTTAACACTTATTCACAACTGATTAAATTAAAGATTCAGTTTCATCTCCTCTAAGATGCTCGCTCCTTCCACCTTCCCCCCCATACATCATAAAGAAAAAAAGCCGTTATTAAAGGTCACAGGGCAGAATGATTAAAGGACATTTCAGATGACAAATGACAGATATATTATTTGTGTGTCAGTTATGCTCAAGGCCAGCCCAAGACATTTTGCTGTCCAAGGTAAAAGACAAGATGTCCGCCCCGCCAACCTGGCCATACAGAAGCTGACTGGATGCCAGCAGTATGCCTGTGTATACCAGTTGCTGGGGAACATGAGTGGGAGGATGCTATTCCTACTTGTGAGTTATCCACAGGCAGCTGGTTGGCCACTGTGTGAACAGAATGCTGGACATGATGGACCTTTGGTCTGATCTAGCAGGGCTCTTCTTCTGGTCTTATGACAGCACTGTCAGTTGAATCTTAGTTCAGCGCTGGCAACAAGCCAGCATCCTCCACCCCTCTTGAAAGCAGCAGGCTAGGTTAGGGGAGCAAGACAGGCTATGCGACCCCCACAGCTCTGTCTTCCAACACCTTGCTGCTGCTCCCCACCCATGTGCATTGACTGCCTGAGGCAGCCGTCTCACTCTGCCTTATGATAGGGTTGTCCTTCTAAAGCCTGAAAATGAACATTGATGCCATGATATCCCATCCCCATGTCCTGTGGCAGTATTTCCCTCCCACTGGGAGACAGATGAAGGATAGGTCTGTCAACAGCTATTAACAGCTGTCAACAGCTATTAATCTGCCAGATGGGCGATTAATAAATATAAATATAATAATAAATATAATAATAATTAGCCATGGAGGCTAAGTGGGACTTCCATGTTCAGAGGGTGGTATATCTCCAAGCGCCAGATTCTGGGGACAAAAAGCAGTTGATGGTCATCATCTCCTTCGGACCATGCCTGTGAGCTTCCAGGTGCCTCTGTTGGAAACCGAATTCTGGACCAGGTGAAGACATGGTCTGATTGATCCATCAGGGCAGTTCTTATGTTTTAAACTAGGCAAGTGTTAGAGCTGGGCTGAAGACAGCAACCTGGAGCGAACCAGGACGGGAGAGAGATCAAGATCAGAGGTAAAACTGAAAGGCAGCACTGGAGAACATGACAGAAGTCAGGGCTAAAGAGCAAAACTGGAAACACCAGAGCTCAGGTCAACCACCTTACAGCCTGAGCTGTAAGGATACAATGGTCAGTCTGGGTGGGCAGAGTCAGTCCAGCGCTGGAAGCTTCTTTTGCTGAGAAGATGCCATTTGCAATTCAGCAATTAACCACAAGGGACATTTCCTGGCCGTTTACTGAGAGTCTGCAGCTGTGCCCTTCAGACATGGGGCAGTGGGCAGCAGTTCCTGACAGTAGGTCTCAGCCCAGGTCTAAAGAAAAGCGATTATTGGCAAACACCCAGAATGTACCTGGATTAGATTTTCAACTAGAACTATCACTTGATTAAAAGAGATATTAGTTGATTAATCAAATTTGTTTTAATCAATTGATTCAATATGCAAATGCACACTGATCTCAAAAATAATTCTTTTGGAGCAACAAAGCATATTTTGTTTTCTAGATGATGCATAGATGTGCTGAAACAGGCACGATCTTAAAGGAGGTGTTTACTTCTGTATGAGATTCTGTCCCCCCCCCAATTAATCCAACTAATTGATTAACTAACGTGGGGAGGGGGTTAGTTCAGTGAAGTTCTTGGGGGCCACATTCTAGTTGTGGGTGTGGCTGAAAGCAAAAGTGGTAGAACCAATGTCGGGGGCCCAGTCCTGCAATCATGCATTCTAGCACTCTGACAGCCAAAGCAAAAGGGAGCCAGTGTGGCGTAGTGGTGAGAGTGCTGGACTGGGACTCGGGAGACCCAGGTTCTAGTCCCCGCTCGGCCATGAAGCTCACTGGGTGACTTTGGGCCAATCACTGACTCTCAGCCTAACCTACCTCACAGGGTTGTTGTGAGGATAGAATGGAGAGGAGCAGGAGGATTATGTAAGCCGCCTTGGGTTCCTTGCAGGAAAAAAGGCGGGGTATAAATATAATGAATGAATGAATGAATGAATGAATAAATAAATAAATAAAAGGGGGAAGACCAAAATACCAGCATATTCTAGCTAATGCTCTTAGTGCCAGTAACTAAACCTTAGGAGAGGCATTTCAACCTCGTAGAATGGGGGGAAACTGAACAAAAGCTGGGAAACCACCAAGCGATCAATGGTTAGGGGAAAGGGGGCGGGACCAGAGGAAAGGGGGTGTGGCCATCTGGGGACCCCTGGATGGCCATATTTGGCCCCTGGGCTGGAGGTTCCTCACCCCTGAATTAAAAAATGCAGCCTTTTTTTCAGCCTTTGGCAAACATGAACACCCCATCCCCGTCTGAGAGCTAATTCCATCTAGTTGTACATCCTGCTTATAAGAACAATGATAATTTAACCAACCTCTTTTTTTATTTATTTTATTATTATTTTTTAAAGGAGTTATCCTCTGAAAACCCAGCCAGGAGCAGCACATATTAACATGACAAATCAAATCGTTCAAAGGCATGTTTAAGCAACACACTACAGCTTTCACACTTCCTGTCAGAGACAATATTTTATATCTCCCCTTTTATTTATACAAGGTAGTAGAGGGAGGCAGATATAAATCTCGTTCCCTTCTAGCCCTTTCGTCACTGTGTGAGAAATGCAGAAACAAGATGAAACACTGTGCAAATAAACTGTAAATTTAACACGCACTGCCCTGTCTGGCGGAATGCTGCAGGCCAGGAGGTGAGGGATAAACACATCAGAAAAAGCATGTGCTTTAAGGAGGAGGGATTTGGTAGAGCTGAGATCTAAGCCAAATATAATTCAAACAATATTTGGGACTGCGGTGAAGTTTTCCAGATCCCAAGAGAATCAGAACACGAGAGTCAGAGGGTGGAGCTCTGGACCTCAAGGGGGCACCTGGAAGATCGGGAGGCAGTGGCTAAGGGCTCGGGGTGGGGCCTGGAGGCTGGAGCTGCCTCCAGGAGTACAGGAGGTGGAGCCTGCTGGGGTCTGATGGATCCTGGGTAAGTTCATTTGCATTTGCAAAATACTTGGGGTGAAGAGAGGTATACCTTCTAAAGTTTGACAGGCATGGTTTGAACATATATATTCTGAGATATTTTCAGTGCAGATAATGTATATTCAGATTACAGTCATGCCTTGGATTGGGAGCATAATTCGTTCCGGAAACGTGCTTGTAATCCAAAACACTCTTATATCAAAACGAAATCCCCCCAAAAAAATTTGTACAGAGATTTTTAATTTAAGCCGTACTACAGTACTTGTATTGCAAGACATCGCTTGTATATCAAGTAAAATAAATAAATAAATAAATATTTAAAAATGTGTTTGTCTTGCAAAACGCTCTCAAACCAAGTTATTGCAATCCAAGGTATTACTGTATCTTATTTGTTTGCCTGCCTATTTGAGGAATGGAACATCACTCAGTGGATGATTGACCACATGCTTTGCATGCAGAAGGTCCCAGGTTCAGTTCCCAGCATCTCCAGTTGAAGTGAGCATGGGAGCTCTTTCTGCCTTGGAGTTTGCTGTTGCACCACCTTTCTTCAAACTCTCCCGATGCCACCATTTTCTCTGGGCTTTTTAACAGCAAAGTCCAATAGCCTGGCATCACATCCAAAGGTGGCAAGCTGGTGAGCTTTCCTCTGTAGCGATGTAGCCTGATCCAATTACTTCTGAAGTGCATTCAGAAGTAAGCACCATTAAGTATACTACCCAAGTCAGTGGGACTTACTTCTGAGTGTACTTGTACTAGATCAGTCTGCAAAGATACAAAGGAAAGAGCACACTTAGCATTGCATTGCAGTCCATGGCCTCAGTTTATTCTAGTGTCCAGCTGCTGGACATGTTTTGTGCACTGGGGGAGAAAACTGCTGTTGGTCATACAGAATTTGCTAGGCTGTGTAATAAAAAAATGAATGTTTCCTTTCAATCTTCATATAATGAAGTATATAATGATAGTATATTTATAATGATAGTATGTTACAACCTTCCCTTACTTCCCCAACAATCCTTGCATGTAAGACATCTCCTCTTTTCTTCCTTCCTCTCTCTTTCTTTTTCTTTCTCTGATATTCTGATTCTCTGTCTTCTCTTTCACATTCTTTTCTTTCTTTCTTTTGGTTAGAAATAGTGTATGTGGGGAGTGGGGGGGATTCTTTTTTAAAAAAAATATTATTTAACTTTATTTCAAACATGATATATAAAACAAATTAAAAAAACATACATATAACTACTAAGGTGCACCCATCACCACTGGACCAAGAAATAATTTCTATCATAATAATCCATTATTATTCAACATTCCAAAAATACATCATATCTTGACATGGCTTACTGCCCTTTCCCTTTACTAAAACATAGTCTAGGAATAGTCCCCAAATATCCTTGTGTGTGTGGATTCTTGTGCATTGAGAGAGGCGACTGTGTCAGCTGCTTCTGCAGTGCAGAAAACATAATAACCTTAGAATGAATCCTGAGGTGGTAAACCTGCGTCTGGCTGTAGTACTACGTCAATTTGAAGAGTGGGGGGCTTATACAATGGTTGGGCTATGCGGCCGCAGGAATGTGAATGTAGTCGTATTCAGTTATGTGGAGCCTCGGCTGCAGGCCGAAGTGGTACAGTCCAGACTGAGCTGTGCCTCCTCCAGTGAGAACTATGCCTCTTTTGGAGCAGGCAGGGTACAGAGATAACATGTACCGGTAACTAAATTTCAGTTCCGGGGGACCACTGAATATCTGCATTAATCGCCAAATGCAAATAGTTCCAGTTGTTCAGTACTCCTGTTGCATAGGCAAATTTGCACTAGTCGTATTAGGCTATTCTGCTCATCTGTTAGCTGAGAGTGATTAGAAGTGGATCGCTGCAAGAGGGCTCCTCCAGGTGTGCAGAATTTAGACATCTATGGTATTTCTTTTGCTTTCATTTTTCAAGGGAAGCTAATTGTCTCTGCAGTTCTCCATTTGCCAAAGGAATATGCTCCTGTCCCAGCTCGCAGAAAAGCGAACTCAGATTTATTTTGTTAGCAGCTTGGAGATGATGGTCTCATTGGAAAGCTATCTATGGAAAATTCAGCAGGAAATTCTGGTGAAAACTGGTGACTGCTGAGCTACGGATGGCTACTAAACAAATACCTTGCCCTGAAGGTAGCTACAAAAGGAGAGGACTTAAGGTGTAGCCATTTGGAAGATCTGCTTGGTCCAAGACAAACTGTAACTCATCTCCCTTCAGTTTGGATAGGCTCTGGGATTGGTGGTGGCAGCGGTCATTACTGGGTAGAAAAAATTCAGAAGCAGGTTGCGGGAGGGAGAGGTTATTTTCCTGGCCCCTGAGTGAGAATAGTGAGAATAACACAAGTTTGCAGAGCAGGTTGCTTTAGGAGAGAAAGAGAGAGACTGCTGAGTGCTGAGTTAGAATTTATCAACAGGTTTAATTCTATCACCAGACGCTTGAATCAGGATAAAGGATTGTTATCATACTACATGTGTTAATTGGCTTACCTAGTAGCCGGGTGTTTGAGTTAGCAGCAGCAACTGCACTGTGAATGACCACTGTTAATAATGCGATTGTCACATGTTGCATCTAATTCCCTTCTAAGCTCACTGTTTACAATTCCCCCCCCTACCCCACCACATGCACTGTATATAAACCTAAAACTCTCCATAACATTCCATGCATCCAATGAAGTGGGCCATATAGTCCACGAAAGCTTATGCCGGAATAAATGTGTTCGTCTTTAAGGAACCACAAGACTCCTTGCCATTTTTGTTGCAATCAGTTAATACAGCTACGCTCTGAGAATTGTTGGGAAGCGAAGGCTACTCTCTCATATGAGAGCAGGGAGTAAATGAAGCTTTATAACTTTCTATGGTCTTTCCTGTTGTGGGGGATGGCTGAGATTTCAGGACTAGGAGAGGTGGTTCCCTGATAAAGTGCCCTCCATGAGAATGGAGATGAATTTGGGAGGATATGTGGTTTATGGGGATGTTCCTTGGAGTAGGGTGGACAGGTTGCAAACTGGAGATTCCTCCTGTATCTTTTAAAAACCACAGACCTCGCAGCAGCTGAGGTTTCTCCTGCCGATTTCTCCACCCCTGGTGCATGTGCATGAGCGCACATACATACACACACACACACACACACACCTGTAGTATACAAGACTCCAGATTTACAGAAAAGGAACAAATGCGGGAGGTGACATCTCCGCCAATTCTGCTCCCTTGACTATGAGACTAGGCTGGAATTTGAACCCAGGACTTTCAAGGTGCAAGTTTAATACCCAGTCCACAGGGGCACACTGCCTTTTGTTTTTGCCTGACCTGACAGCCGTCCCTTGGTGTGATGTGTGTCTGATGCCTCTTGCTACTTTAAGAAATGCCAAACAGCTAATCTGTTTCAACCCCCACCCTGCTCTTTCTTTCTGATTCTGAAATAAAACCCTGAAAGAGGTTTGTAGGGAGAGATGGTGGAGGAGGGCAGGCTGCAGCTTAAATATTTGTGTCAAAACACTATCCCGCCAAGTTCAAAACCAGCTTTCACCCTCAGAAGTTAAGAAATGTTGTGACCATTTCAAATGATCTAATCCCTGCTTAAGAGACCTTTATCCCACCCCACCTCCCCTTCTCTCATACAAGACTGGAGAGGATGAGGTGAGCACCATTTATTCACTTGCTGGAGCATGTGCTGAGTATTAAATCTTATTTCAAAGGGTCTGGTGTGTGTTTTTCTCCTCCTCTGATTCAAGTCTGCAAAAAGAAAGAAAGAAAGAAGAAAGAAAGAAACTTCCTATCTGTGTGCTCTGCCTTCAGGAGGGAGAAGGAGAAGGAGAAGGAGAAGGAGAAGGAGAGATGACAATTTAGTTGGGGGACGAGATTCAATAGATAGGAGGGAGCTATTGCTGTATTGGCAAAGCACAGGTTTTGCCTGCAGATTGCAGGTTCTGAAATCGACTCCACAGGTAAGACCGGAACCAGCACTGTAACACAGTGCCTCCAGTGCCCAACCCTGCAGAGTCGATCCAGGAGGATACCATGGTCGATGGTATTGAAAGCCGCTGAGAGATCAAGTAGCATTAACAGTGTTTCACTCCCGCTGTCCCTCTCCCAATAAAGGTCATCCATCAGGGCGTCCCTCTCCCAGTAAAGGGAGGGCAACAAGGCAACCAAAGCTGATTCAGTCCTATAACCAGGTCGAAACCCAGGGTAGATAATCAGTATCCTCCATGAGTCCCTGCAGTTGCTCCACCATGACCCTCTCAAGGACCTTCCCTGGGCAGTCAAATACCGTTGGGTCCAGAGTGGGTGTTTTCAGGAGTGCCTCCTCACTACTGCCTCCTTAAGGACAGCAGGAACCACATGCAGAGATGTATTTACAGATCCCTGGACCCATCCAGCCATCCCCCCTCAGCTAACTTTTATTAGCCAGGAGGGGCAAGGCTCGAGAGGGGATGTACTTGGTTGCAGCGCTGTAAGCACCTTGTCCATGTCATCAGGCCACAGAAACTGAAATCGATTCCACAAAATTGGGCATATGGTGGCATCAGATTCCTCGACTGGAGCTGCACTAACAACAGAGTCAAGTTCTCTGCAGAGACAAGTGATTTTGTCCTCAAAGTGCAATGGAAAAAGGTCACAGTGGGTCTTTGAGGGGGCCAAGGCCTCATTTGCCGGGGAGAGTGTTAATAGCCCCCTGACCACCCGAAACAGCTCTGCTGGTCAGCTACTCAAGGATGCAATGGAGGCAGCGAAGTAAAACTTCTCTGCTGCCCACACCGCCATGCGATAGGCACGATTATGCACTCTAGCACGTCTTCGCTTCAAGTCTCACGCCATATGCGCTCTAGCCAGCGTCCAGCCTGTATAACTCCGGCCTGTAGCTCCGCCCACAGCCTGCTAATCTCCCTCCCCTCCCTGGCTCTGACTGCATGGACTGCAAAGCTATGTGCTGGTTAGGGAAGTCCACCCCTAGTGGCCGAGGATGTTACTGCAGACTTCAACCGCATGGACACATTTAAATTAATTAAAATTAATAAATGCATTTTAAAAACAAAATAGATGTGAGGTGCAAGCCCAGCCCCCCCTCCCCAGTCCCCTTAGTATACATGCCAAGTTTCAGATGTCTAGATTTCACAGCCATAATGTTATGACGCTGACGGAGACATATCCTCTTTTATTACTATGGATAGCTGGGTGGAGGGCATAACATGGAAAGGATTGTATTTTAACCTATTTGCATGCATCCCCCATAACCCTAATGCTTACTTCTAGGAAACTATAAGCTTTTTGAGGCTCAACAGGTCAATTCCCTCCCTCCCTCCCCTCTATTTTCATTTCATTTCCTTTTCTTTTTTTTAACTGGCATCTTCCAACATTCCATGAACAAATGCCCTGGCCTGAACCATACTTAATTTTAGATTCATACAGTTTGCCCAACTTCCAGTTTCTTTAGACCCCTCCCCAACCTTTTTCTCCGCCCGGATGCCCATAAATCCAGGATTTTAGCATAGCTGTTAGGGTGCAGCAGCATTGCCTCGTCCCCTCCCGCCATCCCACCCCCAAATGACAAGGGTAGCAACAAAAACTGGAATTCCTGTCTTTGGCATTCAGTGTGCAAACCTGGAAGTTCCCTCTTCAGACACAGTGATGAGTTACTCTAACATTTTCTTATATCTCTGCCCTCAACATTCTACTGGTCCCAGGAGCTCACAGGTCCTAAAAGCTCAAAGGCTCATCTTGGAATCTTCGGGTTTATGTTTTGCTTTTAATTTACAAATATGTAGTTCTATGCATATCTAGAGATTCCCCTGAGTATTCAAAAACCACTAGCTGCTGGTTGTTGTTAGTTATTATTATTATTATTATTATTATTATTATTATTATTGCCCCAGTGTTACTTTCAAATTGTTAGGCATACAATATTACAAGTACAGTATTCGAGAGGATGATAGTGATCTATGCACAGGCAGCCCTATACCCCGATATACATAAATATAATTGTATATTATATTTAAATATAATTGTGATGTGATATGCAAAAAGGAGAGCAATGTGTAGCTGGGGAAATGATATCCTGATGGGATGGTGAAATAGACATAGTTGCATAAGATCATAAATAATTACTGAGGTTATCTGTCGATGAATGGGTGAATATGCACAGGATCCAATTAAAAGGTAGGAGTATTCAAAGAAAAAGGCTCTGATATGATGATGATGATGATGATGATGATGATGATGATGATGATGATGATGTAATTATAAAGAGAAATTATTGTTACTTATATTTGCTGTGGAGAAAATCGGAAGTCCATTTTAGTTTAATTTGGTTAATTGTGGTATGTTTTGTAGTAAAAACCCAGCTAGTCTCTAGACCAGTGTTCTCCAACCTTGGGTCCCCAGATGTTTTTGGCCTACAACTGCCAGCATGCTGGGAGTTGTAGGCCAAAAACATCTGGGGAACCAAGGTTGGAGAACACTGCTCTAGACATACTCTGTCTGAGTGTGTTTCGTTGGTTTGGGGGAAAGATGTGCTTTTTAAAGGCCTTGACTTTTTCTTTTTTAAATAGTTTGTACATAGGAAACCCTTGAGCAATGATACATTTGTCTTTGGAGGAAGGACCATTTATCTCCATGCCAGCTGTTTAGCCTGGTTTCCCATGCTTGAAAAATTAGATTTATTGGATGCCACAAATAGAAATGGACACCATTTAATCGTCTCATGTTCCATGAAGGGGAGGGAGATGGTGGTTAAGCAGGGGGGGAACCAAGGCAGCTCAGAAGCAAGGAGACTAGGAATTGTGAGAAGAGGACCTTGCTTACGGCTTCTTTATTTACTTTATTTAACGATATTTATGAGTTAACTTATACTGAAGAAATTTCTAAGTGATGTATGTAGGAGAAGAATACCTTCCTGGGGATGCCTGTTGGAAAAGGTATTTTCTGCTAGGCACACCTGCCTAATTTGTAGCACTAGGGAGCTCCAGAGAGTTAGACTCTAGGATACTAAAAGCTCTATTCTGAGCCATGAAGAATTGATCCTCCAAAATCTTGGGTACCACCAGGAGAGCATCTCCCGATGAGCACAGCAACCAAGCAGACCAGTAGGAGATCAGGCGATCTCTTAAGTATCCTAGTCCTGAGTTGCTTATTATTATCATTATTTACATATTCTCCAATTGCCAGGAAAATGCCAGGGCCCTCACGAAAACCCTCAAGCCATCACAGCTTCTCACTTTGTCATGCAGACCACAAATACAATAAAATACAATAAAAACAGCATAACATTCCAATATACAAAATTTAAACAGAATTTAAAACAATTTGAGTAGCTAAAACACTTTCAGTATAGCTAGACCAACTTCAATGCCCCCCCCCCATATTCCATTAAATGCCTCGGAGAAGAGGGCCGCCTTAACCTGGTGCCGAAAGGATGACAGAGCTGGCACCAGGAGGGCCTCAGTAGGGAGATCATTCCACAGTTGGGGGACCACCACTGAGAAGGCCCTCCCCCTTGTTGCCACCCTCCAAGCTTCCCTCAGAGGTGGCACTTGGAGGAAGGCCTTAGATGTTGATTATAGTGTCCTTGTTTAGGGCTTTGTAAACAAGTACCCAGACCATTAGCAGGCTTTTCTAATACAGAACATATAACAATAAACTTAGTTTGTAGAAACAGAATGCTTAATATTTTGTTGTTCTTTAACCACTCCAAAAACTGGAGCTCCTGTGTAAGATTATAAAAGGGTATAATGACCATTCAGCAGTAGTGACCTGGTTTTGAGTATTTGCAGGACCCTCCAAGATAGGAGCCAAAACTGTTCTGTGTAGGCAACCTACTCTTGGGCTGCATCCCCAAGAACATGCTTTGTGCAGACCAAGGCCTTTTGAATTCAGTGGGACTGAGTGAACGTTCTTAGGGACAGGCTGCAAGGAGCCGAACCCAGATTCCAAAATCAGTGTATTTAAGAATCAACAGCTTCTGAACCACTTCGGAAAACTATTTGAAAAGCAGGGTACAAACAACTTAAATACAACATTTAAAAAATTTCTATAGCCAACATTCCATGCACTGGAATGTTCTAGGAGCCAATTATGCGTTTAAAATTAAGGCTTTCTTTCCTAAAGTCTTCAGGACACTCACATCATGCTGTTTTTCTGGGGGTCCACAATTCAGAGAGAAGTTGGGGTGACTGAATGTTTGAATGCTTCCCCCATATTTAAACCAACTCCCTGAACACAGAGAGCATGTTGAGCAAAAGGCTCAGCTACACCCTTCTCCAGCGCAGGATGTTTGTATGTTGGGGAAAGATTTACAGCACAATGCTGTACCAGTCTATACATGAGTTCCATGGAGCTCAATGAAGCTTACTTCCAGGAAAGCAGGTATAGATTGCAGCCTTCAGCATACAACCCCTCCCCCTGCATTCTGAAATGGTACGGTCCTGAAATGCTTGTGCCCAGCAGTCATTGCATCATCTGATTCTCCTAGTTTTGTCTTCTGGTTCTATGCAAATTAAATACTGTACCAGCTTTCTCGGTTCCCCCTGCAAACCTCTGCTGGAAGACACAGAGCCCTGGGAAAGCTCCGACTGTGCAAGGATTTTGCACGTGCAAACCTTTTGAGGTTTGGTTTGACTTAGGCAAAGTTGAAGGGTAGATAACTACTTGACTGCCTTTGAATGGTGCTAATAAAAAAAGGGAGGGGGGAATGAAAGCCTGCCTGCCATAGGTCTTTTGAAACATAAAAACAGTACTTCAGAAAGCAGTGGAAAAGGATGGTTTTAGTGCAGCTCCTCTGGTTTGTGATCGAAGGTATAAAATAAACACTCTGGCGTAGCTTTGAGCTTTTGCAGCTAGATCATGTGAGGCCTGCAAGAAATAATAAACAGCCTATTTGAAAAGAAAAGAATAGGACAGCTTTTCTTTTTTAAAAAAAACCCATTCAGTGTTTTTTGTTTGTTTTAACAACAACCCATTCCAGCTTGATAATGTTATTATTATTAAAACTGATGGGAGCATAGGCTCAGGCATGTTAACTGGAAGGTAGAGATGGTGGTTACAGAGGTGAAAGGGAGAGAGAAGCAACACATGCTCCTGTGCTAAGAGTAGCCTGAAATTCAGAAATTACCGGTAACCTCCCATCTTTTTTTCTCCCTGCCATAGAAAGTTTAGCAGAGAGGCCATAGCCTGATGACTGAGCACATGAAGGCCCCATGTTCAGTACCCAGCATCTCCAGGTAGGCCTGGAAAAGAGCCCTGGTCTGAAACCCTGGAGAGACATTGACAATCAGCATGATACTGCACTCAAGGGACCAATAGTCTGACTCAGTACAAGGCGGTAGTAGTTTCACCGGTCAAATTTCTGTAAGTCACCCAGCTGTTATAAGCAGAAGAATCAGGTCAATTAAAAACAACAACACCTAGATATAAGTACCCGTGGTGCTGTTTTTGTTTTATTTTTTTTTAATTTCATTGATTTATAAACCGGTCTTCATTTCAAAGACATTCAGAGTGGAATCCAATTTTAAAAAGCAACAAATAACATTTAAAATAAAAATAAAAATGCAGCAGCACCAGTACAATCTCATTAAAAACAAACAAGACGTCCAGCATCAAAACAGTTCTTAGAACTCATATTAAGAGGGCCAGGCCAGGGCCAGCATCAAGGGTAGGCCTGGTTGGGCACCTCACGAGGGCCCACGCCCCAGGAGGGGCCCACTGACAAGTGCCCCCCGGAGTGGCTCCTCCTCATAGATTTCATAGATCATAGAGTTGGAAGGAGCCTACAAGGCTATCGAGTCCAACCCCCTGCTCAGTGCAGGAAACTAGAGGAGGGGTCTCCCATCCAAGTAATAACCAGGCCTGACCCTGCTTAGCTTTCCACCTGCTTCCTGCTCTGGCCCAGACGAAGGTGGTGGTGAGAAAGAAGAACAGGAGATGCCACTTCCTGCTTGCTCCCTGACTCCCTGCCTGTCAAGCAAGCAAGTGGTAGCAATGAGGAGAAATATCAGCTGGAGGGGAGCAGTATCAGCTGGTAGGAATGGTGGTGAGATGGTAGACTCATTGAGGGAGGGGGCTGATTGAGGGTGTCTTGCCCAAGGACCCTCAAAAACCTGGAGCTGGCAATGGTCTGGGCAAATAAAAAGAAATACAAGAACAGAAGAGCCTTCCAGGATCAGACGAAAGGCCTATTTAGTCCAGCATCCTATTTTTAAAAAGTGGCCAACCAGATGCTTATGGGAAGCCCACAAGCACGACATGAGTGCAATAACCTCTTCTAGTATTATTCCCCAGTAACCAGTATTCAGAGGCGTGGTAGCATATAGTGACTGATAGCTCTGTTCTCCATGAATATGTCTGATCCCCAAAGCCACCTAGGCTACTGGCCATCATCACCATATTCTGTGGTAGTGAATTCCATTGTTTAAATATGCACTGTCTTTGTTGGCTCTGAAAGAATCTGTGCCAGGCAAGCCACCCTGGAGAAAGCATTCCACAAACAGGATGCCACAACAGAGAAGGCCCTTTCCCTGGTTGCCACCTACTGAAGGTGGGAAGACTCAGAAAAGGGTTGGGCAAGTTCATGCATGAGAAGAAGGTTCTTCTCAGGTACCCAGGTCCTAAGTATTTTTGCGGCTTTAAAGGTAAGAATCAAGAGCCTTTAATTTTGTTCAGAAACAATTGTTTTAAGACTGGCATGAAGTGTTGAATTCTAGCTCCTGCAATTTGTACTGACTGAAGTTTCCAAGTAGTCCTTCAAAGTCAGCCCCAAGAACAACACATTGCAGTAGTCCAAAAGGGATGTTACAAGAACATGGATAACTCATAAGCCCTAAGCAGCTTGGGACCTACAGACCTGCCTTCCCTCCTAACACTGCGACTAGTGAGATCAACAGAGAGGGGCTTCCTGACTATGCCACCATTTTGAGCAGCAAGGGAACATTAAAGAGGTGTTTTCAGTGGCTACCCCACAATTATGCAATTCATCACAGATATCCATCAAAGTCCAAACCTGGATGCTTTCCGGAAAAGCTATAAAATGTTCATCTTTGGGATGGCATTCAGTTGCCAGGATTAAGCAGGCATGGGCGAACTTTCATTGAATTGGATATTTTGTTTCATTACATGTGTATTTTTACTGATTCCCCTCAGATTGGGTGGGAAGTGGTGGAACAGAAATTGAACTATAAATAAGGTCAGGTTTGAATCTACTTCAAGTGTGTGGACAGTTCAGTGTTCTTGTTATATGTTAGAAGTTTAGAGGGGAAATGTATAGGTGTGCACAAAATGCCCAAATTGAATTTTCAGTAGAGATTCGTGTGTGTGCTTTTCAATTTCAGCAAGATTTATAGTTACTCCAGAGCTGGTGTCAGTATAATGACTAAAAGCATGAGCTATAAGCTTAGAGTCAATGTGGTGTAGTGGTTAGAGCACTGGGCTAGCACTGGGGAGACCTGAGTTCAAATCTCCACTCAGCTGTGGGGGACTCAGGGTCAACCACTATCTGTCAGCCTAAACTTCCTCCCAGGGTTGTTGTGATGATAAAATAGGGGCCGGGAGAGATTGTGTATGCCGTAGGGGTGTGTCGAAACAGGGAAATCCCGCTCATTAGAGCTCGATGGACTTCCTGCCCACTTCCTATCCGATGATCAGAAACAGGCCGAGTTGTGGGTGGGGGTTCTGCGGACTTCCATCTCGAAGACGGGCCATGATTTGTGTATTAAAATAAAAAACCTGCTAAGGAAATGTACGGTACACAAAATCGACCAATTTGCGCAGATTGGAATCCCCAAAGTGCATGGCTTTAATGTGATTTGTGCACATTTGGCCGATTTGTGTAAATCGGTCAATTTTGTGCTAATTTCCTTCGCATTTTTTTAAATGCGCAAATCACACCCTGTCTTTTATTTTTTTATTTTTTTATTTATTATATTTATACCCCACCTTTTTTCCTGCAAGGGCTTACATAATCCTCCTCCTCCTCCTCCTCCGTTTTATCCTCACAACAGCCCTGTGAGGTAGGTTAGGCTGAGAGTCAGTGACTGGCCCAAAGTCACCCAGTGAATTTCATGGCCGAGCGGGGACCAGAACCCACACATGGAGGTCCATGAGACGGCTCGACTCGCACCTTAGTGAGTCGGCACCAGCGCAGGACTGGCAAACCAGAATCTGAGGAGCTGAATCATGAAAATCCATTGGATGTTCACCCCCTATCGGATTCCTCACACATGCGTAATGCCATCTTAAGCTTCTTGAAGGAAACAAGGCATATAAATGTAATAAATAATTGTTATTATCTCAGCCTCAACCCTGCCTCAGTATCATGGTATTCATACTGGCTTTCCTTGACAAGGTTTCTATAAGGATTACTGAGATGGCATGTGAAATGTTTTGCATTGGAAATAACTTGTATAAATGCTGAGCATTATTATGAGCTATAAACAGCAAAACCATTAAGGTTTATTAAGCATGTATCTGTCACTTCTGACTTAAAAAAAAAGCTACTCATTTTATAGTTTTAGAAATCTTGTTCTGGAGTGAAAAAAAGGTGAAATTGCTTCACATGGTCCATACTGACGCCATCCCATAATGAACACCAGACTGTGGGTAAGCCGCATTCCTTACCGGCTGAACCTTTTCCACCCTTATTCTGTTATCTCTAGCCCCATTGTTTTCATTCCTGGGATTTTGTCAATCAGCACTTTCTCTTCTTCCTGCTGGCATTCTTTTATCAGGCTGTTTGCAAATAAATTTGTCGCACTCCATCCCTTTGCTCCAGACAATCATTTTTTTTCTGATGGAGCAAGGAGGTTGTTTAGATTATTCCCCCCTCTGCACAGAGAACCTTTTCAGTTATTCCCTGACAGTTTTATCTGTTCTCTCTTCCACATTCGGGAGGCCATGGAGAGTAGAGTATATAGGAAAGCCATCTCAATTTTTTTCCATGGCTGGGTTGAATTGAGTGGATGTGTTTATTTTGGTATGCTTCCCTGCCCCCACCCCTCAAATGCCTTATGTACAAGCAGCTAAAGCAACATTTATTATTGCATATAAGATTTATGCCCTGGCTTTCTATAAAACTGTAATGAAGGCAGCTAACAAAGCCCAGGTAATCAATGAATATTCAATTTAAGAATGATGTAAACTGAAGTTATTAAAGCAACAAAGAACAAAAGCAGCAGTAGTCAGATCTTAAAGGCAGTATCTAGAAATCTGCTGAAATAAAATAGTCTTTCCCAGCATGGCATAGCAGTTAGAGTGTTGGGCTGGGACTCAGGAGATCCCAGTTCTATTCCCCACTCGGCCGTGAAGCTCACTGGGTGACTTTGGGCCAGTCACTGACTCTCAGCCTAACCTACCTCACAGACTTGTTGTGAAGATAAAATGGAGAGGAGGAGGAGAATTATGTAAGCCGCCTTGGGTTCCTTGCAGGAAAAAAGGCGGGATATAAATATAATAAATAAATAAATAAAATTTGTTGCCTGTAGAAAAGCAAGCAGCAATTGGGACAGGCAGACCCCCTCTCTAGGAAGTTGATTCCAAGTTCTGAGCCCATCACTGAAAAGGCCCTAATAAGTACTTATTGGGAAGGCGGGGGGAGGGGCAGCTCTCTTACTTTCTCATGATTGCACCCTATTTACCATTTTTTAGTTTGATACAGGTGAGGCAGGCAAGTCGTGATTTGGTTAAAATTTGAGGGAATCGGTGGTCAGAGCGTCTGGATCTCATGAATTTCCACCATAATTTGAGCTCTTGTACCCACCTGGAGAGTCACAACGGAAGGTCTTGGAGACGGTCACCAAAAGTGGATGTGGTGCCCAGGTAAGTTCATGAGGGTGGGAGGGAAACGATTCTTGCGACTGAAAAGCCCTCGTTCTGCCCCCCAAGCTCCAAGGCACTGAAATGTTTTTCCATTGCTGGCAATGTTAAAACTTAGCAAAATTTGGAAGAAAGGGTGAAAAAATGTGGAGGTTCAAGCATGGAAATTGTGGTCAAAGAAGGAGTTTTTGCTTCAATGTGGAGTGTTTTTGAGCAAACAGAACTTTCACATTTTTGGTCCAGCTTTTTAATCTTTTCAGCAATTTAAAAGACAACAACATTGTTATGGGGTTAAAATGGAGAGGAGGAGGATTATGTAAGCCACCCTTGGGTTCCTTGCAGGAAAAAAGGCAGGACAGATTGACTGGCTGGCTGGCAGGAAAGGAACTCTTACATTTCCTTTTAAATGGCTGTGCAAAATGTATGTTGCAGGCTCATGAAATATCCCCCAAAAATAATTGATTGAAAGTTGCCCCTGAAATCTTACTGCCACGGAGATTTGAAGCAAATTCAATTCAGGGGTTTCTAAGGCAAAAACAAACAAACCTCAAGAGGAATTTTGAGGGGCACCACAAGAGTTTTCACAAGGAGAGCAATATTTAAAGAGGGTTGGTTGGTTGGTTGGTTGGCTTTTTTACAGATCTTTAACAGACAGATTCAATGCCTGGCCGCCCTCAATTTTAAATGATTTCAGGAAGATATCTGCCTGAGACCTTGGAAAGACAAGTCTGACTCAATGCTGTATTTATGTGTTTATTTGCCACCCTTTTAGTGTGTAAGCAACATGAACAGCAGCTTACAACGCAAAGTTAACTAATATGATTAGAGCCAGAGACGGTTTGTAAATAATTATGTTATAGAAAAATTGAGTCTCTTTATTTTATATTGGAATGGGAAAGTTCAGGATTCAATATAACCTTATTTACTATTAGGGGCTATTTAACTTGTATGAGTTTGACTATGTTTATAGGTCTTCTTCGTTAATATTTGTATTAATAGAAGGATGTAATATGGAAGATAATTGATACATTTATTTAGATTGATATAGATTTCATAGATCACAGAGTTGGAAGGAGCCTACAAGGCTCCTATCGAGTCCAACCCCCTGCTCAATGCAGGAAACTAGAGGAGGGGTCTCCCATCCAAGTAACAACCAGGCCTGACCCTGCTTAGCTTTCCACGCTCAGACAAGCTGAGCCAGCGTGAGCCACAGGCCTGTATTATATAATGAAAGAATAACCTGAACTCAGAATTAAAATAAAATTTGGCTGAAAAAATAATTTTTAAAAAATTACTGTTTCATAGAAGCAACAATATAAAGCAATCAACTGAGGAGACAGGATCAGCAGTTAAAACCAAGACGTAAAACGTTATCCGCCTCTTACATTCAAAGCCTGCTGGAATAAAGCAATCTTCAGCCACCAGCAAAAAGCAGTGAGGGGTCAACTACTACCCTTCATGGCATGGGCCGAGACATTCCACAATTAGGGTGTGCCCCACTCAAGTGTGCTTCCACTCTAGATGGGGCACGGAGAAGGGCCTCTCTTTCTGATTTTAGGGTGCGGTCAGGATGATATTTAAGGTCAGCAAGGAGCTGGAAGTTGCACCTCAGTCAGGCGCAGACAGCTCCAACTAGTGAGCCAAGCCAGAAACTTTATTTATTTATTTATTATATTTATACCCTGCCTTTTTTCCTGCAAGGAACCCAAAGCGGCTTACATAATCCTCTTCCTCCTCTCCATTTTATCCTCACAACAACCCTGTGAGGTAGGTTAGGCTGAGAGGCAGTGACTGGCCCAAAGTCACCCAGTGATTTTCATGGCCGAGTGGGGAATAAAACCCGGATCTCCCGAGTCCCAGTCGAACACTCTCACCACTACGCCACACTGGCTCTTGCCATTAAAGGCACCATCACATTTCTCACCCTAGCCTCTGGGTCCTCCGACACCTTCCCAATTAGCAAAGCACATGGATAAACTTCACAGAGATACACCTTCATAATATTGCCTCTTCCTTCTCTAATGAGCAGTGAGTGGAGACGGCTAATCTTGCCAAGTTTACTGGCCTGGCTCTGTTCTAAGGTGATAATCCCCTGTCTCCTCTGCTCGGCATCCAGGGCGGGGAATTGGGGGAGGCAATGAGACTTCTCTCATTGATCTCCAGCCTGACAAGTGTCAGCAGCTGCAGATACTATCTGCTCTCCTGCTTGTGCTGTTGTGAGGGACAACTGTCTTGGAAGTCCTCTATTATCATGCTCCTAGGAGGTGGGGGGAAGATACGGTATATTAAAAAAAAACCTACCACGTCTACCAGCTCTACTTGCTATCAGTATCTTTCTACTGTTTCAGACTATAGTCCAGAAAAGGAGACACACGTCTTCCAGCCAGTCTAGGGTGCTTACCAGATCTGAACTGTGTGGAGTGACAAAATAGACTCCCACAGACAACCTTCCCCTTGCTGGAATCCAGAAAGCATTTCTCTGGGTTCTCTTTTCTTATTTCACTTTCCTTTGTTCCTGCATCATGTTATATTCTTTGGATGCTGACGCAAGTGTCTGGGGAATGGGGAGGGGAGAGGAACCAGGAAAACATTTTCATAAATGCAATCTCTGTGGAGTTCCTGAGAAGAGGAAGCATCACATTAAGATACTGGTCCACATTATGTTTACCCCATAAGGGTGGTAAAATATCCAGGAAAGCTGTGAGATTTCCTTCCCTTGAGCAGCCAAAGGTGTCCATCCCTGCCCGCACCAAGTCCAAGTACATAGTAACCAAGGCCAGCCAAGTTATTTTGGCATTTGAGGCAGAAACAATAATAATAATAATAATAATCCCACAATCACTTTTCCCTGCTTTGGCAGTAAAAATACAAAAATATCCAATTGAATATTTGCTACCCTTTCATGACACTCAAAATCAGCTGCATGAGGTGGCTGCCTCAACCTGCCTAATGGGAGGGCTGGCCCTGATCTACAAGGATTCATAGTTTCTCCATGGGCTTTCTCCCATGCCCAGTCTGGCACATTGCTACCAAACCAGACATTTGTGAGACACCTTTCAAAAAGCTCAATGTGATGTTGTACAGAAGACCGGCTTTCCTTCCCCCACCCAGCTGAACCATCTTTATTTTAGTCTTGAACCTGCTGTTTGAGTATCTCTTTGGTAGGATGTTGTAGATATTGGGCCCAACACCTCTGCAGACATGACATAAGAAGACATTCTGAGTTGGACAGGGAGGGGGAGGGGGGAAGTGTTGTTGAGGTGCCCAGGGTGTGGGAGCAGGAGACCGGTGAGAATGGCATGGACAGAGAGGAGGAAACACAACTGAAGTGTCATTATCTTTTGGAGGACAGACAAACTGGGGGCCCTGAACCTGTGGGAACACAAGCTGCTAATGAAGAGGAGGAGGTGGGAATACAAGATCCAAGAGCTAGGTATCACATGAAAAGGGAGGGGCAACACAGGGTCATATAGCACTCAAAGAAACTTGCAGCCAGGGCAGGTGACCCCATGGAAAGACCCACCTTGAGGGTGGGACTTGTTAGCCCACTCAGCTTGGAAAGGGCGGGCCATAGTAGACATTGTCAGTTTCATGACAACTCTCTTTCATGACACTCTAACCCAGGGAACTAACTGAAGCTACTGAGGTACTTTGTTATGCAAAGCCTGCCTGGAACCTTTGTCTCTTTTGGTTGCATGAGGATACTATCTGTAGCCTGAGGCAATGCTTTCTTGTTTGTAGTTTGCATAATAAAAGTAATAGACTAGAAATATGACTTGACAGCTTAACTACAAAGAGAGCCAGGGGTCCAGCACTCAGCAGATGTCCCTTCTCTTCCACCACCACCACCACCACCACCACCACCACCTCTTCCTAAGAATGTAAGAAGAGCCTGGCTGGATCAAAACTATCATCTATCTAGTCCCTCACCCTGTACACTTTTGTATTTCATTTCCTTCTGACAACATAGTTTATATCTCCCCTCCCCACAGCATGTGTATATAGATCTGCCAATTTGAGGTTAACATTTCATGCTTCTATGAAGTGGACAGTGTCCACAAAAGCTTATACCAGAATAAATATGTTAGTCTTTAAGGTGCCACAAAACTTTGTTGATCTTACTGCAACAGATAACATGGCTCACTTGACAAACAACCTCAAAACTTGGTGTGAATTACATTCACCTTGGGTGGCAAATTTTGTTATACCCGAGATCAGGGGTGGGGAACCTCAAACCCAGCCTTCCTGGGGTCCCACTCTTGCTCTCCATGGTTCCCCAGATGGACATGTCCCCTTTCCCTGGCCCCACCCCCTTTCCCCAACCACCAATCATTTAGTGGTTTTAATTTTTCCCAATTCTGAAAGGATGAAATGCCTCTCCTAAGGCTTAGCTACTGACAGTAAGAGGCTAAAGTAGGCTAGTATGTTTGGTCTTTTGGCCCCGCCCCTTTGCCTTCAGCCCCACCCACTACTGGAATGCAGCCCCCAAGAGCTTCTCTGAAATTGAATTTGGCCCTCAAGCTAAACAAGGTTCCCCACCCATGTCCTAGATTACTATGCAGTCATAATTTGGTACAGCTCTTGTGAGATATCGTATAGAGGTTGATTCTATAAAATGTCTGAAGCCCATTATGTATTGCATATTGGAGAAGTGGGGAATGTCATACATGCTAAGGGCCATTATTAACAGCTTATTTGTTAGGGTTGATATTTTCTTTCTTTCTTTCTTTCTCATATGACCTATCAAGAACAGCCTTCCTCAAAATCTTCCAAAGCTGACCTAGTAATTGCCTTGACTTGTCACACTCAGCCTCATCCATCATACAGTGTGACATGACATATCAGCCAGGGAAATTCAGAAAGAAGCAGTTTTCTGTCTGTTCTTATTTGCCAATAGGAGAAAGCCAATGCTTTTAGGTGGAGGGTGGGGGATGCCCATAACTTTAAGCTTTTAGATTGCACAGTGCCAATATATTTTCCTTTTCCAGGGAACAGGTGAGGTAGATAAGAATGTGGATGGAACTCCAAGATGCAGACTAATTTAGTTGAACATAGGTACCATAGAAATTAATGGGATAAATTAGTCATGAATGAACTTGAATACCATTTATTTCTTTTGGAGCTAAGCTCAACTAACTTCGTCTGGATCCAACCCAATATGTCCCATAACTGCAAGCACCCAAATGGGCATTTTCTCTACTGCAATGCACCAATGTGAGTGTGTGTGTATAATTATTTTCCTCACTGCCCGCTGCTCCATGGCATTGTAGTTTTAAGGCACATGCCGCCTTATGATGACTACAGAACCCTGATTGCTACACTGCAACTCTGTGCAAAATAAGAATGCACAAGAGCCGCACTCTTTATACAGCAACTGCAGAATACAAAATCCATAATACAATGTCATTGGGAGCCAAGAATATCATCATCATCATCACCACCCCACCATTTCCCCTCTTGCAAGGAACACAAGGCAGCTCACATGGTCGTCTTCCTCTCCTCTCACAAAAGCCCGGTGAGGTAGGTTAGTCTTGGAGTCAGTGTCTGGCCCAAAGTCACTGGTGAGCTAAATGGTCGAGTGGGGATGAGAACCCGGGTCTCCTGGGTCCCAGTCCAGCACACCAAGCACTACAAATATCACAGGTATGTCATTGCAAATGGGGCATGGCAAAATCCAAGAAGACAGCCAGATTCTCTGCAGAAATAAGGGGTTCTAATCTGAGAAAACTGATGCCAGTGCAGCAGAATTGCTTGTGGCAATTTCACACATCTCTAAGAGAAGCCACTGATCATTCTTCTCCAGGTACCTTGTCATGCAGACTTTGCACATGGATTTGTTATCTAAAGTACTCCAGTGCCGCCATCATGCCTTAAATGACTGGTGCAATCTGAAAGAGAAAGGAGCTGACTGTGACAAGGTCTGAAGACCCTTTCACCATCAAATAATAAAAATGCGCGCGCGCACACACAAACACACACACACATATATGAGAAATCCATTCTTAATTTCACATTTTTGAACCTATATGAGAACTGAAATCAGTTCTTCTTTGAAATTTGCACTTCCCCAAATTCTGCAGTGGATTTCTCCAGTAAAAAAAATGAGTACAAAAATGTATGTTAGGGGAAAGTGAGCACAAAAAATGCATATAGAAGTGAAAATAATATTTTTAAAATGCATTATTTGAGGGGGAAATAGCTTGCAAAAATGCTTTATATTAGGAAAATAGCTAGCCAATATACTTTATAAGGAAAAATAGTTTGCAAAGATGCACAAAGAAATTAGGAAAAATATGCACAAAGATGTGCACAGAGTTTCAGGCAAATGTCATCACACTGATGTGGAAATGGGACAAACTTAAGATTGGGAAAAATGAGAAACTGAGGGAAATTGAAATCAACATGCTCATCCATTTCTATTTATATTATTAAAATATGACTAAAATATTTTCTGTGGTGGCACCTCAATTGTGCAACTTCCTCCCTGGGGAAATCTGGCAAACCCACTTGACTTCCCCTCTTCTGCACCTTCAAACATGCTTGGAATTTTAAAATTATTATTCTTCAGGAAAGCCTTTTATGATGAGTCCTCATTTGTATATGCTTACTCGTACAGCCTTTTTAGCTGTGCTGTTTTTATTGGGCTAG
Source organism: Shinisaurus crocodilurus (assembly GCA_021292165.1). Classification (NCBI taxonomy): domain Eukaryota; kingdom Metazoa; phylum Chordata; class Lepidosauria; order Squamata; family Shinisauridae; genus Shinisaurus; species Shinisaurus crocodilurus. Next base: position 6,602,059 of record CM037884.1, on the reverse strand, counting down.
ATCCAAGCTTAGTCATGCTTAGAGTAGACCTGTTGAAATAGACAGGATTTATATTATTCATGACTAACTTCCCATTGATTTCAGTGGGGGATTACTAAGGGTGTAATCCTATGCATGTTAGGCAGAAAAAAGTGCTACAACTCCCAGCATTCCCCAGCCAGCTGCTGGCTGGGGAATGCTGGGAGTTGTAGCACTTTTTTCTGTCTAAACATGCATAGGATTGCACCCTAAGTCTCAATCCAACCCACTGTTTGCATTTTATTCATTTGTTCATTTAGGGCACAGTCCTATGGCTTGCACCCTCGCTGCTCAGATACCCCCAAACCCGGAGACTTCCAAGATTCCTCTGCCCTGCCGGGCTGAAGACAGCCCAGCAAGAGGAGCGGCAGAGGCGATCTTTGCCTCCCTGTGCTCCAAACTTCGTGTTTTTCGCTAGAAAGACTTTTCAGCCTGTCTAGCAAGGGTACTTTGGAAGGGAAAGGAAGGAAGCTGGAGAAGGTTCAGGATAAATTGTATCCTGGCCTCTCTGGTCTCCTCCCCTCCCCGCCCACCAGAATGCCCCCTTTTCCCCCTCTCCGAGGTTGATTTTCCAACCTCAGAGAGGCAGCTGGCACAGTTATTTCCACGACAGCCGCAAGGGGCCGGGGGATCAGATCTCCGACACCCCCTTCCAAGGTTGGAGCTCTCTCTCTGACCTTGGAGGAGGGAATCTGAGCTATCCTATGGTTACTGGGATGCTTGCCCGGGGACCATAGGATGGCTCTCTGATTTACTTACTGATTTAAAAGATTTATAGGCTACTTTCTAGGGTTAACTGTCCCAAGGCAGCATACAACAAAACTTTCAAACCACAAAATATAATGAAACAATGATAAAAGCAGCAGATCAATAACTAACAATTAAAATTAAATTGCACCATACACTACAGATGTACAAGGATTTTGTTTCTGTTCACTAATCATGCAAACATATCCTGTTCACAATCCTGAACAGGAGCAGGAACACTGTGTTGTTGTTTATAGAAATGTTTGCAAATTCCTGAATTTGAGATTGCATTAAAAAAAATGTGTTATTGTTTTCTAAATGCACTTTAGAAACTTTGAAGTGTGAATTCCCTCCCCCCCAAGTTACACATTTTCACACTTTAGTTAATGGAGTAAAGTGCACTTTTGAAAAATATGCACAGAAATGCACACTTTCCCCATTCAAAGGAGCCAAAAATACAGGTCAAAAATGAAAACAGGAGCAAGCTGAAAAGAGCTTCAAAATGATTTTTGGAGAAGTTAGGCAAGCTCAAAAATTGCTGACTCTCCCATCCCTCTATATACAGAAATTTGATTTGATCTGATTTAGAACAGCCCCAGTAGAGTCCTAACAGTTATAGGCCAAGTCACCTACCCACCTTTCCCAACTTGGTCCTCTCCAGATGTGTTTGGCTACAAATCCCATAATGCCCAGACAGTATGGCCACTGGTCATGTTGCCTAGGGATGAGTGAAGTTGTATTCCAACACATCTGGAGAGTACCAGGTTGTGGAAGGCTGGGACAAGGTAAACAGTTGAGTCTGCTTGAAGGCCTGTAAGGATTATCTTGTTATTTTCTTGTACTTCTTACTAGGGCCATGGTGAGTGCCGACGACTGATGGACAGACCATCGACTAATCCAGTCCACTATGGTTATCAATATTGCTCCCCAACGTAGGCTTCAAGGAAGGAAACCAAGGCGTAAAATGAACATCCATGCCCTTCAAGATCCTATTAAGCAAACTCATCTTCAATCATTTCTTAGGGAACATCTACCTACGGAACCTCCTGATAACATTGAGAACCATTGGTCTAAGCTGAAAACCTCTATTACTGCAGCTTGTAAACAAACTAGTGGATATGAAACTAAGAAACATCAGGATTGGTTTGATGAAAATGATAATGAGATTAAATATATAATTGACCAAAAAAGGAAGGCCTTCCAAATATGGCAAAATGATATTAATTGCGCTGCCAAGAAAAAAATCTATGCCAGTGCAAAGGCTGAGGTCCAAAGAAGAACAAGAGAACTTAAGAACGCTTGGTGGAAAAAGAAAGCTCAAGAAATTCAACAACTTGCAGAATCTCATGATGCATGGGGCTTTTTTAAGGCCACAAAGGCCATTTATGGACCAAAACCCAATGGTACAAACCCTTTACATTCAAAAGACGACACCAAACTCTTAAAGGACAAAGAGTCTATTGCACTGCGTTGGAAAGAGCATTATTATGATCTTTTAAATCGTAAATCTAAGGTGGATAATGAGATTTTTTCGCAAATCCCGCAAAAACAAATTAGAGAGGAACTTGCAATACTCCCCACTTTGGATGAAGTTATAAACGCCATTAATCAAATGAAGAATAACAAAGCTAGTGGACCAGATGGGATTCCTGCTGAAATCTTTAAAGAGGGGCCCCCCGAACTTGTACAACACCTTCATAAACTCATCAAAAAAATCTGGATAAGAGAAGAGATCCCAGAAGACTTCAGGGATGCCATAATTATCACCCTCTTTAAGAAGGGTGATAGAACAGACTGTGGAAACTATCGGGGCATTTCTCTCTTAGCTACCGCAGGTAAAATATTTGCTAGGATTCTCGCAAACCGTCTTCTATCTATTTCAGAAGAGATCCTCCCTGAATCTCAGTATGGTTTCTGCCCCTCTAGAGGGACAGTAGACATGATTTTTACTGCACGTCAGCTCCAAGAAAAATGCCGGGAGCAAAATCAACCCCTTTATATGGCATTTATTGATTTGGCTAAGGCCTTTGATACTGTAGACCGAACGGTTCTCTGGACTATCCTGATGAAAATTGGATGCCCCAATAAATTTGTGAATATCTTGCGACTTCTCCATGACAACATGACGGCAACGGTTTTGGACAACAACGGCTCTCATGGTGCTCCATTTAAAGTGGGATCAGGTGTTAAACAGGGATGTGTTATCGCCCCAACATTATTTGCTATTTTTATTGCCATGACTTTACATCTTGTCGAGGGGAAACTTCCCACTGGTGTGGGAATTATATATCGAACAGATGGAAAGCTTTTTAATCTCAGTAGGCTGAAAGCAAAAAGTAAGGTAATTACAACCTCCGTTGTGGAACTTCAGTATGCTGATGATAATGTGGTCTCCGCACATTCCGAGGATGATCTCCAAACTATCCTAAATGCTTTTGCAGAAGCATACGGAAAACTTGGTCTCTCACTTAACATCAACAAAACCAAAGTGCTTCATCAGCAAGTTGCCTTCATTCATGCAAGTGCAAGTTCACCCTTTGGTGATGCCATTATCCAGCTTGGCTGGGCAATCCTGGAAATGTCGATCATTTTCTCTCTCGGTTGACAGCTTATCGTTCTGTTACCAGCTCACTCTGACCGTGCAATCCAGCCATCGTTGCGCTCCGCAAGTGCCGCATTTTCTCGAATGCAACGTAGCGTGTTCGCGGATCGGGATATCTGAAGGAGCCAAAAACGCTGGTTATAAGCCATTGTATTACACTTTATTGTAGGCAAAACGATGGCTATCAAAGTCACTACTTGGCCTTGTGAGATATCAGAGATGCCTGCGTAAGTGGTGGAGTGTTGGACTGGGAAGATCGGGTTCGATCCCGTGTGGACCACTGTGTGACTTGGAAGATCACGCCTCTAGCTAACTACCCACAGGGTTGTGTTGAGGATAAAATGGAGAGGAGGAGGAGGACTAATGTAGCCCTCCTGGGTTCCTTTGCAGGAAAAAAGGCGGGGTATAAATAGAATAAATAAATAAAAATAAATATAAGAGGTTTAAAGATGTTCTTAAGGCTAATATAAAAAAATGCAATATAAACATCAAAAACTGGGAAGCTCTGGCCCATGAATGCTCTAACTGGAGGTTGGCCTTTCACAAAGGTTCTATGGACTTTGAAGAAGTCCGAGTCCAAGGTGAAAGGGAGAAACGTGCTAAGCGAAAAGCACATCAAACGAATCCTTTACAGGACCATCTTCTATCTGGTAACCTGTGTCCTCACTGTGGGAAGCTGTGTGGATCTAGAATTGGCCTCCACAGTCACTTACGGACCCATCTCTAGAATCTACACAATTCTTTTAGAATTTCCTCTTTTTATAATTTTCTTTTTGTAATTTTATCCTGGAAGACAATCTTACTCGGTCACGAGTGATCGCCTACTTCTACTACTGGTATTTTGAAACGGTTTTTATATTCTTGTAAGCTGCCTTCTGAGAAGGTTCTTTAAAGGTGGGAAATAAGGAAGTCATAAAAGAAATAAATATAAATAAAATATGAGGTTTTGGGGTTTTTTTAATCATGCCATTTCTTCTGGCACCCAGCTGAGGAGGGGTGTGCTACATGGCTTTTCTTTGCCACACTGGCTGGCTGGGCTGTGTGTACATTACAACAATCAGTGTTAACTTTAAAGGAGCTTTCCATGGTGCTGAACTCATCTTGGGTTAGGGTTCAGCACCGTGGATTGCTCCTGAGAAGTTCAGGCTAAAACCCGGAGTGGATATGCCACCCCACTGACATTGGAGGCACCAGCCTCTACTGAGTACACCCACTCATTGAAATCAGCAGAACTTACATTAGTCATTAGTAACTCACCCCACGGATTAGCAGGTCTACTCTAAGCATGGCTCAGTCTGTATTCGACCCCCCCCCCAATTGCCCCCTGCATGCTACTTGGAGCAGAGCCCTCTGATATGCGCCAGGGGAGGCTGTTCACTCCTATTTCGGTGGGGCTCCTAATCCATTGCAGGGTTTAGTTGGAGCTTTATGGGAACTATCCATGGCGCTGAACTCCATCCCAAAAGATAGGCTCGCCACCACCGAGCACCATGGATAGCTCCTATAAAGCTCCAGTTAAAAGCTGCAATGGATCAGGAGCTCCACCGAAACAGGAGTCAGCAGCCTCCCCTGGATATGTCACAGGAGGTTACTCACATGGCCAAGCACTCGCCTGATTACCCCAGCAGCAAAGCCACAGACAAGTGCAACCAAAAGGGAGGGAAGGAGAAAGAGAGGCATGACAGGGTGTGTGCCTCCATTGCCATGGTGATGGAGACACTTCCTCCCCTGCCAGGAAGTCAGGTTGCATTAGGGGGTGTGGTCCGGGTTCCTATCAGCTGTTTTTAAGCTAGCCAGGCACTGGAATGAAAGGACCTCCTCCTGTATTCCAACGAGAATGGGAGGTTGCAGAGGTAAGAGCCTGTGGGGAGATACGAAGACGACTCGAGGTCTTCCCTCTCACAACTGAGGCCAGAAGAGGGTGTGAGCCACAAGCATAGCTGACTAGCTGCTCTTCATTCATCACACTAGATGTAAAACAATTTTTAAGATGGTTTCATGTTCTGCACATGCTTCCAAAGGCAAACTACTGTGGTCAACTAATATCACAGGGAATGAAGAAGGGCTGACAACGGGGTTGACAGAAAGCATGAGACAATTTCATTCCCCAGCAATTCTGTGTTTCGCAAAGCGTCACCTCTGAGTCTGGTCAAATAGTCCTGCCAACCTTAATTTCTTCACTACCTCTCCTCTTTCTCCTCCTTCTTTTTCTCCTTCCCCTTTGTCTTCGTCATCGTTAGTGACACATCGCTATCAGTGAATGCTCTTAGCTATCTTTTGTACATCCCAAGTGTTGTAAATTCTGTGCTTGCAGAGATAAGGTACCCGCAGATACAGCTTGCCCTGCCTCCTTTGGATTAAGGAGCTATTGCCTAGGAAAACACAGGACCAAATTCTGGGATGTTGTTTAATTGTGTGCTCATTTGCTTTGAGCTTTCCCTCAACTGCACAGGAAAAAAAAAAAAAGTACCCCTCCTCCATCTCCCAGAGCCAGACCAAGCACTCTGAATTTTTATTGGGAAAGTATAAAAAGGCTCCGCATTCTTACCTTTATTTCAAGACCTCCTACGTGAAACAGGAAGGGTAAACATAAAAGCGTTGCTTCTTTTAAATTAGTTGGAGGGGGCTGCTTCCCCCCTCCTTTACTGTAATAAAGGGGGGAAGCTTTTTTTATTTTATTTTTGAGAAGCCACAAAGACTTTTGAATTTCAGTACACTGGAATAACAGACACATGGCTTTAATCTACAGTTGTGTGTCCCCTCCACCACGGCTACCCGCCCCTTCCCACCCCTTTCCCTGCATACGAATCCTATAAGCAAGACGTGTTGCTACAACGAATCCCTCTGGGAGTGTCTGGACCAAAGTCGAGGAACAGCTGGAGAGCTACAGTCCACGAAAGTCGGCTCTTGACACTGATATGAATTATTAGTTTAGTCAGAGAAATGCCGCGTTGCCTCCTCTCTCCACAGGGAGTCACATACTGCACTAGGGAAGGAATTAAAACCCTCACTTCACCCCTGGCTCGGAGTGGATGAATGAAGACTTTTCTATACTTCATTCGCTCCTTCCTACCCTTTCCCACTTGCCTCCTCTCTGTTTCCTCCCATGAAATCTTGCTTACATTTCCATTTGACTCTGGTTACTAGAATAACCACCTGTTCAAGGTGATACCCTGTTGCCATCTTGCAATTGCCACAAGTCTACCAAGAAGACAGGTGGGCAAGGGGCACTAAGGGTGCAATCCTATGCATGTTTAGAGAGAGAGAGAGAAAGTCCTACAACTGCCGGTATTCCTCAGCCAGCATGGCTGGCTGGGGAATGCTGGGAATTGTAGGACTGTTTTCTGTCTAAATGTGCACAGGATTGCACCCTAACGTAAGTGTTTGCCAGATGGGCTATGTGTGGCAAGCCTGCTTTGCTCCACGCACCTGGCTAAGTTCATAATGAGGACTAGGAGGTTGCATGCTATCTCAGAGTTCTTCAGAGATAACACCAGCAGCAGCAGCCAGCTGTAACAACAATGGAGTCCATGACCTCTAAGTCAAGTTCCCTTGGTTGACCACATCTACATATCACATATCAGTGTGTTACTCTACAAAACTGCCCTCAGTCCAACACAAAGAACACTTACGTTCACACAGTCGTTTATTTCAGGACAGAAGAGATGTAAGCCAAGAACTTCTGCTTAAGGTGATCAGATGCAAAGAAGGCCTTGAATAGTCACACAGAACAGGGAATCTCAGCAGGTGGTTGTCCCTCTGTGATGAGCTAAACCTGCTAGAATTCCCTCTTCTGCTCAAAGGTTACAGGAGCATCTGGTCACCTTACCTCTGTTATTTTTCCCATGTTGCTCTTTCAACTCACTTCAGCCTTGTATTCATCACCCTTGAACGTGTAATTGGAAAATGTTGTGTCAGAAGAGTCCCATGACATGGTGGTGGATGATGCGAGTTGTTACTTTTCTTCCTTATTCCAAAAATAGCAAGCTGGCTGAATATACCCAAGTGCTTCATGAAGTCCATTTGGTACTCCCATTTCCAGCTACTTCAAGGCTTTCAAAAATCTGGGACCTGCTACTTGCAGCTTTATCTCATTATCTCCTGTTTTGCATTTTAATGTGCCTTGCTCTAAAAAAGACCTCATTGATATTCCATTCCAGCATGTGTTTGTTTGTATCTCTTGGGGAAATTTGCTACAGTTATTACTAAGTCAAAAGCACACACAGATTTCTTAGCTTCTTTGTAATTTCACTCTCTTATGGAAAACAATCCAATATTTCACACTTTGTGGGGCTGGGGGGAAGGAGTCCTCTGGGCATAGATGGAGCAAGTGCCCCAGGATATGTTCATCTATTGATCTTTCATGACAGCAGATTCTATCACACAAGAATCCTCAAGTCCGAGGTGAGCAGAAAGTGGGTGGCCCTGGGCAGAAATGGGCATAGTTGAGGGATGTCTGTTCAGTCGGTACCCTTCATTGTTTGGGATGTCCTTGCAGAATGTTTTTAATAGGGCTGCAAGCTTTAATCAGTTGCAGAAAACATGAAAGTGAATGGTTATTATAGCCATGCAGTGCTGTGGGTGTGTTTATCTGCCACTCACCAGCACTGGATGCCCTACCGGGAGTCCAGAAATGGTGGAGGGCCACCAAATTTTGACAAAAGCAGAATTTCAAGACCAATTTTGACATTCCTACATGAGAGAAATATCTGTGGTATTTCAAAGGAAGCAAGCGTTTTGATTAGGGCCCTTTTAAAGACATTTTATAACTATTTTTTAACTCTTTGTTTGTAAAAAAAAAAAATTTAGGGGGAGGCAGAGAAAATTTAGGGGGGCAAGCCCCCCTTAGCCCACCCCTGACTACAGGCCCAGATCTTCCATAGTAAACTGTGGACATACAGTGATCAAAGCTTTTACTATAAAGCCATGTTTTACATCGTGTATCGACCATGTTTGTATACCACATAAGCGACAGGGTGTTCTCATTAACAGGGCTGCCCAACCTGAGCATGACCTACAGCACCAAAGTGTAGCTTCTCTTCCTATACAGGCTTGTAAATCGGAGTTCTAGAGGATTGTTCCCCATTCTGGATCAATATAAGACTATTTGTCTTCAACCTTCTCCTGTTCAGTCTCGTGTCTCCTTCAGATGTCAACTTTCTCCTGCATCCAACCCAACAATAGCTTAATCATATTATTTCTCATGTGATTTCCAGAAGAAGGGCATCACTTTTGTGTATTTCTGTACAATAAAGCAGGTTTTCATTGATGCTTTTACCACTGTAAACTCTACAATTGCAGCCGAGGATTATATATATATATATATATATATATATATATATATATATATATATAATTTTGGTTTTGGTAAGATAGGGAATCACAGAAAAAGAAACATAACAGGCAGGCAGCCTTAAAATCTTTTTTTGGTTAGTGATTACCTTGATTGTCTTAAGCAAACTTCAAATCCCCCTGATTACCTGGCTTAAGAAAATGTAAATATATGCCATGCATGTTTAGACATGTTTAAAAAACTTAAATTAGAAGCACGTTGAAGCTGTGTGTTCTCTTGTTTATTATCGGTAGGTGTTCCCTCCAATCCAGAGCGCCACATACATTTTGATGCTCCCACGGAGTTCTCACACATAGGTCTGTTCCTTTCCATTCAGTGAATAGAGCACCTTTGCAGATACACCCATGACAACAGGCTGGATCAAAGCAATGCTTTAACAATTGCTATCCATTCATATTAACATAAGAAAAACCCTGCTGGATCAGATCAAAGGTCTATCTAGCCCAGCATACTATTTCCACAGTTGCCAACCAGAGGTCTTCAGAAAGCCCTAAAACAGGACATGAAGTAACAGCCCTCTTCCATTGTTGCTCACCAACAACTGCTATGTGCTGAACCTGCATATATATAGCAGCCATCATGGCTAGTAGCCATTGCTAGATTCCTCCAGGAATGTGCCCAATCCTCTGTTAAAGCCATATAAGCTAAAGGCCAGATCTTGTGACAGCGAGTTAAATAAATTAATGATGACCAACTTCCTTTTGCCTGTCCTGAATTTCCTGCTGTTTGGTTTCATTGGATGGCTCTGAATTCTAATGGGATTATTTTATAATGAAGAGTGGGTAATAAATTTTATGCTATCAAAGAGGGAGAAAAAGTTATCTCTATCCATGTTCTTTACCCCGTGCATATTTTATAAACCTTTCTCATGTCCCCTCTTATTAGTCACCTTCTTTCTAAACTTAAAATGACCCAAATGTTATAGCCGTTCATCATAAGGGAAGTGCTTTCCCTTTAAAAACAAAACAAAACACAGGTTTCTGGCCTTTTAGGTTGCAAAAATAGGGGAGGGCTAGCCTTTGGATTCAATGGGATTTACTTCTGAGCAAACAAGAATAGGATTGGTCTGTTAATCGTCATCCCCAAACAAACCAAAATCACGTACAGATAACTGTATTGCCCTAGTTCAGTGTTCTCTCCAACCTTGGTCCCCCAGATGTTTTTGGCCTACAACTCCCAGCATGCCCCAGCCAGGAGAACACTGGTAGTTATTACTGCTGCTCCTCCCCTCATTTCCCTTGCCTGCCTCCCCATGACATCTCCCCACACTGTCAGAATTTAGATTGTAAGCTCCTTGGGAGCAAGGGCCTATATTCTTTGCCTCTGTCATTCTGAAAAGCGCCATATACATTGTTAGTACTGTATACATGACAATGATCAAGACTGAAAATCTCATGTACTGCCCTGACGTATTGCAATATGAAGCACCTGAACTATTTTTTGGCTTGAGCCTCCATTGAGGATCACAGTCTGAAATGTTAAAATATCTGCACTGATTGTTGTCCTGCTTTACTTTGCTCGTTGGTGAATAGTGGAAAAGGTGGGGTGCAGTCCACAAGGTCAGTGGGAGGAACCCAGAAGCTCCCTCTTCTGGATCCTATAACGTTGGCAGATACTTGCTTGAGAACCAGGCCAGCCAGGCATCGCAAAGGAGAAATGCACCGCAGCAGTTCACCCTGTTGGACAGCAAAAGCCGTAGCCAGCCTGTTTCTCACTGCAACTGTATTCCTCTTGAGTGACTTCAGAAAAGGAGCAAGATGAAGGAACCTTCCTTCCTTTCTTTCTTTCTTCCTTTCTTTTTTAATGTACCCTGTGGTGCCAAAGTAAAATTTCAGCCAGGGTCTATTTTCAGAGGCCTCGGTGAGGGAATGTTTTATTATTATTTTTTTATCTGCAGATACAATGACTGTCGTCCTGTAACCTCAGGTTCCCATGCTGGTGTTGCCAAGACCTTATGAATGCATGCTTTATGAGCTGATCTTGCAGGTGTCTGCAGGAGGGGGCAGTGTGTGTGTGTGTGTGCGCGCATGTGTGTGTGTGTGTGTGTGTGTGTGTGCACATGTAATCACTAATGAATAGTAGGAGAGCGCTGAGAAATCTAGGCAGGCTCTGGCAAACCGAACTAGGCCAAAGCTTTTATCCTTCTGTGAGAAAAGCTGTGCTTCTTTCCCCCCCCCCCCCCGCCTCCTTCCTTTCACTGCATATGTTCCTGCCCTGAGCGCCTGCAAACTTTGGCCTTGTGCTGGTTAGTTTACTGGCTTTGCTGGAATGATAAGCTCCAATAGAAAAGGGGGGGGGGAATATTCAGTTCAAAAGGATGACTTTCTGTAAGGCTCTGGCTGGAGGCAAGTGATGGTCTGGGATTGTTGTCATTTAATCCAGAGAGCTGAAAGCGATGCAAAAAAATGCACTGTCACCACCAGCTCTGGTGTGTCTGTGTGTTACAGAGGCAGTTGGGATGCAATCCACAGGAGTGGAAAGGAGTCAGTGGGCTGATTCCTGATTCCACTTGCAGTGGGGTTGGAGACAGTCTGGACCTTCACTCAGCATCACTGGCCTTGGCCTCCCCACTTAATCCCAGGAAGGCTTGACCCTAACAGCCTGAGGGCCAACAAAAGAGAAGAAACAGGATATGCCCCAAGAGGAAACAGAAACAATGGAGGAGATGAGAGCGCCATTTGCAGTTGGACTGGGCTCTAGTTACCTCGCTATGGGACAGCAGGCATTTCTTCAGGGGCTCCCAAGGATCTTTTCCTTTCTTCCTCCCGCCCCCTTGTGAGGGCTTGCTAGAGGGGATAGGGGCTCCATAGCACCATTCCTAACTCATCCCACTAAAGGATGGAGTGCAGAGTGTTGACAAAGAGATGGAGGAGCCCTGTATTCTGATGGCTTCGAACTCCCAGTTCGGGAGCCAAACCATACTGTGGCCACCACCATCAGTTGCTATTAATGCTCCTGGGAGGAGTTCAGCGCTTGCTCTCTTTCTGTCTCCTGACCAGGCTGCCAATGGCAGAAGAGGGAACATAGTTCAGTGGCAAAGCACATGCTTTGCATGCAGAAAGTCACTGGAGAGCTGCTGCCAGTCAGAGAAGAGAATCCTGGGCTAGATGAACAAAGAGTCTCACCTGGGCAGCTTCCTGTTTCCTGTTTGGCACCAAAGGAGAAGCGAGCCTCTCTTATTTGAGGGGGAAGCCCCACTCCTTCTGTTTCCTGTTTCCACCCCCTCTGAGACATCCAGATCCCTGTGGCTCGATCTGGAACAGATGGAGTTACAGAGGGCAAGGCGGGCAGGCCGCAATGGACTTCCAGAGATTGCAGTCAGGGAGCCCTTAGCCTTTTGGGTAGGTAGAGGGATCTGGAGACAACGAGATGGCTACAGTTTGCACATTTGTCCCTCTATCATCTCTTATGAAACAGTTTTATAGCATTTGGGGGAGTGGGTGGGGGAGGTGGAAATGCATCAAAAGCCTGCAAAGTGTATTTTACCAGAGACAATAGTGGTAGAAGAAAAATGAATACAATGCGTCAACAAGAGGTATAACAAGGGATTTATATAGATTGATTCAAAAAGCAGAAGAACAAGATGACCATCTAAAGACAGTATGGGATAATGAATTTGAAGAGGTGACCTTGAAGGTGGGTCGGAACAACATATGGGATAGACGGATTGTGAAAGTTAAGTCAACTAGGATAAAGGAGAATTTTTATAAACTAATTTGGAGATGGTACTTAACTCCAGTAAGATTAAATAGAATAGATAATAATTGCTCCGCATTTTGTTGGAGAGGATGTCAGGAAAAAGGGACATACGGTCATGCCTTGGATTGAGAGCATAATTCGTTCCGGAAACGTGCTTGTAATCCAAAACACTCTTATATCAAAATGAAGTCCCCTCAAAAAAATTTGTACAGAGATTTTTAATTTAAGCCGTACTACAGTACTTGTATTGCAAGACGTTGCTTGCATATCAAGTAAAAAAATATATTAAATAAATATTTAAAAATTTGCTTGTCTTGCAAAATGCTCTCAAACCAAGTTACTTGCAATCCAAGGTATTACTGTATGCTCATATGTGGTGGAGTTGTAAAAATGTACTGGTTTTTTGGTGAGAGATTTTTACACAAATATCGGAAATTATTGGTATTAACTTAGAGGTCAGCCCAAAACTAGCATTGTTATCAATAACGGAGAAAGTTATTTGTGACCAAAATACGAAGGAATTAATTGTAAACTTGTTAAGTGCGGCTAGGCTAATGATAGCGAGAAAATGGAAAGTACAACATGTTTTCCTAATAACTGATTGGTATAAGGAAGTTTGGGATATAGCCCTAAACGATAAACTAACTTGTAGTATCAAATGCAAAAAAGGACAGCTAAAGAAGAATAATTTTATGGATATATGGAATCAATTATTAAGACTATGTATTAATAAAGGGGAAGAGGAGTATACCTTGTCAGGATGTTATATTTTTGGAATTTGGAATTCATTTGATCAAGGGGATGGAAGCATATAAATTGGTCCCTAGGAGGGTGGGGGGGAGCACTTTATGATTTATTGTATGTCGTTTTAGTTAAATCTTTGTGTTATTATTGTATTTTGTTATATTTTGTTTTGAAAATTAAATAAAATTTAAAAAAAAAGAAAAGAAAAATGAATACAGAAGACTTGGGAAATGAGGGGTGCAGGACCTCTCGAGGTCAGAATTCCCTTTCAGAAAGCTCTCAGGGGGCACATTCCAGAGGTGGGTGAGGCCAAAACCCCCAAAATGCCAGCATATTTTTTAAAAAAAATATCTTAAAGCTCTTACTGCCGGTAACTAAGCCTTAGGAGAGGCATGTCAAACTTTTAGAAAACTTCACAAAAGCCAGGAAACAACCAAATGATCAGTGGTTGGGAGAGTGTGGGTGGGCCCCTCTGGGAAGCCGCAGAGGGCCACGTTGGAACCTCCAGAGGACCAGATCTGGCCCCTGGGCCTGAAGTTCTACAACCCTGCTCTGTGGCCTCACTTTCAACTTCCTTAGAGACCATGGTCTATCTCCAGTCTATACCAAAATATTCCGAAGTAATGATGGGCAGACCCTACTCCCAATTAATTCCCTCCCCCTCCAACCCATCCCCCCCACCTGATTCATTTAGAGGATATGTGTTGGGTCCAGAGATTTGGGGGTACACCTCCAAGTCCTCCAGCCCACCCAATGTGGATGGTACCTTCCCTGACGCGCCCTGCCCATGTTGTGCTATTTACCAAAGGTGGGAGGGGATGCAGAAAGATCCATCCATGTCAAGAGGGTCACAGTGGGCAGAGAGGGATTATTTTCATCAAGTAATGGTAAGAGGGGTGGAGACTTGAAGGTCCGGGGAGGAGCCAAAATAATCCTCTTTTTTAATTATTCTGGTCAAGATTTGAGCTTCCAGGGGGAGCTGCCCAGCAAGAGAAGGCACGTAGCATGCCCCTGGTGGCAGCTACAAATTGTAGCATAGGCAGCAAGACGATTCTGTAGGGCTTGGAAGAGCTCCCAGGGCTCTTATGCCCGCAAGGAAAGCCGGATGAATGACAAAGCCCTGGTCCTCAAATGATGATATTCTCACTAGGAATAGTATTTCCAAGCAACAGCCAATTGGAAATTCAACACACAGACCCACCCAGCCAACCCCCAAAGCAAAACACAGATAAGAATAAGAGTGGGTTTTAAATCTGGATGAATCTGTACATAGCCACATAGAATATTTATTTATTTATTTATTTATTATATTTATACCCCACCTTTTTTCCTGCAAGGAACCCAAGGCGGCTTACATAATCCTCCTCCTCCTCTCCATTTTATCCTCACAACAACCCTGTGAGGTAGGTTAGGCTGAGAGTCAGTGACTGGCCCAAAGTCACCCAGTGAGTTTCATGGCCGAGTGGGGACTAGAACCCGGATCTCCTGGGTCCCAATTGAACACTCTTTTACAAGAAACTATCAAGAGAACTTACCCAAAGAGAGAAATTACTTGCCATATAAAGGCTACTGTTCCAGCTGATCTGGCCACATGGTGCAGAGCCATTATTGAGAGTAAAGGGTGAACTTTAAAGAACTGTTATGCATGTGCCTAATGAAGCAGCTGTGGACCAAATCATAGTCCAAACCAGGTGCCACCATCTCTACTTGCAATGCAGAGGCTGTTGGAGTACAATTCATGGATCATACATATAATCTTGGGAGTTGCACCCCACAACCCTCTTTGACTTTGCAAAACATCATTTGGCACTCCTCCTGTACACTGCTTCATTGTTGCCCCTGAAGATAGAGGGGGGGGCAGCAACTGTTGTATAGTTGGGCAGGCCATGGGCCCAGGGTATAGGCAATAATTTCCTGTTTGCAATCCAGTTGGCAATCTCTCCTTTTTCAGTGTCGCTCTTCTCTGTCAAACAAATAAACGGAGCATCACATCCTTTTATTTAATAAAGAACTTTATTGAAGCCAGATGGTAAGAGGACAACACTCTCGGTATATTGCTGGATAAACTTTCACAGAATTGGTCTATGTTAATGTAACTTTCCTGGTCTCTTGATCCAAAGATCTCCTCTCCATCTCAACTTCCAGGTCATTTGGCTCTGCGGCATCTACGGTGAGCCTCATTATGAAGAGCACAACCCCAGCATTTAAAATCACTAAGTAGCAAATATGTTTAGTCTGCATCAAGGCAAAATCCACAGCTTTAATAATGTATGGATTGGTGGGGAGTGTCTGTGTGTGTGTGTGTGGGGGGGGATATATGTGAATTCTATACTGTTAGGTTTTTTTGCAGAACTCCTTGGATAATGCATTGCCTATACATGCAGAAATATCAGCAAGAAATCAATGTATTTGACAAATCCATTTTTATAAAATGGTATAAAAGGCAGTATTCCCTAAGGGATGCCTTGTAAGGAGGGTGATATTACACTCCTTCCTTGCACATTTCAGCTCAAATGTTATTGCTCCCAGAACTACCTATATTTCTGGCCAATCTTTTTTTAAATGTAACTATTTTATTTTCCATGTTAGCCACCCAGAGAACGGTCACTATTGAGTGGCATTTAAATATAGTAAAATAATAAACCCACTGGTTCCACACATTGACTACTGTTATAAACAATTTAATTGGCCCTATGTGCTAGGAATGCATATCAAGTCAGAAATTGTTTGGCTTTAAAAGGAGCAGTAATTGTTTAACTTTCTCTCTGAGCATGGTGGGATATATCTAGTCCCAACATCCGGACTACTGAAACTAGAAATACAGATGGGAATAAACTGCAACTGTGATGATACAACACATCCCTTTCTCCTAAAGCCTGTGCCCATAGTCTCATTTTTGTTACTGGTGAGCTGTAGACTTTCCTTTTCCAACTTAACGTCAGCCAGGCCTTTAGCACTTTGATGGTAGAAAAAAATGGTTTGTGGCTCATATTAATACTATTAGTATGGCAGTATTTGATTTTTGAAGATATTAGTTGCACCCCATTGTGTGTTGCAAGTTCTTTGAGGAATCCTTCTCTAGCAAACATTGCAGTCAATAATTCAATAAAGGTTATATGACAACCTTTATAGAAAAACTGACTTCAGACCACTTTATATGATAGTCCCAGCCCCACTGCTCTATTGTTTCCTTACCTTTTACTTAAAAAAAAAAAAAAAACACTCTGGGAGCCACTCTCACAGGGCAATAAGGTTGCTGACAGAGAAGCCACATTCCTAGAGTGTCTTCCTGGAAGCTCTATGGCTCCTGCCATAGAATTATTTATTATTATTTATTTCATTTCTATATTGCCCAATAGCCGAAGCTCTCTGAGCAGTTCACAACAATTCATAAAATGACAATACAATAAAAATAACATAGAAACATTATAAAACAACTTTTTCCCATATACAAAATTTAAAAAAACAATTTAACAGCTAAAACAATTTTAGTGCACTTAGACCTGTTAAAAGCAGCTAACATAAAGGCCCCATCATGCCATTAAATACCCTTAAGTGCCATGAAATGCCATTAAATTTCATTTAATGAAATTTGATGTCCCATTCCTAGAGCATCCTCCTCTTGGAAGCAGGAAGAAGCTGTACAATGGGGGTGATCTGCAATTGCAAAGGGATAGAGCTGGGCTGGGGAGTACTGGTGGCAGCTGTGGGTCTTGAGGGCTGCACGAGAGGGCTTGAAGGGCTACCTGCAGCCAGCAGGTTGTGCACCCCTGCTTTATAGGATGATATCATGTTCCGACACATCTTTACCATATACTATAATATAATCATGGAATTATTAACAGCTCAAGTTTCTCCAAATCATGAAACATTGATGCTTCAGGGACCATACCTAAAAGCTTGCATTTAGATTGAAATAAGATTCCTAGGGTAATAAAAAGCTGTGCACTTATGGGATTCTTCTTGTAAAGGAATCTGGTGATACATGGGGATAAATCAAGAGTTATAATGATCATTGTGTCTTCATAGGTAAGCAGCAATACAGTGATAATTGGGCAGAGGATGATAGTCCAAAATGTTTGAGTTGTGGCTTGTGAAATTCACATATACGTGGATTGTTGCATTTGCCTTCCTAGCCAGCATGATGTAAGAAAGAAATCCATTCCATGAACTCAACATTTTCATTACGTTAAGCAAGCAAGCTATGTTAATCTCTTCCTTGAGTGGCTGTCTCCATGCAATGGGTGCAAAGTTGTTGGGTTTTTTTACTTTATGCTGTACTGGTAAAGTGTTTTCTTTTTGCCAAATCATATATTTGAACTTTATGGTGATACCTGGAGTATGAGTGAAAACATCCGGAAACTCACCAATGTCTCCCATGTGTGATCGCTCCACCATTTGCACAGCAGGCTCTGAGCCAACCTTCCCCAACCTGGTGCCCTCCAGATGTGCTGCAGTATGGAGTGCTCCTGTTGAGTGTTCAAGCCATGCCTTCTTTCCAGATACTCCATTCCGTCCCCCTCCTCTGTTTTCTTTCCCAACAGATACTCAATGTTCTGTTGAGTGAGCACTCTTCGTCCTCATTGGGCTGTCCCAGGTTTCCTCCCCCTTTCGTTTTTTTTAGATTTTTCTATTTCTGCAAATCTCAGAGTCCCCCTCAAGCATGCGTATACCTCCCTCTTGCTACTCAGTACCCCTGTTTGGCTACATAACCATCATAACTCAGCAACTCCATTCACTATTGATATCAGGGGTAGGAACCTTTGGTTATCCAGATGTTGTTGGCCTCTGACTCCCAAAAACAAAAGAAAGAAAACAATTTCTCAGGTGCCTTGAAAGAATATTTATTTTGCCCAACGTCTTTTGTAAACAATCTTTTTCCTTCGTCAGGGGCTGCTTGTCTTTTTTAGTACCTATATATTGAGAAAAGAGTTATTCCGGTATCTCTTCTGCATTAAAATGAGTCCCATCAGCCCCATCCAGCATGGCTGTTGGTCAGGAATGATGGGAGTTGTAGTCTAACAACATGTGGAGGGCCATCCTTGATGTAGGTGATTCTTTGTGAATACAGACTCTTTTCCTTGAGCATTATGTCCTTTGCGTTTGAGACGAATAGTAATAAAATAGCCTTTGACAGCATGGTGGGGGGCCCACCATATCTTTCAGGGATGCAGTAGTGGACAAACAGCAGCAAGAAGCACAAGCAAAAGTGATGAGAAGTCATGGTGTATTGTGAACCAGAATCTGCTAGCACCCTCAGTCTATGGCCTCCAATTCACACCAGGAAAAGGATGACCTTGCAGAACACTCCACTTTGTTAGAAATTTCTATAATATCTGCATTCTTATCCTCATGTTTGGGAAAGTTCAATTAATTGCAGGCTCACAGATACTGGCAAAATGTTGTTTTTCTTGCCTGTGTCATGCAGATTAACATGATGGGGGGTTTTTTAGCCTTCCTCCAGATAGGCCTCTGGTGACACAGTTCCAAATAATCACATGGAAGGGTGGGAGGAGAAGGCAAGCTCAGTAATAGGCTTTCCCCCAAGTCATCTAGAACCCATACAGCAGAATTAAGCAGTATTTTTCTCACATTGACTCAGAGGTAGACCAAACCTGTAGAGGGGAGAGTGGGATTGCACTGGCTGGGCCCGCCTACAGCCTCCATGTGTCCACTGGCCCTGCGTGTTTGGACAAAGGTGAAAACAGACTCTAAGCACATACAATCACACACATGGGAACCCAGGCACAATCAGGCCCTACGCACGTACAGGCTGTTCTCACCTTCAACTGAATGTAAGGAGTCAAGGTTGGGACCAGCCACTGTGATCTTGCTCCTCTGTCTAATACCAGTGTTCTCCAACCTTGGGTCCCCAGATGTTTTTGGCCTACAACTCCCAGCATGCCCCAGCCAGCTATGCTGGCTGGGGCATGCTGGGAGTTGTGGACCAAAAACATCAGGGGACCCAAGGTTGGAGAACTCTGGTCTATACGTTGGGTCTATGCCTTCTTCCTTTCTCAGGCAAGAGCAGCAGTTCCTAAAGCACACAATTATTGAAGTGACGGGCATCACTCAAATGAGAACAGAGCAATTTTTGAAGAAAGACTGGGGTGAGGCAAGATGCGGGTGGGGAGGAATTTGAATCATTGTTGGAAATATGAGGGTGAACTGGAAGCTTTTAAGAAACTGAGCAATAATAATAATAATAATAATAATAATAATAATAATAATAATTTTATCCTCCTCTTCCTCCAAGGGGTTTAGGGTAGCATGGAAGGTTCTCCCACACACACATCAGTTTGTCCTCCCAACAACCCTATGAGGTAAGCTAGGGCAAGACAATGGGACAGCAAGTTTATACAACATGAGGGTGGATAATAAGCCATGGTGGCCCTGCGCGTGCCTGTCACTTGCTGGTCTGGTTTATGTAATAACCCTCGCCGGGCGCAGCTTCTCATGTCATCAGAATGCAGTGAGGGTGTCTTGTTGGGGTGGTTAACCACCTCAACAAGCCACCCTTGCCAGGTTCAGATGACAAGCTGCAGCAGGGGACTTGAATCGGCAACCTGGCACCCAAGGTGATCGTGCGAACCAGGTCACTGATTGGCCCAAAGTCATCCAATGAGCTTCATGGCTCTGGCATTTTTACCTAAATCCAAGGGGGCTTCCTGATAGAGGGGTCCTAGGGCTACCAAGCAGAAGGCATTATGCAGTTATTCCATCTTTTCTTCCTTAATGGATTTTCTGTGGTAAACCAAAAAAGATGGGGAAAGTGGTGGGAAAACACAGGAGGGCTATGAGTAGATGACGACATCTGGACCCCTCATGAAATTCCATGAACGAAGCAGACTGAACACGCGATAAAAGCCTCATCTGGAAGCACCGTCCAACATTTCTCGGCTGTGGAAGAGCTGAGTGGTTTGGTAAAATATAGTGCTCGTGCAATCAGGCCTGTGTTAGGAAGAGGAACAGCACAAGGAGAAACAGACAGTGCACCTTCAATTGCTCCCAGTGGCAGTTGGCACTACAAAGTAGGCCTTTGATGGTTCGTTGGAGACACCAGCCGCAAATCAAGGCAGAGGTCTTATAGATCCCTTAATCATATCCGAGCACCTGACTGCAGTCTGTCCCTGGTTCTTTTAACCTATCGCCAGTTTATTTTGTAACTTTTCTCTGGCAAGGATACACTAGGCAGGATTTTTGGGCAGGGGGCACACACCAAAACCCTAACAAAGCAACCATATGTATTTTGCTCTTCCTGCCAGTAACTGAGCCTTGGGGGAGGCATTTCTTTCAACCTTTTAAAATGGGGGGAGGGGAATTGCACAAAAGCCTGGAAAACCCCCACCGATTGGTGGTTGGGGGAAATGGGGTGGGGCCAGGAGATGTGGGCATGGCTTTCTGGGGCAGAATTGGCCTCTGGGCCCAGGGGCGTTGCTAGGTACCGAAAAGATCTGGGATTCAGGCCCACAGGACAATTAAAAAAAAAGAAAAAGCACAAATATGCTCTAAAGCAGTGATGGCGAACCTATGGCACAGGTGCCACAGCTGGCACGCAGGGACCTCTCTGTGGGCACTCGAGCCATTGGTCGCCAGATCATGAAAAGACCGTCCCCTTCTGCAAAACACTAATGATCTTGTTCTTTCTCACAGTGTGGAACAGAATGATTTTATTCTAGAATTCCTGTTACAGAATCCTTTTCTACATTTGTTATCACATTTAAAAGATTTTGAAGAATGATGCACAGAGCATGGCTTGGATGTAAAGCCCTAACAGTTGACCTGAGTGCTGCATGTGTTGCTCTCAAACTAACAGAGTATGAGCCAAGGTTTGACAAATTATCAGCATGCATGCAATAGCAAAAATCACATTAATTGTGCAAAAGCATGCCCAATGCAAACTAATGCAGTGTTTGCAGTCCAAGACATAAAGTGTTTAAAATGTGTTAAGCACGTTTAGTTTTCTGGTTTATCTTGCTCAGGTTGACTTTTACTTTTACTAATCCGACACCTGTAGAAGCAGGGAAAGGACCCCGAGTAAAGCTTGCCCCATACAATTTCAGTCTGGCATATAATCATACTACAAGTTGAGAATCCCTTATCCAAAAATACATGTTCCTAATTATTTTAAAAGTTTGTATAAATTCCCTTCAGGCTATGTGTACAATGTAGTACTATAATTTTTTGAGTTGATTTTTTTTCAACAAAAAACTGTTTGTATCATTGAAAGCTCTGTTATTGTGTTTTTCTTTAAAGACAAAAGATGTTAATTAGTTCGGACAACTGTATGAGTTGTTTTTCTAAAACTAAAACCTCGGTATTCAGGTTTAATTGCAGTGTTGGCACTTTGAAATAAATAAGTTGGTTTTGTGTTGCAATTTGGGCACTCGGGCTCAAAAAGGTTCGCCATCACTGCTCTAAAGTCTGTGTGTGTCTTTAAAGGGCCCTGTCTCCTAAGGACACCCCTATTTGTAAAAAAGGATGTATGAACAGGGAAGAGGAGGGTATTTGAGTACGGGGGGGAAAGCCTCAGTCAAAAAGATTCAAGGGTGGGGGCAGCAGGAGGTGAAGCACATGCGGGCAAAAAGCCAGCAAATCCAGGGGGAATCAGATGCAGCAGAGATCATCAGGGCCCCCGTACCTTTCTTTCAGCAAGTGCCCATAGATGGCAGGGTGGTGGGGCAGGTCTCCTCCCAGAGATCCGGGGCTCCAAGTGAAAGATTCAGGGCTCCAGCCCTAGTGAGCCACCCCCTAACACTGCCTCTGCCTGGGCCTGAGGCTATACACCCCTGTTCTAACTGGTAAGCTGACACTACCCAGTTCTATAATTCAGGGTGGAATGGGCCAAAATATTTAGCTGAGCGCTGCTCTTTGCAAAGCGTTCACTTTTTAGCTCCCTCCCCCAGCCCCACAGACGTCTTGCTTCTACTCTCCTTCCTCTGCTCGCCTTATATAGTAATGGATTATTATCCTTATTATGATTTCCAAGTAGCAAGGCAGCTTGCCAGAACCTCTGACCTCCTTACCCTTGCTGCCAGCGCCCATTGCATTCAAGAGCTGCAAATGAAGTCAGAACTCAGACACTAACGCATCTATTCTGCTGCATCATGAGATGCTGTTAATGCAAACGCTCAGAGGAATAAATAAATAAATGGGCGTGATGGAGACCTTGGGCATAATATGGATTCTGTAGCTCAGAGCTGTAACTCAGCTGACCGCATTGCACAGTCTCCACTGGAGATCCATAAATGCAACTTTGTTGCTCAAGGTGTGTGTGTGTGTGTGTGTGTGTGTGTGCATGTACGTGTGTGTGTGTGTGTGTGTGTGTATGTGTGCGCGCGCACATGCCTGCATGATTTCTCCTCCCCATAATTCAAAGACCAGAGTGATGTTCGACACCCTCCAGAGGTCAAAGTGGGTATTGGCAGCTTTTCCAATACATAGCAACAATCCTTTGTACCACATAATCTGCAGAGGGTTCACACACCCCATCTCTCTTTTTTCCTGTACACTGTTCAGAAAAGCCAAGATAGCAAGTACAGTTCAAATTATGGAGGGATTATTTAAAGATGCTGATCACACTGCAGTCCCCTTAAAAAAAATCAAATCCACATAGATTTTTCTCCTCTCATTTACGTAACATTTCCTTATAATGAACCATGTTTTAAGTTCAATGCATTTGGGATGTTCTTTCTTTGTTCCATCATATCTCTCTCTGCGGTTGGAGTGTTCTCTGCTGGCTTTCCAGCCTCCTAATATACAATCGATTTCAGGCTCTGAAAACATCCACTGTGAATCAAACTCCCCCCTAAAACTCTCTTCCTTTACGCCCTTAATTAAGGAACCCACCCATCCCTCTAATGGAATACAATCATTTTTGGTACTGTTACAATAAAATCTTTGCTGATGGCAATCTCCCCCCCAGCTACTTGAAAATACAATGCCAAAAAAAAAAAAAAAAAGATGGGAGAAAATTCTCCGCTACACTCAGTTCTGCCTTCATTAATAAAAAATGATATCCAGGGAAGGAAGGAAATAGTTTGATCTTGGCATTGAGAGAAACACTTTGCAGCTTGTGTCGAAAGCTCCCAGTGACGGATTTCAGACTACTGTACATATTGTGCAACCTTTATGGATCAATTTGTTCTTAAATGATAGATTACTCAGAGCGAGAGGAAATGAGAAGGGATAAGATAGAAGCAAGAACTGTGCTGTTGTTGTTTTAAAGAGCTTTGGCGTTATCGCTTGATACTCCCCACTGCCTCACACACACACACCGCTTCCGAACCCATGGTTTGATGCATTGAGCTTTATTAAGCTCTCCTTCACAAATGCTTTGGCATCGGCCCTGCCTGCCTGCCACCTGCATGCACTGCAATCTAGGAATATATTTGCAGAGAAATCTAAATGCATTGGGTGTGAATCTGGATCCTGTCACAGGTAAAAGACAGGCAAGCTGCAAGGATCTGCAAACCATTTTGGAGCCATGTAGCTTTAAGAATCTAGACTGAAACACCTTAAATGAACTCCGCAGCAGACAGATTTTTATTTATTTATTTATATATATAGTTTTTTAAAAAAAGAAGAAGAAGTCTTAGCCCTTGTTGCCTTGCTTTATTCATGATGTAATTTTTCAGGTGTCAGTTTGCTGGATAAGGATTGGAACAAGGCTTGTTGCTAGGACATGAATGGCAAAGCCCGTCTTCATTGGTTCTTGGGGATTTCCTGTAAGCCAATCGCCAGGCAGAAGCTGGAATAGAAATGAGACGGAGAGAAACTCACTTGCTCTCACAATTAATGCATTTGCAGTTTCAAAGCAAATTGTAGAGCAAAGTGATGTATATTAATGTTTTTTTTTTAAAAAAAAAAAACCTTACCCAATGTCAACAGATGATGAAGTCCTACTGGAAAAAAGTAATTAAAAGACATACAGTCCTATGTTGAAGTACACGATCTGAGGCAAAGACAAGTGTAGGAAAAAAGCATATTCACTGTGGAGCATTATATAACATTTTTATTGCCTCCCTTTGCCCAGCAGTACAAATTATTTCTTTGCTGGTTGTCCTTACATTTCATCCCTTCTTTTCTCTCTCTTTAAGTTCTTTAAGGCCGTTGTCACCAGGCAAACAATTAAAAATATCAATAAGCTGTCATGATGACTGAACATTTTTCCCCTTGCATTTTTATGGCTATGCCTGCAAACGCATTTAGCATTTATTCCATGCGGTTTGGTTTCCTGTTCCTTTGTGACTGGGAGATTGGAAAAGGTGGGGGCGGCTGTGATGGGAGCAGGGAGACGCAGAAACAGGGTAGGACGAGGGGTGTGTGATTGTGAAGGGGCGGCTGAGCGGAATCTTCCCCGTAAAGATAAAACATATTACGGATAAAGTGTCACACTTTATAAAGTGGCACTGGGCAAGTTTATAGTATTTCTGATCCCAGCTGAGCTATAAAAAGCATTCTTGCTTAAGCTGGTGTGTGTGTGTGTGTGTGTGTGTGTGCACATGTCTGTGTCTATCTACAGTGCCGGCTCCAGGTTTCTGAGGGCCCTTGGGCAAGTCACCCTCAATGAGCCCCTCCCTCAGTGAGTCCACCTTCTCACTGCCATGGTCACCAGCTGCGCTTGTTCCTCATCCTCTCTCTCATCATGGCTACCACTTGCTTGCTTGACAGGCAGAGGGCCAGTGAGCAAGGAGGTCGTGGCATCTCCTCCTCCTCCTCCTCCTACAGCCATGTATGCCACTGTAAACTAATTGGAGGAAGGGTAGAATCTAAGCGTAGTAAGTAAATATGTAACCGTGGGGTACGTTGGTTGTCTTCATCATCCTGCCAAGTAGTGAGAAAATGTTGCCACACTTCTGCCTGTTATCAGGGATAGAGAGCCCATATAGGCCACCAAGCTGCTTTGATCTTGGTCATCTGTATATCAAGTGGGAAGGAGATACAGATATGTTGTAAATCATGTGCTAAAATGGTCAACTGTAAACATTGTGTGGTAAATCATGTGTTAAAATGGTCCATTGTAGACAACTATTGGTGTGATAGAACATCTGATCAGTTGTAGACACCATTTGTGTAGTCATCCTGAGATGATATGGTCATCTGTTGACCACCTTTTGTGACAGAATCCTAAAGTAAAATTATTATTATTATTATTATTTACATTTGTTAATCGCCCATCTGGCCGGCAACCGGCCACCCTGGGCGATGTACAGAGGCTAAAAACAAGATAAAATACAATTATAAACAAGATAAAATACAATAAAATCAAGATAAAATACAATTAAAAAAAAAAATCTTAACCCACCCCATATTCCCGCCTGAGCAGCCAGGTTTTTAATGAACGGCGGAAGCTTAGCAGAGAGGGGGCATGGCGGAGGTCACTCGGGAGAGAGTTCCACAATACGGGGGCCGCCACAGAAAAGGCCCTCTTCCTCGTCCCCACCAGTCTAGCTGCTCTGGCTGAAGGGACAAGGAGAAGGCCGTCTGTGGCAGATCTTGTTGAGCGGCCCACTTGGTGTTGCTGGAGACGCTCCTTGAGATAGACTGGACCGGAGCCGTATAGGGTTTTAAAGGTCAAAACCAACACCTTGAATTCGGCTCGGCAAGCAACTGGTAGCCAGTGCAGCTCCTTGAGCACTGGCGTGATGTGGTCCCGCCGGCGGCTGCCTTTAACCAGGCGAGCCGCCGCGTTCTGTACCAGCTGTAGCTTCCGAACCGTCTTCAAGGGTAACCCCACATAGAGTGCATTACAGTAGTCTAGGCGAGAGGAGACCAAGGCATGAACCACTGATGGGAGCAGATGATTAGGAAGGTAGGGGCGCAGCTGCCGTATCAGATGGAGTTGATACAGCGCTGCCCGGCTCACAGCTGACACCTGAGCCTCCATGGACAGCTGGGAGTCTAGAATGACCCCCAAGCTGCGGACCTGGTCCTTCAGGGGTAAATGTACCCCATTCAGCATCCCCTAACCTCCCCTTGTCCCCCACCAGAAGTACCTCGGTCTTGTCGGGGTTCAGTTTCAGCATGTTCCTTCCCATCCAGCCAGCCACTGACTCCAGGCACTTGGACAGGGTCTCAACGGCCAACCTCGGTGAAGACTTGAAACAGAGGTAGAGCTGCGTGTCATCCGCATACTGATGACATCGCACCCCAAACCTCCTGGTGATAGCTCCCAGCGGCTTGAGGTAGATATTGAATAACATCGGGGAGAGGATGGAACCCTGCGGCACTCCACAAGTGAGCGGCCGAGGGTCCGAAGCCTCCTCCCCGAGACCCTCTGGTACCTTCCAGAGAGGAAGGACCGGAACCACTGCAATACAGTGCCTCCCAAGCCCAACCCCTCCAGGCGGTCCAGGAGGATACCGTGGTCAACGGTATCAAAAGCCGCTGAGAGATCGAGGAGGACTAGAAAGGAGCATTCACCCCTATCCAAAGCCCTCCTCATATCATCCACCAAGGCGACCAAGGCCGTTTCCGTCCCATGTCCATCTGTAGACCACTCTTTGTGTTGTAATCCTGAGGCAAAAATGGTCATCCTTAGACCACCATTTGTGAGGTAAACCATGGTAAAATTGTCACCTGTAGACCACCTTTTGTGAGGTAAACCATGGTAAAATGGCCAACTATAGAAAACCATTTGTGTGGCAGGTCATGGGATAAAATGGTAATATGTAGGCAACAATTTGTGCAATAAACCCTGTGGCAAAATGGCCAACTGTAGACAACCAAATGATAGCTTATCATGATTTGCAGGTAACCAATTGGTTAGCTGTGGTTACCTGGATGGATGCAGGTGGCCATTTTAACACACTTCCTACCCAATACATTTACCACACATCTGCAGATGATATGTTGTAAATTTCTCCTTACCATTTTACAGGGTGACAAAGCTACCCTGGAGTAAGATAGGACACATTAAGGTACTCGTTTTGTGTCATCTGAACAGGGATGTTGAAGAGTCCTTGGTCTCGAGTCACGAGTCGAGTCACGAGTCTTTGGACCCGAGTCTCGAGTCCGAGTCCAAATCCTTGGTCCAAAATGGTGACTCACGAGTCACGAGTCACTCCCAAAGCTGACTCCACGAGTCCCTGTTAAAATCAATGGGGTTTTTTCCCAACAAAATAAGGCTACTTCAGATGTGTGGTTTAAATAAATTCTAGGCACAAGTGTGCCTTTTTATTTCAAAACTCTGCAACTGATTTTGGCAAGAACAGACCAGGCAGAAAAACCCAAAATAACCAGGCAGGCAGAGGAGGCAGGGAACCCCAAAGCAGGCAGGCAGAGGCCTTTGTCTTGGACAATTCAACTGTTGAACTGGTCAAGAAGAGACCAGGCAGGCAGAGGAGGCTGGGAACCCCAGACAGGCAGGCAGAGGCAGCCAAACCCAAAATGTCTGAAAGGTTGCATTTTAAAAAATGATTTTAAAAAATATACTTGCTGTACTTCCTAAAACTTATCCATGTTGCATTTGTGGAACATGATTTTTTCTAAACGTTTGGCCCCCATTCTGGAACGGTGAGATCTCATCACAATTCCACCCTCACTGAACACCCGCTCCACTGGTGATGAACTTGCTGGAACCAGAAACACACTCAGAGCAGCCACACAGAGTAATCTCAGGTCCTTCTTCTGCCTCTCCCAAGTACGCAACACATCAATCAAAATAAATCTTGACACACTGTTGGGGCTGCACTCCTGGTAGCCGTCCATAGTGGCCGAGCAGTGGCACACCTCGCTTCCATGCGCTCTTCGCCGGCAATCACGCTCCTCTCCACTCCTTCTGGCACAGCCCAGGGATGTTAAAGAGTCCTTGGTCTCGAGCCCCGAGTCGAGTCTCGAGTCCCATTAAAAATATTGGGACTCGAGTCCGAGTCAAGTCAGAGGGGGGACTCAGTCCGACTCACGAGTCGAGTCCTCGAGTCCGAGTCCCCATCCCTGCATCTGAATGGTCGCTCTCTATTCTGCCTGGAGGTGAGGATCATTTTACTAAATTCCCACACCCAGTTGGAAACCTAGAGTGGGAGGAATTGGCTAACCAAGCAGTTAGTGTTGATGATCGGCTAACCAAGTGGTTGCATTCCCCTCACAGTAAATGAGCACTTGTCCGCATTCACCTCAGAAATGTGGCAGAGAAGGAGAGTGGTCAAAATTCTTACTGCTTGGCAAGAAACGACCAGCTTCACAAATGGTTAGACACTTCATCCGGTGGACACCACGCTCATACAGATGGGTCCTTTCCCCACACTTTCCCCCAAATGTTCCCAGTTCCCAGTTGATGTGTAATAAAATTATCCTTACCACTTGGCAAAAGTGACACAGTTAGCCAAGCAAGATGGTAGTGAGAGAGCTTGCCCCAGGGTAGCTTGGCCATCTATATGCAGCAAATAACCTCTTAGGTTGCCATCCTCTATACACAGTTACCTGAGAGTAATCCCTGTGGAATTCAATTGGGCTTACTTCTGAGCAGACATGCAAAGGAATGCACTGTTCAGAGTTTTTCAGTGGATTGTATTCCCATTTGCTTCCCAGTGCCGTACATGCCAGCCGTGGAATATATCTGACTCCCTTAATTTTTTGTTTGTTTGTTTAATTTTCAGTTGACAAATATTAACTTTGATTTCCTTTGCTTTAACAAAAAAAATGATCAATAGTATCATTTAGCTTACGTATAAAACCAGCCTTTATAGTTACACTTGGCAGGCAGTGTGGGGCCCTCCGCTTACACAAACCCAAGATTCAGATTACTTGGTGGGGTGGCTTTTAGCC
Source organism: Shinisaurus crocodilurus (assembly GCA_021292165.1). Lineage (NCBI taxonomy): Eukaryota > Metazoa > Chordata > Lepidosauria > Squamata > Shinisauridae > Shinisaurus > Shinisaurus crocodilurus. Next base: position 6,573,128 of record CM037884.1, on the reverse strand, counting down.
AAAGGAATTCATTCCTTCGTGTAACTGGAGCACATCCTCAAACCACAGGCAGTTGAATTGTTTTACGACCTATTCAGCCCTTCTACTGACGGAAGATGCATTGCACTGTCAGGGCCTTTATGTAAGGATGGATCCCAAAGGAACCTGAAGCATCAGGGAAGCAAGCAACCTCTTCCTTTGCTTGGGAGACCTAACAGGGGCTGGTGGGCTGTGTTACATAAAGCAATGGTTCCACCTGCTACTGCCAGAGGGGGTAGAGAGAGAGAAACAACAACAACAACAACTGAACTATGTAGAGCACTTTGGTATCATGCAATTAACTCTAATGCACTCAACAGTCTAGGAGATCTTTGCAGCAAGGGGATAATGGCTCAGGAAGAAGCCTTAATATCCCTGCATGGGAAGAACAGGCATCTTCCAGTGGGGAAGCTTCCAGCTTTTTAGTGCCTTGTCTTCTGTCTATCTTCGCCTGTGATGGTTGCTAAATAGACCACCTGGTCTAAAAGCCCCGCATTCTAGCTTGACTCAAGCCCGGATTGGAACTCATTCCCAGCCAGAGACAGCTTTGATAGCACAACTGTTGGAAGATATGGAAAGGAGGCGGTCCTACACTGGTTAGGACAAAGCAGAGTTTTCCCCCTTACGCGCAGCCTGGTAATTGAAACTGGTTATCACCACATGGGTTGCAAAACCCTGCTAAAAAGGCTCTTAAAAGGAACGGATTGTCCATACAAGGTTTAAAACTAATGTAGGGATGTACGCGTTACTCGATTGGGGGGTGGAAGTGGGGCAAACTTGCCCTGCTCGCCCCCCTGAGCCCCGCAGAACTTACCTTTTCCCCGGCTCGGCACATCTCCCTGGATAGGATAGGAGCCAGGGAGAGGTACTTCTGGGTCCCCGGTGCTGCATTTTTCATGTAAAATGTGGATGATTTTGGCAAAACTTTCAAGTATGAGATGGTTTTATTGCTTCAGAATGTACAGAAGCTGCATAATAATTAAGAAAACTAACCTAGGGGTGTTAAAGAAAAAGTAACTAATTAGGAATGTCAAAACAAAAACGTACAGCCAGATTGAACAACTCCTATATTAGGGAACATAATAATTGCACAGTCACCTTCCCACAAACTGTATTAAACGGGAAGAGAATTCTCAACGTTTTGTTTAAAATGGAGGTGTTTCAGTGCATTCCACACTTTGGAGTGGCTCTTATAGTAGAAGAGGACTGAAAAGGCATGGAGGATTTCAGGCGCCTGAGGACTTCATAAGGCACAAACCAGCCCAGTTCAGAGAAACAGCCACTTGTTGCCAGCTCGGAAAGAGGAATGCTTGGTACCACAATTTGGGAAATGACCGAGGGCATTTATGGCAAGCCTTTATTACAGGCCTATCATTATAGCTTAGGAAATGGAGGCTGGTGTGGTTTGGACACAGGACATAGAGGAAGCCATGTTGGTATCTCTCCCATTTCTAGCCCTAATCTTGGGTCAGTCTCTCCATTCTGCCTTTGGTTTCCTTTTGGAAAGTTATGGTGAGGGTTTTAATTGGAGTAGAGAGACTTATAATTAGGGCTGCAGCATTTAGGCTGTAATCCTATATACACTTACCTGGGAGTAAGACCCACTGAACTCAATGGGGCTGGCTTCTGAGTAGATGCGCACAGGACTACACTGTTAGTCAATTAATGGATGAATCGATGAAGAACATTTTTGATTGACTAACAAAGTGCCCCAAATGCATCAGTCAGCAGATTTATCCCAAAAATTATGGTTGCTTTTTAATGTAGGTACTGCTGACGGTGCGTTCCATTTCTATTTTCAGACAAAGAGGCATTTCCTTCTCGGATGCGAGATGACGGAGAATGCCAAAGATGACACCTGCTGCGACACATCTAAAACCAAAGTATGCTTGTTAACTTCAGAAGTTATTTATTTATTATTTGACGATATTTGCATGCCACTTTTCACCTGTTACGATTCTCAAAGCAGTTCACAACAATACAGTAGGAATTCTTGGACAGATTGTATTGCTCACTGTGACACATCAGGATTCTACCAGGTGCTGTCAATGAGATCAAAGAATTGTGCCACCACTGATGCTTTGTTCTGCTCTTTGTTCTGCACCTCTCAAAAGGTGGTGATGGCAAAAGGGATACTGCAGGAGGCAGATGTTTTCCAGAGTGCTCTCTCTAGACCACTCAGTGTTTTTCTGTCACTACTGCAGCCGGCCGCTGCTGATGGCCTCTCCCAGCCTTCCCCAACCTGCTGCCCTCCAGATGTTTTTGCCTCAAACCCCCCAGAATTCCTAACCTTTGGCCATGATGGCTGAGGCTGATGGGAGTCCAAAATCCAAAACATCTGGAGCACATCAGTTTGGGGAAGGCTGCTCTATCCACGGCTAATCCATTTCTCCCAGCCCTTAGACCCCACGGGAGCAGTGGCATCAATTCATTAATATGTTGAGGCTGAGATCCTTTTACTAATATCTCACTAGTCTTAAAAGAAAATGGCAGTGACTCCAACATGGCTACCTCTGAGCACAATTCAACAGGAAGTGTTCACTTCAAAAGCCCTGGATGGTTTGGGGACTCAAGTGATTGAAGAACCTCCTTAACACAAGGACATAAGAAGAGCTGTGCTGGATCAGACCAAAGGCCTATCTAGTCCAGTGTTCTGTTCCAACAGTGGCCAACCAGCTGTCCCACAGGATCCCACAAGCAGGACATGAGCAGAATAGCACCCTCCCACTCATTTCCCCCAGGAACTGGTGTAGATTTCATAGATGATAGAGTTGGAAGGAGCCTACAAGGCTATCGAGTCCAATCCCCTGCTCAATGCAGGAAACTAGAGGAGGGGTCTCCCATCCAAGTAATAACCAGGCTTGACCCTGCTTAGCTTTCCACACTCAGACAAGCTGAGCCAGCGTAAGCCACAGGCCTGTATCTAGGCATACTGTCTCCAATACTGGAGGTAGCATATACCCATCAGGACTAGCAGCCATCATGACTAATTCATCCTCCATGAATTTTTCTAATCCCTGTTTAAAGCCATCCAAGTTGGTGGCCATCATTACTTCTTGGGAGAACAAATTCCATAGTTTGACTATGCGCTGCATGAAGGAGTACTTCCTTTTATCTGTCCTGGATCTCCCACCATTCAGCTTCATTGGATGATGATCCTATGTTCAAATATAAGAGAGAGGGAGAAAAAAATGTCCTATACATTTTCTCCACACCATGAATAATTTTGTGCGCCTGTATAATGTCTCCCCATACTCTCCTTTCTCCTAAGCTAAGCAATCTCAAACATTGCAACCTTTGTTTCTCCTACATGAGCCTATCCATGTATTAAGATCTGCCTGAGAGACCCTTCTCTAGCCCCATTGCCATCTGATGTGAGGAGTGGGAGGATGACCAGGGAGAAGGCCTTTTTAATAGTGATGCCCCAGCTTTGGCATTCTCTCCTTATGGAAGTACTCCTGGTGCTGAGTTTGACATCCTTTTGGGGCCAGATTTTATATATATCTATATAGATATATAGATATAATATCTCCCAGGCCTTTCAGGTGCTCTTGTTTTACTTCTGTCCTATGTTGGTTTCTTTTACAGTGTGCCGCTTCCCTGAATTTTTGACTTTTCTGGTTTTCAGGTGTTATTGTTTACACGATTTTAAAAACATATTGCAAGCCACCCTGAGAATCCTAGTCAAATGAAAAGTAGGGCACTAGGATAAACAAAGTCAAATGAGTTGAAAACCATATGACTTTGGGTCAAAACCCCAAAACCATGCCTGTCTCTTTAACAGAGCCGTAATTGTAAAAGAGGAGGCAGTTTGGCCTTCTCCTGAACCAATTCTGTCCCATTCTTCTCCTCTTTTGTTGCATCGCAACACAAATGCCCCATTTGTTCTAGGAGCAATAGAAGAGACAGGTGGAAGAACCATCCTCTGTATCTGAAAGCTAGAACTGAGAATGTCTTCTTCTAGGCAATTTTGCAGCCTTTGGCCTCACTGCAAAAACCCTGAGCAAGAGATCTGTTCAGTCCTCTGAAAAAAAAGCAATCTGTCCCTCCACTGGCAGTCCATTGGAAGAGTGAGAGAGGGGGGAAGAAGAGAAGGGGGCATCAGAGAGAGAGAGAGAGAGAGAGAGAGAGAAGGAAGTGTCAAAAAGAAAGGGGATATCAGAAAGAGAGAGAGTGAAGAGGGTGTCAGAAAGTGCACATGAGAGAGAAGGGGGTGTTAGAAAGAGAGAGAGAGAGAGAGAAGGGGGTGTCAGAGAGAGGGGACATCAGAGAGAAAGAGAAGGGGTGTTAGAAAGAAAGAGAGAGAGAGAGAGAGAGAGAGGTGTCAGTAAGAGAGAGAAGAGGGTGGCAGAAAGAGCGAGTGAGCAAAGGGGTGGCAGAAAGAGCGAGTGAGCAAAGGGGTGGCAGAAAGAGAGAGCAAGCAAAGGGGTGGCAGAAAGAGAGAGCGAGAAGGGGTAGTCCCACCTGACTTTGGCCCTGCCTACCACACTTTTCAGCCCTGCCCACTGCACTGCTGCCCTGTGGCCCCCAATAGACTACCCCCTCAACATGAGGTCCTCAGCAGAAAAAAAAAAAAAAAAAAAGGTTCCCCACTCCTGTCTCATAAGAAACCAAGGAACAATGGTTGAGAATGAATGGGAAGTCTTACAGGACGATGCAGGTTCTTTTCATTTTCCTACAGTGGCCGTGAAAGGGCAGACATGCTTTGAGCGCACCTTAGTTTGCACCCCTGTGCAAAATCTATCTAGGGTGACACAGGAACTCTCTTTCAAACTTGAGAAATCATCATGCATTGTCCCTGCCAGGATTTGCCCAGTCTAAGAAGCAGGTAACGAGCAGCAGCAGCTGCAATCATTTATACTTAGAGGAAATCACCACTGCGACTCATCTGGCATGAGGAAATCTGCACGGTGAGGCATGCACAGCCCTTACGGGCAATTGTATGGACTATGGCGCTGTGTGGAAGCCACACCTGATGCGACACATTTCCCCAGAGCACAAAGCCCGGAGAAGGAAGTTCCAGCTGGCTGCATTTTGCTTGTCTGCATACAGCAGCCGCCCAAAAGCCCATGCTGCTTGCTGATAGCAGATCGATGCCCCTGTAAACACTGGAACAAAGGAGCTTGCAAAGGAGAAGGGGGAAGGAGCAAGGAGGGATGGGAACCTGATAAGCAGCCAAGGCTAAAACAATGTTGGGAAAAGATGCAGGAAGGCGCAATACACATGCTCGCATCTCCATTGTAGTGTCCTGCGAGCCTATTCCAGACGCAAATTAGAAGAAGGACCAACAAATTAGGCAGAGGAGCAAGGACAGGATTTGCAGTCAGTTCCTGTAAGGCCGGTGTGGCGAAAGAAGTGCTCCTACCTAGGAGCTGCACATATTAAACCTGTTCATGTGACCACTGACTTGAGGCCAAACTACATGTGACTTTAATTGCATAGTTCTGCCCTTGACTGCTGGGTTTCCCCCCAGAAAGTGCCAGCATGGAAGGGGCCAATCAGCATGGGGCCTATGGGGGCTTTAACACTTTGCACCCCACTGCAGTCCTGATACAAGTCGAGAGCATTATGTCTGTGCCAAAAAAAAAGAAAAAAGGTCCCATTGATATGGATGGAACCTTTTTTTTTTTTGCAGTGCAAATTGCAGGCAGGGGTGGGGACCTGCACTCACTTTATTTATTTAGGATGCTTATATACCACCCTTCATAATATATATCCCAAGGCAGTTGACAATGCATAAAAACAAGGAAATACAACAAAAGGGGGGAAAGCACACCAGTGCAAATACAAACACTGAAAATGAGCTACACGATAAAACTGCCAGTGTTTAAAAAAAACATATGGCCGATACTTAAAATGCCTGGGAAAGCAGTTTGTTTTGTTTTTGTTTTGTTTGCCTGGCACCTAAAAGATAACAAAGCAGGAGACAGGCATGTTTCTTTGGGGAATCATAGAATCATAGAAAGGTACTTGGAAGGGGCCTACAAGGCCATCGAGTCCAACCCCCTGCTCAATGCAGGAATCCAGGTCAAAGCATCCCTGACAGATGGCAGTCCAGCTTCACCTTGAATGCCTCCAGAGTTGGAGAGCTCACCACCTCCCTAGGTAATTGGTTCCATTGTCTTATTGCTCTAACAGTCAGGAATTTTTTCCTGATGTTTAGGTGGAATCTGGGTTCCTGTATCTTGAGCCCATTATTCCGTGTCCTGCAATCTGGGATGATCGAGAAGAGATCCTGGCCCTCCTCTGTGTGACAACCCTTCAAGTACTGGAAGAGTGCTATCATATCCTCCCCTCAGTCTCCTCTTCTGAAGGCTAAACATGCCCAGTTCTTTCAGTCTCTCCTCATAGGGCCTTGTTTCCAGTCCCTTTATAATCTTTGTTGTTGCCCTCCTCTGAACCCTCTCCTGTTTGTCTACATCCTTCTTAAAGTCTGGTGCCCAGAACTGGACTGCAGTACTCAAGATGAGGCCTAACCAGTGCTGAGTAAAGGGGAATTATCACTTTGTGCTATACTTCTATTAATGCAGCCCAAAATGGCATTTGCCTTCTTTGCAGCCACATCGCATCGCTGGCTCATATTCAGTTTGTGATCTACCACAATTCCAAGATCCTTCTCACTTGTAGTATTGTTGAGCCAAGTGTCCCCCATTCTGTAACTCTGCATTTGGTTTCCTCTCCCTAGGTGCAGCACTTGGAATTTATCCCTATTAAATTTCATTCTGTTGTTTTCGGCCCAATGCTCCAGCCTATAGATATTGCTTTGAATTTTGTTTCTGTCTTCCAGAGTATTAGCTGTTCCACCCAACTTTGTGTCATCTGCAAATGTGATAAGCATTCCTTGCACCTCCTCATCCAAGTCATTAATGAAAATGTTGAAGAGCACTGGGCCCAGGACCGAGCCCTGAGGTACCCCGCTCGTTACCTCTCCCCAGTTTGAGAAGGTACCATTGATAAGCACTTTTTGAGTCCGATTCTGTAGCCAGTTGTGGATCCACCTGATAGTTGTTCCATCCAGCCCACTTTTAGCTAGCTTGCTAATCAGGATATCATGAGGCAGTTTGTCGAAAGCTTTGCTGAAGTCCAGATATATTATGTCCACAGCATTCCCACAGTCCACAAGGGAGGTTACCCGATCAAAAAATGAAATCAGAATCATCAGATTAGTCTGGCAGGATTTGTTCTTGACAAATCCATGCTGGCTTCTAGTAATCACTGCATTGTTTTCAAGGTGCTTGCAGACTGACTTCTTTATAATCTGCTTCAATATTTTCGCAGGGATTGATGTTAGACTGACTGGTCTGTAGTTCCCAGGTTCCTCCTTCTTGCCCTTTTTGAAGATAGGAACAACATTTGCCCTCCTCCAGTCATCTGGCACTTCACCTGTCCTCCATGATTTCTCAAAGATAATAGACAGTGGTTCTGAGAGTTCTTCTGCCAGTTCCTTTATTACTCTAGGATGCAGTTCGTCAGGCCCTGGATATTTAAACTCGTTCAAAGTAATCAGGTGTTCCTTGACCGTTTGCCTATCAATCTCAAGCTGCAATACTGCCCCTTCAGTCTGCACTTCAGGTTTGCCAGGGACAGGGATGGTGAATTAAAGACTGCAGAAGGGAGCGGTGTACTCTACCCAGTGGTGGGGCACATTTGTGGCATGCAGGCAGTTCTGCAGACCTGTGGCAGGAGATGAAGCCAAAAATGGAGAGAGACCATAGTTCATAGTATAGCAGAATGGACATAGAACAGAACTCTTTTTTTTAAATACAGAAATCCTTTCTGTCCTATAGAATGTTTATTCATGTAGGGTCAAGTCTTCAGTTGCCAAATTTTGCCTAAACCAAAAATTGAAGCCTGCACAGGTGAAATAGCCAAGAGCCAAAACTGATGTGACTCAGGCCATAGGTAAAGGGCTTATTCATGTAAACATTCCACACAGGTCCTGGCATATTTATGCACTAACCATTTGCATGATGATGCAGCATTGACCTTGCCATGCCTGTGATTCATGGCCTGTTCGAGTGCTCCACTGGCATGTTAATGCTACACATGGCAAGTGCATTTAAAGAAGACGGGGCACACATGGAACTTTTACATGACCTATGTCGGTCCTGGATTGTATCTGTTTCAGCCCCGAAGAATATCAAGGGAAGCCAAGGGAGGATCTGTAAGACTAGTCAATTTCCCTGAAGTATTTTGCACATGCCTCATGAAGTTGTTTAACCCAACTCTAAGATTCAAGTGATTCCTTTATTACAAAATGTATCAGATTCTCCAATTGGGGAATTTCATCCATTTCAAAAACCATGCGATCACCTATTTACTTGAAATGTGGGATGCTGAAGAGTGTTGTAAATTACGAACGCAAATGAATCTGGGGATGTAAAAACTGGTTCTGATAGAATGCTATCTGTCCATATTTTAAATTCGTATGTGGCCCTTTAACCACAAAACAGCATATAGAGAAAGGGGAAACTTGGCAGAAATCAAGTAACTCATCACAGACAAGAGGCAGTGGGCACTCCATGTGAACTGGAGATGTCTTTTGCTTACAACCGCCTTCTCCAGTGTGGTGCCCTCCAGAAATGTTAAGAACGTCAGAAGAGCCCTGCTGGATCAGACCAAGGGTCCATCTAGTCCAGCATTCCATTCACACAGTGGCCAACCAGCTACCCACTGGGAAGCCCACAAGCAGGACACGAGTGCAACAGCACCCTCCCGCCCATGTTCCCCAGCAACCGGTGTACATGGGCATACTGCCTCTGATACTGTTGAATTGCAATTCCCCCACCCCACCCCAACAGCATGGCCATGTTGACCCAGGATGATGGGATTAGTTCAACACATCTGTAGGGTACCAGGGTGCGGAAGTCTGCTTTATAGAATGAATTGATCCCTTCCTTTGACTTAGTAACTCTAATCTTCAAAGAGAAATGCAGGCCAGGGAATCCTAGTCCAATATGTACATTCAGTTCCACTCCAGTAATATTCCTTCCACAAAAGTTCCATTGTTACCATCAGCGATGGATTCTTTGAGCTCAAAAGGCCAACCAGCTGTCGAAACGTGAATAGGGGATGTTTGGCCCTTTAAGAACTGTGTGTCTAATGTCCGCTAGTATATGAAAAAACACACAAAAAACAAAGCCCTGTATCCTTGTGCCGACTTCACTCAGAGTGGGTTGGGTTAAACAAAATATTACAATAGCAAGAACTCATCTGGAACAAATAATTTTTGGAGGCCACCAGAAATATTACCAAAATGGAAAGGAAGAAAATGGGCTTTCACAGACAGTTTGGTTGTGGATGATGTAAAGTCTACGCTGCCACCTGCTGTATTTGAGTAGTACTGCAATGAACAGGAAATCTCAATTTAATAGTATTTTGCTTGGTCTGCAATGGAATGAGGCAAGCATGGCAACTAGCTCAGGTTCAGGTTCAGGTACATAGCAGTGCCTATGTACACCAGTTGCCAGGGAACATGGGCGGGAGGGTGCTGTTGCACTCATGTCCTGCTAGTGGGATCCTCTGGGCATCTGGTTGGCTGCTGTGTGAACAGAATGTGGGACTAGATGAACCCTTGCTCTGATCCAGCAGGGCTCTTCTTATGTTCTTATGTTTTTAGGTTTTAGCACAATGCGCTTGGCCCTATGGAATCTTCCGAGTGTTCTTGTCTCAAGATCCCTCCATTTTGCACGATCCAATCTTTTGTTGTCTGAAAGGCTTGCTTTACTACAAAGGATGTTTTAAAGGATCCTAGCTTTCTTCCCCCCACTCCTTATTTCAGAAGGCTTTTGTAGTAGCTAGATGTTAGACTATACACTGCCATTTTGTGTGTTGGCCTTTGTCTGTGATTTTGACTGTTTTAACCATAGTTTGATTTCATAGGTTTATTAGTGTGTTTTATTTATTTATTTATTTATTTAATCTGCTGTGATTGTTTTCTTTTCTTTTTCTTGCATCCCTTTCTTTGTCCATTGTTGTTGTATTGCTTACTGTTGTTTTTATTGTGTTTTATGACCATGGGCGGGAGGATGCTGTTGCACTCAGGTCCTGCTTGTAGGTTTCCCAGGAGCATCTGGTGGCCACTGTGTGAACAGAATGCTGGACTAGATGGACCTTTGGTCTGATCCAGCAGGGCTCTTCTTATGTTCTTATGTAAACCACCCTTGTAATTGTATAATTGAAGGGTGGGTTGTTTTTTGTTTTTTAAAAAAATACTTTAAATAAATCTGTTGATTTGTATAGGTTTTACATGTAAATGATATTATATTTAGTAAGCTACTTTGATGGATCTGCTGGTACCATAAGGCAGAGCGCAAATGTAATAAAGAAGAAGAATATGCTGTGTTTCAGAATTGCATATTTTATTAATGATAATCAACAAGATGGAGAAAATGTTTATGTAAACATACCAGTGCTGTCAACATGCATGGTGTTCTGCAGAATAACATATACAAGAAACTGGTTCCTGCCCCCCAAGTGGCTTGCAGTCCCATTTTTGGCAGTGGGGGAGTATGTGGCAAAGGAAGAGGTAAAGGTAACAAGAGCAGCTTGGAATGGATGCAAGAGAGGCGACCGTAACACGAGATGGAAGTAAGCAAATTGAGTTTGCCAGCCCTAGTCAATTTCAGTTGGGAATGTGTGCCAGGAGTCAGTGCTCCTATTCCTCCGACACTGGGGAGAGCTTCGACTTTAATTTAGGAAATGCAAAGCCCAGCCCTAGGCGAAATTGGCAAAGAGCTGAAGTGAACCACATCTGGTTTTTGTCATGCAGTAGAAGCTGGGTTGTTGCTTTTTTTCCCTTGCTCTTTAGCACCACCTGCTGGAATTGGCTCCAGTCACCCAAACAATGAACTCCACAGGCCTCTTTGAGTTCAACAAGTTAGTGACCACATTATTTTCTAAGGTCAATTTATATAGCATTGATGGTGGCTGCATTTTGCCCATTTCCCTTTTTTCAGGGCCCAAGGCTGCTACTGAGCCATGGGCAGATGTGTCAGTAGTAGGCCTTTGCTATATGATTTGACGTTTAAGACGACACAGGCTCTGCACAGAGATATTCTCCATGTGCCTGACATTTGGCAGGCTAAAGAAGTATCTGCCATCAGCCAAGATCTCTATTTTTATCATCGATCGCATTTGCAGCAAGTCCTCACTTTCTGCTCACTTTGACGCAGAGTTGGAAAGCTACTTCCCCCTAATCTAATAATCAAATTGTTGCTATGCTTTTAAACTTTGTTATATATTCAACATGCTGACTGCCAAAAAGAGCATAATGCAATAAATAAATAAATCTTGAAATGCGTTTGATCACAGAAGATGCACGAGAGTCAAAATAGGCATGCTTTCTCTCCCTCTCCTCCAGTTCAGCTTCTGCTTGCTACTCTCTGGGCACAACACAACACACTCTTATAGTCCTCCTTGTCCTGAGCTTGGAGGATCTGCTGTCACATGTACAAAGACAAACTGGGGGCAGAGATTTCTGCAGTAGCTACTTCCCGATCCAGGAGGCGCAGTAGGTGGCGATTGGCAGCGGGTGACTGGAGAGAGAGCTTTCTTGGTGGTGGCATCCCACCTATGGGAATGGTCTCCCTAGTTAGATGACTTGCCTGGAGTTTACCTTGTCATCCTTTTAGTGCCAAGCAAAGCCCTTTTTCATTTCCCCCACGCTTTAAATGTTTTAGAAACTTTTAGCCCTGAATTTGTTGGATTTGTGCTACATTGTCTGTGGTTTAATTTTTTAAAAAATTGTAAATTGGTTGCATTTTTATTATGTTATTTAATAGAACGTTGTATAAGCCAATCTGAAAAACATTTAATTAAAGAGCAGTGTGTGTGTGTGTGTGCGCGCATGCACAGGTGCGTAGAGAGATAGAGAGATCCTGACAGGTATAACAATTGTGCAAGGTTGACTGACCAAAGCTGTAGCTCATTAAAAAAACAAACACTGCATGATCCTGGTAGTGCATCTGGCAAAGGTGATTGGCACATAACACCATAGGTCTCCTGATGTGCCAGGGTGTGGCATACCATCATAAGTGCACATTAGCTGGTGTTGCACTTTGCACAATAAGCCCATCAATTTTATCTCCCCCATCTTACCTAATGGGGTTTTCAGTGCATTCTCCTGCTAGCAGTCAAGCCTCTTCCTTGAGCTAACATCCCTGTTGTCGGTGTTTGAAATGTAATTTACTGCATGCAAATACTCCAGACACCTACGCAGTTTGGAGGAAGAGCACCAAGGTATTCCCCATAGATCCAGATAATGAGAAGGGAGCAAACTCCATGAATGTGTGTTCGCAGCAAACATAATTGGGAAGGCAAGACACAAGAGTAAGGTAGACACAACTAATTCAAGCATCTTAAGTGTGATGCTCCAGTTCATTAACATTTCACTTGGGGCTAAATTTTAAAAGGCGCCTTTAAAAAAAGACCCGTTTCCTGAAGAAAGGCTTTATTTTCTCCACCAATGTTGTAGAAGTCCTATGATCTCAGTTTTGAAATGCAAACCACATAACACACTCACACTGTTTGTAAGCCCACTGGGTACCACTGGTGTAAGTCTGGGCTTGTTTACACCGTGTTATCCTACAAATGCCACCAAACTCTCTGCCATCTTGGATTTGTTTACACCAGGGCTCTCCAACCTTGGGTCCCCAGATGTTGCTGGCCTACAGCTCCCAGCATACCCAGCCAGCATGGCTAATGGCAAGGGGTTCTGGGAGCTGTAGTCCAGCAACATTTGGGGACCCAAGGTTGGAGAGCCCTGGTTTACACTATTGATTAAGCTGAAATGTGTTGAAAGCAAGGAAAACAATCCCTGGATAATGTGAAGCTTTTGCCCTACCTATTTTAGGGGGACGACGACACAGAAGACAGAACTCATTAAACAGGGCTGGGGAACATGCATCTTCTAAAGGGCTTTGATTCAACCCATGGCTTAAATAAAGGCATCTTGGGGAAAGTAGCATTCTGGAGTTGCAGTGAGAAGTGTGCATATGCAATAGCAAATGTTCCCATTGTACTTCTGAGTGTCAAGCTACATATTATCACACTGTAAATACTACCATCAATATGCCAAGTAGCCAGAAATCAAACCAGTGGAGTCCAAAATTCTGTGCAAGCATCTACAGACCTGTGACTGGACCACTATTAAGCCGACAATCACATGTGAGGTTTTCAGTGCCCTGCGCTACTACGAAGAACATAAGAGTGGGTTTGGATGTTCTAAGGGAGCAGGTCTTACAGGATCCAGGCTTGTCAGATCTATTTTTGTGTAGCACTGGAACCCAAAAACCCATCAACCAGAGCCAGGTGCAAGACATTGACTTAGAATTAAATAACAGGATGTCTCAGAGAGCACATTCTCAGCCCATGAATTTGTTTTCAGCATCAGAACTAAACTGTGCTCATGGGTCACGGCCCTTTCACACAAAAGTCCACTGCTGGTTATCCCAAGCTTTCTTCATTTCAGCAGCCTCATTTAGGTGGAAAACTGGCAAATTATTATTGTTGCTGCTGCTGCTAACATATCCCATCACTTTTTAAAGCATTTTGTATGTAATTGGAGTCTTGTCTTGCAAAAGAAAGACGTATTTAGAAGACGCAAAAATTGTTTCATCTGCATGATAGTTGCTACTGCTAATACTGGGATTCAGAAACCCTTCCCAATCTGCTGCAAATCAGCTAGAGACCTATCAAAAGCTCCTGATCTACTTTCTGCCCACCTGTTTTCTATAGAAGCAGTGGGAGAGGAAGCACAATTGCACTTTGTACAGTGTTTGGGATCATGCGGTATTTGAAAAGAAACTTGGACTAGAGATGTCACTGAAACTTGTATTTCCTGCTTTGGGAATACAAGCATTGAGCCGTTCACTTCAAATATAAGACCTAGGAAATGTAGGTTTTCCAGGGCCTACTGACATCCACAATAGCCCATTGGGAAAATTACATTTCCCAGGTCTACTTGCTCTTGTTGTAGATTAGAGCTCCCCCTCAACGCCTGTTGCTGCTGGAGCAGCAGCACAACCAGGTAAGTGGATGGAAGGGAAGGAGTCTGGAGGATTTGGGCTTGGGAGACTCAGATGCTTGAATTAGGGGTCAGATGCTCTTTTATCCTTGATCAGGGTGTGCGATAGGATAGGATCCAAGATGATTTGGAGTGGCTCAGATTAATCAGAGCTATTTTCTGGTTTAACCTGAGCCAATCCAGGTTGAGCCTGGAGAAGCTCAACCATCACCATGGAAGGGGCTGATTGTACGTTATTTCCCTAGGTCAATGTTCTCCAACCTTGGGTCCCCAGATGTCTTTGGCCTACAGTGTAGCTGGCTGGGGCATGCTGGGAGTTGTAGGCCAAAGACATCTGGGGACCCAAGGTTGGAGAACACTGCCCTAGGTGAAGGTCACATATCTTCCCCATTTCCCTCAGCCACCTTTTTAGAATGCCCAGAACCACCATGTGAATACTCCCACATGACTACACTGTATTTGGCCTCTGTCAGGTGTGGGATGTACATTGTATCCCTGTTCAAAGGCAATGGCAAGGGATGCACTCTGCCATCTTCCACTAACCTGCCTCAAAACCCAGCCTGAGGAACTATTATTAAATCATACAAGTCAAAGCTGAAGTTGGTGCTAATGCATATGAAGCGTGCTATTTTCCAATCCCATCCCACCTGTCCAATCCTGTGCCCACAGTGAGTTGAATCTCTGCCTCGGTGATTTCGACAAGTCTACCTCTGCTGAGATAAACCCATAAATACACATTAGTAACATCCCAAACCAGTGACACCCTACTATTTTCAAGAATAACTTGGGGACACAGGTCCAATGGATTTATAGATTTATTTTGCAAATGATTTCTGGACTCGACTAAGTTTGCATTAATCGAGTGGGAAGGCTGACACTGAGAGACAAAATGAACTCCTTCAAAATTCTGCAATTGATTATTAGCAGATATTAATGACTGAGAAGAAACACCTAAACAGAAGGGGAAAGAGAGAGGAAACCAAGTAGCAAGGCAATTCAAACGACATAGGAGTGCCCCCGTCCTCTGTGGAACCATGTTTTGAGAGCTTGATGTAATTCCATGAAACCTGAAGGATCCTTGAAGCTTGGTGAAGAAGTTACCTTGGATCAAGCAGCAAGAGATCAATCTGTCTTATTCAGTCCATTTGACAAAACACTGGAAACATTTTATGATGCGAACTGTTCTGGCCTCTCTAGAAACAGCTGCTAAGCACTCACAGACTCAAATCAACAAAAATTAGGCCAAAACATAAAGAATGAAGGCTAGAGACAAGTATTAGCCTACATGGTTGGGAGATGTTCTCGCAGCATGTTTTCATTTCCCAAAGTCACAAGTTTGTAAGAAAGTGGCTATTGCGATGGGTGCGGGGGAGGGGGTAATGAAGAATCCTGAGTACCACCATGATGGAGCTTGGTAGCATCCTGCAGGTGGCATCAAGAGCACATAATGTGGGCCACATGCTGCAGCTAAGCAGCATGAGCCGGGTCAGTGCTTGGATGGGTGACTGCCTGGGCTGCCCACATCTGTTCTCCTGCATTGAGCAGGGGGTTGGACTCGATGGTCTTATAGGCCCCTTCCAACTCTATGATCATTGGTACCAGGCTTTATGGCCTTTTTGCATAAATGTGCAATCTATGTGGGGAAAACCAACCTGTTATTTTTATACTGCGTATATAGATATGAATTCATCAGACCCAATCCAAACAAGGAGAAATGCATGTGCAAAGAGTAGAGAAGCCCATGCGGGAACCAGACTGCAGGTGTGCACGCCCAGTCAAGTTGACTTGAGTAGCCACCAATTATCTGTTGGGGGAGATGACTGAATCCGGCCCTCTGCAATTATTTGTGACAGAGCTGTCAGGCTTATGTTTTTCAGTACCTGGGTGTGCATACAGTTCCTCTTCCTTGCGGCAAGACATTCCAGTAAAGGGGATGGGAAAGTATCTATTGGATTTATATCTACTTGCCCTTATCTTCCTTGCTCTTTCTCTATTCTCTTCCTTAGTTCCACTGTTCATTTACCACTAATTTTATTAAACCTTCACTCCTTTGTTACTCTGTCTCTCTCTAGTGGCCCCTTGTGTGTGGAACTTTCTTCCTTTAAATATTCGGCTAATTTCTTCTTCGTCTCACATTCAGGAATTATTAAAAACTCACCTCCCGGACTCATGAGGAATTGGGCTTCCTGTTGTATTCCTTAACCCCCCTTTTTCTTTTTGGTTCATTCTCTCCCAGTTTGCATAAAGTCTCCCCTTTGCCCTGGACATCTCTCAAGTTTTTTGTTTGTTTTCTTTTTAAGATTGTGAGCCTTGTTTTGAAATCTCTGTACAGAGTCTAGCACATATTAGGTGCTTTATATAGTAAATTGTAATATTCTGTTTTTTGCATGGTGCAGGTGGCTCTCTCATGTAGTCTCCCATCCAGGCAGTGACCAGACCCAGAACTGCTTAGCTTCAAGTAAGGTTACCACATCATTTGCTTCAGATCATGTCATCAACTACCACCTCACCCCCTCACAAAGGGTAACTTTAATTGTTCTCATACAATTTTTTATTTATTTTTAGAAATCATTTCTATGATGGGCATCAACAGTGGGCTGAATCCACTTAGTCATGCTTAGAGTAGACCCACTGAAATCAATGGGACGTAGATTAAACACATCTAACTTGCCCCAATTATTTCAGTGGAACTACTCTAAGCATGACAAAGTCTGGATCCAACCCAGTATCAGGGGAGTGAACTGTAGTCCAGCTTTTAACTATTTCTTAGGCATCATTCCACCCCATCTTATTAGCACAAAATCAAACCACCTAATGAAATATGCCCCAAACAACTTGGGACCAGGTTACCTGAGAGGGCGCCTCCTCCCATACCAGCCTGCCCGGTCGCTGAAGTCATCAGATGACATGCTCCTGGTGGTTCCTCATGGACCTTTGGCCCGACTGGAGTCCACCAAGGGCCTTCAGTGTGGTGGCTCCATTTCTGTGGAACTCCCTGCCTCTGGAGGTCAGGCAGGCTTCGGCATTATGCTGCTTCCGGTGCCTGCTGAAGACCTCCTTGTTCCGGGAAGCCTTCTCTGCTCTTCAACCACCAATGTAATTTTAGTTTGTTTTCAACGTATTGTTTTTGTTTATCTGTTTTTGTCTTTTTATTGTTCACCCCTCTGGAATCTGCTTGATGTGGAGCGGTATACAAATACTGTAAATAAGAGTAATAATAACAAGTATCTGGATGTTGAAATCACCGCATTCTAAATTGAGCTTCTCAACCAGCCATCCCCAAACCGGTACCCTGATATGTTTTTGCCTTCAACTACCATCAGCCCCAGCCACATGCCCAATGGTCAGGAATGCTGGGAGTTGTAGTCCAAAACATCTGGAGGGCACAAGGCTGGGGAAGGCCGTTCTAAACTTTGGGAAAGGGCCATAGCTCTGTGACAGAGTGCTTGCAGAAGGTCCCAGATTCACCCCCTGGCACCTCAGCTTGCCTGAGCATGGAAAGCTAAGCAGGGTCAGGCCTGGTTATTACTTGGATGGGAGACCCCTCCTCTAGTTTCCTGCACTGAGCAGAGGGTTGGACTCGATAGCCTTGTAGTAGGCTCCTTCCAACTCTATGAGCTATAGCTATATATATCACCTCTAGGTAGGGCTGGGAAAAACCCTGGACAGCTGTTGTCCTTGTCCATCAGTGTAGAACAGTCTTCCCCAACCCAGTGCTCTCCAGATCTGTTGGACTACAGCTATTGGACTAAAATAGCAAGCTGGGGGGTTTGGGGGAGTTGTAGTCCAACACATCTGGAGGGCACCAGATCAGGGAAGGCTGGGGTAGACAGTACTGAGCCAGATAGACCGATGGTCTGACTCAATATCAAGACCGCTTCCAATGTTCCCAAACAGCTGTGAAGTCAGTACAAGTCTTGACGTTCTGTGGTGGTCAGATTCCGGCAGCAGGTTCTGATGCGGCCACAAAATTATACACAGAAATGTCTACCGATACCCACATTTTGAAAGTTTCAAATGTGGGATGCATCCTTTAAAAAAATAATAAATAATAATCATCACATCTTTCCGACCTACACTTGACCAGCTCCTGTTCCACAGTAAGCAAAACAAAGAAACAAACCAAAACCATTTCCCTAAGATGTTCCGAAGTCTCTCAAATTGAGGCTAATGTACTTCAAAGTAAACTGATGTGTATTAACATTCCATTTATGCCACTTCACACTTGTTTTACAGCTGAGTCTATGGCCGACTTGACAGATGACAGTAGAGGAAAATTACATTTGAGCAGGAATTTTTCCTGCATGTTTTATTTAAACTTAAAACAGTTCTTCCTTCCACATTCTAGTTTTCCATTAGCTTTTCTTGGTTTGAATTGATTTAAGGTTGCCACAGCAGTCTTTGAAAAACAGGGCCAAGAAAATTGGCCGCGGGGTGAATTTCTAATTTTGTTTTGGGAACAGAAGGGCAGCCTGGCTTGAAATTCCCTCACCGCTCCCATTTGTACCCACCACCACATGTGCTGTATATACACCTGAAACTATACTGGTCATTGACTGTAATAAACAGAATCGAAAATACCTGAAACTCTTGATAACACTTCATAGATCTGATGAAGTGGGCTATCATCCACAAAAGCTTATGCCAGAATAAATATTTCAGGTGCCACAAGACTCTTCGTTGTTTTTGTTCTGGTTTGGAAGTTTCCCTTCCAAGCTCCGGAAATGAGACCTGTGATGTCCGAGAAGAATCATCAGGTTCTCACTCCCAGTGCAATCTTTACATATCAGAGGTTTGCTCGCCCTTGCAAAATCCTTCCCAATCCCAAACTGCTAAACAAACATGACAGGTATTGGGGATAACAGAAAACAAAACCCACTGGCTTTCTTCCAAAGTAGATGTGGCTGAGGCCTTAGCTCAAAATTCTGATATTGGCCCACTATTCTCCACCATATTGTGAGCCCTGGTTCCGTTGGCAGTCATGGCCAGCAATCCAGGACTATTTCACTGCCCCTTGAGTGACTTGCATTCTCCCTTACAATCCTTCTCTTCCTGCCTTGGATGTGGGCCACTTTAGCTCCTGCCTACATGACTTATGGACAGTGCTGACCCCAGGTTTTTGAGGGCCCTCCCTCAGTGAGTCTACCTTCTCATTGCCACTGTCACTAGCTACTATTGTTCCTTTCTCCTCATTGCTCCCACCACAGGCAAAGAGCCAGTGAGCAAGTAGGTAGTAGCATCTATTGCTCCTCCTCCTCCTCCTCCTCCTCACCACCAGTTGCTTGTGCCAGAGTAAGAGGCAGATGAGCAAGCAGGCTACAGTGGCGAAGAGGAGCAACTCCAGGGGACTTGTCAGTGGGCCCCTGCTGGGTGTGGGCCCTTGGCAGGTGCCTGACCATGCCTATCTTTGATGCTGGCCTTCCTTATGGAACACACTTAATCCCCAACTGGACTCACTGACTAATCCCATGTCTCTCAGTCTTTGGCCAGGCCTCATATCCTACCTTCCTATCAGCCTGGTTCCTGACAAGCCCAGTATGGAGGGTTTTCCCCTCTTCTTATGTCACTTTCCCCACTTTCAATGTCAGAGAGAAGCACTGTCTGCCAGACTGCCCTCCACTTTTGGAATGAAAATAATAACTACGTAAACCAAAGTATTGCATAGCTTCCTTTGCTTAACACACTGAGAGTGTTGAGGAGTTCATCGGGGGGGGGGGGAGGATTTCTCAAAATGCTTGTAATTTTTCAAAAACTACTGGCACAAAACAGACAAATCAGCATTAGTATATTTACAACAAACAAAACAAAAACAACTTTCACATACATTTTTGTGTTCCAAACGTTCGTAAAAATATACTATTTATTCATAACTGCATCTTCTGTCCTGCTCGCACGTCTGAAGCTGACGATTCACTTGTTTATATAAAATGTGCCAAGCCCTGTCAAGAAGAATCTTCAACACAGTGGTTGTTTTAGCAGAAAGAAAAATGGATGTGGGGTTGTTGGGGGGGGTTGTTTTTGTTTTGGGGGGACCTAGGGTGTCAGCCTAGCTAGTACTGAATCACAGGGAGTAAAATTTGGAGACGTTCCATATCGCACAGGCAGAGTGCCTGTTTGGCATGGAGAAGGTCGCAGGTTCAATCCCTGGTATCTCCAGTTCGAAGGGTCAGGTCGCAGGTGATGTGAAAGACCTCTGCCTGAGACTCCAGCGGAAGGGAGACATTACAGGGCTAGACAAGACAAAACCTGACCTGGTATAAGAGAGCTTCCTTGTTCCGATACATCGCCACCAAGGGCTCTGCAAAGGAATCTCTCTGAGCCCTTATAATTTGCCATTTGTCACAGTGGGTTTTTTTAGACAATGTGTATCCAGAGAGCCCTGGGCTTCCTTAGAAACTTAACTAGTTCTGCGTTGGCAACAGTGGACAAGATTCTCTGAAGAAAGACAACTCGTCCACTAATATTGCTACTCCCCTGCAATGACCACCACTGGGATGTTTGGCGTGTATTTTTAGAATGCACTCAGTTCACACACGGATGATCTAGCAGCTCCAGAAAGCATGAGTGATATAGCTGAAATTTCTATTTCTCGGGTGAACTTGGGTGGCTTGTAATGTTCACCTCCAAAATGAAGCTTAGTGCTACTGGCCCCAAAGTTCTCCTCTAGGTTGAACTTCTAATCCAAGCCAACATAACACCAATTCATGGGTTAAACAACACGTGGGGCCACACAGGAGTGAGGCAGGAAGCACACTTCCTCCCTCATGCTCGCTACTTCTGCTTTGCATCTGCTTTGCAAAACAACTCAGGAACACCCCATTCATGGATTGTTAGTTGTGACATCCAAACCCAGCATTCTGGGTTGCTGAGGGTTAGACAACCCAGAGATTTAACCCAACAACAAACCATGGGTTCACTCTGGGTTGTTTAACCCTCAACAACCTGAAGTGCCAGATTCGAAAGTCATGGTGAACAACCCAGGAATGGTGTTCCTAGGTTATTTAGCAAAGCAGAGGCAAAGTGGAAGCGGCGAATGCGCAGGAGGGACTACACTTGCTCACGCTCAGCCCCGACAACTAGGCTGTGTGGACACGGTAAAATCTATTCCAACTACATTTCACAGATTGTCAGGTGCCTTTTGTTCCATCATCTACTCATTGATAGAATCAGATTTTGTGCAAATGCGTCCGTACGCATTTGCGCAATTCGCATTTGCGCAACGTCGCACTCCCGAAAATGCACAAATCCCACCCCCCCAATACACAAATCCCCCCCAAGCGTATTTTCAAGCTTTAGGCTATGGGGGGAATTCACATTTTTGGTCGGGGTTTTTTATTTTCCATTTTTTTCTACAGCTAAATTTGCATAAAATTATGGAAAGTAAAAAACCAAACCAACCCCCCCCCCCAAAAAAAAACAGCTCACAAGTCCCGGAGAACAGTGGAATCCGCAGATCAGATTCTTAGAAATCCAAACACATTTGCAGATTTCTCCAGCATCCCTACCCACAACCTTCCTTTTCTCAATGCCTCTGGCGCCAATGCAGAAATAAAGGTGGGTGGGTGGGCGGCAAGAACGTTGGGCAGGCAGACTAGTGGAAGGGGGATGTTCAGGCTCAGGGTGGGTGGGTTGGAATCAGATCCTATCGGACTCCCAATGTCATTACTGGGTGTGTGACAGGGTCCAAATTGGGTTCAGAATATACCAAGAGATTTCCCGGATTTCGGAAAGTAGTTGTTGTTTCCCCCCTAAGCTTAGTTCCCAGCCTGGGTGGCAGGGATCTCTGCATGACTTTCCAGCATCATGTTTGAACTGAGAGTGCAACTTACAAGACACCCCAAATTCCTCTTGCAGTGCTTCTGCAGCAGATGCAGGTGGGACCAGGGGAAGGATTCCTTGGCAGACAACTCATTATGGAACATGTACCCTAAAGCTATGAAAACCACTGATTTACGTACACAGGCAACCCCATGCCATGACAGGTTAATTTCACCCACAGCGCAGCACTGAAGCTCAGGTTTAAAACAGCTTTCGAGCTCCTTCATGCTAATATTGCATTTACCTGGGGGGAAACAAACGAACCCCTTCATCATCAATGAAAGAATCATCAATTATTGGAAAGGCAGGGTGGGGATCGTAGAAAAAGTTAACGATGGCTTATCAAAGTCATACTTGGCCCATTGTGAGAGAGAGAGCCAGTGTGGCGTAGTGGTGAGAGTGTTGGACTGGGACTCGGGAGATCGGGGTTCTAGTCCCCGCTTGGCCATGAGACTCACTGGGTGACTTTGGGCCAGTCACTGCCTCTCAGCCTAACCTACCTCACAGGGTTGTTGTGAGGATAAAGTGGAGAGGAGGAGGAGGATTATGTAAGCCGCCTTGAGTTCCTTGTAGGAAAAAAGGCGGGGTATAAATGTAATAAATAAAATAAAATAAAAAATTTTAAAAAATTGATATTCGCTCCAGCTCTAGGAAGACTAAAAGTTACACAGCAAAGAGATACACTTTTGGTTCAACTTGATAAAAAAATACTTGCATTATGACGAACATGAAGCTTTGTATTTCTTGGTGTGGAGGGACTTAGGTTTGCATATACAAAATATGGGGAGGTGCGACCCATGAACACACAAGGCCAAGTGAAATGTTATAATCCCCTGATTTTTAGGCTGCTGAAAAGAGCATCCATGGAGTGGGTATAATCATGTTTTAAAAACCTCTTTACCCCACAGGTCGGCCCCTACGGCCTGGTTCAGAGATTTACCGATGTGGTCAGAGCCTTTGCATAATGGTGGAGTGGACGCATACTCCCGTCCTGCACGGCACACGTAATCCATGCGACGCAGATGCTCAACACAGAGGCCTGCATTCATGGCCATCCAAACCGTGCTACTTATCCCTCCTCAAAAATAAGAAGAGCATGCGAATTGGGATTTTGCACATACAGGCCTCTACGTGGCGGACCCGTTAGTTTAGAGATATGGTGGAAGGACAGAACCTATGCCTCTTTATTCATTATTATATGGCGGCTTTATAAATCTCTGAAGTGGGCCAAATGTCTACCAGGGGCATGCAGTGGGAAGTGTAGGGAGGAGGATCTGAGCTTGCACACATCTGGGCTGGCATTCTGGATAAGGGATTTAAAAATATTATGCCCACCACAGGGAAGCAGTATTTAGCAGCCTGTGTGTGTGGGGTGGGATAACTTTTATATGAGCCCTTACTCCTAGTGTTTGAACATTTTGTATGGTGGAATCCACATCTTAACTCACATAAACACAAGACAAGGGGACCAGATACCGAGAACGGCTGAAGTTTAGCTCTGGAGCCAAACCTGCATAGCTATGCTAAGTCTGCGACACCAACTGATTAGCAAACATACAGTACTCTGAACACTGAGGTTACACACCCACAGCTACAGTTGGGGGATGTTAGTGATCAATGAGGGAGCTCTTTCTGAAAAGCCCAAACCTACTGAGGATGGAAACTGCACCCCGAAGAAAAGGTAAGAGCTAGCGCACGGACCATCTAATGACAGTTAAAGTGAAATCACGTGGGTCGTTACAGACATCTAATGGCCATATTTTTATTTTTTGCTTTGTTTCGTTTCTCCAGTTTTGCTGCTCACATAGATCAGAAGGCATGTGTTAATCTAAGGGGGCACAAGGCATAAAGAGAAGGCATGATTAGGCCCCCGGATGAGTCAAAGCCCTTGAGCAGGAGTGAGTAGAAGCCCTGGAGGGGGAAGCCCTTGGGCATCTGATTTAATGACTCATTTCATCCTGTTGGCACACCTAGATCCCAGCTTGGCCAGGGCTCTGGTACTACCCACATTTCAAGCCCCAAAGCAAGGAGATGATGATCCAGAACCTCTGGTCTAGACTCAGCCGGCGTCCACATCTATGTTGTTATCTCCAAGCTCAGACTGGAGATAACACTGAGGATTCCTCTGGGAGTGGGGCTTGCAGGCCAAGCCCCACCCTCTGGAGGCATCCAAAGAAGCTCTGTGGGCTGCATTAGGGAGCCCACAGGCCAGGGGTTCTGCAGCCTGATCTACGTGAAAAGGAAAGCCCACTCATGCAAGAGCTGCTGTTGTCTGCACATCGATACACTCAAGGCTCAGGATCGAGGCTTCATCATTTTTACTCAAGATTCAAAAAATGCAACCAGAAAATCCAAACCAAAAAGCAAGAGAAAAGTTGTGCGCCTTTTTCTTTTTGGTTTTGTGAATGCCTGCAAATGGCTCTGCAGAAACAATTCCAGTCCTCAGTTTCTCAAAACTCTGAGTGTGTCACTCCACTCCACCCCATTTTTTTTCCTTTTTGCTTTCTCAGCAAGCATGAAAAATATATTCCAAGATGAAAATAAAAGGTCATGGTTTTTTGTTTTTGTTTTTTTTACTATGGCAATAATACCTGATTCAATTACAGGACACAGAAAAAATGAAACAACCTGACTATTTTGCGAAAGATTAAAGTGGCACGTCTCTCCACACAGTAAGTGTGCACATGACTGAGAATTTCGGAATTCTGACCAAAAGCAGATTTCCTAATAAATTAATAAAACAGAACAAAAATCTCATATAAAACAAAATTCAAAGAATATTTTAAGTCAATGTAAAACCTTCAGGAACTATTATCTCTCTTCATAGATATATATATAGATATATATTTATATTTCCTGAATTATTATTTTTTAAATAAAATTTTCTTAGGGGGAGGGGGGGAAGCTAGTTTTTAGACTCTGATCTTCAGAGAACCAGTTCATCGAGTTGCTAGACTCAGGAGATGTAGGTAAGGATTTCTTACAAGATTCCCCCCCCCCCCCCCAGGAATGAATAGAGGTTTGTAGCAGCAGCTTTGGGGGCAAGCGAGAAAATTAATGGCCAAGTCATCTATATTGTCCCACCTTATAACCGTGTCAGCTGCACTGCCTTCATAATGAAGGTCATGAAGGGACTTGCTCAGCTGCTCACTCCTTATCTTGCCTCCACTGATGGGCAGAACTGGTCACAGCAAAGATTACAGGCCTGCCTCTGAAAATGGCCTCACATCAAGTTCCCTCTCCCCCATAACGTGCAGTAATGGAAACACACGGTGTGTTCTTGTAATGTTGTGGGTTTCCCTGCTGCCAACTACCTCTGTGGGTGTCAAGCATCGGCAAGGGTCAGGGGTGGGGGCTGACAGTTCTAGTGGGCCAGTGGCAGGTGCGTCATCCTGCTCCACAGGGGTTCTGATCCAAGGAAGCAACTGGGGAACAGAAGCAGGTGATTAGGCCAGACAACGTTCCCACATGAGAGGCAAGTGGTTCAGACTGAGGAAGCAAGCTCTGAGAGCAGTCTTGGGCAAAGGCAGGGAAGGAAACGAGGCAGAGCTAGAAGAACCAGTATTTCTGCAAAGGTCACTAGTCACGTGCTCCCTGCCGTCCCGGGCGGTGAGAGGACATAACCCGGTATTCTGGGCGCCTCCTCACACCAACCCAAGAATGCTCAGACAGGCTGCCTTCAATCCACAGAGCTCAGTCAACGGGGCTTGCAGTGGGAAGGGTGTTGGCCGCACAGGAGGTGAGGTGCTAGAGTCCCCCATTTCAAGAATCCCCCCCCCCAATTTTAGACTGGTAGCCAATGATGTGGAACAAGGGTAGAGAAACACACAGCTTGCTGAGGTCACGTCACCGCTTTCCATTCCTGTGCATTATGGGTGGAGGGGGTGGGTGGGTTTCAGAACAGCGAAAAACACGCACTGCCTCCTTCGCCACGCCAAGTTCCATCCTGTGATGTCAATGCTGGGGCAGAATGCCAAGGGGGTTCATCTCTGACACACCCCACAACAAGTTCTCTGAGGATCAGAGTCGCGGTCAACAGAAAATATCTCACAGACTTAAAAGCATGCCCAGCAAGCACAGCCTTGTAAGACTAAAGTAAGACTTTGGAAAGGAAAAAAACAACAGAAGAAATTGTTACTAAATCAACCTGGTTTGAAAGTTCACAGCTGTGTACTACAAAGTGTAATAATTATTTCTTCTTCTTTTTTTTTCAGCCCATACAAAAATAACGTATTGCAACTCAAAAGTGCATATATATTTTTTGTTTTAAAATAAACAGTTGACTGTTTTGATTTGTTTTTTTTTATCAAATAAAATATTTACACCATTTGGGTTTCCGGAGTCAGAAACACTCATCATGCTATCACCATGGGGACGTCATCTGAAAAGCCTGTGATCATTGGTGCTTCATCATCCTCGTCTCCTGAGAAATAAACACACAAGGCTACTGACTCAGAACAGCAGTGAGAGTCCTTAAGAACATAAGCAGAGCCCTGCTGGATCAGACCAAAGGTCCATCTAGTCCAGCATTCTGTTCGCACAGTGGCCAACCAGCTGCCCACAGGAAACCCACAAGCAAGACATGAGTGCAACAGCACCCTCCCGCCCATGTTCCCCAGCAACTGGTGCCTCTGATACTGGAGGGAACATATAGCCAATCAGGACTAGTAGCCATTGATAGCCTTCTGCTCCTCCATGAATTTCTCCAATCCCCTTTTAAAGCCGTCCAAATTGGTGGCCATCACTACATCTTGTGGAAGTGAATTCCATAGTTTAACTATGCACTGTGTGAAGAAGTACTCCTTGCGTACCCAGAGCTCTTTTGTGGCCAGACATTCCCATTCATTTCAAGGCACATGAAGAATTGTGTATGTTGACAAGAGAGGGGAACAATCTCCATGACCATTCACATTTTGAGAATGTTTGATATGGGCCACGAAGCAAGGTCTTGACCTGTTATTTCCACACACATAAACACCCTCTCCACAAATGTAAATAAATAACACTAGGATGGAAACCCGAAGGGCTGATTGCCAGCACCGAAACACGGCCAAGCCACTGTTGACTTCTGTAGCTTAATGCAGTCCAGCACAGCACTGCCCTTATGAGCTCTGCTCATTTAAGGTCTCATCCAAAATCTTAAGAAAATGGTGCCACTTACCTAAATCGTCACCCGAGGAGAATATTGCTGACCCCAGTCGGGAACTGTAATGGCTGTTGGCAAAGGTTGTGAAGCTATTCTGAAGTCTTCTATGCCTCATGTACAAGACGACAAAACCTATGCCCACAGTCACTAGCAAGACGAATAATATCGGTACCACTATGGCAGCAACATCTGTAGATTTGCTCATTGTTGATGCAGCAGGATCTCCTCCTACAGAAGGAAGGAAGGAAAACTGGTATAATGTGGTATGGGAAATTGCATTAATTGAAAAACTAACTCAAAAATTGAGAATTGCAGGGGGGAAAAAGAAAACAAACTCTTTTGAAGCAGAATGGTGGCCTTTTATCCAATTTTCATACAGAACATCTACAACAAAAATACCTCAAGCCTTCCAGTACATTTGGATGCAATAAACTTACAAATATCCACCTATCACAAAACTGATTACTTTATGGCCGAAAAAGACTCCGGAAAAGGTGCCCAGCCAGATTTGTTCCTTTGAATGTTGGTTCGGGGGGGGGGGAGATTTACTTTGTTCTGATCTAATACAATTTCTGTAATGGATTAGATGTTTTGTTGGTTGTTCGGTTGTCTTGTATATGTTAAAATTCAAATAAACAAATTAAAAAAAAAAAGAAGAAGAAGGAAGGAAGGAAGGAAGGAAGGAACAAAGAAAAGCTGTGAGAACTGATTCATAAGGATTGAGCCTTCATATGTTCTCAGAATGATGCAAGAGTCACTTCCCCATGCTGCCGTGATAACCTTTGGAAGTCCAGAGCCATATGGACAGGGCCAGTTCTGGGGGATCCTTCTGCCCTGATCATCAGCTTGGCCAGAAGGAATAGAGATGAGAAGCTAAGAAGGACCCAGGCACTTGGCCGGGTGTCCATCTTGGCCTGGGTCCTTACTCTACCCATGTCATTCCCTGCTTCCAAGTATTACTGCAGTGGTGTGGAAAGAAGTCACAGGGAAATTGAAAGAAACATACGGAGGATCTTTTCCTTACCAGTTCCTAGTTCGTTGAAAAGCAGAGTCGCCGGCTCGCCACACATCTGTCCGCTGTAGAGACATCTTGCCTGCACTGTGAAGGAATAATTGTGGCCTGCCTTCAGGTTGGAAACTTTAAAGACGTTCTCAGTTGTGTTTCCCAGGTATGCTGTTTTATTTGTCACACTGTCAAACATGTGTACCTCATAGCCCTGAAAATAAGTGAAAATGGGCAGCCTCAGTAATCAGGAACCAGCCAGCAAGGAAAAGCAGAGTGTTACACCCAATTCCTGGCTTGTCGCTCTCAGAAAAGCCAGGAGTGGTAAGGCAACTTCAAACCCTGCCTTCGGACTCAAGAGCGGACTGAAAGCTCCGTTCAGTTCTGGTACTCAACCCAATCCCTGGGCTCAAAGTTCTTTCACTCTAAGCGTATGTCTTATACACCAGGCAGATCTCAGAGTTCTAGCAAAAAAAAAGACAAAGCAGATCCTGCAAGGCTGACATCTGCCAATTCTGCTGTAAGCTTCCTCGCTGGCCTTTCAAGCCAAGTGGCAAGCAAGAAACAGGAGAAGCCAGCGTGACAAGTGTGTGGCCCATTTAAGAAAAAAACAACAACACCTCACTGTAAAAGAGGGGGAGTATAGAAGAAACTCAGGAGAAAGCGGAGTAAAGCGGAGTGTCAAGTAACACTTAACAGGAAACGTTCTCAGAACGACGTGCCAACCTGCGCAGTCCTCCTCCCTTCAACGCAAATGGCTAAAACTCTCCTGGTCAAGAGCCCCTCAAGTGCTGGTTTCACGGCTGAGCTCTAAAATGGTCAGACGTTGTTCCATGCAGGTGCAGAGAATGCGCAGAGCAACCTTCCCCAACCTGCTGCTCTCCAGATGTGTTAGGACTGCAACTCCCAACACATCTGGAGGGCACCAGGTTGGGCAAGGTTGGCATAGAGCTGTGGTTCCCAGCCTTGGGTCCCCAGATGTTGCTGGCCTACAGCTCTCAGCATACCCAGCCAGCATAGCTAATGGCAAGGGATGCTGGGAGCTGTAGTCCAGCAACATCCGGGGACCCAAGGTTAGAGAAACACAGGCACATGCAGTTCCATGGGCTTTGGCGGGGAAGGAAGAGAATTGGGGGGGGGGGGGGAGAGACCCATTTATTTTCTTCTGTCCATTATTTTTATGCTTCTTGGTGCTTGCTTTAATTCCGCTGCCTGCTTTTATGCTGGCATTTTGCTGTTCTTGTTTTAATGTTTTTGTTTTTCACTGGCTTTATTGTAATGTAACGTTTCGCTAGCCACACTGGGAACCTCTCGAAGGACGGGGTATAAATCAAAGAAAGAAAAGGGGGGCACTGAAGTGCGGTTGTTAACTTACCCGGCTTTCACTAAAATGATGTTCTTTCAAAGCTAAGCTCTTCCAGAACAACAAGATATGGTCGTTTTCTGCTATAATCTTTAAGGCATCTGGCGCAGCGAGCAAAACTGCAGACAAAACGGGAGAAGGGTGGACACATTCAGGCAATTTGACCACCAGCTGTGCTCAGTTCTTTGAAATACCTATAAAAGCAGCCTTCCCCACACCAGATGTTTGGAACTCCAATTCCCATCACCCCTGACCAGTGGCCATGCTGGCTGGGGCTGATGGGAGTTGGCGCCCAAAGCATCTGGAGGAAGGTTGCTATAAATATTGAGTGCAGCGTGCAGTGCAATCTTGCGCACATCTACTCTGAAATAAGCCTCATTGAGTTCAATGGATCTTACTCTCGGGTAAGTGAGTATAGGACAGCAGCCTCTGACCAAGAAGGGGAAGAGGGCTGTACGAATTCAGCATGACACTTTTATTCTGTTTGCTTTTCCCAGAGAGGTTTTCCCAAGTGCCACTGCTTACCTGTGCTGATTTTCACACTGGCTTCTTTGCTCATGTTTCCCAGCTGGACAATGATATGGTATTTCCCACCTGGCTCCAGTTTCTTGATGGTATATTCCACAGTGCTGTTACGCGTTTTCACCTTGTAGATTCTGTCTGTCTTCTTTATTAAATCTTTCACGGCTACAGCATATAACTGAGGGGAGCAAAGTTGTGCCGGGTGAATGCCGAGAGCTCCTTTCTCCCACCCACCCGCCAATGTCCAACTTCTCTTGTGAAGTGTTTGGAAGTGTGCAGCTGGAATCACGCAATCATCTTACCATATCTTGGTCGGGAGAATCATACGGTGATTCCCACTTAATGACAGCAAATGTTTTGGCCAGGTGCACAGAATGAAGATGTCGAGGGGGAAGGCGATTGTCAGGAATCATCTTCACCACAATGTAATCGGAAGGTGGTCCATGGTATGGAGAAACCACACGTACCTGAAGAAGGTCAGTACATATTAGTGATTTATGCAGCTGTTCCAGTGTCTTTCTCCCTATACAACCCCCAACTCAATGGAGCGATAATATGACTTCATTAAAGAACATTTCTGCCGACAGAAGCCTACGGAGTGTGGCGGTGCAAAGCTTCTGGTGGGGTCAGAAACAGGGGGTCCCAGCGGCGTGTCAAGAGGAGCCATGGATCTGCAGAATCTTAAACCCCTTATTCCACTGACATGCCCCAGACACAACTCTATCCTAATATAAAAATCCAGTAGCAGGAAAAGCCATCGGATATAGGAAGGTCTTCACCCAACAATGAAAACTGATGAAGGAGGTGGCCAGATGGGTCTCCTCAGCAGCAAATTCCACAACATGGGGGCCATGAGAGAGAAGGCCCTGCTCCTCTCCCTTATGGGTTTTATCTGCCTAAACAATGTAACACATACAGCATGACCTCTCTGGAAGATACCAGATGATGGGGACAGACACCCCTTGCATGCAGTGCATGTTACACACGACAGAGTAACCCGAGCAAAAAATATATAATCTGTCCTAAGAAGCTTACAATACACACTTCTGAGATCATCTCCCAATGGCCCAAGTTGCAACTGTTTTGTGGGGGGAGGGATGATTAAGCATGAACTCCTTACCAGAAATAAGTATTGCTCATCTCTGTTGACAATGACCGTGGTGTTGTGCTGTGTGGTGGTGGCGTTGCTAGGATTCCTGTACAGCTCTAAGAAAGAGGTGGCATAAAATATGCCATATACCTGTTCAGGGGGAGAGGAGGTCACGGGAAGAAGCAAGAGAACAAGTTGGCACTCTTTTTCTAATGCCTTGCAAATAAATTCACAGGATTGTCTAAGCCCATGAAGACACCTGTGGGTGGCACTCTTTGTGGCTAATGGAACTCATCCATCGGCCAGAGAACCAAGGGCCACTGGGAGGCAGCGCCCCATGCCTTCCAGGATTAACATCACGGCAAGGGGGAGACCTGCCTGACCCCCATACATTGGCCAAAGAAGGAACAGCTGCAGGGAGCTTGTTTTGCCCTTCCCTGCCAGAAAAAAAAAAAAGGGGGGGGGAAATCTATAAGAACCTTGTAACTAAGAACTGGTGCCTGAGTTTAGCTTTCTTCCTCCTCCCTCCCAATCCCTTTTCCTTTTGTGTCGTGTCTTTTAGATTGTAAGCCTGAGAGGAGGGACTGTCTAATAGTAATCTTTGTAAGCTTCTCTGGCAGCCTTTTCTGGCTGAAGAGTGGGGTAGAAATGCGGTAAATAAATAAATAAATAAATAATAAACTGATGTACCTGAGATGTGAAAAGGAACCAAGTCTCTTTAAATGTATAGACGCTTTTCTGTCTGGCCACCAATTAGTTACTCATTTACTGGCAACCAAGTGAGGAAATTTGTAGCTTAACACAGCCTTTCCCAACCTGGTCCAATCCAGATGTGTTGGACTGTAATTCCCATCATCCCCAGTCAGCTTGGCCCATGGGCCCAAACTTCAGCTCAAATCCATCTCTTAGCATGGCCAACTTCACAAGGTCATTGTGACGCTAAAATACAGCTGTGGGTGGACAGAAGTCTGATTTTAAAAAAATCTCTGAGAAAAATAATAAATTTGTCCTTTCTTGATGGAAAAAGTTTTTTCTTTGGGCCAAATCAGACATGGCATTAAAGCTGTATGTAGCAGCGGCATCTCTCCGCCCGTCCCATTTTTGCTCTAGAGTAGGCACAGAAGGGAGGGAGATATAGATCAGGACCCTAGCGTGTGTGTGTGGGGGGGGGGCTTTTAAGATTTGGATCAGGCCCCTGCACCTTCTTCAGAGTAAAAATGGAAAAACAAAACACTAGTTGCTAGATACAGATTTAAAGTAATCTCTGTTTTGGCTCTTTGATATACTTGGAATACGTGGCATCATTGGCACACAAGCCTGCTATCGCGGAATGACTGCAATCATTCCATCTAATGATGTGCGAGTGAAAGATGAACATTTAGAAGAGGGAAGGTCCTTCTTCTGCTGACAGATTCTTCTCGCCATAGGGAAAGGAAGGAATCCTTACCACGTTCCATGGGCCAGTCCAGTTACACACAACGGCAGTCTGGTTGATCGCTTTGGCCTTCAGACTGGGAGGGGGAGGTCTCGTACCGCTGGTCACCACATGTGCAAAGGACAGAGGGCTGTCGCCCAGTTCAGTCTTCGCCCATGCAGAAATCTCATACGGCGTCTGAGCAGTCAAGTTACTTACTGTAGAAGGAAAAAGAGTCAGACTAACTGTAGGGAAGTGCAGACCCTTCCTCTAGTTTCCTGCATTGAGCAGGGGATTGGACTCGATAGCCTTGTAGGCTCCTTCCAACTCTATGATCTATGAGATCTATGAAACCACCCCCCCACCCCCAGAAAGGGGAGGCTTTATTCATCAGATCAAGTGTTGAGCCAAACAAAACGGCTCCTGCCTTTCTGCCACACTGGATGCTGGCTAAGGAGTTTGTGTGTCATTTCAATAATTCTGCATGGGGGCCCAGTGATGTTTGCTCCTATTTTCAAAAATGCCCCCAAACAGTCCACTTCAGAACACTGTTCAGTTTCGCATGGAACTTTTTAATTTTCATTTGTTCCCCACAAAATTCCTCAGCTGTTTCATCCATGTGGAAACCCCCGATAAATGTAGAAAATTGTTAGGTGCCAGACCACTGATCTCTCAAGGCCAGGGCTGGCGGGTGGCAACTGGTCAAGGCCTCTGGTAGAGCAAGATTTCCCCCAGCCCTAGTACACATGCTCTACCGCTGAGCAGTGGCCCCTCACTGTGGGGCAAACTTTAGCCTGTGGCAATTTAGGAAAGCGTGTGAACCCAGCCCGAGAAATTCCACTCCTCTTATCAAAAAAATTGCACTTCTCTGACTTCATGAACACAACCCCAGGCATGCAACAAGGCCGGGTCTCTGGCTTCTTCTGAGGAGGTGTCTTCTTTCTTTCTTTCTTTCTTTCTTTCTTTATGTTCAGGATTTATACACTGCTCTGTATCTAACAACATTCCCAAGCAGTGAACAATAAAAAGAAAATACCAAATGAAAATCTTTAAAATCAAATTATGCCAACAGAACAGTGGCTGGTCAGTCAGGGAAGGCTTGTTTAAATAAAAATGTCTTCAGCCTGCACTGGAAACAATACAAGGCTGGTGCCTGCCTGACTTCAGGAGGCAGAGAGCTCCACAGAGAAGGAGCCAGGACACTGAAGGCGCTATTCCAAGTGGACTCTAAATGGGCTGCAGGTCCATGCGGAACCAGCAGGAGTGCCTCGTCTGATGGCCGCGGGGACTGGGCAGGGTGGTAAAGGAGAAGGCGCTCTCCCGCAGCCCTTTCTTACTCTTCGGATGTGCTGAGATGCAGTGGTTATTCTGGCGATAAAGCTTACCAGTTTGTGCCGATTTCCCCCCATCTATGAACAGTGATCTTTTCTCTTGTCTGTGGGTGTCAAAAGTCCAGAAGATTTTCACAACATAGCCATTCACCTGTTGGCCAGCAATGCAGAATGTGTTGGAAGGGGGTGGGGGTGGGGGAGGTGAATAAATAAATAAATACATAAATACATAAATAAATATGTGTTGAATTCTTGGATGGATCTTTCTATTAAAAAAAGAAAAGGTTGGGCTTGATGGACCAAAAAGCTCCCCGCAACCGGAAGACAGTTCCTACAAATGCCGAGTTATGCAGTTGTTTAGGGGTGCGGAAAATCAGGCTGCAACTGGAACCTGATTCTCCTTCCCCGGATGGCTGTGACTTAGAGGTAACTGAATGGGCAACTACATTTGCCCAAGGTAAGGGCCGGCCCCGGAGTGTGCATAAACCTCTGAAGAACCTATGCAACAGAATGGTAAAGGATCACGGATAACTAAATCAAGAATGACAGTGCAAGGCTTTTATCTTTGGCACCCCAGGGAAAGGCCCTATCAGACAAACTAGATTCCAGCCGCAGGGAATTCATTGTACTGAAGATGCAGCATGATTAAAGCCACATCTGCCCAGGAGATGCAAACCCTCTAATGACATCATAACTATCAAACCGGAGATAAAACTTTATTGGGCAATTCTTCCCACCCACCCCCAAAGCCCTTCCAAATCCATGTTTGCTGCACATCTTAGGGAAAGTTTCCAAATTTAAACAGCAGGCCACCAATATAGTTTTTTGGCTGCTGCTTCTGAGCTGAGGTTTCAATTTAAAAGAAACACACACAAAAAAGCATTACCTGAATGTTAGCTTCCATTTTGAGGGTGAAGCTTATGGAATTTTCATTGTAACTATCAATATGGATTGTTGGCGGAGGAATAACTGAGGCAGAGATGAAAGAAAGAGAACTGGCATCAGCCACACAACCAAAGTGAGCGTTACAAATGATTGCACTGAAATTTACACCATTTCCATGGAAACTTCTCGTTTTCAATCTTTCCCACAGGGTCATCACATTGACCATTTCAGGACACTGGTCTTGAACTGGTGGACTGTGACCCACAATAAAGTCTTACCAGCACCCCAAATGTCTTCTGGTGTTTTTTTCCCCCTTCAATCCCCTTTCTTTTTAAAGAAGAGGAGCTGATGCATTACTTCTAACACTTGGCAATTTTACTTCCCACAAGGGTCAATGGTGCAGGGGCTGATCACAAGCACAGGGGCTCATATGGGGAGAGGTGGTCTCTCAGGTATGTTGGTCCTAAGCCATAAAGGTCTTTAAAAGGTAAGCCCTAGCAACTTTAAGTGGGCCTGGAAGAGCATAGTCAAGCCCGCACAGTTGCCACAAAACTAGCTGGGTATGTTCCCCCCTCCCCATATTCATTCTGCACCAGCTGCAGCTTCTCAATTGTCTTCAAGGGCTGACCCATGTAAAGTTCTATTACAGTAATCAATCCTCGGCAAGTTTCCACTGCTCCAATAAAGGGGTTGGATCATGAGCAACGGATCCACTGATAAAAGGCACTCTTGTCCAATAGTGATACCAGTTCTTTTCCCCAGGAGAAAAATGGGATTCAGGACTTCCAAGAATGAAAAGTCTGCTTCGGCATAACGTGAATCAATACACAGGATTGGCTAGTTGTATTTTTGTAGCCCATCTCCAGCAACATGCTGAAAGCACGAGTCCTGCCAACCAAAATCTCATTAAAAAAAATATATATATATATCTTCAGTGAGAGGCTAGAGGGATAAAAAGGCGTTATTTATTTATTTATATTTATTTATTATATTTATGAATCGCTCATCTGGCCAGACATCCGGCCACTCTGAGCGATGTACAGTCCAATAAAACACAAGGGGGGGGGGGAACACACACACAGTATAAAACACAATTAAAAACAGGGAATGCTTTATGAGCAGGGAATGTGAGTTTGGGAATGAAAGTATAGATCCTTAATGTGGCAAGTTATTAATATTTACAACAGGTGCAGACTGTTAAGTCACTGTGGCTGGCTTTGTAATTGGGCGCACTTAATAGCCCAGGGAAGAGAGCAAGCAGAACAGAACGAACGTCCCAAGGTTGCCAATGAATATATTAATATTAAAATAACAAAATATGAAAAGTGAAACTATTATTAAAGCTCAGACTTATCTGGAGTTTTGGCACACGCACGTGCACACACACTCCTACCCCCCCCCCCCGCGTTGTCTGCTGCAATGAAAAACAAAACAAAAAGGTAAAAGGAATTAATTACTTAACGGTTTACCTTTGCCTTTTATGGTTCGTATGGACTTGGAATCGCTCCAGTTTCCCACTCCACGACTAGTTACCGCAGCAACCTTTTCAAATCAGAAGGCTAGTTAATATGCAAGAAGGCATGTTAGCAAAAAAAAAATGGCTTTTTAATGAAAACAAAGCAGGTTTACAAGGACAAAGCTGATGGGAAAATGGAGGTTGCCAGGCAAAAGAACTCTGGGACAGCTCAACCTCCTCCTCAATCCAAGGAGTGAAGATCTGGAAGACAAGCAGCAGACCTCCAGCAAGGGATTGCCCAGCCACCCTACTAAGTAACTGGTTGCACTCTCAAACTGCTCTTACGGTTAAACTGTTTCTCCTGAACTTCCACCGTAATCTACCCTCCTGTGACTTAGCCCGTTAGATCCAGTCCTGCCTTTCAGGGCAGCAGAAAACAAGTTCTTGCTCTCTTCCATGTGACAGAGGAGACAATACTGAGCTACATGGACAAAGTGTCTTCCTAGGGATCTTTCTTATTTATTTATTTATTTATTTATTTATTTATTTATTTAAAACATGTTTTGGCCACCTTTCAGGGCAGGAGCTCTCCCAAGCCGGCTTACAACAATAAAATCCCACATAATAAACCGATACAATCGTAAAACAGCAAGGATTCATGAAAACAACAAACGCCAGCAATAAAACATCTGGCCTAGACAATTCTAAAATGAGGCGGGTGGGATCTTGCTAGCTGTATAATAAGCACCTGGAAAACATCTACTCACTCTGAATGTATATAATGTGTTGACCTGCAACCTCTCAATTTCCGAATAGTTGCTGGGGGCTCTTACAGATGACCACTCCTTGGAACCGGTCCTGCTGTACTCCACCTAACAGGGTAGAAAAACAGGTGGTCCCAGCTTACAGCAACAGCTAAGCGTCAGCTGGTGGAACTGTTAAGACTGCACTTGGCAGAAATGAAACATCTGATTTACCTTTCCAGGCACAAAATTTTACAGCCGGATAGCTTTCTGGTGTGTGCTTAATAGACTATCTTACAGAGGTCTCGCATCAATTGCACCGGCTTCCAATTTGTTTCCAGGCCCAATTCCAGGTGCCTGTTCTTGTCAATAAAGCCCTAAGCAGTTTGGGGCCTGGATATCTGATAGGGAACCTCCTCCCGTATGAACCTGGCAACAATTTACAGACTTCTTCAGAGGGCCTGTTTTATGTCCCACTACCAAGAAAGGTTATGATGGTGGAAATGCAGGACAGGGCCTTTCCTGTGGCAGCATCGCAGTTGTGGAATTCCCTCCCTAGTGAGTTTAGGTTGGCCCACCCTTGCTCAGTTTGAGACTTTTTAATAGTTTCTAAAGAGTATGCTCTCTGAGACATTTTAAAGTAGCTCTGGTGTGTGTTTAATTTGGTTGCTTATTTTAAGCTGTTTTAATGTCTGTTATATACACCACCACCAGATAGGGCAGAATGGTGGTTTATAAATAGCCAAATACAGTAGTCCTGACGGGCACCTGCCTTTCCCCAGGGTGCACCCTGCAGTCCCAATTATCCCCTTCGAACCAAAATAGTAGCCCAGCTTCTCAGGGCACCCTTTGATGGAGAAGATCAGCAGCAACTTCACCGTGACCTCATCTGCATTTGTGCGGGGCTCTCACTTGGTACAGCATCAGAAAAACCAGTGTGGTGCAGTGGTTGGATTGGGCGCTGGATCGGGACTGAGGGAGATCTGGGTTCAAGTCCCCACTCAGCCATGAAGCTCGCTGACTGACTTTGGGCCAGTTACTGACTCTTAGCCTAACCTACCTCACAGGGTTGTTGTGAGGACAAAATGGAGAGGAGGAGGACTATATAAGCTGTCTTGGGTTCCTTGCAAGAGGGAAAAAAGGAAGGATATAAATGTAATAATAAATAAATATATGCATTTTTTAAAAAAACAACAGCCAGTAATACTTACAACATACTCTCTTATCAGGCCATGGGCGTTCACTGGTGGTGCCCACTGGCAAACCACGTCAACTTCAGCTTCTCTCTTCAGCGACAACTGGAGATGGCGGGGAGGATCGGGCACTGGCAGAAGAAGGGGAGGGAGATATGATCCTGGTAACCTAGTCACAGGTGCCTGCATTTGCCTCAGCAGCACTGATGCGGGAGAGGAGGGCTTCATGGGGAAGAACTGATCGTCCCAAAGGGAAGCAGTATTTCTGATTCCAGTTCATGCATTTGCAGTGTGTATGAAATTGCAACGTCATCCAGAATCACCACATGATTGATTAAATTTATATACCGCCCAATAGCCTGGGCGGTTTACATTAATTCACCAAAACACTGGCTTCCCTGTGGCCCTGCTTCCCTGAGAATGGATCACAACACTGATTGGCACTGGCGTTTCCTGTTTGGGGAACACAATCCTAGTTGTGTGTCTTGGGTGTCATGCATGCCATCGTGCGATTCAAAAAGAACGGCACGCTTCGCTTCTCCCACTTGTGGAGCGCTATAGCACCTTCTGCCTTCCTTTAGATCGGATTACTGTAACGGGCTGTATGTGGGGCTGCCTTTGAAGACAATCCGGAAGCTTTACAGTGGCTAGTGCGGAACGTGGCATCTAGAATCGTAATTAGTACAGCCAGGCGGACTCATATTGCACCGATTCTGAAACAGCTGCATTGGATGTTTATTTACCGCTGAGACCAATCCAAGAGTTGTAGGACTTTTTGTTGTGATATGTATCACTTCACCAGCTGTAGCACACTGTTTACACATGGAAAGAACAGAATGGCTGTAAACAAGTTTGTTATGTCTTTCTGGGATCTCGTGTTTTTCGCATGGGAAGCCTAGACCGTGGGAGCATTATGAGCTAGTCACATGGTTTGTATGTTCTGATGACGTGCTAACTTGTTTTCTGTCTGAAGCCATCTTAGAGAGAGGCAGGACTGCTTTCTCTCTTCTCCTTTGTTCTTCTTGCTGGACTTTTGTCACTGCAACAATGTAACTTCTTTGCTGAGGTGGAGTGAAACTCAACTTACTCCACTGGATGTAATGCTTGCTATGCATTTATACTCTGCACATGGACTGTAACTAGGAAATGTATACTCTGTAGAACTTTACTTGCTAAGTGAATAAACAGGTAGAATTAGACCTGTGGTGTTACAGAGTGTTTCCTGACTCCATGGATTAATCTGCAAACTGGGGAAGCTGGAAGCAAGTTGGATTACAGGCAGGCTGGGCTGGCATCTTCACAACACGCTGCACGCTGCGAAAAGGGGGGAGCTGAGATCTGGAAGATCTGTGTGTGGAATAACAGGTCTCTGCTAGCACACAGACAGGATTTTAAATCTCCCATGCGCACACGCACTCTGCTGCTCACGCACACACGCACCAACACTTTTTTGGGTCTAAACATGCATAGGATTGTGTCCTAACTGTGTGCGTGCGTGCGTGCGTGCAGAGACACATGTGTATTTCATGAAAGCTGGAATCCAGGCAGACCTTTTAACCTGAACAAAAAAAGAACACAGGAAGCTGCTGAGGGATCTCAAATGCACAGACATGCGGAGTACATATAGCCCTGAAAAAAAATCTCATAAGCACACTTACATCAGCATTTTCCAAACATTTGCTAGCTAAGACTCATACTTTGTTGTTTTTTTCTGGGTTAAAACTGGAAGCACAATCCTCCCTTTTGCCCAAAAAATTTAGAATGTGTTAAAGGTAGGAACTACATAGCCACAGAGGCTATGTGTTATGGCAGTGTTCTCCAACCTTGGGTCCCCAGATGTTTTTGGCCTACAACTCCCAGCATGCCCCAGCCAGAACACTGTGTTATGGGCATGCATCATGACTAGAAGTGAGCAATCGCAGATCATGCAGAGAAGTCACATCCAGCCTCCTCTGAGGCCAGGAATTCTGTTGGGTCCCTGTATTGGGAGTGACTGAATGATCCAGTCACACCCAATGCGGAAAATGACAAGCACACGCACACACAGACCTCAGCACAGGCACGGTAAGAGCGACGGATCATGCAGAGACACAGCAAGCCACCTCCTCCGTAAGCAGGTGCTTTGGGCTCAACAACGCTGCCTTTAATTCTGTCGTTCCTTCTACACATGTCACGAACGACTGGACTGACTTACGTCCTTCTGGCGTACGCAAGGTGATGAAGTCGTTCGTGTTGTACGTCTTGCTGAGGCACTGGACTTGAACTTTGACCTGGTACGTGCTGTCGGGTTTCAGCACTTTCAAGACACTGTTGGTTTTGTTGCTGTGAGTTTCTAAGGATTTCCACACGCTTTCTCCGACCATCCTGGATTTGGGAGTTCAACGAAGCAACCATAAGCACATCGCTTTGGGGGTATGGGCAGGCGGGGGGGGGGGCATTTCAGTAGCTCAAGATTTTCAAGGCGGGATACACAAACAGCATAAATTGTAGAGTTCCAAAATGAAGGCCTGTCAACTTCGCTACTCCTATAAGGGTGCCATCAACAAGGAAAGCTTGGCATGGTCTAAGACAGAGATGGGGAACGTGTAGCCTTCCAGATGTTGTTCGACTGAAATTCTCATCAGCCCCACCCCCCATATTTGTATGTTATTATCCCTTACTGTTAGATTTTGCAGTTAAAGATCCTGCATAGTGTTTATATATTTTTTCTCCTTAAGTCTTGTTTTTCGAATGCATGACTTCAGGAATAGTCTGTGCTTTTTCTTTTGCTTCTTCCTATTATCCACCTTTAGATTGTAATCTCCTTGTGGTAGGAACATGCTGAAACTGAACCCCGACAAGACCGAGGTACTTCTGGTGGGGGACAAGGGGAGGTTAGGGGATGTTGACCTGGTGCTGAATGGAGTACATTTGCCCCTGAAGGACCAGGTCCGCAGCTTGGGGGTCATTCTAGACTCCCAGCTGTCCATGGAGGCTCAGGTGGCAGCTGTGAGACGGGCGGCGCTGTATCAACTTCATCTGATACGGCAGCTGCGCCCCTACCTTCCTAATCACCTGCTCCCATCAGTGGTTCAAGCCTTGGTCTCCTCTCGCCTAGACTACTGTAATGCGCTCTACGTGGGGTTACCCTTGAAGACGGTTCGGAAGCTTCAGCTGGTACAGAACGCGGCGGCTCGCCTGATTAAGGGGTGGCCGCCGGCGTGATCATATCACGCCAGTGCTTAATGAGTTGCACTGGCTACCAGATGCTTGCCGAGCCGAATTCAAGGTGTTGGTTTTGACCTTTAAAACCCTACACGGCTCCGGCCCAGTTTAT
This sequence comes from Shinisaurus crocodilurus, assembly GCA_021292165.1. Classification (NCBI taxonomy): domain Eukaryota; kingdom Metazoa; phylum Chordata; class Lepidosauria; order Squamata; family Shinisauridae; genus Shinisaurus; species Shinisaurus crocodilurus. The sequence goes on along the minus strand of CM037884.1, from coordinate 6,531,804 downwards.
CTCAAGGAGCGCCTCCAGCAACATCAAGTAGGCCGCTCAACAAGGTCTGCCACGGATGGCCTTCTCCTTATCCCATCAGCCAGAGCAGCCAGGCTGGTGGGGACTAGGAAGAGGGCCTTCTCTGTGGCGGCCCCCACATTATGGAACTCCCTTCCTAGTGACCTTCGCCATGCCCCCTCCGTGATGAGCTTCCGCCGTGCATTAAAAACATGGCTGTTCAGGCGGGAATATGGGGTGGGTTAGGTTTTTAAAAGAACTTTTTATATTGTTTTAATTATTATTATATTTTATTGTATTGTTTTATTGTATTTTAATTGTACATCGCCCAGGGTGGCCGGGTGACCGGCCAGATGGGCGATTGATAAATATAAGAAATAAATAAACCTAAGTTTTGTTCGTTTTATATGTTACTCTGTAGTTTGCCACGTATGCCGTCAGTATCGTAACAATCATACTAATTAGCTCAGTTTCTATTAGCCATTTGCATCCGTGGCCCGATTTTAGGCATGCGGCCATGCCCTGCTGCTGTCGCCACTTACTGGGATGCCAAAATTGGCCAGGCTACCTGTAATGGATATTGTAGACACAGGATGCTGGCGGCATCTTCTTAGGCCGGGTCCAGGTTAAAGTGATGTTGCCTGAAAAATCAGCTGTCCATTGGAGGTTCTGTACTTTATAGACAAGGGCATCGTCTAGGAAAAAGAATGTTAAAATGCCGGCTTTGGTACAGGGGTTAGGAAGCAAGACGTCCTGATCTAAAGTTTTGCAGGGCTGGGTTCACCCGACATGACAATGCATACCCAAGGTTGAGTGTGGGTTGTCACCAAACCATGGGTTGTTCTCCTGTGTGAACCCAGCCGTGCTAACAATGCATGGTTGGTTAACCACAAAGAAGCCATTGTGGGTTATCTGATGATTAAACAACCCTCGCAAAACCCTCGATTAGTAGTAGCACATGCCTGGCACCCTCCCACGATGACCCGGCCGTGTCAGGTGAACCAGCACATTGGTATGAAATTCCTTGGACTGTATCTCCCTGGATGTAGAAAACTAGCATCTCAGGGAGAAAGCAAGGCATGGAATCTCCCCCAGACTCTCTCGTTCTCCAGGAGCAGGGAGATTTTGATTTTTGGGGGGGAAAACATTCAAATATGCTGTCCAGTCTCAAATGGCACAATCCCGGGAATGCTGTATCAAGTGATCTGTGCCTATCGGCTGAAAGCTTCTCCAAACATCACAAGGAGGTACAAAACTCTCTCAGTGGCTGCTCACACCTGCAAGGACAAAGCGCAAGGGGCCGTGCGCTTCTCTTTAGAATTCTGGCAAGGCAGCTGGTTTCAGGGGCCTCGTGGAAAAGAAAGAGCCTGGGCAGCCTCTTCCAAATCAATACTTAATTAAAGAAGTAAAAAAAACTGATGGATGCTCAGTAGCCCTCTGTGCTTTTGGACGAAAATGGATGGATCCCAAGGTGAGGACGGCACGGCAGGAAAGAGAGATGGCGATCGATCACTATTAGCATGAACATGAGCTAAACCGTAATGAATTGAGGGCCAGGAATTTTGCCGAATTTACCTCAGCGCTGGTACAGAGGAAGATGGGAAGAAGAAAAACCTGGAAAGGCAGCATCTTAACATGCCTCTCTGAGCTGCGGTCTGCACATAAACTGTCTGTGCTACTTCAGCATGCAGGTGTGTGTGGGGGGGGTGCCATTATTGATTGCTGAGACACATTTAAAAATAAAACTTTCTGCAAGGAGAAAAAAAACCCTAGCACATCAGGGAGAGAGCTAAGTTAGAGCCTTCCTTCCTGATGTGCTAGATTTCTACTTGCAGAAAGTTCTGTACCTTCACCTCATGGTGAGGGATATGGTAAGGGACACTTGCCTGTATCCAGGAGATGCATTACTCCACTGAAACATAGAAGCTGTCATCGGGGGTGGGGGTGGGTGACGACTTCTCGTGGTTCCTGTAGTACACTATGACTTACCAGAGCAGTTTCTTTCATCGCTGCTATCTGAGCAATCCAGGAAACCATCACACCGCTCCGTCATCATGAAGCAAGCCTCCCCGTCTTCGCATTTGAATCCGTTAGGGCATGACAAGGTGCTGTGTGTTGCTGGAAGGCAGAAAGGTCATACACAAAAGTTGCTTTAGCTCAACAAGTCAGAAAAACAGTGACTGAGGAGAGACGTGATAGAGGTGTACAAAATTATGCACGGGGTGGAGAAAGTGGATAGGGAGACATTTTTCTCCCTCTCATAATACTAGAACCCAAAGGGGTCATCCCATGAAACTGATTGGTGGGAGATTCAGGACAGATAAAAAGGAAGGACTTCTTCACACAGCACATAGCTGTGGAATTCACTTCCACAAGATGTAGTGATGGCCACCAACTTGGATGGCTTTAAACGGGGATTGGACAAAAATTCCTGGAGGGGAATGCTATCAAAGACATCTAGTCCTGATGGCTGTATGCTACCTCCAGTATCAAAGGCAGCATAGCTATGTACACCAGTTGCTGGGGAATATGGGCAGGAGGGTGCAGTTGCACTTATGTCCAGCTTGTGAGATTCCCGTGGGCAGCTGGTTGGCCGCTGTGTGAACAGAATGCTGGACTAGATGGACCCTTGGTCTGATCCAGCACGGCACTTCTTATGTTCTTATCACTGATCCATCCAGCCCAGTCATGGCAATTCTGAATGGCAGGAGAGCTCTGCAGGGTCCAGGGCTGCAGATCCTTTCCTGCGAGCCAAGATCCTTTCACTAGGGATGCTGGAGATTCAACCAGAAACTGACTACATGGCAGGGCACATGCTCTGTGACTGGGCCCCCTTTTAAAATGTTTAAAACAAAGGGTTCCTTTAATATAATATTATTTCCACTTAATAATAATTGTAATCTTCCAAATTCAGTCAAAAGGGGACACCCTAACCCTCCCCGCACAAACAAACTGGAATAGCAGAAGCAGGCAACATGTAAATCTCCCAATAACAATATCTGGCATTTTTAAGCACAGAGTTTCAGAACTCTGAACTTTGCACGAGGGATCTCAGAGAAATCCGCAACGGATTCGAACGAGTTTGGATTTCTATGAACCTGATTTGCAGATTTCCACAGAAGACCGACCTTTTCCCAAGTCACACGGATCCCATGCACTAGCAGACCATTTCCTCACTTTTGGCAGGGATCTGCGCTCATTCAGATTAGCACTAATGCAGATTAGCACATTTATAGAATTTATATTACCAGCCATCAACAAATATTGTCAGGCTAGTGGAAACAGAACGACAGCACAATCTTACGTATGTCTACTGCAAAGTAAGACGGGCTGAGTTCAATGGGACCTAATCCCAGTAAAGTGTGTATAGAATTGCAGCCTGAAACAATTAGCAGCTCAGATTAAAAGGTCACATTAAAACAAAAAGAACTCAGGGTTTGTTTAAAGCACATGTTTAAAAAGCCTGGATGAATAGAAAGGTCTTCACTGTGCAGATAAGATCATAAAGAAAGTGTCAGGCAAGCTGAGGCGTCACCACCAAGAAGGCCTTTTGCAAGCAAAAGCAACTTTCGCTGATTTAGACCTCTACAGAGGCATGAGCCGTTGTCTGGATATCCGCAAATATGTGTGGCCATCATACAGGAAGGCATAAAATAGCCTTAGAAATAAAGAGACAGCCTGACCAAAATGACATCCACAATGGCCTATTTTTACTGAAAATAAAAGGCCAGAGGAGCCGCGAGGGTGCCTGCCACCATCCCTAGTCTAAGCACTCACGGCAGTTCCGCTCATCTGTGCCATCCTGACAGTCTTTCAAACCGTCGCAGCGCTTCCAATTGGGGACGCACTTCTTCATTTGCTGGCACTCAAACTCAAATCGGCTGCAATGACCGGGGAAGCTGGCAGATGGCGACGTTGCACCAATGGCTGGGCAGCGGGAAAGAAGGAGGGGTTAAAAAAGTGACCGTGTTAGAAGCAAAACTGGACGCTGCGTCTTTACACTACACTACACGTTTGCTGTGCTTTACTACAAATTCCACTATAGCCCTGGAGTCTGTTTCTTCACCTCCCATGCCACCAGATGGCAGCCTCAGCCTGTTTTAAGGGATGAGGAAATCTACATAGGGATGTATGAGGATCGGGGGGGGGGGGGGGGGAGGATGGAAGTCCGGCGAACTCGCCGGGCTCAACACACACACACCCCGAACTCCATCTGACCTACCTGCTTCTCCGGCTCAACCCACATTCTCCCAAGCCGAGCTGGGGAAGAGACTTCTGGGGTTCCCGGCGGAGCGCTTTTTACGTAGAAAATGGCGTAAGATACATTAAAATCGGCCGCGATTTCCGCAAGTTACACAAATCACTGCCGCTTTTAACGTATCTTACGTCATTTTCTATGTAAACAGTGCTCTGCCAGGAACCCAGAAGTCCGGCAAGTGGCTCGGCCGGCGTTCGCTTTTGGCCCAGGTTGGTGGGCGTGGCGGCAGCGCTCGCTGAGCGCCCAGTGAGCCGGGTGGTGGGCGGATAGCCCACCACTAACCTACAGCTAGCGATATGCAAGGAATCTGTTTGGGGGGGTGAAAATCTGATGGATTTTTCCCAACTTGACCCTCCGGATTCCATTCTGTTCCCCCCACACCGGCACCGACTTGATCTGATGGTAGTTCAGCCAGCGCACAGATTTCCACTTTTAAAGCAAGCCGCAATTTGCACGAGCTTGGGTTTTTGTTTTTGTTTTTTAAAGGCAGTTCAGGAAATTTGTGCAAATTGTGGCCCCCGATATTTGCAGAAATATCAGGGGCCACAATTTGTGCAAATTTCCTGAGCTTTTTTTTTTTAGTTTTTTTTAAGCCTAGACGAAATTGACAATGACAAGTTCTTTGTGAAGTAAGGAATATGGGGAGTTAAGCGGAAGTAGTGAGAGGATGAAACTGACAAGGATATTGACCAAGGGGCTATGCTGCGCCCTGGGGGTTCCACAATGGACTTGTGAATGCGATAAAATATTAAAAACAGTGTGAACCCATTTACGCAAAAGTAAAGATTCAGACCCGATTTGCGCAAAAGACCCGATTTCCGCAAATCGCCATTTCCACAAATGGCACTACAGATATGCAGATCTTGGTTCCAATGTGCGCAACTATTTTGTGCCCATTTCTGGATCCCCTGCAAAAATCCGGCACGGTCCGTTTCTGATCGCTGGATTGTAAACACTGCGGGAGTCCATCGGTTTTCCAAAATGAAACGGTTCTCCCAACGTCGCACGTCCCTATCTGACAGCAGCAGTCAAATCTTCCTCTGTCCTGGCAATTCCTTTTAGAACGCTGACACATCCGAGAGCTTCTGGCCTGGCTACCCCGGCAGGATTCCCTGTCTCTGTTGCCACTCGATTCTCCCCTGACTCAGAAGTTTTCAAGCTTCCTCTGGGTAAGGAATGCTCCCTGCTGCAGAACCCCTGCATGATTCCGGGAAAAGTGTTCTAAGATGCTCACTCCATCTATATGGGGTGTTGGCAGTGGTACGGTGGAGCCAGGGCTCACAGGGACACAGCACTGGCACTTTTTTATTAGCAGGGATGCCGGTATCATCTGCCAGAATTCTCTGTTCCTTCTGAGCTTAGCTGCAATCCTCACGGTGGCTGGGGGGGGGGTGATTTTCCCAGCAACAATTTATTGTTCCCTCTTGTGATGCAAAGTATTTTAGGGTGGCTTGGTCTTGAATGGGTAATGAAGACCCATTCGCTTTACAAAAGACCTGCTTCCGGTGGAGATGAGAACTGCTAGCACCTGAGTTTTTGGACTCTCCTTGGAGGCATGGCTACGGGGCCTGTCATGATGAACGCCTGCACTTGGCCAGGCCCACCGGAGTGAAGAGCAAGTCCTAGAACATGCCCAAACAGTCTCTCATGGCTGCAGGGTGCAAGGGGTAGGAAAGGTGTTCTGGGAAGCTGGTCTCCCATTCCTGAACTTCTCAGTGAGGCGCCCCCGAGAAGAGTCTCTGCAATCCCAAGATCCCTGGGAACCACTGTGTGAACCCACCTTCATTACTTCCCTCCAACCCCTGGACCTTTCTCTGCTCCCTTTGCTACAGCTTCTCTGGGCAGGAACTGCTAGACGGAGCTACATTAAAAAATGATCGAAGGAGCAGGAGTCAGCAGGGGATCCTTACGAGAGGTGGGGCACGCGTCCTCGTCGGAGCCGTCTGCACAGTCCCGGTATCCATCGCAAACCCAGCTGTTCATGATGCAAGCACCGCCATTACATCGGAAGTGGTTGGGCAAACATGTGGCAGGGGCCAACGTGGTAACAGGAACAATAGCTGAACCTAAAATTAGACCAGCAAGATCGGGTTGTGTTATGGACACGAGGTAGAGCCCTGCCGGATCGGAGTGTGGGACCACCCTGTCCAACAGCAGCGCAGATGCTTCGGAAAAGCAAGGCACAACAACGCCAACAGCCCCCTCCCCGTCGTTTGCCCCCAACATCTGGTCATCAGAGGTATACTGCCTCTAAACACAGGGGTTCTATTTAGCTGTCACGGCATACAGCAGGGGTGTCGAACCTCCGGCCTGCGGGGCAAATCCGGCCAGCATGGAGTCCCGATCTGGCCTTCCAGGCCACGTCACTTCCCAAGACTCCACTCCCATGATTCATTGATTGATTGATTGATTACATTTCCATACCACCCAATAGCCAAAGCTCTCTGGGCAGTTCACAGCGATTTCTCCGGAGCGCTAACTGTTTGGTGATTTCCCAGCTCTGTGCAGATTTCCCCCCATTCTAAAAAGTTGAAATGCCTCTCCTAAGGCTTATCTACTGGCAGTATCTAAGCCTTAGTGGGTTACTTTCTTCCATGATGGAAGAAAGGTAGGATTATCATCGCCATCCTTACTTTAACATGACATCTCCCTTGGATTTTGTATGTAATGTAATGTATCCTCCTCAGGGCGGGGAGTCACAGTGATCCATAAAAGCTCAATCTCACTCACCAGGAAACCCCTCCGCCCTGGGACAGGCTACGAGGGCCTATACCTTGTGTTGGGCCAAAGAGACAGACTGGGGGAATGCTCTTGGTGCACCCCCCCGCCCTGCTACGCAATGGCCCCCTGACCAAGCTGGCTGAGGCGGTCTGCGATGTGGTGCGCTGGGGAACCCCAAGACTCTGGTTCTGGGAGACGTCACCATCCATGCCGAGGCTGCCTTAACAGGACCATCTCGGGGGCTTCATGTCCTCCATGACAACCATGGGGCTGTCTCAGTTTGTCACCGGCCCAACACACAGGGTGGGGCATACCCTGGATTTGGCCTTTGCCACCTTGCGTTCCTCCTGGAAATAACGCAGGATGTAAGTCTTTAAAATAAGCATAATCATGATAATGCCACCGGGAGCAGTTTGGAGGGAGGGTGCAAAATAAATGTAATTTGTAAATATGATCCTCGATCACACATGCACCATAGCTATGGAGCACGTAGTGCAGCAACTTGATTGTTCTGGCCCCTGGAAGAGTGTGAGGACAAAAGCGGCTCACAAGAATACAGATGTTGGCCATTCCTGCTGCAGGGCCGTCTCACCAGGGCCAAGGGGGGAAACTCCAGAATAAAAAGCATTTCTAGGACTGTGGCGGACAACAAAACTGATCTCCAAAAGAGGCTCTGGATTTTAAGGGAAGAGGCCATGCCCCTTAATGGCACATGATGGCACATGTCAGCTGTTTTAACAGGTCTAGTTTAATAGGTTTTTTTTTAACTGAAATTCTTTTAGCTGTTTAAATTGTTTTTAAATTTTGTATACTGAAATTTTATGCTGTATTTTATTGCATCTGTATTTTATGCTCTACTTTTATTACTGCATCTGTGTTTTATGAATTGCTGTGAACTGCCCAGAGAACTTCAGCTATTGGGAGGTATAGAAAAGAGATTAATAAACTAAGAATAATAATGATGATGATGATGATAATGTGACCCCTGGGCCACGGCGTCCAATGTGGAAGCCGTGGAGAGCAAATGCATGCACTCTGGGTGAACAGCATCCTGTGCATCCTGTCTATGCCATTCCCTTTTCAGAAGCAATCATGGGGAGATGTGGCGGGAGGAGGTTTCTGCAGTCTCTCTCCCGCCGTAACGTCCCAAACCACTCTGAAGATCTGGAAGGGAAGCCACTGACCTCCACACGCCTTCTCATCCGACCAGTCACCACAGTCGTTTTCCTCGTCACATTTCCACCTGTTGGGAATGCAGTGTCCGTTGTCACACTGGAACTGGTAGTACCGAGAGCAGTTTGGGGCTTCGGTTGGGTTTTCTAGGAAGGACAAAACGTTCCGGTTAGGTCCCACCTGCTGAACGCTACCAAGAAAAAAACAAAAGGCCTAGCTAGCCAGGCCAGGGGTCCCCAACCTTTCTGGACCTGTGGGCACATATGGGAATTTGAGAAACCACTGTGGGCACTACCACAAAATGCCTAATCAGATGGAAATTAACAAATGTTCAGCGTACTTGACAGCTAAAAGACTGATATGACAACACTGGAAGGATAAGCACTCACCTCCTATAAAGCAACACTTTCAATATCTGAACGGGTGGCATGCAGACACCACCTTCAAATGGATATTTATTTGGATATTTGGTCCGCTTTTGTTGAAGCCTATATATAATTGCCAGGAAGTTGTATATATTTCATATGTATTCATTGCTATGGATATATACAAATCTACGTACATATAAAAAACAGGATTTTTTCAAATAAATAAATAAATAAAATGTTTTGTGGGTGCCCGTGGGCACTGCGTTCGGGAACGCTGAAGGAGGACAACATTCCCTTAACTGAGTGTCCTTTCAATGTGTGGGACTACAACTCCCATCGGCATGAGCATTACCGGGGGAGGGGGGTGTTTGTAGCTGCGGTTGGCCTGAGTCTCCCACAGACATTTCCCACATAAAAGATGCCACATCATCTTTTGCATCCAGAATTTCCCAGCTCACCACAAGCAGCAATTAATTTAAGCAGGGAAAACACTGAACACAATGATGTCACATCACAAGTTTCTTTCACTAGAACAGCGGTGGCCCTCCAGATGTAGCCATCCGGATCTTGTTGGGACTGCAACTCCCATCAGTCCCAGCCATGATGAGAGTTGTAGTCCAGTAACATGTACTTTGCTGTCATTCTGATGCCAGGTATATACAGGCAGTCCCTAGGTTATAGACGAGCTCCGTTCTTAAGAATGTCTTTAAGTCGGATTTGTATGTAAGTCAGAACAGCATAGCGTTCTATACGTTCAAATTGGCATTTATGCAAATTACATGGTATACTACACTATGTACTCTACGCAAGTGACGTAGCGCCAGAAGTCTGTTCTTAGGTATGGGTTGTCTGTAAGTCGGACGTTCTTAACTCGGGGACTGTCTGTATAGATATTGAATCCCAGGAGTTTTAAGTCTGAGTTTTATCTCTGATGCTGGTTTTATGCTGCTCGGCCACTGATCAGCGATTCAGCTTTTCTTAAGTTGTTGTTTTTATTATGCTATGAAAGCCACGCCGGGAATTTTTTGAAGGGTGGAATATAACACAGCTAGCATCTGATGTGTGGCGTGACCCCACAATTCAGTTCCCTGGTGTATGTCTGCATTAGTATGTTTAGTGTGTCTAGAATGTTGAACCGAGGTGGGTTGTTGGTTTGTGATGTCTTGGTAAAGGGTGGGGGGAGGAGTATATAAGGAGTGTTTGCGCGATGTCAGAGTTAGTTAAGAAGTGGAGGGTTGGTCATAGGTGGTGTGGGGATGTTAGGGCGTTTGGGACGTTGGGAGTTGGGAGTTGGGAGTTGGGAGTTGGGAGTGGGAGTTGGGTTGGAGTTGGGAGTTGGGAGTTGGGAGTTGGAGTTGGGAGTAGGTTAGTGGATTATTCGTGTCTTGTCAGGAGTTTTAAGACTGAATCAGCGATTGTATGAGGAGTGAGAGTATTTGGAGTTATAGGAACTTAGATTAATTATAAAGTGTTTGGTGTAGGCAGGTTTATTTTCTGGAACTAAGATTTTGATAATTAAAATAAACTTATTTTTATTTTGTTTGCTACCCAAATCCTACATGTCAGCTTGACATTATTAACCTGCTTTACTTTTAAATCTACACAGCACACCTTTGTACCCACAGCATCATAAATTTAAAAATAGATCCTTCATAACCAGAATTAATCTTTTCCCTCATTAGTAGGGGAAAGGTTTCATTTGACCCTCCACTCAGCTTTTTAAGTGTTGGTGCTTAGCCTGAGAAGGGTTTATGCACGCTGGTCCTAGAGTGTAAGGGACCGTGTCGTCGCACTACTCCTCGCCCATTCCTGCAGAGTTGCAATAGCAAAATGAAGACAAAAATATCAGAAATAGAGAGATGGGGATGGAGGGGAGGTATCCTTTTGTTTTCTATTATAGAGAGCCAGTGTGGCGCAGTGTTTAGAGTGTTGGACTGGGACACGGGAGATCCAGGTTCTAGCCCCGCACTCAGCCACGAAGCTCACTGGGTGACTTTGGGCCAGTCACTGACTCTCAGCCTAAACTACCTCACAGGGTTGCTGTGGGGATAAAATGGAGAGGGGGAGGCACATGTAAGCCGCCTTGGGTTCCTTGCAAGAGGGAAAAAACAGGCGGGATATAAAATGTAATGAGAAATGAAATGAGAAACTAAAACTCTTCTAGCTCACCACAGTTTGCCTCGTCCGAGTAGTCTCCACAGTCGTCCATGCCGTCACATTTCCACACCAGGCTAATGCAGACGCCGTTCTGACAGCGGAAGCTAAACTGGTCACAGGTGTGATGGAACTCGGGCTCTTGGGCTGCAAGAAAGAGGGCTATTTTTAAAAAACAACCCAAAAAGTTGCATAATCCAAGCTTGGGCCTCTCCAGCAACTGACTGCACGAGGCCAGCCTCACACTTTAAAGAGACACAGTGCTAAAGCAATGGCTGTAGATGCCACCGCTGCTGCCTCCGCCACTAACCTACAGGTGGGGAAGGGAGCCAAGTGCTGATACGGCCCCAAGGAGACACAAACCCACCTGCTTCTTCCTGCCTGGACCTGCGCTGGGCCTCCCCCTTGAGCCCCTCAGCCATAATCTTATGCTATAGCTGGCCCTGAACGTCTTACGCAATTCTGCAGTCACATCAGAATCAGGGGGTTGGACTCGATGGCCTTGTAGGCTCCTTCCAACTCTTATGTCTATGAATCTATGAATCATGCAAGTGCTGAACTGACTGGGAGGCAGAACTCCGCATCCAGGTAATCTAATTTATTTGGCATTTATATAGCACTTTAGAGGGCTCAAAGTACATTATCTTCTTGTATTCCTTACAACAACCCTGTAAGGTAGGCGAGTATTATTCTCATATTGCAGTGAGGGGGCCTGAGGCCAAGAGAGCCTATTCTATTCTGTAGTGTAGTCTCTTTCAACCACCATGCTACACCAATGCTCAGTCTCAGCTTTTACTTTTCTTTTCTAACTTTTAAAACATTAAGTTTCTAGTCCTTAGAAGACAGGCTTGAGAAGCATGTGGGTAATGGCTAGGATTTCCACTGATCATGAATGCTCTGAATGCTCTTCCCTGCCCCATGAATAACAAAAGCAGAATACAGGCGCAACCCTATGCATTTTTAGGCAGGAAAAAATTCCTACAATTCCCAGCATGTCCCAGCCAGTCATGTTGGCTAAGGGCATGCTGGGAGTTGTAGGACCTTTTTCTGTCTAAACATGCATAGGACTGCAGCCTAAATTCTGCAAAATAAGTAGACGTATGCAAATGAACATAATGTGCACAATGTATTGCAGAACTCAGCTTTTCTTGGAGCAGAATTGGGGTTGCCCTGGCACAGATTTTAGATTGACTGATTGATTTTAAGATGCAATATATACACAGTCTGATTAGATCTCCCTATTTAGGTGAAAATAGAACCTACAGAAGAAGGGGGGGGGAGAGAGAAAGGAGCAAGAGACTGCAAGAAGCAGCCCAAAAGATGGCATTGTGCATCCCCTCCCTGGCTTGAATTGGATGGGCTCGGGAATAAGCCGAGCTATTCTCCCACCCCCACCTCAAACAAATCAGGAAACAGTTTGGTCTGTTTCTGAGTGGATCTTGGGCAAAACACCAGGTGCAAGCGGCCTGTGGGAAAAGTACTTTCCCCCAATGACTACTGACATTGCAGTAGCTCTTGGGGAAACTACATTTCCCAGAGGCCTTTTTTTTTTTTTTTTTTGGCCTGGTGTGTTGACAGGGAGGGTGGGAGATGAAAAGGTTATCTCTCCAGTATGGATTAAAAGAAGGATTTGGACATCGTAATGCCTGCCCAAAGAGTCGTATTCTGCATTATTACCATTACTTTTTAATTATTAATTATTACCATCAACATTACCATAACCACCACAACAACATATTTATATTATTATTCCTCACAAAGGATAAAATCTGGGCTGAGAGACTGAGACTGGTCCCAGGTCACTCAGTGAGCTGCATGGCTGAGTGGAGATTTGAACCCAGGCCTCCCCTATCCTAGTCTGACACTGTAACCCAGACTTTCCCGAACTGGTGCCTTCCAGATGTGTTGCACTACAACTCCTATCATCCCCGCCTAAGAAGGCCAGGCTGGGGAAGGCTTCTGCTACCACTACAGGAGGAGGAGAAGAAAAAAAATGTGGAGAAAACCTCCACATACATAGAAGTACATGTACTGGGCCAAATGCATTTTGAATCACGCACTGCAATATTCTGGAATCTTCTTTGTGTGTGTGTGTGTGTGTGTGTGTGCGTAATTAGCACAAGGGTGCATCTAAGGCCCAAGACTCATGCTGGTTGTGCCTAAGAGTGCTCCTGAAGAAGATACTTCAAACATGTGGGGCTCAATAAATAACTTCCAGCTCATCTGGAAATGCCTCCTTTCCTGCCCGCTGTTACTTGGTGCTTTCCCTTTCGTTTTTCTTCTTCTTCCCCCCCCCCCGTTCTAACCACTACACCATGGAACAGCCTTCCCCAACCTGGAGCTTTCCCCAATCTGGAGTTGTGTACAACTCCCATAATTCCCCTGGCCAGCAATAATCCCCCAAACTGGGGAAGGCTTCCCTAGGACCACTGCAGCCCAGGAATACAAGACTCGGCCAGGTCTCCAGTATTGCATAATGAGCAGGTACTCGTTTTCCACGGTTCCAATGCACAAAGTTCGCAAAGAACAGATGGTCCCACCACCATTGAGCTCCTGCACTGCCCCCGCCCTGCCCTGCTCGAGGAAATCACATTTTAACGACGCCGTTCTCGGCCGCTATGCTTACAGCACCCGGCGTAGGTGGGGTCTTCGTCCGAGCCATCTCGACAGTGCACGGTGCCATCGCACACCATGGAGCGCAGCAAACACTGTTGCCGGTTCTTGCACACGAAATCCATGTAACGCGTACAGAGGGGTTCTGCAGACAGTCGGAAAAGGAGGAGAGAAAAAAATACGGAAAAATAAGTGGGGGTGGGCGGGAAAGGTTGGTTCCCCCCCTACCTCAGCAGCACATATTGTAACGTAGTGTTCTCCTCTGGATTTCTTTGGATTATCGCTCTTTTAAAAATCGTTCATGTATTATTTTATTTAGTGAATGGGTATTTCACCTGCCAGGGTAGCAAATATATCACAGTAAAATTCAATATTTAAAAAATAAATAAATACAGAAAGCAGCAGGCCATGACAGATCAATAAAACCCAGCCCTAAACATGCAATAAGTTGAAAGAGAGAATGAAACTCTGCATTTGCACTTGACGTTTTTGGTGTAATTAGCATTTGAGGGTTTTTTTTCTAATTAGCACAAGGGTGCATCCAAACATTGGGGAGTGGGTGCCACTCTACAAGCACACTCAACATGTCTTGTTCATACCTGTGGCTCACGCTGGCTCAGCTTGTCTGAGCATGGAAAGCTAAGCAGGGTCAGGCCTAGTTATTACTTGGATGGGAGACCCCTCCTCCACTTTCCTGCAATTGAGCAGGGGGTTGGACTCGATGGCCTTGTAGGCTCCTTCCAACTCTATGATCTATGAAATCTATGAAACAACCCCACGCATTCTCTCTCCCTGCAACTCTTTACATCAGAAGAGGGAAAATGCTGAAGCGGACATGGCTATTGAACCTCCCGTTTGACTAGTCCAGTGTTCTCCAACCTTGGGTCCCCAAATGTTTTTGGCCTACAACTCCCAGCATGCCCCAGCCAGCGTAGCTGGCTGGGGCATGCTGGGAGTTGTAGGCCAAAAACATCTGGGGACCCAAGGTTGGAGAACACTGGACTAGGAAGTTTCAAAGCTATAGCATCAATCGGGCAACGCTAATTTGGGTGGAAAAGAAGTGGGACAATTTTATTGCAGAGATGTGAATTAACCAGTGACCACCCGCCCATGCTGCCTCCGCCGCCACGGGCGCCACCCCCCCCCCCCGGGAGGTGCACTCACCACAGTGCTGTTCGTCAGAGCCGTCAGAGCAATCATGTGCCCCGTTACAACGCTTGCTGGAAGGCATGCAGGTCCCGTTTGGGCACTGGAAGCCATTGCACTTTGCCTCTGCAATACAATCCGATTTGAAAGGAGAGGAGAAAAAGCACACACAAAGCCAATCTTTCGACTGCACAACACCTTCCGACGCACCCGCGTGAATGTAAACAGGTCCACCGAAGCAGGGTGGAGAATTACGCAACCAATTTTAAGAAGGAGCCGAAAACAAGAGCAAAAGGACACACTTCCCCACCAGCAAGAAAGATGTTCTAGACCAGCCTTCCCGAACCTGACATCCTCCAGACTTGCTGGACTGCAATGCCCATCATTCCCAGCCAGCATGGCCATTGCCCATGCTGGCCGGGAATGATGGGCACTGCAATCCAACATGTCTGCAGGGCGTCAGGCTAGGGAAGGCTGTTCTAGAGACAGATGTGCTTAAAAAATGGGAACCCCCTTTCTACAAACACTGACTCCTAAAGTAAGGGGAAAGGGCTGGATTATCCATACTGTTCACCTGGGACTCCTGTCTTTCCTTTCCCTAGATCTAGGATAAAGGCCAGCATGGGTGGTGGATGGAAATTAAAGAGTTCTAAAGGATTTTTATTTTATTTTTAAGAGACAGAAGATAAACAAAGCAGGAGTTCCGAAAATGGCCCATCTGCACAGAGCAGGCCAGACCAAAACTGGGGCAGAGCTCCTTCCACCGGAAGGGACGGCACCTAAAAGATTTAGGTGCCGTGCCACACAAGATCCAGAAACCAACTCTGGATACTTTCCTCCACTACGGGAGCAGTGAATATTCCCCTAACTGAAAATCAGGCTTGAGAGAGCCAACCCATGAGGAGCTCGCTGCTTCCTTCGGCAAAGATGAGACTGGGCTGCATGAGAGAAGCCACCCTGATAGGGCCTTGGTCCCCAGAAAAACACCCAGAACCCTCCCATTCTCCCTGAGGGTGGGGACCGCCCCACTGTGTCCGCCTGTTCGCTCGGAGCCTGAGCCATGCCCGCTTCCCCTAGCCCCACCCACATTCCCCTGATCACCGGTGGTCGGGTAGTTTCCGGGCTTTTGTGCAGCTTCTCCCCACCCCATTCTAAAAGGTTGAAATGCATCTCCTAAGACTGAGTTACTAGCACCAAGACAGGGCTCTCCAACCTTGGGTCCCCAGATGTTGCTGGACTACAGCTCCCAGAATCCTTTGCCCTTATGCAGGCCTCTGGCTCACGCTGGCTCAGCCTGTCTGAGCGTGGAAAGCTAAGCAGGGTCAGGCCTGGTTATTACTTGGATGGGAGACCCCTCCTCTAGTTTCCTGCATTGGGCAGCAGGTTGGACTCGATGGCGTAGTGGGCCCCTTCCAACTCTATATCCTACGATAGCCATGCTGGCCAGGTATGCTGGGAGCTGTAGGCCAGCAACATCTGGGGACCCAAGGTTGGAGAGCCCCGCACTAAGAGCTTTAAGCTACAATACACATTTTTTTTACCAAAAAAATGGCCCCACCCTCCTTTGCCTTCAGCCCCGCCCACCACTGGCACACAGCTTGTCTGAGTTTCTCCAAAACTGAATTTGGCCCTTGGGTCGAAAGGCCTTCCCCGCCCTTGGCTCAGGCACAGGGTAGCCATCTTCAGCCTTTCTCCACCGCCTGAGAGAGAGCTTCTCCCATACCACAGCTGGTAGGGTCTTCGTCGGATCCATCCTGGCAGTCGGCGTCGCCATCGCACGCCCACCTCTGGGGGATGCAGTGCCCGTTATGACACTGGAAACTGGAGGCTTCGCACGTGTGGTAAACTGCTAAAAGCAAGCACAGCAAAGAGATGGCTGAGAAGCGGCAGGGGCCCCTTGTGAGACAGGATCGGGCAGGGCTGGCCGCGCCCAGAACAGAAGCGGTGGTGGGCCTGGCGCGCAGGATTGGGTACTGCCCTACAGTTTGGGGGGCAGGAGTCTTTAAGGACCTCTTATTTTTGATTTATTAATTATTACATTTATATCCCACCTTTTCTCTTTCATGGAACCCAAGGCGGCTTAGGTGATTGATCTGCCTCCTCCCCATTTTATCCTCACAACAACCCTGTGAGGTAGGTGAGGCTGAGAGTCAGTGCCTGGCCCAAAGTCACCCACTGAGCTTCATGGCCGAGCGGGGAAGAACCCGGATCTCCCAAGTCCCAGACCAACACTCTAACCGCTACGCCACCCTGGCTCTATTATCAGTGGGGAGATAGAGACATGCCCACAGGTGCAGAAGGAGACTGCCGGGGCTGTCAAGCAGGTCACATCCGTCTCGTTTTGGTGCACCCTCACTTTTCCTTTCTTTTTCTTTAAATGGATCCCTCTTTATCAGGAAGGAGAGCCACGTTCGGCGTAATTGAATTGCATGCTACTTACTGCCAACAAGCGAGTGACGCGCTTCCTGATATTCTAAGCTACTGCACTCTTCCGGCCGTAATATTCTATTAAGTATTCACTGTGAAATGTAATTATTTCTGATAAGAGGCATAAATTCAGCCTGCAGAGCTGCCAGATGAACTATTCCTAAAGTAACTGTTATCCTCAGATAAATTCAAGCCAGGGCTTAGCAAAATATTATATTTAAGGAAACCATAATAATAATATAAAAAACCAGACTGTTCGGAGTAGGCTCCTGCCCTATAATCATTTGCTCTGGGAAACTCACAGGAGAGATAAGCCACTGCAGTGTATCCACGCCACCAGAATACCAACCGCCCCATTGTGACAGCTGTAACTAAGCTACTTCATGGAGTCGAGCACCTGCTCGTCATCCCAAAAGGCCTCAGGTCCAATCCTCAGCATCTCCATGTAAAAACAGAACTGAGCCAGAATTTCTCAGAAGACACTTTTCCGAGAAAAAATTTCCCAAGATTTTCCTTCCCGCCTCCACCCGCCCCGCTGCCTGAAAAAGGCCACTGCAGAATTTTCTCTGAATAGTCTCCAACAATTTTTCAGCCTTTGCCATGCTCCCCGCCCCCCCCCCCCGCCAAATGCAACGTGGATCCAGGCCAACGTAGAGGATACAAAATGGGGGCCCGGCAGCCAACACAGTTGATGCTGCTGCCGCCGCCACTTGCAACGTCGGCCAAAAGAAAATGAAAACGGAGGGGGGAAAGAAAGAAGCTGTGCTACGTCCATGTTCATGGGGACCCCACACGGAACTGTTGGGAAATCTCTCCTCCCCCTGGAGAAATTCTGAGAAATTGTTCCCCCAGTTTCTCTGCCAGCAAATGGGGGGGGGGGGGAGAGAAAGAGAAAGAGAGAGAGAGAGAGAGAGAGAGAGAGAGAGAGAGATAGTACTTATACACCTAGAGGGAGACTGTGGAAGAAACAGGAGAGGGGGCGGAGGGAGAGAAGGAAGGAGGGAGTCTGTGGAAGAGAGAAATGGGGGGGGAGAGAGAGAGAGGGAGAGGGAGAGAGAGAGGATGGCTGGATGGCTGGTTGGTTGGTTGGTTGGTTGGTTGAAATGTATTTGGGACAAACCTGTCAGGACCTAAATATTGAATTGCAGCCTTAAGAACCTTTCCCCCCCAGCTTTGATCTCCACCTCTTGAAATTTCTCCTGTGCCAATCTCTCTCTCTCTCTCTCTCCCCTAAATTGCCAGTGGAATAATCTGTTGCTTGCCTGTAAGGGGGTGAAACGCCCCCCCCCCGGCACAATAATTCCCATTGGCCTTAAAAGGGGCGTGGGGGGGAAGTGGTCGAATCAATGCCAAAGCAGCTACAAATGTGCACAGCAGATGACACACAGGATAATCAGCAATTCCCACCAAGGGCTTATTGATCTCACGAATTAAGAAGGAGCACCGCTTACCGGTGCAGTTTGCTTCATCTGACCAGTCCCGGCAATCGTTATCGCCATCACACTTCCACGAGAGGCGAACGCACATCCCCGAGTTGCAGCTGAACTCATCATTCCGGCACTGGTGAGCTTCTGCAAACACGGGGCGGAACAAATGCAGGGAAGGGAGCGAGGGAGAAGGTTCAGGCGCAAGCTCCACCTGACTGTCAACAGCTTGGTGTCTTCTCTCTGCTGTCTCCCATCCGATCCCACCCCATATCAACAGGGGCTATGCGACAGGTAGACACCAAAGCGGCGATCCACTCGTTAGGAATTCAGTAGTGGTGCCCACAGCACAGCAGTTTCTCAAATTCCCAAATGTGCCCACGGATCCCAAAAACGTTGGGCACCCCTTGTGACGACACTGTTCCTTCACACTAGGACCAGCCGCATAAAACCCTTCTCAGGCTGAGCACCAACACTTAAAAACCTGAGGGGAGGTTTTTCCCCTACCAATGAGGGGAAAGATTATTACAGGTTATTAAGGATCTATTTTTAAATCTATGATACTGTGGGTACAAAGGGGTGTGTGTGTTTGTAGATTTAACAGTAATGCAGGTTAATAACGCCAAGCTGACACGTAGGATTTGGGTAGCAAACAAAATAAAAATAAGTTTATTTTAATTCTCAAAATCCAAGTTCCAGAAAATAACTTTAAACCTGCCTACACCAAACACTTTGTAATTAACCTAAGTCCCTATAACTCTAAATACTTTTACTCCTCAGACAAGCACTGATTCCTCTCAAAACTCCTGACGGACAAGACACGAATAACTGTAAGAAGGAAAAGACAATGAACCGACTAACCCAACTAACCTAACTCCCCAACTCCCAACACACACTCAACTACTCTGACATCACTCCAACACTCCTTATATACTACTCCCCCCACCCT
Source organism: Shinisaurus crocodilurus (assembly GCA_021292165.1). Classification (NCBI taxonomy): domain Eukaryota; kingdom Metazoa; phylum Chordata; class Lepidosauria; order Squamata; family Shinisauridae; genus Shinisaurus; species Shinisaurus crocodilurus. The sequence continues at coordinate 6,512,574 of CM037884.1, read as the reverse complement.
TTCCAAGACATCACAAACCACATGCACTCGGTTCAACATTCTAGACACACTCAACATACTAATGCAGACATACACCAGGGAACTGAATTGTGGGGTCACGCCACACCCCTGGCCTAAGATACGTGGTGCAGCCGCGCTTACCGCAGTGGCTCTCATCACTGTTGTCTCCACAGTCGTCCTCGAGGTCACACTTGTAGGACAGAGGGACACAGGTCCCCGACTCCTGGCAGCGGAATTGGGTGTCAGCATCACACACGGTTGTTGCTATTGGAAGGGGAGGAAAGCGAGAGGTTCTCAGGGCATAACGAAGTCACCCTGAGATGGCAGCAGCTTTATTAAAATAAACCCGGAGCGCAGGGGCGTTTCAGCCCAAGGGCTGGATTCTATCATGGAGAAGCTCTCAGGGGCTAATTTCCAAGGGTGGACGGGGACAAAGGCAAAAAGGGCATCAGGATTAAACTAGACCCAGAGGCGCCCAGCACAATGTGACTGGAAAATTAACCCACGGTGGGCTGCTGTGACGTGCAGACAGGTCCATTCTTTCTCCCTTTTCTTCATTCAAATCCCTTCTCCCAACCAACATTTCCCATGAAGCTGAATTCCTTAGACCAGTCTTCCCTAAACTGGTGCGTTCCAGATGTGTTGGACTACAACTCCCAGAATCCACCAGCCGCTGCAACCTGGAGGGCACCAGGTTGGGGAAAACTACCTTAGATCTTACCACCCCCACCCCCAACAGAAACAAAGCGAAAACAGGCCTGGACCAGTTCCCCCCTTGCATCTCCCCTTCCTCAGTTCCCTCCCCTGTCTTTCGTTGACATGCGGTACTGTGAGCTCCTCCAGGCAGGGCCCGATTTGGCTTACGCCCCTGGGCAAGGCGCCGTGTGAGCTGGACAGGAACGTGGGCAGCTCGCAGCACTTACGGCAGTTCTTCTCGTCACTCATGTCCCCACAGTCATTGTCGTTGTCACACTGCCAAATGCTGTTGATGCAATTCCCGTTCGAGCATCTGTACTGGTTGGAGAGACAGGTGTTTTCTGGTACGCACAGCAGTGGAGAAGAGAGGGGGCAGGTGAGGGAACCGGCACAGGCAAACAAACATTAAAAGGAAAGCACAACTCGGGTCCAACTAACAATGCAGAATCTATCTTGTAAAAACCAAAATACAAACAGACGCCAGTTCCTAGCATCTCGTTAATGACTCCAGGATGGGGGGTGGGAGTGTCTCAATGGCTCCCAAGGCATATGGTTTGCAACCTCCACTCCCGCCCTACGTGGATCTCTCCAATATACATGCCCTCTGTCAACACACACACTCCACTCAACGTAAATTCCCTTCTACTGCCGGTGTTCAGAAGCAAGTGCCGCCGTTTTTGCAGCCAAAACAGCACTATCTCTGCACAAGAGGGAGGTATCAGCAGGCAAGGCTGATGGTGGTCTTTAGGGGAAAAAGTCTTTAGGAGGGAAAAAAACCCTAAAGTGTGTGTGGGGGGGGGTTGGAACAGATACGAAATGACTGAGCATGCTCAGTGCTTGCAACTGGCTGCTGCTGGGGAGGGCAGGTGTGGAAATGGAAAACTGCTAAAAGGAGGCAAAATCTGCCCCTTCACCACGGGGTCACCAATGGGGCAAGGGTCAGGTTTAGTCAAATCCTAATGCCGTGTTCCTTTGTACGCCACTTCTCTGTCAGACAAAGGGCATATCTACAGTACAAATTTGTATCGGTTTTCGCAGCCGTTTAACTTTCATGGCTTTCCTGCTGCCCCAAAAATCCTGGGAATTGTACCCCGGTAAGGGTGCTACGGAGCCTTCGCCCCTCTCACAGAAATACAGTTCCCAGGGTTCCCTTCAGGGTGAATTATGGGTGGCCCCCCACTGCAGATAGGCTCCCATGTGTAAAAAGCCGAGCTCTGGAGCATGCAAGTCTGCTCCTGCCGCCCCAAACCACGGCAGTGTGCAAGTGTGCGTGCCTTACCTTCCTTGACGCAAGTGCTGTTCTTCAAGAGATACCCAGGTGGGCAATCGCATCTCACCTCCCCTGACGGGAGCACATGGCTAGAGACGGCCTCGGGGCACTTGCAGCTTCGGCTGTTGTTGGACCTCGGCAGACACAGCAGGCTGCAAGGCCTGGCAGCACAGGCGTTCTGTCCTGTCCGGAGGAGGAAGAGGAGGGATACCTTATGAACGTGAGGGCTCCAGGGGCCTTCCTTCAGGATAAGTGATTCATTCGCACATTCATTCCGACAGCTGACCGCAAGAGCCAACCTTGGACCACCAGGCCATATAAAGCCACAAAGAAACAGCAAGAGGGGAAGGCACTTACGGTATGTGTCCCAAAACAGAAGAAAAAAACATTCCCAGGTGCCTGAAAAAGCTTTTATTATGTCCAGTGCATTTCGGAAAGGACTTTCCTTCCTCAGGGGCCACTGAGCATTTCAAGACAGAAGCAGCATTGGAAAGATTTTTTGTGACATATCTGGAGAAAGATAAGCCGTTCCTGAGGAAGGAAAGTTCTTTTCGAAATGTGCTGGGCACACTAAAAAAAAAATTTCAGGCACCTGAGAATATTTTCTCTTCCATTTTGGGACATATAAAGCCCCAGCCTCCATGCCTGCACCTCAGTCTAAGCAACTCACCTCTGGTGTGGAGACGCTATTGCCTAAAGCCCCTCTCCCTTTCCCCAATTGCTGCCTTGGTGCATGACCCCTGCTGGTCTTGAGTCCACACCTGCCCTTGGCTCTCCTCAAAACTGATTGCTGCTGTAGAACTCAACCCCAGTCTGTTCTCAACCATGCACCTGCTTCTGGCAGATGCTGGGGGGGGGCGGGGGGGGGACAGACAGCTCTGCCTGGACACAGACCCTTATGGACCTGACACAAGTCTCCGGAGCTACCCAAAAAAGGTCCTGCTTCTAGTGAATGTCAATCAGTTGAAACTGAACTCACGTCCTTCCAGATCTGCCTCCTTAACTGGACAAGCTTATTTGCCTCCATCTTTCAGTCATTTTCTGCAAATGACTGCAATTAATGCATTTTCACCTCTTTCTCACCTCCCATTCTGCACCCTGAAATGGGTGACTGGATGGGGCTGCTTTTCAAACTTGAAATGTAGAATGGTGTCCAGAACATTACACCATTTATTTATTTCTCTGAATGTTTAAGGGAGATATCAAAGTACATAAATAACGGAAACGAACAGAGAATGTCCACCAGCAGCCCAGAAATACCTGCCGTCTTTCCACGGTAGAAGATTTTCATATCCATCACGCCATTGAGATGGTCAACCAACGTCTCCATTCTAGACCCACTCTGCTTGGAGGCTCTGAAAATGCTGAGCTGCGACCAGTCGTTCCAATAGATTTCATTCTGAAAGAGCAATACTTTGCTGTTCTAAGCAATAACATTCGGTGGAGAACCACAACTGTAGATAACCTTAAAAAAAAACTAACAACCCCCCCAAAAGCACCCAAACCCAAGAAAACAGATTGTCCTCACATTAATTTTCTAAATGCTTCCCATGCATTGGCCATGTTCACACGTAACAGTATGCCAGCAATCCTGGCTTAATAAACCACAATGTGAACAAGCAGCACTCACACGAAGCAGGAGCAAAGGGGCCGTGTGCACTAGCACACTGCTTGCTCACATCATGGTTTATTAACCCAGGAATCCTGGTTTAGTGCTATGTGCAAATGCAGCCACATTATCTTAGTTATGCTTGCAAACATTCTCTTGGCCCACATCAGGCTCTCCCTGTCCCTCATAACTTTTTTATTTCTTAAGGTTTTTAAGAATCCAGTTCTGGTTCCAGGCTGTTCCTGATAGGAAGGGGTTCGGGTACTCCCACAACATCATTCTGACTGCAGCAACTAACTTAACAAGCCTTAAAACTGATGCTGAAGTCAGGGCGGACTAATTTATCCTAGGGTACACGCAGAAGGAATTTAATGTTTGTGAATCAGCCAAAAAGGCTCTGTTCCAGTCGGGCAGTTTCCAATTCCCCTCTGGCGGCTTACATCCAAATCCAGGTGACGGGAGTTGCCCCTAGCAACCTGATAAGGTAAAGAGGTCCTTCCTGTTCAGAAACAAAATGAGAACCTAATCAGGAACAGAAGGAAGGTTGCTTTTCAGTTCTGGGAATTTTTAAGCGTGCTAGATATTGCTTTTTTGTGGAGCTTCTTTAAGCTAAAGTCTCATAATCCTCTTCTGTGTGGCCAGGGCTATGAAAATCGGGTTTAGCTTCCTCCTTGCAGTAGGAAAACCACACACACACACACACCAGTTTTGGTTGTGCCTGCTCCGTGGTGACAAGAGGTGTGGGGGAGGGGCTCCCGTTCTTCCTCCATTTGCCATTTCACAGGAACATGGGAAGGTGCCTTATACTGAGTCAGACCCCTGATCCATCTAACCCAGTATTGTTGACACTGACCAGCAGCAATGGCTCTCCAGCGTTTCAGGCAGGATCCCAGCTCTAACTGGAGATGCCGGGGATCGAACCTGGGACCTTCTGCACACAAAGCAGGGGCTCTACCACTGGGCTAGGGCCTAGGATGCTGCCTTATTACCAGGTCAGGCTATTTGTTCATCTAGCCCAATACTGGCCCACTTTGACTGGCAGCAACTCTTTAGGGCAGCCTTCCCCCAGCCTTGTGCCCTACAGGTGGGTTGGATTACAACTCCCACCACCCTCAGACAACATAGCTCATTCTCCCTATTGCTCGCATTGGCTAGGTTATGACGGGGATTGTAGTCCATCACTTGCTACCTGATCCTTGCTCTACACCCCTGTGCTAATGAGAGGCTGGCAGTTACCCTCTTGACAGATTCTCACTTACTTCAAGTACATGACCCTCTGGACCAAGGGACTTTGGGCTTTTCGACAACGTAGGGATGTAGCCGAGCAGCCTGTCCGACAGGAGCAAGGCCCGAACTGGGCCTGCTCGTGTCCGACGGGCTGCTTGGCCACCCGCGTGGGCTTTACCTGGGCTCTCCGTGGAGCGGAGAGCCTTCCTTGCCTGTCCGATGGGTCCCGTCGCATCACTTCCAGTGCAGAGGAAGTGACACGATGGGACCCTGCTCCGTGGCGCTGGACTCCCGCACTCTGTTTTTGGCGGGAGAAACCAGGGCAACAGGGCTGTTTAAGCCCTGTTGCCCTGGTTCCGCCCGCCAAAACAGAGTGTGGGCGGGGGTCCAGCGCGCCGGAGCAGTGCTCCGGCGGTGGCGGCGCACAGAACCAGGTAGGCAGCGGGGGGGTCCTGGCGGCAGCGGCGGGGGGGGTCCGGCGGCAGCGGTGCCGCCATGCGCGGGGGGCTTCTCTGGTGGCGGCTCGCTCTGTGCCGCTCTGAAGAGCGAGATTGGGCCGCTGCCGCTCGCAGAGGGCCGAGCCCGGAGCGAGCCTCCAGCCGACTCAAGGCTCGGCCCCACCACTAGCACACGAGACATTTATTGTGTGCTCATCATTCCCTAGTCATAGTTGTTTACAGGTTCTTTAGATGACACCGTGACCCTCTACGTTTCGCTTCTGTGTCTGGCCAGCACTTTTGGTGAGTTTTTTTTAGAGCAGGGAAAATGCGGCATTTAATTAGGAAACCGAAAGAAACCACTTTTTCACTTGTGTATTTACACTATTCTGCTATACCACAGCACCACCTAGAGGTTATGTAGTGAAAAGGCAGGAAAGGAAACGCTCCTCATGTATTGCTCGGATCTGAATTCTGTGGCAAAACCGAAAGTAGATACAACCGATTAACAGCCCCGTGTAGAAAAGCTCTTTGACATGAGAGAGAAACACTGTCGGTGGACAGACACATACCCCTAAGCAGAGGCGTTCCAAAAGTACCTTAAACACAGCAATCGCATATGGATGGGGAAGACTATCCAAAATGACAGATCTCTGCATGCCATTGAAGTCGATACGCTCGATCCTGTCCATGTAGGCCTCCGTCCAGTAAATCCAACGATCGTCCACAGAAATGCCATTGGGCCACCTCACTCCCTCAGAGACGACACAAGCGGCAGAAGAGCCATCCATCTCACTTCGGTAAATGCCAGGCTTGGAGTCCCCCCAGTCTGTCCAAAACATCAGCCTGTGAATGCAAACCACGAGGGTAGTGTATTACCCCAAGGCCCCGGTCCAGCCAAGGCACCTCACTTTAGATTCGAGGATAATTCGGAAGAAACAAAACCAGTTGTGTGAAAGTTAACATACAGTTTATTGAATACAGTGATGAAGTCTGGATGCAGATTATCAATAAGCAAGCTAAAGAAAAGCTCACAAACGTCCCTGCGGCCGCAGGGCTTCCTGATACGGCGGACGTTGCCCCGAGGGCACTAGGGTGCTTAGACACTTGCATGCTCCTTGTTCTACGCCAAAAGGTCGAAACAAGCAAACTAAGGATGTTAAAGATGTCTCCCTAAATTCTAGAAGCTACCAGAAGCTTCTGGGGAAAGGAGGAAGGGCGAGAGAAGACCCACCCCAGCTATCCTAATTAACTTTTGCAGAAGGGTGTGTAAACATCCTTATCTCAAGGATGTGGTAAAGAGTTCACAGGCTGGTAGCAGGTGAGCTCCTTCCTTCACTGAGACCCCTGGCTACCCTGCGGGTTTTCACAGCAATTAAGCTTAACACATATCTGCTGCTCTTATGGCTACCCTAAAGGCCTGTGCTGGACACTGTGAACAGTTCACACCAACTCTTCGTCACAATGTCTTCCAGTTATGAATCCCAATACAGGAAGTTACAAGACAATATGCATCAGAAGAGATCGGGCCTGAACCAAGCAGAATGCAGCTCTCTGGCTTTCTATGGTGGTCCACCAGGGTCTCTGCAAACCCTATTTTCAATTACCCGGTTCGAACATCACAACAACCCATGGATTTTTAAACCTCGGGGTTGTTTGTGAGTGAGCGTGCGGGTGCAGGGTACCTGATTGCTCCCGCTACAAGTGGAATCAGCTAAACAACGCAGGGATGTTCCATCCCTGGGATTTAGAGTTGTGTGTGAGCCAGGAACTCTAGCTTGTCGGGGGAGAGAAAATCCAGAGTTGGAGCCTAGGCTTTGTAGGTCACATGTTTTGCAGACCTGACCACAGATTCTCCTACCAAATATCCTAGTTTCCTAGTGCAAACAGTACAAAGTGGAGAACAGTGAGTGTGTTGGTAAACTTTTTATATCAGATAATGAACTAGATCTTGATATCAGATAATGAACTAGATCTTGGAACATACAGTTCGGGAGCATTGAAGAACATCAGCCACCTCCTCTTGCAGAAGGAGGATGACAATTTTATTAACTTCATCGGCCTTCAGTTTTACATTTTTGTGAACATACATTTTTGAGTTGTTCTGGAGGTGGTGGTTTGCACTTGATTCTAACCCCAGTTTCAGCTTCTTGAACACAAATAACCAAACTGGGTACAATATTCCAGATGTAACCTTATCAGTGCCTACCTGGTCCCAATACTTTCCTCTCCCAACTCAAAATGCCTTGCTTAATGCGAGCAAGAGGAATCGTAACAAGCGTGCGTTGAGACCACCCTCTTGACCCAGGGGAGAGAAAGGTGTGTCATCTGTTCCCAAAGGCACAACTTACACTTGGCAGAAATGAATTCCATTCCTGTTCCCAGATCATACATCCTCAAAGCAACCATGTGAGACTGGCCAGCATTAATCCCTTTTCAAAGTTAGTATTTTTGGGGGTCACACTTACCCTTCTTTAGGGACCAGAGTCAAGGCGCGCGGTCGCTCAAGCACAGAGGAATTCAAAACTGTAAGTCGCAAGTCTCCGTCTGGGTTGGCAACCTAGTGCAAACAGTACAAAGTGGAGAACAGTGAGTGTGTTGGTAAACTTTTTATATTTATGGATGTACATGTTCCACTTAATTATCTATAACAATATCTTGATTGTTTCTGGTTTCGTTATAACTTTTTGAAATTCACAATAAAAAAAACAACAACAAAACATTATCTTTTCAGCGCCAGGCTAAGACCTTTCTCTACTTTCAGCATTTGGCAGCATCTGATAAGGTTTTTAATTCAGGTCCTGGATTTCTTATTGTTGATGGTTAAAATTGTTTAGGTGTGCATGTGTCAATAGACACTGTCTACTGATATGTTCGTATGTAAACGGTTTTTATATTATGCACCATGTTGTATTTTTAAGTTTTGCCATCTTTGTAAACTGTCCAGAGTGCTTTGGCTATCAGGTGGCACAGAAATGAAACAAAATGAAATGAAATATGCCACTCATTCTACTGCTATATATAAAACAAAACCCCGAACACGCTCTGTAAAGCTCAGCAAATTGCTTCCTGCAGGTAACCATGATGAATCTATTCATTTATTCAGTTTGCCAGTCAGCCACACACCAAACCTTATTGAAGTAAACGGGCTTTGTTGCCAGGACGTAGCTGGACAGTCTTACAGACCAGTTATCAGTTCATGGAGCAGTTCGCAAATGTGTCAAGGGCTGATTGTCTACTACAATGCATAATATGTTTCTGGGATTGTTTCTGCTCTGTGACTAAATGAAGCTTTTTCTGGAGGATGACAACAAAATCCATTCCTCCACGCATCTGCAGGAGGGAGAGGAAGATTTAACTATCTTGCTGGAGCAGCCTATGGTCCTCAGCATCCTGTTTCACACCAGATGCCTCTGGAAGCTCAAAATCTGGGCATGAAGGTTTGTTCCAAGCAGCTGCTGTTCAGACGTAGACTGCATCTATACAGGGAGGTTCCATTTCACTGTCATGGCTAAAAGCCGTTGCTGCAGACCTATTCTCCATGAATTGCTTGGTTAGATGTAGATACTCCTCTCCCCAACCCCAACCCCCAAAACATCTGGAGCATATAAGCACAGATATCTAACACCACAAGGTCTGTTCTGGGGGAAAATCATGGGGAGGCATCAAAAACATGAGAGGGGCAGTTCACCTGCTTGGCAGGCCTTTCAAAGATAAAATTGTAAACTGTTTTTTCATTATATGTTTGCAAAAAATATTAGGGGGGTTGGAGAAAATGTAGGGGGGCAGGTCCCCACTAGCCCACCGCTGGCTACAAGCCCAGAGCCAGGGCCTGTTGCAGGAACTGCCGGGGCGAGACGCAGGAGCCCCTGGATCTGTGCACAGCTGCCCCATGTGGGTGAGCCACCAAGGCTACACAATGGAGCATCTCCAGGCAGTGAACATTGCTGGTACTAGAGTGGCTCCATCCACCCAAGCTGGCCATTTTCTCTCCTCAACAGGAAGGGCTATATAGGCTTCCTTTTCGGGATTGGACCTTGTCAGAGCAATGAACTGTCTTTACTGGCTCTTGGATGGTTCTCTAGCAAGGGCGTCGAGCCTCTTTCAGCCCAAGGGCCAAATTCCATTTCAGAGAAACTCTCGGGGGGCGCATTCCAGTGGTGGGCAGGGCCAAAGGCTAAACGCGCCTGCCCAAAATACCAGCCTATTGCAGCTTAAAGCTCCTAAGTAACCAAGGCTTAGGAAAAACATTTCAACCTTTTAGAATGGGGGGAAAGTACAGAAAAAGCAGTCACCTATTGATGGGGGGGGGGGTCCAAAGCAAGGGTGTGTGACCATCTGGGAGACCCTGAACCCTAGGTGGGCCAGATTGGGACCGCGGGCCTGAGGTTCTGCGCCTCTGTTCTCTAGTTTTGACTTCCTGGCGTTGGCTCCCAGCTTGATCCTCCCAGATCAGCTGTGAGCATGGCTGCTACTTTGGACAACAAAGCACCTTTACTGTGCAGAGAGGCATACCTCTATTTTTGGAATGCCGGCATTCACCCAGTACAGCAGCTGGCTAATGGGTTCAAAGGCCAACGCCTCGACGGTCTCCTAGGCCAGCGCTGACGATGATTTCCTGTCCAGAGCTCCCGTTTAGACACAGGCGCTGAAAAGAAGCACAAGGGATGTTATGGACATCCGTCTATGTTTCACGGATTGTCAGGTGCCTTTTGTTCCATCGTCCGCTCATTGATGGAATCAGATTTTGCACAAATGCGTTCATACGCATTTGCGCAAATTCACAGTTGCGCAAATTCGCACTCCCAAAAATGTATAAATCCCCCCCCAAAATACACGAATCCCTGAAAAATGCGCATTTTCACGCTTTAGCTGATGAGGAAAATGCACTTTTTTGGTCTGTGTTTTTTTTTTATGTTCTGTATTTTTCTATGACTAAAGTTACATAAAATTACGGAAAGTTAAAAAAAAAAAAAAAAAAAACTGTCCATAAAATTAGTGAAGCTCAGGGAAACGGCTGCGGAATCCGTGGGTCAGATTCTTAGAAATTCAAACTCATTTGAGTCCATTGCGGATTTCTCTGACATCCCTACAAGGGATCTGAAGCATCAGCGGGTTCTGCCCATATCTAAGCACAGAGTGAATCCAAGGACCCATACTTGAAGAGGTGAAAGAAGCTCATCCCTGAACAACCTAAAACGACAGGGGAAAACCCCACAGACAGGGCAGGGGTGGGGTAGCCTTCTCCAACCTGGTGCCCTCCTCCAGATGTGCTGGACTGCAACTCCCATCACTGGCTGGGATTGATGGGAGTTGCAATCCAACCAGGTTGGGGAAAGCTGGGATGGGGTTGCAGGAGACTTGTCAGGGGGTCACCCGGGTGAGAGCACTAGCAGCTGAGTACCGGTAGCTTTTCCTTCCACATCAGGTACAGGGCACAACAGGTCCCCTAAAGCAGGACTGGGCAGAATATATGGGTGGTGGGCCAGACCACCCCCCACCAGACCATCTGCGGGCTAGATGATGTCAGTGGAAGCACCAACCTGGAGGAACCCATGGCTCTGCGGGCCAGACTAAGGTGTGCGGTGGGCCGGCTTAGGCCCTTGGGTTCTGCACCCCTGCTCTAAACAGACATTTATTATTCGTTCAGTACATTTTATATCCTGGCTTTTTTCGCCATGAAACTCAAGGCACTGACCGGACCCAAACTTGCTTAGCTTCAGCCAGGTGGCTATACCAGGTGCTCTCAGGCCATGCCTTGGGAAAAATTCCACTGAAGCCACCTTAGTAAGAGTTTGATGGAGAAAAGGCCATTCCCCCCCTTCGCCCAATTAATCTGTTTCTGCCCTTATGTCCCCACCTTGGAATCTTGACTCCCCATCTTTGCAGGACAAGGACAGGGATTTGGAGGATGTATAGCAGAGGGGGAAAGGGATTTGCCTGCAGAACTGGCCCCAAACGTCCCCCACTGCCCATAAGACCCAGGTCAAGGAAAGCCCGTGCTGCCAGCACCTCTCCAGCCTGACAACATCACACTGCCATCCTTGGACCCTGATCCAGGAGCCTCAGCAGAACTACACTGTCCCCTGAACCATCAGAGTCAACAGCTACTGAAGCAGGCTAGACCCCCTTTAATTGAAGAGGTTTTACTCACCAGAGGAGGAGCTAGTCATCCTGGTGAAGCTGCAGCCCTATTTAAGGCTCAGATTGGGTTTGCTTATTGTTGGAGAAACATTAAAGCCCACTCGTCTGGCTCTGCAGTCTGGGCTTCACAACAGAGCTATCCAGGGTGCTAACCAGCTTTGCTTGGACTTTTCCTCACTCGAGCCTGACCTCTGCTTTGCTTGACTTGGCATTATTGGATCCTGAACCTGATCCTGAAATTGTGTAAATTTGCACAAATCGCAGATCGGAGGCCCAAATTCTGCGCAAATCTGAAATTAACTGTGAGAAAATTCAAGGTGGCCAAGGTGGAGCATGTGCGTCTGCAGTGAGAGGAGGAAGCTTCCACACTTCTCATGTGAAATGCTACAACAAGAACAAGGACGACGACGACTCAAATCTAACGAGTTGGCTCTGATCTGCGGAAATCACGAATTGCGCAAATTGCACTATGATCAGTACTCGGCTCCTAATTTGCGCAAATATTTCAAACAATTTTGCAGAAGCCGGAAAAACACCCCTGACTCGGCCCGCTTTTGGACATCGTGTCGGAAATGTGTCTAAAGTCCATCAAGCTAAAACGGAACAAGTTTTCCAGTGTCGCATACCCCCTACTTATACTTGTCCTTTGGATTCCATTCCCTCCCCTCAACTCCTACACGGTGCCACCTTCCCTCTGCCACAGCTTTTGAAGGAAAACAGGCATTCCCTTACGCCAAAGAAGCTCAGAGGGCAAACTCACCTGGATAATGTCGAGTGTCACGTCAGCCCAGTACAAACAGTTGTGGTCATAGTCGAAGTCGAGCGCCACCGCCCCTCGCAGTCCCGTCAGAGGCAACTCTTCACTGATGCCAGAGGAGAGGTCATACCGGTGGATCGAGTACCGGGTGGTGTACAGAATGAATTCATTCTCTTCTGCAGCGAGAGCAACAGAGAGAAAGGTTTGCAAAGCACTATTTTTACCACTAATATTAATCTTGCGAGGGAGTGAATTCCTGGGATCAGACTTCATTTACAGCTTAAATAAGAGTGAACGTGATCACCGCATTTTTTACAGGAAGATCGCTGCATTGTGACGTTTCCCTGTCATTCTCTTCAAACAGGAAGTATTAAGACATGCTTCCATCTCTAGAGCAGACAGGCTGTCACAATGACCCCCGGACGTCTCACATGCAGAAGTAGTACTACAAAGTCGCAAATATAACTCGGAAAGAAATAACATGTCAATCTTCTTCTAACCAGGCAAGTAGTGATTCAGGCAACTGAATCAAACTTTTTTTTAAAATCAGTTCATCTAACCCAGCCTTCCCCAACATGGTGCTCACATAAGCTCACAATTAACTGACCATTACAGCCCTAATCTTCACTCCTCCTACTACAAAAGCCTTCCCTCAACATTTACCTGCTAGCGGACAGGGTACCAATTCCCCTTCCAGCCGGGCTTCAACGTCACCCCCTGAGCAAGTGTCTCCAGATATTTTGCGATAACTAACAAAGAAAAACAAAAGGGCACTGTTTTCAAGCGCATTTAGGCTCAATCCTAAGCACCCTTACTTGGTAGCATGTCCCGCTGAAACCAGTTAGGATTTCCTTCTTCTGAGTAAGTGTGGCTAAAACTGTGCCGTGAGAGACAGTGTAGCATAATGGTTAGAGTGTCAGACTGGGACTCGGGAGATCCAGGTTCTAGTCCCTACTCGGCCATGAAGCTTACTGGGTGACTTTGGGCCAGTTATGGAATCTCTGCCTAAGCTACCTCACAGGGCTGTTGTGGTGATAAAATGGGAGGAGGAGGAGGAGGAGGAGGAGGAGGAGGAGGAGGAGGATTATGTAAGCCTACCTTGGGTTCCTTGCAGGAAAACAGACAGGCTATAAATATAATAATATTTTAAAAAAAAAAAACAATACCCTGCCCCACTTCTCATGTCTGACCAGTTCTGTGAAGTGCTTGTTTTTCAAAAAGGCAATGCATCAAAACATTAAATGTGTAGGAGCGAGTATGCCACCCCAACGCACATTCTAACATGGGATGATCCCAGTCTCTGTGTGTGTGTGTGTGTGTGTGTGTGTACGGGGAGGGGCCGAGCGCTCCTGGATCTTACTCGCATGCATGCAAACGCGCACACGCACACACACACCCCAACCCCACCCTGAAATGGCCTCCTAAACTATTTGTTACCTCCGGAAATGCATGTTCTCAAATGCACACATTGCAGAGGGAACAGGAGTCTGGGGCGGCCGAAACCATACAGACAAATGAATGCTGTTAGCTTAATCCCAATAATCCAGTAAATCATTCTACAAAAAGGAGGTATAATGTATAATTGGCACCACCCACTCATACTTCGTTACCCAAATGCCCATCTCAAAACCCCTTGGCAAGTCATGGTGCTCAATGTCACCCTAGAAATCTTGGCCATGCACAGCTACGAACCCTCTCGTCTTCTTGTAAGTTGAGCCGATGGGACACGGCACAGGGGGGGAATAAGGCTTGCCAGCAAATTCAGGATCCGGAACGCAGACTTCTAATGACAAGACTTCGCTTAGCTTGAAGCCAAAATCGCTGAGCGGGGAAAGGAGGAAAGAGAATGGGGAAGTGCAATTTTATTTATTTATTTATTTATTTCATTGCTTTTAACTGCAGAAGAGCTAAAACACCAAGCATTCGGGAAAATGCAACTGTCTGAATAGATGTATTAGCAGCAGAATTCAGATTAACTCGCAGTGTGCCCTTTCCACCAAAGGATGTAAGAATGCATTAATTCAGGGACGGGAAGAAGGTAGATCTCTCAGTGATGTGCAGTATATTGGGAAAGGCTTCCTGACTCCCATTAGTTTAACAATAGCATCACTACCTTCCTTCGAATGAAAAAGCAACAAGGCAGTAATAATGGCACACTTCACTTTCCAGAAGCTCTTGAGGATGTTTATGCTCATAATAAGGGGATATTCCCAACTGACACTGTTTTCCCTTAGGGCCAACTTTTCCCCAATCTGGTGCTCGTGATTAGCCAGACTGACTAGGATGATGGGAACTGTAGTCCAACACATTTGGAGGAGCCCAGGTCGGGGAAAGCTGCTACAGGCTATTTAATCAAGACAACAGATCCATGGGTTTAGATAAATTAGATATGTCTATATGTATGCACACCCAGTGCCCTTAATCACAGACGTGTCTTAACTGCAGCTCATGCCATGGAGAACTCTATGAACTCACCACTCGTAGTCCTCTCTGGTGCAAGAACAGTTGGAGACCATGACTGGCCGATCGAAATCTTCCCCGTTGAAACAGGTGGCATGGGGCGTTCGCCTTTTGAAGACCGTCTTGTGCCCCAAGAGACACTCGTTGCCGCGCTCGTCCGAGGGGGACCACAGTTTGTAATCGTTCTCTGTGCAAGGCACACCTATGTGATGAACGGCAGGATTGGGTGGAGGCAGTGGGGCAGCGGTACATTTTGAAGTGCGGGCGCTCATCATGATGGGGGCCCTAGCCACGCCCCCAAGGAGAGTCCAAAAACTGCAGGCAGCCGGGTTGGTCCAGCGGTTCTCATCTCCACCGGGAGCAGGTCTTTTGTGCAGCTGATGGGTCCTTATTGCCCATCCAAGTCCCCGCCAGCCCAAAATACTTCGCACCACAACAGGGGACATGCATTCTCCTGCTCCTGCCCCACCCCGGCTGCTGCGGGGACTGCAGTGAAACTCACAGGGAATTCTGAGTGGGGTGGAAGATGATACCAGCACCCCTGCTCATAAAAATGTCCCTGTGAGCCCTGGCTCCACACCACCACTGGGTTTGGAAGGACAACAGCAGCTGCCGAAAGACGTGTAAAAACTATCGAGAGTCTTGTGGCGGCACCTTGAAGACTGTAGAATTTATTTTGGCATTGGCTTTCACGGACACTCTCCACTTCATCAGCTGCAAGTACATTCTGGCTTTCTCGACACGGCTCATTCTGTGGCTCTAAGCGCCTCTCATTTGCCAGCCTGACCACCAGTCTGCTCCCCTCCCAATCTTCCAGTTTCCTTGCCGGTCTGACCTACTTGCCACACTCCTTGGGCCACCGTTCCAGTCCTCAGTCAGAAAACCTCCTCAGCTCAGACCCCGGCCTGAGACATGTGCAACAGACCCTGCCTCCAGACCAGACGGAGTCTCCTGCGCTATGATGAGGTGTCCCCATTTCCTACATTCCCTTCGGATGCCTCCTCGCAGGATCTGCCCCAGCACTCCATCCCCAACTCCTGCACCGATCCTGCTGGGACTTGTACCTCCTGCCTATTTGACTGTCTGCAGCTAAGCACCAACAAAAACGGGTTAACAAGCCAAATCAATGTAAAACAGTGCTATTATCTTCCGAGATTAACGGCATTCCATGGACAAAAGGGTTTGGCACTGACAAGACAGGCGGCACTTAACTTACTCTGCAGAGCAGTAATAGCATTGCTTGGAATGTCTCCTTTTTATTTTATTTTATTTTAAAAGCCCTTCCAGCTGCCAAACGGTTCCACTTAAAATGGAATGTTAGGAGGCGTTGGTTATACATTCTAGTCAAGTTCATTCTTCCACCATGCTTAACAGCCTCTCTGATTCGGATCTGTGATTGCGGGGCAGTATTTTAGGGAGCAATCCCAAGGAGATGAGTGTAAACCCCCGAACTCGGAGGCTCAGGCTCTTCCAAGGCAGAGGAGGAAGAGCGGCGGAGGCGACCTTCGCCTCCCTGCTCCTCCCGCTCTACATTTTTGCTAGATGGCCACTTTCAGCCACCTGGTGACGCCGTTTGGGAGGGGGACAGAAGGCGGCTGGAGCGGCTTCAGGATAGCTCATATCCTGGCTGCTCCAGCCTCCTCCCCTCTCCGCCCCCTGAAACTCCGAGGTCACTTTCCTGACCTCGAAGAGCAGCCGGTGCAGTTCTTTCCACACCGGCTGCAAGGGGGAGTGGGAACAGACAGAGCTCCGATTCTCAGCTCCGAGGTCGGACCACTGCCTCCGACCTCAGAGCTGGGGATCCAAACTATCAGGATCATTTCCTCCATCACTTATACAGGGCGGGATGTTCAGGAATGGGAATTTCTCCCTCCCTACAAATCAACACCACCATGCTTAGGGGGGGGGGGGGAATTCTTCAGTTACAAGACTAGAGGCTGAAAGGAGCCCATGGGTATATATCCAGTGCAGACTTAACTGAAGAGTTATTCCCTCTCCCCAAGGAGCCATGGGAACAATATATCTGCAATGGCAGGGATCTGTAATAGAAAGGCCTGAGTACCCCTAACTACAACTCCCAGCATTCTTTAGAGGGTTAAATATTTATCTATTTATTACTACTTTTATTATTACATTACATTTATATCCCAGCTTTTTTCCTTTTGCATGAGACCCAAGGCGGCTTACATAATCCTCCTCCTCCTCCTCCTCCTCTCTATTTTATCCTCACAACAACCCTGTGAGGTAGGTTATGCTGAGTATTTTTACTGGCCCAAAGTCACGCTGTGAGCTTCCTGGCCGAGTAAGGACTAGAACCTGGGTCTCCCAAGTCTCAGTCCAACACTCTAGCCACTACACCGCACTGGCTCTCAGTGACAGTTAACATTTGTAAGACTTGGGCTGTCATCTTGCAATGGCAGTACGAATGGACACAGTGGTCTGCTCCCTCCCTCCCTCACTCACCAAGCACCTCAGTAGTGTTGATCTGCAGTATGAGCCAGCTGTGCCCATTCTCTTTGTAAGATCCGAAGATGGTGAAGATGGTGCTTTTTTCCCCAGGCTCCGTTAGGAGGCCATAAACGAAGACCGGCTTCTCCGAGAAGGTAAACGTCTTCCATGTCTCCCCTTCATTTGTGCTATACCTAGAAGGAAAGAGGGGACAGCACGTGGATGAATAGGGATAGTACCACAATCTCAGTGCCACCACTAAAAAGGCCCTGCCTCAGCTACCTTTCAAATAACTTCCTAGAGCCACTGCTCCAATCAAAACCAGAGCTTCCAGTGGCTGCTTTACAGTCTGTAAAGTATGTAAAGAGATCCAGTCACGGGTCATTCCATGTAAAATCAACAAAAAAAATTGAAATATTTACCTCACCATCTGCGATTTTTTTTAAAAAACTGGCATACTGGTAGACCAGCATGAGAAATGAACATACACCAAATTATAGGTCATTATACCTCACGGTTCAAAAGTACAGTGTGCTCAAAAAATGCCCCAAACACGATTTTTCAGCATTTGTGACTACACAAAAAGTATCATAACTTCCTTCAGAATTGACCTAGAAAGTAAATCATGGTGTCATATGAAAGCTCTCAAACTACCCTTTTATATGATATGTAACATGAAGCATGCATGTGAAATAAAATATTCAAGGTCATAGTTTCTTTAATTTGACCTTGAATTCCAAAAAAACCAAATGTGTTTTTTTGCTGATTTTTTTCCTCAGATAACCCATGTTTACCTTGAGTATATGTACCGATTTCCAGAACGGGGCTCCAAACAGTTCAGAAGATGTGAATGTTCTTATACATGCACAGTACCTCCCTACAATAACTTCACCCCCTTATACACACTTAAAACAGAATTTTTTGGAGGGAAATTAAACTTAAGCCCGCCCCCTCCCTTCCGGAGCTTCCGGGCCCTTCAGGCTGAAACCAAACCAGGCATGGGTAGGCCTGAAACCTTCACAGAGATATATCTCTTTGGATGTCTACATTAAATCAAGCTTTATTCACAGATTCTGATAAGAAAGAAAAAGGCAGGCCTGAAGCCGTGACAAGTGCTGACCCCACTTCTGCTGCAATGTGTTCATGACTTTTCAAATTGTTGAATTCCTGCACACCATTTCTACAGGTAGCATAACTAAGATCTATTATTTCCCTGATGGTGCAGCAGCACAGTATAAAAATGGTAAAAACTTCAACAACTTAAGTACGTAAGCATAAGTCAGATTTCGGTATCGATGCAGAATGGCACTTCTTTGCCACATCGCATGGAAAAGGGCCTTGTGATGGTTTGGGTGGCACTGTGAAAAGGTTAGCTGCTCGAGCAAGTTTGCAGTATCCGTATGAAAAACAAATCATGACCCCTCGTCAGCTCTTTGATTGGGCAAAGGAGAACATCACACAGGTTGCATTTCAATACACCACAAGTAAAGATTATGAACTGGAAGAAAACCTACTGAAATGTTGCTTCAAGAATTCAAGACAATTCCTGGGACACAGAAAATTCACGCTGTAACAAAACACACTGTTGCTACTAAAAGATATTCATTTCAGTGCGAATCCAGAAAAGAGACAGTGACTATTAAAGAAAGAGAACTGGAATTGCAAGAAATATGAGGATTTGTTACATGCGTTTATCTCTCACAATGGTGGTTAGGTTGTGTTTTACAAACAGATGATCAGAGAGCAGAAGTGTTAGTGAGCTTTCTCTTCGTCCAGCTGGACCAGCAAAATCATTTATGTATCCAGATAAACAAGATGTCCTATGGATACCATCTTCAGATGTTTTGACAAAAGCTGATCCTTGTTGCCCAACAGGGCACTTCTATACACTAACAGACAAAGAGTGTCAAGCAGCAACTTCAAGACTAGAAACTACTGTTATGAAATTAGGACTTGTTAACAAAATGTTAGCAAGTAATATTTGAACTGCATAAAATCTGATCAGCATATATAAAAGTAAAATGGAAAATCTCATCTATGCACAATAATGGTTTTTCAAGCCCACATCTAAGTAAATCAAAATAACTATGCTAGTAAGAGTCCCATTTTGAAATCAAGTACATGTTTCCAGGGATGTTAAACGTTATTTAAAACAAAAGGAGTTTTTTGTCATTATTCAAGGTCAAACTTCTGTATATTTATTTGAAAAAAATAAAATGAACATGTTTTCCCCAAGCATACTGGTGAGTACCCTTTTAAAAGTACATATTTTAAACCTCATTCTTCTGAAAACAACAGGCCCTGCAACTTATTTTTTAATAAGCAGAACAAGTTCACCAAATCTTAAGCAATTTGCTTTCAGTTGGAAATATTCCTTGATTGATTTCATACCAGAATGACCACCTAGAGGAAGTATCATTATTCTACACAAAATGTCAGAAGTATGCTATTGTGAAAAAGAATACCTAATTCAGAGTTGCACAATTATGACAGGGTAGCTTGTACTTGTGCACAATATTTTATTCAAAACTTAAGCGATAATGCATATTTTCTTAAGATATGTACAGTGAGATAGCAATTCGTATGAACTATGACACATACACACAGAGCGCCTCAAAAGATGTACCGTATTTTTCGCTCCATAAGACAGCACCAGGACCATAAGACGCACTTACCGTAGGGGCATGTTAAAAGAATTTTTTTTAAATCAGCTGTTCCGCAGGGCATCAGCTGAGAGGCGGGGGCTTGCCCCGCCCCACCCAGGAGTCCTCCGCTCTTCCCCGGACCAGCAAAGGAAAGTAAAAAAAAAAAAAAAAAAAAAAAAATTTAATTTAAAAAACAATATTCGCTCCATAAGACGCACAGACATTTCCCCCTATTTTTTGTGGGGGGAAAGTGCGTCTTATGGAGCGAAAAATACAGTAACTCGTTTTCTGTTAAGAACCCCATTTTGAAAATTGGTACATGTATTAAGCACTGTCAGATGAAATACTAAAAGAAAAATCATGGAGAATTTTTTTTTAGTTTTTGCAGAATTCAAGGTCAAATTTTACTATTTGACCTTGAATATATATTTATTCCAAAAAACCATTTATGTTACATATCAAATGAAAGAGCATTTCAAAGGCTTTCCATCAACACCATGATTAACTTTCTAGGTTCTGTAGAACTGGAATTACTGTAATTTTAATGTTGTCCGGCACACAAAAATTAACATTTTTCTTCATATTTTTGATTGCCATATCTCCAAAAGTTTTTGTCCCAGAAGTCTAATTTTTGGAGCAGCTTATTTTCTCAGCAGACCCAACAAGTTCACCACATTTTTTCAAAATCGGTGACAGGTCAGGTAAATTCATTGGTTGGTTTTACATGGAATGACCCTCACAGATCTCCTGCATCTAACCTGTTTTGGCCCTGAGTTTCTCCCTAGAGCGGACAAAACAGCATGTTGCTTTTGTTGTTGTTGCTTTTTCCTATAAGCACTGCAATTCAAGTCTGAACTAGTATTTACACTGCTGATTTGTTCTTGGGAGCAATCTTAGGCACACATGTTTTATACCCACTGTGGTGAAACTCCAGTTTCTCGTAAGAATGAAAGCAGAGTCCCGCTGGACCAGACCGCTGCCTTGTTCAGCATCCTGTTTTTCACAGCGGCCAAAACAGAAGCCTCTAAGAAGCCCACAAGCAGGTTACGCGATAGCAAAAGCCCACTCCTACTGTTGTTCCAGAGCAACTGGCAGGCAAATTGTCTCTGATCCTGGAGGTGGCATAAAGCCAGCATGACTGGCAGCCACTGGTAGCCTTATCCGCCATTAATTTTTCTAATCCCCTTTTAAAGCTGTCCAACTTGGTGGCCATCACATCCTGCAGCAGTGAATTCCACAGTTTAACTATGCGCTGTGTGAAGAAGGCTTTCCTCACAGTACATTCACCTTCTAGCTCCCATCAAACGTAAGTGATGGTTCTGGGAAATGAGGTGTGTGTGTGTGGGGGGGGATTCACACCATTTCTCAGCCCCTTGAGTTCTCCATCTATAAAGGTTCAGATTAATGAATCTCCACATTCCTTCCCACCGCCATTTTCTTATGTGGCCTCAAGCAACAAACCCAGTTGAGGATTTATTGAATAGGCTCAGACAACATGATAACCCACACTCAAGGGTTGAGTATGCACTGAGTGTGGGTTGTTGTTGAATCGTGGGTTGTTGTTGAATCGTGGGTTGTTGTTGAAAAGTGGGTTATCGTGTTGTCTGAACCCAGTTGTTCTAAGAAGCCATGGCTTGTTAACCACAAACAACCCATGAAGAGAACCCATGGTTTGTTGTTGGCTTGTAAATTGTGGGATGTTCACCATGGTTTATTATCTCAGCTGAGTTCAGACAACACGATAACCCACGTTTCAACGACAACCCACAGTTCAACGACAACCCACACTCAACCCAAGTCATTATCTGCTATTTTACTGCTCTCTGCTGGCTCAGGTAGATTTACGAGCATATTTCACTTACTTGAGCTGGTTTGTCTCTGTGCCCTGCGTTACCGCCATGAGGATCCCTCCATGGTCACCCCATGAGTAATAATGGGGCCCAGACAGGACCTGATGAAAGAAGCAAACAGAGGCACATGATGGGGAAAATATCAGAGTAGGCGGCATCTTCCCACCAAGGATCAGCGGCGTGTCTACAGCCATTAGCGAACAACCTCTTAACGTTCCACCTCTATGTACGAAGGAGACCGATGCAAGAGAGACACTTTGAAATAGGTTTCTGCTTTTCCTCAGCCCGTATTAAGACATCCCATCAACATACATCATGCTAGTTCAAATGAGCTCTTAGAAACACCCACAGGAGCACCGAACAGGCCGCAACAGTGCGCACACTGGTATGAACTAGTATGTTCATGCTGCATTTTGGAAATGTATAGCCACATTCCTGGTTGCTCCTGGAAATCTCTCCGAGGCCGATTCAAGTGGTCTCTGGGGATGATGCAGCTCCCACAGCCCTTCCCTCCATCATCTCATCCTTTGTTTTTGCTTGCTCTGTGCTGGAGTCATTCCTTTATTAAGCAAATGAACCTTTTGTGCCCCCAGTTTTGACTAGTAGATGTACCAAGGTCCAGATTTTCTTGTGATCAAGGCAAGGCGCCTTTGGCTAAATTGCAGCTTTCTAGGACATGTGGAAGCACCTTTACTTGATACATCAGTCACTCCCAAGCATTTTAATATACATAATGACATTATACTGCAAAAATCACTGCCTGCCGCTGTTGCCCTCACACCAGCCTCGGTGCTGGCCAAACCCAACCCACACCACTCTCAGGGAGAAAAGGGAGGTGGCTCTGTTCACAGCATTTAAACACTTTGCAGATGTCAGAACGCAGCCTTAGACTAACAGCAGCCTGGAGAGGCCTACCGCAAACCCCACTTCAGACCAGACCACCCAATCGGCCAGAAGCACTCATAAAACTGGGGCCAAGCCCTGCTCAGATGGAAGATGGCCAAACTTTTTGGCTGCTCACGCAGACATCCCCTCCTCCCCCAAAAAACGAGAGAGAGAGAGAATCCCACAGCACTTTGGTTCTGTTTTTAAGGGCCAATAGCCAAATATAACACATAACACGTCTACATAAAAGTAAACCAATCAGCCCTTTTGTTCCAAAGCCTGTGAATGTGTGGAGATGCACAGCATTCTTGCCATTAAATCTGAAAGGAGCTGTGCTCAAGCCGCCTTGAGTCCCAATATTGGGGGAAAGGCGGGTTAATCATCATCATCACCATCATCATCTAAACTGAGAGGTTCAGGGATGCAAAAAAATTTAGAGATGTGAGAATCAGCAAAACTCAAGCTCACCAAAGTTCTCCAAATTCTATCTTGAAGCTTGTTCTGACTCGAGTCCGTATCAGATTGTGGGCTTTGTTCTTTTTTTTCACATGAAAATTTGTGCGTATTTCCCCAATTGTGCACGTCTCTGAAATGTACGCATCCTTCCCACATTGATTAAGGCATGCTTGTGCACACTGTTTCAAATGTACGCATGCTGTCGAATGCATTTGGGGGAGGGGGTGTCCGTGAATCAAACTGCAAGCTCGGAAGGGTCTCTTGCACATATCCCCAGTTTGTAACAGTTTACAGCAGTGAGGACTCAACTGTGGTCCATGAGCAGTCAGAGAATCTAGGAAGGGTATCGACACACACAGGACCATTTGGGGGGGGGGGGAATATGATTATTGATCTGGGAACACACAGGTCAGTTCCCCAGCGTTATCCGCTGTGGTTGCACAGGATGAGAATGGGCAGCACAAGGCTGGCTGCAGCATTGCCCACGATGCACCTGGTTTTCTCACAGGCTGCTTTCTGCGCTGCACCATGATCAGGGAAAGATGCTGCGCAGATGCTGGCAAAAGGCCACATCCCTTACCTCTTGCCATCGGACCCCAGCGGTGCTTGAAATGTACACGTTCATTTTGCTTGCCATGTTCTTGCCCACGGAACCTGCAGAAACAAGCACATGGATCTTCAGGGTTTCTTGCCTTTCCCCCCACTCCCCAATTCGTAATTTTCAGTGAGGTGCTAATGATAACGACAGAACAGCGCAGTATTTTAGGAGTTTGATTGTTTTATACTAGGACCAGTTCCTTGGGGGGGGGGGGGAAGATCTGAAAACTATGCACATAGTTTTCATAGCCAGGTGATGATTAAGAAAAAACACGTACAGGTTTGTTTGTTTGTTTTTCTCTTTTCATTTGCAGCTTTCTAACCCATGCATATACGGTATATGAGTTCTGACTGGGATGGGTGCATATTACACCAGTGCTCTCCCGTATCTACACTGGCTCCCGATTGCCTTCTGAACTCAGTTTGAAGAAGTGTTGGTGATGACCAATCAAGCTCGAAATCAGGGGTGCAGAACCTCTTTCAGCCCGAGGGCCAAATTCAATTTCAGAGAAGCTCTCGGGGGCTGCAGTGGTGGGCGGGGCCAAAGGCAGAAGGGGTGGGACCCAAAATGCCAGCATATTTTAGCTTAAAGCTCCTGCTGCCAGTAATGAAGCCTTAGGAGAGACATTTCAAACTTATTTATTTATATGTTTATAGCCTGGCATTCCTCCAAGAGCCCAAAGCGGCATACATACTCTTCCTACTCTCCATTTTATGCTCACAACAACCCTGTGTGGTAGGTCAGGCTGAGAGTCAGTGACTGGCCCAAAGTCACCCAGTGAGCTGGGATCTCCCGAGTCCCGGTCCAACACTCTCACCACAATGCCACACTGGTTCTCTTTTAGAATGGCGGGGGGGGGGGGAGACATTAATAGATTTCATAGATCATAGAGTTGGAAGGAGCCTACAAGGCTATCAGGAAACCCTCAGCAGCTGGGGGAAAGGGGGCGGGGCCAGGTGAAGGGGGAGTGGCCATCTGGGGCACCCGGGGCGGGCGGATTTGGCCCACAGGCCTGAGGTTCAATACCCCTGCTCTAAATGGCCTGGGCCCAGCATATGTGAGAGACTGCCTCTCAAAAATTACTGGATGACTGCAGTGCACTTGATGTGGGGCCGCCCTTAAGGCTGCTCCAGACGCTGGAGCTCGTGCAGAATGCAGCAGCTCGGCTGTTGTCAGGAGCTGCCCCTTTTTCAGCAGGCAACTCCTTTGCGGAGGGAACTGCACTGGCTGCCTATTTGCTACCAGGCCAGGTTGAAGGATTTGGTACATCAAAAAAAATTGATTGATTGATTTTTATTGATGGATTCTGTTCTTTACTTGTTTTACCTTTTATCTTTCACTGCTCCAAAATCTCCATACCAGAATACGGAGCAGTATATACATCTTGTAAATAAATAAAACAAAATATAAAACCCTAAACTACTTAAGACCAGGTTAGACTAAGAAAGCGCCTTCTCCCTTGCCAACATGCCCAGTCACTGAGCTCATTGGAGGACATGCTCCTGGTGGGCCCACATGGTCCTATGGCCCAACTGGAGTTTCACCAGGAGAAGAGCCTTCAGTGTGGCGGCTCCACTTCTATGGAACTCCCTGCCCCTGGAGGTCAGGCAGGAACCAACATTGCGTTGTTTCTGGCACCTCCTGAAAACATCTTTATTTCAGGAGGCCTTCCTTAGTTGACCAGCCACTCTTTCTATTGGTATTCTGTTTTAATATATAATATTCTTTTTGTCTTTTTAATCTTTGTATTATGTTTTAAATTGTGGTACACCACCTGGTTGGCTTTTCAGCAGATAAGACAGGTGACTGACCAGATGGGCGATTAATAAATATAATAAATAAATAAATAATGTGAAGAGGAGGAGGAGGAGGAGGAGGAGGACGACGACGACGACGTGGAGGAGGAGGATAAGGATAAAAATTCCACCACCCTATCTTTAAGATCGACCAGGAATACTCTTCCAAGCACCTCATCTCTAAGCCAAACCAGTTCAGGGAAAATTTGGAGGGCAATGTAGTCATCTATGGAGGCTTTCCTGGTGATTCACCAAAGCCTGAGCCTGTGCACCTTCCAGAAGCCATGTAAAATATTTTAATTCAAACCAGCTTTCGGTGGCCAGGGAAAGGGTAGGATGAGGGCTTCATTATTTTAACTGAGGTCTTATAATTAACATACTTCTAACTACCTTGATTTTGGGGAGGGGGGTGGGGAGGCAAGAAAGCTCTGGCCCAAAGCAAAGAACAAAATTATACCTGTTGCAATGATCAGTCCCGGCGCAGATTCTTTGGACAGGATGGGCATTCTGCGCAGCTGGAAGTTGAGGAGCTGGCTCAGCCGCTGGGCCAGGTGAAGGGAGCAGCCCTGAGAAAGCTGGAAGAGTCGAATCACAGAAGTGTCACGTGCTTTGCCCCACAGACAAAGAGCGCATCTGCCTCTCCTGGGAACAGGCAGTGAACTTGCATGCAGTACTAGGGGATGCACAGATTTTATAAAATCCATTCTGTCTCCGTTTCACAGATTATATCAGGCGTCTTTCATTCTGTCGTCGGCTCACTGACACAACTGGGGGTGGGTGTTTATGGATGTGCAAGAATTTTGTTCCATTTGTGCAAGGGCGCATTAACGCAAGCGCAAATTTGCGCAAATCTTCCCCCTCTCTGCCCCAAAGTAAAAAAAAACAACAGCAACAGACTGCAAGTCCGGGGGATCCACACGACTTGGGAAACGCCATTCCGCTGCGGAATCTGCAAGATGGATTCATAGAAATCTAAACACATTTGAATCTGCTGCGGATTTCTCCGGCATTCCTACGCAGTGCTGAGGGCCCTTGTTTCAAACCAATGCAGTATTGGAGGGCTCTGGTTAATGCCCTCTCCTATACATTTCTGTGCACACTTTCAGTTTCGCACAAAAAAGCTACACGGCTAACAAGATTCAGTTACTGTGCCTAACCCTTGCAAATGTGGGAGGTAAAATCCATAGAACACAAACAAGCGTCCTGTGGCACCCGAAAACAACCACTAACAACCTGGTACCCTCCAATGTGTGTTTGGGGCTTCCGTTCCCATCAACTCCAGCCATCAGGGACAATGGAGGGCACCAGGTTGTTAGTGGTTGTGACCCGACCCAGACCTGCTTGGCTTCAGCAAGGTGGCTGCCTCTTGTGCCCTCAGACCATGCCCATTCAAGTCGTATTACCCCAGATACCCTGATCAGCTCACGAGATCACTTTGTGCATCTGACAAACTGGCCTCTGACCTACAATCCTTTATGCCACAAGGGACTTGTAAGTCTTTAAAGTGAAGAGGGGAAAAAATAAGAACTCCTAGCTGGGCCTGCTACAACAGACTGAGATGGCTCTCTGTCTAGAATCCAGAGCATGCAATCTTTACTATGGGAGCAGAAAACGGACCCCACAATCACGCAGTACACAGATTTCCATTCCACATTGGAGGGGGGGAGGCAGCAAAGAAAGGCCTTAGGATGAAGCATTACATGTCCCCAAGAGTCCAAGATTACCGATTCATGACCCACCATACACCACACTTTTATAGCTTCAGCTGACCCTAACCAAGGGACAAGAATGCTAATGACCAATCCGAAAGCCCTTAGAAAGGCAGGGAGAGTTTCTTTATATTTCAGCATCATTACCTCACAATTTATCTTTTCGCCATAGCGAGTATACTCTGGCGGCTGGAGAAATTCCCAAGTCCCACCTTTGTCGAAGGTGATGACAGACCGCATGTTCTCCTCGCTGAACGAGCCGTTGATCAAAGTAGCGATATAGACCCCCGGCACCCCCTCAACACGGTGGAAGTCCGCAAAGGGCTCGTTTGCAAAATATCTGCCCACAAAGAAAAAAGGAACCATTGACCCACGCAGCTGAATTAAGTGGAATGCCTCATGGTGGCCAGCTAGTGAGAATAGAAAGTGAAGGGTACGCAATTGTGAAAACATGCAAAAAGATACATTTTAAGGGGCCAGCGGCATTTCTCTCATTGCCTTTATCCATTTCATTATGGATAAAGGAATCCCCAAGCTCAAACTGGGAGCATCATAGATATAAAGCTGCCGTTTAGCCATAATTGCTAACAGCCATTGATAGACTGGCCTAGTTTGCACATAATATGAACCCATGGTTTGTCGCCCTACCCAGAGTTTGGCTGGCAGATTATTGAACAAACCGTGGCTTGTTTCCTCAATCCCTGGGTTGTTTGTTCCCCTCTTCCTTCTCCTTCCCTTTATCCCAAATGCCTTTGTGGTGCTGCAGTGCTGACAGAAAGAACAGCCGGGCTCTTTACTGTTCTGGCCCACCACCTACCGGTACGTAACCTGGCAAAACAACTCATGAACAACCCATGGTTCTGGGTTCACACGTAACGTCAACCCACGGTTTAAACAACCCAGAGTGCACAACCCAACAAAAAACCATGGGTTCTCTTTCTGGGGTTGTTCGTGGTTAACAAACCATGCTTTGTTAGCACGGCTGGGTCTGCACAACGAGACAACCCAGAATTCAACAACCCATGCTATCTATCTGTTAGCATTACGCGAGAACCAAGCCTAAGAAGTCTCTAGACTGGCCAAGGTTGGTCTAAATCCCTTTTTTGAAATCATCTGACCGCATCTTGTGGTGATGAAATCCATCAAGCAATTGTGTGTGTTGCATGAAGTACTGTCGTCTGACCTGAATCTACTGCCCATCAATTTCACTGGACAACTGAATTCTAGTACCATGGAGGGGGAGGGGAGAGCCTATCTCTGAAATACTAAAGCCTGCCCCAAACTTCCTCCCACCCGTGAGGAAGAAAGCGAAGCTGTATTAAAATGGTTCCTTGGCAGGCTGTCATCACTTGTTTCCAGGCCACTGCTGTTCAAACAGGAAGAGTTTATTCCCGTTTCAACCCACTTGACAACATGTGAAATGCAAAGAGAGCCTCAGGGCACTTCCACCCTTCCCAGCTAAGGACAGGATGCATGAGGTCATCTTCTCTCGACTGGACCACACCAGTCTCCTTACCTGACCAAGGTGTCACTCCCCACTCCTCCAGGGCTGTAGTACAGGACATTCTCCAAAGTCAGTGAAAATCTTAGGCCTTCTGCTTCCGAGATGTAGAGATTGGTGCCGTTGTTGCTATGGCTGACACACACAAACACCTGGTCTTCAGATGTGTCAGCAATATAGTATTCCTTCAAGACAAAGTTTGAGAAAATGATTTTTTTTTCTTTTTTACACTTGAAAGCACTTGAGAGCTGTCGCAACGGCTTAAGAGTGGTAGTTGTGAACCAGGAAATCCCAGGTTCAAATCTTACACCTGTGCCACAAATTCTCAAGGTGGCAAGCCATTCTCTCTCAGCCTCAGCTTCTCCCGTCTGTAAAATGGGTGTAAAAACACTGCCTTTCAGGGCTGCTATAAAGGTTATAAACAACAACAAAAAGTATGGGATTTCCCACTTTACAGAAAATACATTTTAAAGAACTCCAAGGTTTGTAGAATTACAATAAAAACTTTGGGGGGGGGGCTTCCCAAAACAGCCCAATGAGGACACAGCATGCTTAGTGGGTACGGGACGCTGACTGGTTGTCATGGGGCGGGGAGGAATGGAAAACCAGGAGGAAACAGGACTGGAATGGAGTCTCCTGGAAGAGAGAATGGCTGGCTGGAATTCTGAACAGAAGCACTTCACACTGCAACATTTTGTTGCAGGTCCCATTTGTATATTCTAAAAAGCAACAAATAGACCTTGTATTTCCTCAAGCCTTCTCTTCAGATTCCCACCTTTCGATACACATCTGTCAATACCTTAATGGGATGCCTCGTCACAAACTGGGCCGCTTGCATCGGCTTCCGGTTAAAAGATACCCAGAGCTGAACAGACGTCTGCTGCTGCATACCCAAAAGGTGCTGGAAAAAGGAAAGGGAAGAGGGGGGAGTAATCCAAACAGAAAGGATCCCTTTAATCCCAAATTTGAAATGGTTTACATGAAGCCTTTATCAGAGCTTATGCAAATCAACAAACTCGCAATGCAATAGGCACCCCGATTTCCACACTCCACTGATCTTCAGGGGGGTACAGTTTGGTTCAACGTTTAAAGAATTCTCGAATCAGCCATTTGGCAAAGAGAAAAAATGGCATGGAGGTCACAGGGCAGGGGTGGGCAACACGTGGCCCCCTACACCCACTGCTGCGCCCCCGCATGCCGCCAAATTCAGTGGCCGCAGGGGGGGAATCTATCGTTTTAGTGCTATGGAGAAGTGTTCTCCAACCTTGGGTCCCCAGATGTTTTTGGCCTACAACTCCCAGCAACTCCCAACTCCAAGCTGGGAGTTGTAGGTCAAAAACATCTGGGGACCCAAGGTTGGAGAACACTGCTATGGAGCACTCAAAAAAGGTTCACATTTTGCCTGTTCTCAATTCAGAACGCACTAAATTTGACCCTTTTAGTGCACTGTAATAATTTGCCGCCAACTTTTTCCCACAGTGCATGGCACCCTGCGATGGGGGCGGGCGGCGGGAAATGGTCCCTGGACCCCACAAAGTTGCCCACTCCTGTCATGGGGACTCTTTCCTCAGAGGTTTCCAAGGTGATGACTGGGTTCAGACAACACGATAAGCCACACTGAAGGGTCGAGTGTGGGTTGTCACTGAACCATGGGTTGTTGTTGAAAAGTGGGTTATCGTGTTGTCTGAACCCAGCTGTGCTAACAAGCCATGGCTTGTTAACCATGAACCACCCCATGAAGAGAACTCATGGTTTGTTGTTGGGTTGTGAACTGTGGGTTGTTCACCGTGATTTGTTAACCATGGTTTGTTATCTCGACTGGTTTCAGACAATAACACACGTTTTAACAACGACCCACAGTTCAATGGCAACCCGCACTCAACCCTGGAGCGTGGGTTATTGTGTTGTCTGAACCCAGTCAATGTTTTCCATTTCCAAATATTTGCTTCTTGTAAATTGCCACTCACAGTGGCAGTGGCAGTGACTAGGCAGCAAAGCTCTTGTAAACTGGGAGTTGGCTCTTTTGACTTTCTCTTTTTTAGATTTTAGGTGTGCTACAAGTGACTAATTTGGGCACATCTAGACAGGAATAGTAAGAAATGGTGCCTTGGCAGGGCTGCATCTACCCAAATTACTTTTACAGGTATGCATACACCACAGCTTTCTAAAATAAAAAAAACGACAAACTCCCTTGTGAATCAGCCAGGAACCACTTTACCCCTCCAAACCCCCAATTCCCCAGCCCAAATGAATCCATTCATTTCAGTGGGTTGGCTTACATAACCGTGGTTTTGGGATTGCAGCCTAAGCCAATACTCACTCACTTCCTGGTCGCTATCCAAGCAATTCAGAGATGCCACCGCGTTGTAACTACGCCGTGGGATATTTTCGCTGGCTTTAAAATAAAAGTGTCTGCGGCGGGGAGCTTCCCTCTGAGGGTATCGTGCGTGTCACATAGGAATTGTGGAACTGCCTCGTACCGAGTCAAGCCCAGCTCTGCCTGCTCCAACAGGCAGCGGCTCTCTGGCAGAGAAAGGTCTCTCCCGCCGCCCGGCTCGCTACTGGGATCCTTTCATCTGGAGATGCCGGGGGTTGGAGCTGGGGCTTCCTGCACGCAGGCCAAGCCCTTCAGCACTGAGCAACGGCCACGCTCCAAAATGCGAACCCGCTTTACACCAAGTCGGGGCTTATCAATCGGGCTAGTCCCACTCGGTCCACTACGACAGGCAGTGGCTCCCTAGCCGAGCTAGCCGCGGTCCTTTTTTACGTGCCAGCGCCCAGGGCCGAACCTGGAACCCTGCGCGTGGGCAGCACGTGCTCTAGACCTGACCGATGGCTCCTCCCCACAATGACTCCGGGGCGGGCAGATTTCAAAGCCTTATTCCACCCAGCCAACATCCTTTCCCATGAAATACTGCAGATGCTTTCCTTCTCGCATGACACCCCCACCCCTCTCTCTTCCATTTCGCTCTCCCGTTTCTCCTGCCATCTACATTTGCTTATTACTTACAGGCATGTGAAACCCCACCCACCCACCCACCCAGTGGCTCCAGCATTTCACGTTGACCTAGATCTGCCTGAAGTACTGAAATCAAATCCACAGAGAAATCAGCCTTAACCCGGCTGTTGCTCGCTCCTGCGTCGTAGGTGGTTGGTTACTCGGGCTAACTTCCCTATTTGTTACATTTTTATACCCTCCTTCCCGCAAAGGGGTCGGGGCAATGTACATGCCCCTCCTTTTATCCTCAGAAAAAGCCCTGCAGGGTTAGGTGAGAGGCTCACCTAGCAAGCTCTGCAGCTGGGACTCAGTCAGGCTCTCTCAGAAAATAATTCCAATTACACAATGTGTATTTTCTCATTATAAAATGGGGGGACGGGACAGGAGGAGGAGAAGCTTTTAACCCTCAGTGCAAAAATTAGGGTGTCCCTGTTTAACTCAGTCATCGATAGCAGCTGGGTATCTCTCGTCCAGCTAAATTCTGCATTTGGACCAAACTGCCCATTGATGCACCTGTGGTTGTCTATTTCCGCCTTCCCCAGCCTGGTGCCGTCCAGGTGTGTTGGACACGGGAAAGCTAGCCTGTTAACACTAAGCAACAGGCTACCTGCCAGGACCCAATGAAGAGATAATAAACTTGGATTACAAGCACAAGTCAAAAGAGACCCTGGTGCTTTCCTTTGGAGCTCACACCATATCCCCCCTCCTATTCTTCCATCACTAACAGAGCGATCCTCGCGAAGCATTGTTTGGTACAGAGCTAGATGCTGCACGTTTCAAATCCTGTCCCTCGAGGCCGGAGGGGCTTCCCAGCTATCTTGACGTATGTTGTTTCAGCTCATTAAAATGCTGTTGTTGTTTTACAGCCGATGCCTCCACAGCCACTCAACGGCCGGGTCCTCACCACAGACTTGGTCGCAAACAGGTACTTGTCCCTGAGTTGGAAGTCTTCAACCTCCTCCAGAAGAATCTCTTTGTTTTCCCTGGTTTGAAAGAAATCGGTGCTGCGAAGGACCGTGGAGGAGCCTGTCGGTTCGTGCCGCTCTATGTAAACTGCATTTGGCTTGTCGTACGGTTCGATGCCCCTTATCAGAAGAAGAAAAATAAAAAGATAACGAACGCTCATATCCTAAAAGCTTCAGGGCACTCCATCCATTAGCTAAGTCATCATTAACAACAACCTTGTAAGGTAGAGCGCTATTATTATCCCTGTATGAGAGGGGAAGCGGGGCTATTATGAGACTAAGTGGGGCCAAAATAAGATTACTTATTTTTTCCTCTTCCCTCCTCACCCCCTTTTCCTTGTGCATCGTGTCTTTTTAAGATTGTAAACCTGCAGGCAGGGACTGTCTTCTTTTACTGATGGCATGCAAGCTGCTCCAGGAGACTTTTTGGCTGAGGAGTGGGATAAAAATACTTAAATAAACAAATATTACAGGTGACGCTAAGGGACAACACCCAACGTCACCCCATGAATTCATGGCAGAAGTGCCGCTTAAACTAAAAAGCTTCCCTGATCGCAACGGGCTTGTAAGTGTATCATACTGGAACGTAAGAAGAGCCCTCCTTGGCAAGACCAAAGGTCTACCTAATAAGGCAACCTGTTTCACACGCTTTGACCAGCCAGATGCCCTTAAGGAGGCCCAAAAGCAAGACATGATGGCAACAGCCATCCCACACTGTTGCTCCCCTGGCATGTGATGGACAGGGGTAGATTGCCCTTGAACAGTGAGGTTCCATTTAGCTATCATAGCCAACATTTATTTTCAGTTAGTTATTTATTTAAAGTATTTTTATCCTGCTCCTCAGCTAAAAAAAGGCTCCCACAGTGGCTTCCAAACAGTCAGCAAAAAAACAGTCCCTGCCCACAGGCTTACAATCTAAAAAGACACAACACACAAGGAAAAAGGGATGGAAAGGGAAGGGGGGGGAATAAGTAGACTGTCATAGCAGAGCTTCCCCTCTCATCTCCCCATGCAGGAGATGGATTGGAACAGGCCCTGAGGTTCGCTTTGTTTTCTCCTGTCTCCTTCGCGCTCTCTCGTTTCCCACAGTCAACCCTGTGGGGGTAGTCCAACTGGGTAGGCCCTGAGGTTCCCTTTGCCTGGTCCTGCATCCCTCACTCAGTAGCCACTGACAGACCTCCCTTCCTCCATGAATTCATCAAATCCCCTTTCAAAGTCATTTAAGCCACCATCTCCACCTCTTGAGACAAGTGTGTGAAGAAAAGACTGTCTTTCATCTGTGCTAAATCCACAGCCCGTTTTCATCCCACTACCTTACGGGCAATATGTAGCTATTTGGGGGCAGCCTTGTCCTGGTCCAGGCCCGACCCCTCATCGTCACAGGACGAGGTCCTTGAGCTAACGGAACAGGGAGAGGGCTCGGCTACAGAAGGACGTCACAAAGTTTTCATTTCCTTAGGACCTAATTCCCTAGGAAGTCCCCAGGGACCAGTCCTCCTGTGTTTGGATGACTTCACTTTGCCATCCTCAGGACTCTTGAGGATTTCAGCCATGAAGCTACCACCACGCTGCATCCTCTTCTGTGCTGTCACAGCCCAAGGCTGCTGAAAAAGAGCAGGCTCCTTTAAGGGAGAAGCCAAAACCATACTTAAGGCTCACTGAAGATCTGCTGCTTGTTGGAGCAACATACAGGGCAAGCTTGTCTGGTTTCTAGATCCAACATCACTAGGAGTTCTCCATGGTGCTGCTCTATTCCTGCTCCTGCCTGCCTCTCTGGGAAAACTGATTTGTCCCAAGACCTTGGTTTGAACCAGATCCATAGTGGACAGCTTGTAACCCGGACCTCATAGTGCCCAATGACACCAGGCTCTCACTGCAGCAGGGCTCACTAGCTGAAACAGAACAAACCTGTAGTGGCCTATTAGAACATAGGCATAGGCAGTATACCTATATACACCAGTTGCTGGGGCGCATGGGCATGAGGGTGCTGTTGCACTCATGTCCTGCTTGTAGGTTTCCTATGGGCAGCTGCTGTATGAACAGAATACTCAACTAGATGGACTCCTGCTCTGATCCAGCATGGCTCTTATATTCTTAACTTTCAGAGTCCAAAATTTAATCTTTTACGTTTCTAGTCCTCAGGCCCTGTGAATGGTCTGGAAACACCAGATAGGAAGGGATGTGTGAGGAATCCAATAGGAGGGTGAAAATTTGTACAAATTTTCTCAACTCAGCCCCGCAGATTCTGTTCTGTCAACCCTACGTTGGTGCCGGCTCAATCTGACCCAAATGGAGCCAGCACTCAGACTTCTGATTTTAAAACGGGCCACAATTTGTGTAACTTTTTTTTTAAAAGCTGGTGAAATTTGTGCAAAATTCAGGTCTTCTCTCTGCAATTTGCACTTTTTTTTTCCTTTTAATGTGGGGAAAACATTGAAAAACATGATGTACACACCCCACCTTCAGTCCAGGATGTCACCACCTCCTTCAGAATAATATGTAGACTGGTTCATAATGGGTGGGGAAGGGAGCAATGCTGGGTGGGGAGGAAGAAGAGGCTCCTCTGAGGCCCGTGAAGAATTTCACAACTTACCAGGAAAAGGATTTCACGTGTTCATGAATCATTATCCACGTCTGCCCAAAATCATCCGATTTCCAGAGCTGCAGAAATTAAAACATAGGGAAATACAATGGCTGGGTAAGAATACATCAGGGTGAACTCGGCACCCCTTGGTTAAGATGCTGAGCCCTGATCCATCCACTGAACAGCACTGCTTAAATTACATCAAGGGAAGGCGGCAAAAATCCTCAGCATCCGGAAGCAAGTACCACCGAACTCAGCGACACAGATCTCCCAAGTAAACGTGTTTCAGGACCAAGTCTGTGAATCATTCCCTCCATTCCTCACGCTCAGGCACAAGTGCCGTTGGCTTATGTAGGCAACATGGCACCCATCTACCCACCCCTCGCACAAGAGCAGAAGCAGGGAAGGACCCCAAGTTTGGCAGAAGTACAAAGAAATGTAGGAGGGGGACCAATGAGGATTGAGCATGCCCAGTAGGCAAAGAATTCTGATTGTTATTGTGGGGGAGGGGGAGAGAAAATGGGGAGGGAGGAGAAATGGAGTAATTTTGATAAGGGCACGGCTGGCTGGCTGGCTGACTAGTGAACAGGAGCATCCCACGCTGCAAGATTTTGCTGCAGGTCCCACTTACGTAACTGAATTTCCATTTTTGGGAGACACAAACCTATGTGCCCCAGAACTGGCTCACTCCCTATTTATTTACTTCCAAAGGGTTATATTTTCAGGTGCGTGTGGGAATAAATAGCCTTGCGAAAACAACATTAACTCCTTCTCTCTATCTGTTCCTGGGAACAGCTTGATTTATTTTATTATTATTGGTTTTTTTAAGTGGGGGAAGTGTTCTGGGCCAACTTGCCCAGGAAGGGTGAGATATTGTCTCCAGGCTCTCACCACCAGGGCATTAAGCATCTACCAATTATGGCGAAGCAAATATCCAAACACTGGAGTGAGAGCAAAACCACATAAATGCCGGTATGTGACCATGAAAGACAAACACTGTCATTCCTGCCAAATATCAAGGCAACACAGTAAGCTGACTGTCTGGCGTCTCTCCGCCTCCCAGTTCCTGCCCATTTCAAGCACCAGCGCGAGAACAATGCAAACTAGGACTGAAGAGGAACAAAGGTACACTTCTTGTTGGGGGCAGGCCGGGGGGCGGGGGGGGAGATGGAT
Source organism: Shinisaurus crocodilurus (assembly GCA_021292165.1). Classification (NCBI taxonomy): domain Eukaryota; kingdom Metazoa; phylum Chordata; class Lepidosauria; order Squamata; family Shinisauridae; genus Shinisaurus; species Shinisaurus crocodilurus. Next base: position 6,476,366 of record CM037884.1, on the reverse strand, counting down.
GTTGGCCTATTTTCTTATTTCAACCAGCCTTGTTCACAATGAGGTTGGACAGAGGAGGAGCAGAGTCGCCCAAGGCCTTGTTTCCACAAAATGCAAAACAAAAACAACACAACAGGATTTGGATAAATTGCTGCTGACTGGCGGACAACTCGCTCTTCTGTGCCTGCAGTCATATGTGCACTGAGAGAAGCTGGGAAGGCTCTTCTACTACCACATCTCTCTGGCCTGGAACTACACATTACCTGAAAACTACACGCGGCTGCTGCTGAAAATGGCAGCTGGGTGTCTTGTTCACCTCCTCTCCTCTGCACCGTTTCCTGCAACTTACTTTGTACTGTGCCCCTAGGCTCTACACCGGGGGTCCCCAACCTTTACGGACCTGTGGGCACTTCTGGGAATTTGAGAAACTGCTGTGGACGCCACCACAAAATGCCTAATCAGTGGATCACCACTTTGGCCTCTACCTGTTGCGTCTGTGGATCTTAGGTTGCATCTTATTCAGCAAAAACTTTGTTTCAAGTCTATTGGACACTGCAATGTCTCTTTAATAAGGGTTTGTCTAATTCAGCTAATTGCTGGTGGTGCAATACAGCTAATGTGTTTTTTTTAAACATATGTTTTGGCAATGTCCATTAGTTGCTTCTTTGGGGGAGGAGGTTATTACACAGATAAATTTTGTACTGGAACAGTCTTTAATATTCACTGATGTACACGCTCTTTTAAATTATTTACCTGCTTCATGGAAATTAACAAATGGATGGGGAGATGGATTCTCTGCGTCTTTTTGGAAGGATGAACACTCACCTCCTATAACGTAATGGACTGAGGATCTTACAAGGCTTTTGATATATGAACTGATGGCATACAGACACCAACTTCAAATGGATACTTATTTGGATATTTGGTCAACTTTTGTTGAAGCCTACGTATAATTGCTAAAAAGGTGTATGCATTTCATACCAATCCACATATGTATATTTAAAAAAGGATTAAAAAAAAAAAATTCAGGTGCCCAGAGACACCACGATGGGGACGCCTTCACATGTGCATTGGAGGCACCCACGGGTGCCACGTTGCGGACCCCTGCTCCACAAAATTATTGCCTCCCATTGGTGTAGAGGGTGGCATAACGTTGTGATGTCACAATATGAGACAAACGTTGTATCTTTTGGGGTCAAGGGGCACATTTGGAAATTTGAGGGCATGTCACGCGGGTGCTCTTGCAAAATGGCTGCCATGGTGGGCAAGGTTGGTCCCAAAACACTAATTTCCCAGAAGGCAAACTGGGGAAACTAAATGCCCAAGAGCCTATTATAAGGAGGAACCCCCTGAAAGGGATAAGAGGGGAGGCAGTTTCCCTCCTCTTTCATTCGAATTCTCATCTCTACAGGAAGACAGTAACTGGAAAGTGAGGGGGAAGTCCCTCCTCCACAGGAAGTGATCTTTAACTCCCTCCCAGTCCCAAAAGCAGGTCCTTCTCAAATAGCCCTCCTGTACATATGAATGCTGCGCCAAAGCCTACTCCCTTGGAAATCTGCTGTTACTGTATCTATTATGTTATGATTGCTCTTATGTATATAGTGATATCCAATACGGTGAAGCCAAAGCAAAAACACAAGACACGTTCCGACTTCAAAGACCTTCCAATCTAAAGAAGGTACAGGATCTATCCTGAACACAGAGACATTATTACTTTGGCACTTTTGATACGGCACTATCGAGAGCTACTCACCTGTTTGTTGGGATGGGACCGATCAAATCCCAAGACGAGGTTCGGAAGCTGGCTGTGCAGGAGCAGGTCGGCTGCTCTGAATGGAATTGAGAAGCCCTGAACAGTCTTGCAAAAGTCCGTCGTGAGCCACAGGTACTGAGTGTAGGCATCAACAAAAATATACTGGGGAAGAGAAGAAGAGCAGAAAAGGAAGACAGCCTTCAGTCAGCCATCAAAAACCGCACACAGATCTTGTAGAATAGTGTAGGTTGTGAAAGGTGGGGGGGAAAGCGGAAGACAAAGCATTGGATACTTTTTCATTACTTTTTGACCTGTTTCTGTGGTCACAAGCTCATGCGGATGCAGCAAATTATCTACGTGGAGGAGCCTTGCATGTTGTGCAAAATACCAGCTTCCAAACTTTCTGCCATCAGGCGCCAGCCACTTTCCACATCCTACTATTCTGTGCTGAGATCCCACCTCGCCAAGCTGTTGTCTCGGAGAAGCTTCAACAAATCTGCTTGCCACTGAAAAGCGGGGCGCCGCCCTCTGGAGAGCGCAGGCACCACGCCTTCCCCCCACCACTTCAGGAGCTGCAGAGGAGGGTGGGGATCATGCAGGCGATCCCATTCGCCATCTCCCCAGCCCCAAAGTTGGGAGGAAACCTAGGGGTTGTTTGGATGCCGAATGGCCAAGGCCTCGGCCACACAGGACCAAATTGGCAACCCCACTCCCGCTGACCTTGGGGGTGCGGGCTTGACAGGTTGGGGGGCTGACGACTACCATTTTTGGCCCGGCCATGGAATCCATAACTGCTGTAGAGGATTGCGGACATCAGTGGCTCCAATGTCAGTGGGGCGGTGTATCCATTCCAGGTTTCAGCCTGCACTTTAAAGGAGCTATCCGTGGTGCTGAATCTATTTTGGTGCTAGGGGTCAGCACCGTGGATAGCTCCTTGAAAGTTCAGTCTAAGACGCAAAGTGGATACACCCACCGCCCCACTGTCATTAGAGCCACCGGCCTCCACCGATTGTGGAGCATGGTCTAGAGCGGGGGTGTTGAACTTTTTTCAGCCCACGGGCCAAATTCCATTTTGGAGAAGCTCTCGGGGGCCACATTCCAGTGGTGGGTGGAGCTGAAGGGAAAAAGGGCAGGGCCAAAAAAAATACCAGCATATTTTAGTTTAAAGCTCTTACTGCCAGTAACTAAGCCATAGGAAAGGCATTTCAACCTTTTAGAAGGGCGGGTGTACTGCACTAAAGCTAGGAAACCACAGAATGATTGGTGGCCTGGGAAAACCAGGTGTGGCCTTTGAGGACCCGAGGTAGGCTGGATTTGGCCCCCGGTCCTGAGGTTCCGCACCCCTGCTCTGCATTCAGCTGACACACCATTGCTCCATGTGAACCGACCAAAATACCAAGACTATTTTTACAGGTGAGTTCAAGACCTGTATTTTTATTTATTATTATTTATTATATTTATACCCCGCCTTTTTTCCTGCAAGGAACCCAAGGCGGCTTACATAATCCTCCTCCTCCTCCTCTCCATGTTATCCTCACAACAACCCTGTGAGGTAGGTGAGGCTGAGAGTCAGTGACTGGCCCAAAGTCACCCAGTGAGTTTCATGGCTGAGTGGGAACTAGAACCCGGGATCTCCCGAGTCCCAGGCCAACACTCTCACCACTACGCCACACTGGCTTACACAAGCACTTGGCTCCTGACTTGTGGGTTTTGGTGTTTTTAGGTTAGGTTATTATTGTTGTATTTCACCTGTTTTAGAGCGCATCTAGGGGGCTATAGGATATTTCGGATTCCAAGATCTGAGGTCGGAAACAGAGCTCCGACCTCGAAGCTGAGTATCCAAGTTTCAATCCCCCCCCCCCCCAGCCAGCACGGAAAGAACCACACCGGCTGCTTCTCTGAGGTTAGAAAATCGACCTCGGAGAGGGGGTAAAGGGGGAGGGGAGGGGGTGGAGAGGGGAGGAGACTGGGACTGCCAGGATATGAGCTATCCTGATGGCGCTCCAGCCTCCTTCCCACCCCCTCCAAGACGGCAGAAAACAGCAATCTAGCTGGACTGCAGGGCGGGAGGTGCAGAGAGGAGATCGCCTCCGCCCTCCTCCCACTCTGCGCTGGATGCTTGTAAACCTCAAAGTTCAGAGGCTTATGAGCATCCAGGGCACAACAGATGAGAGTTAGGATTAGGCCCTCCTCCAAGGGGCGTTGTGTGGTGGAGGTGACAAACCTGGTGGCTTAATCAGTGCAAGGCACGCTTCAGCTCTGCTCGTGCCCCAGGAAAGCAGACAGTCTGGGAACCATTGCTGTGTGGCTTACCTCTGCCACAACAGACAGTCGCTCAGCCTCTGCGTGTGTCTGCGTGCGTGTGTGTGTGTGTGTGTGCGTGCGCACGTGCTGTGAGAGAGAAATTTAAAATTAACAGATGGGAGGCTCTTGCTCGTCATTCTGTCCCCTCCCACCCTCCGCCATCCCCCTAGAAACTACTCAGTCTGATTTCCTGCTGAAATGCAATTTATAATCCTCAGGAGGCATGTATTTTCCCTCGGCTACACAAACCCGTTAATATTAATCAAACGTCTGTTTAGTTACTGTGGTGTGTATTGTTTTGCCTGCATGAGGCATCCGCAGGCCCTTCCTGGTTTACTCTGGGACATGGCAGGGACTCTGCGTCACCAAGACCAAGCTATGAAGCAAAGGTTTACGGAGGCTTGTTGCAACCAAAAGCGACATTTTCTACACAAGACTTATCAGACTTATTTGAGGGTAGAACTAGACCAGATGTGCAAAAATTTTGTCGGGGGGGGGGAAACACACACACAGACACATTATAAAATAATAGTTACCATATTATCAATCAATAAAATCAGTGATCCAATAGTAATTAATAATCCAACAAAGTGTCAAAAGCAACAGCAACAAAAGATCATTTGCTGACATTCGGTGACGTTATCACATCAAACACTTCGTTATGACGGATGATGCCATTCCATTCATGGCATGATCCCCAACTGGATGAGATCGCCCATGTGACTAGCTGAGGAAGGAGGAAGTGGCAGTAGCCAAGGGGGGAACTGGCACCGGGGGCGGGGGAGAGAAATATATTCAGGACACCCCTTCTTAAAACTACACGGTGGCCATGTGAATCCTTTGTTTATACATTGAAACTGTTTTAGTCCTTACCCTTTTGTTGTCAGCCTGGGCTGTGGTAGAACTGAGCAATCACTGCTTGGCTGGTGTTCCCTGGGCCAAAATTGAATTTCTCCGATATCTTTTTAAACGTTTTCCCATAGTCGTAAGACACATAGACCTAGGATGGAAAGATGCTAATGTTACAAACCATGAAGAAGGTTGGTTCCTCAAGCCATCCTGGAGTTGCTTTTTAAAAACAGGGAAGTTGCCCTTCTTTAAAGGGCAGGAGGCAGGAAAGGAGCTGCCATGGCGCTGCACTAGGTTTCCGCTGAACAGGGCTGTGGGAGCTACCTGTCTGCCTTAAGAGGAGGAACAAGAGAGCTTCTCATTATTACTCAGGAAAACATGCAAACTATGGCAGTTGCTCATCATGGCAGCAAGCAAAAAGTGGAAAGGGACGAGAGGGCAGCAGGGAAGAACCCTGCTTTTTTTTTTTTTTCTTAACTTGGTTTAAGTGCAAAACGAAGACGCAACATTAATCGGCATTAAGAAACAATTTGGTCAGAATTTGATTCACTATAATATTTTTCTCCCTAAAAATGAAAGATGAAAAAAAAAAACACCCCAAAACAAAACATCCACGTGTATACTTACATCGCTTAACTTGGGGCCCAGTAAGGCTAAGCTATCCCGGGCCAAAGCTACAATCACGTTGCTCTTCTCTCCAGCCCAGTGTACCACCATCTGGTTGTGCGAATCATTCAGGACTAACCTGGAGAAGGAAGGAAGAGTACTAATTAAATAAATACACCAACTGGAAATTATGGGAGTTACAGTCACAACACATCTGGAGGTCATCAGGTGAGCGATGCAGCATTGGGAGAGAATTAGTAGTAGTAGTAGTAGTAGTAGTAGTAGTAGTGGTGGTGTAGTACTAGTATATCTCGTCTTTTTTCCTCTTGCGAGGAACCCAAAGAACATGGTCCTCCTCCTCTCCATTTCATTCTCACAACAACCCTATGAGGTAGGTTAGGCTGAGAGTCAGTGACTGGCCCAAAGTCACCCAGTGAGCTTCATGGCCGAGTGGGGACTAGAACCCGGATCTCCCAAGTCCCAGTCCAACACTCTCACCACTACGCCACACTGGCTCTGAATGTGATCAATGCAGCATTGGGAGAGAGAAACATGGACCCTTGTCCATGTAAAGCTTGCTTCTTGCTTCTCTGTGAGAGAAATGAATAGGAGACGCTTTTGTTTATTTATTCGTTTACTTTACTGGTTATTTAAGACAGCAGTCCTAGGCTCACAGGAAGAACAGCTGAAGGGATCCTGCGGGTCTCCCGTGGAGAGGGAGGTTCCATGAGTGTAGAGCAATGTTCTCCAACCTTGGGGCCCCCAGATGTTTTTGGCCTATAACTCCCAGCATGCCCCAGCCAGCCTAGCTGGCTGGGGCATGCTGGGAGTTGTAGGCCAAAAACATCTGGGGGCCCAAGGTTGGAGAACACTGGTGTAGAGCTAGGTACGGGGGAGCTCCACAATGCGGGGGCTCCCCATCCAGCCCACCAGCTCCTTCCCCAAACCCGCCCCATTTTCCTGGAGGAGGATCAAGTACTCCACCTTGGAGGAAAGGGTGGGATATAACTGTAAGCAAAAAATTGCACGGAATAATATGGTTCACAAAGGAAAAACATCATCTGGCATTCTACCACAAGCTTTTGTTTCCTGGGATTTAAAAAAACCCCAGAAGAACTGGCTTCTCCGTGCTCCATCATCACTCCACTTCCTCAAGTCTCTGGCTCCCGTCCACTCCATTCCCGCTACTCCTTCGTCAACAGTTCCGCATCATAAGACAGAGACAATCTCCCACAAGGCAAGCTGGCTTGTTCCATCATGTGGAAGGAGACATCCAAAGAAGGCACTCTTGACTGAGACAAGGGAACGCTAGCTAGCAACCCGGCTTCCCTGAAGGATTACACATTTCCAACCTCACCCTGGCCAGAAACCCCTCACTTACCACTTAATTCCTCTTTCATTAAAAACCCACAGCTGAACCACCTACGCTCTTTAGAAGTGGCTCAAGTATTAATGCATGTTAAACACTCCAAACATTACGAACAAAAATCAAAGTTAAACAGCTTTCAGGAAGAGCTACGCCGCAGCTCGTGGTTGTGAGAACAAGCCCACAGGGAACAGCCTTGCCTCTTCGGGTTACATCAAGACAAGCAAAACCCCACGGAGAGTCTTTTGATGCTCAGCCTTGATCTCATCAGAAAGCTGCAATCAAGGCATAATGAGAACTGAAGTTTAGCTTCAAATGGCGCTTCCGAGTTCTAGGCCTTACTGACAGATTAAAAATGAACAGAACGTCAAGTCCGGATAGTATCCACCCAAGACGTCTTAAAGAGCTGAAATGTGAAAGTGAGGATCTTCAATAATATGTAACTTGTCCCCAGGTCCGCCTCCATATAAGAGGGCTGGAAAGCAGCCAATGTAAGAACCGGGTTTTTGGTGTGTGTGCGCGTGTGTGTTTTAGAAGTCCTGTCTTTTGTTCCCATCCAATGATGTGACACAGATCACCAGAGTGATCATAAAGCTTAGCTAGGTTTGCATGGGAGAAGGCAGTTCTTGGAGTATCCTGGTCCTACAACAATGTCATCTAAGGCTTAGAGGACACCCCAGCCAGGAAGCTAGACAAGAACTTTGTCTTGCTCAAACAAGAACATAACAGCAACATTAACCTCTAGATTCCACCAAAGTACAATTAAGTCCAGTTCCACCTGGTGACTAAACTGTATGATGACGATATCCACACAGCCATTTCTGGCTTAAAATCTTAACACCAGTGTTTTAAATTGACCCAGAAAACAAATAGGTAACCACTGTAGCTGGAACAAGGTCAGAGTTATATGCTCCAGTCAGCTGGCCTCACACAGCCCATCCACGGAGCACAGCTTGAACCAACTGGAGCTTCTAAAATGGTTTTAAAGGCAGCTCCAGGTAGAAAGTATTGCAGTAGTCTAGCCTGGAGTTAACTGGGGATTGAACAGCTGATGCTAGGTTCATTTTCTGGAGCGGATAAAAGGCACTTCCGGCCACTGCTACTGCTTGTTCATCTAAAGCAGAGGTGCACAACCTGTTTTGCCCAAGAGCCAAATCCAGTTATGCAGGAGGGGTTCTGGGTGCCACACACAAACTCAAACATGTGTACACACACACACAAATACACTGGGGTGGGGGAAGACAGACACACACGCACGCACGCACACACACACACACTGCCCAATTCAGGTGGATTTGAAGTTGCTGAGGAAGGGGAAGGGCTGCAGCTGCCTCCCCGCCCCAGAGCGCTGGACACAATCACTGCATATCCCTGAACTGTCCTCAGAGATCAGAAATAAGAAAGGGATAGGAAGCGTACCATGGCAGCAGATGGGAGTCTGGCAGCACGCTACATGTGGCCCACGGGCTGCACTTCTCGCACCCCTGATCTAGGAAAAGCTATGTACTTGCTCCTTTCAGGAGAGTGCGACTAGGACAGGCTGTACAGGTTGCCAGAAGCCCTAACAGGATATATTATTGCTTTACAGTTGTTAACATTTTACACGTTTATATAAATAAATGTAACTTCGTCTGTCAGCAAATGAAGAAGAAAAATACTATGGCTCTATCTAATGGCACTGTCACTTATACATAATGGCTGTAACAGGAAGATTACTTCTGAACTCAATAATACTGATTTCCCACATTTTATGGACCAAAAACTACTTCTTACAGAACATTACACTCTGTAGCAACAGTACCTTTCCTTTGTACACAACCTATATTTGGTGTGACTTTAGTAAAATAAAACATGTCATCCACGGAATCACCGGGCACCATTTTGTTCTTTAAGTAACTCCACTTACCAAGAATGTGAGTAGCCCACCACTGAAATTTATGTCCCAACTAAAAAAAACTGGCACAGTCCCATGTTTGTATCATGGACAGCATTTGTTGAGAGACTAATATTTCTGTCATGCCTTGATTAAGTTTTAGCGTGACCCAGACAATTTATGTATTGCATTTCATAGAATCACCAGTTTGGAAAGAACCTGAAAAATCATCTAGTCCAATCCCTTGCTGATGCAGGAAATCTTCTGCTACACCATCCCTGACAAGTAGCCATCCAGCCTAAGAACATAGGAACATAGGAAGAGCCCTGCTGGATCAGAACAAGGGTCCATCTAGTCCAGTATTCTGATCACACAGTGGCCAACCAGCTGCCCACGGGATCCCACAAGCAGGACACTGTCTGCAACAGCACCCTCCTGCCCAAGGCTGTCTCCCTTCCAAGCACTGCGCAGACTGAGACCTGCTTAGCTTCGGCCAAGTTTGCTGCATCGCATGCTATCTCTGGGACCTGGGAGATTTGTACGTCATCCGTCTTCCAAGGAGTTTCATAGATTTCATAGACCCTAAGAGTTGGAAGGAGCCTACAAGGCTATCGAGTCCAACCCCCTGCTCAATGCAGGAAACTAGAGGAGGGGTCTCCCATCCAAGTGATAACCAGGCCTGACCCTGCTTAGCTTTCCACGCTCAGACAAGCTGAGCCAGCTCAGAGCAATGTTTTAACCTCAGGACCCTCTCCTAGGCCGAGAACGAGTGACTTGCCAAGGCCAGACGATGAGCTTAACAACTGAACTTTGGGTTCCCACACCCACGCTCTGCGGCACTGTAGCCACTAGGCCTGCCGCCACACTGGCCCTTGGTGTGAAAGGACTTAACCTTGAAGGCCAGCACACAGAAGCAGCTTTATCAGCTAAAAAACAGGAAGGCCTCTAAATGTAAGAAACTGACAACAACCTGAGGATGGGGGAAAACCTTGTAATGTTTGGGAACAAGCAAGAAATGTTTTGAGAACAGGGCGAGGGTGGAACTGTGTCCCACTGTAGCCCCGGGGGGGGGGGGGGGACGACTTTTAAAGAGAAAAGTAGGATACAGTTACTGAGGCTGCAAGCCCAGCATGGGAAAGGGAACAGAAGATGAGCTCCCGAAGTATCCCGCTGCCTCTTATGCTGTTTTTTCACCGAAAATTACCGCCACCCCTCTCCAGTTCTGCTACTTTAAACCTCCACTCCTGGAAAAATCTATGCGTCCCTGTGGGCAACTTGTGCTGCCCCCCCAGATGTTGCTGGACTACAACTCCCATCAGCCCCAGGAAGCATAGCCAGTAGTCAAGAATGATGGGAACTGCAGTCCAACAAGTTGCCCATCCCTGCAGTATATCTTTTTCCCAGAGCAGAGGAGGTAAACAGTATTGGCTGTAATCTTTCTGCACAAATATATTTTTTTAAAGCTAGGCCTGATTATACTTTCCAATTGGTTGCTTATATTTGCCTGATTAACGCCAGCCATTCTGGGAAAATTAGGTGTCCTAAGAGTCCTGGTTCCTGTAACATGACATAGAGGCATCACAGACACTGGACGCATGCACGCACGCACACGAAAGAGACCTCCCTGCCTGCCTGCCATGGCCACAAAGGAGAAAAGACACACACACACACACACACACACCAGCAGTCAGTAGTAGGGAAGCCACTCTGAAAAGCGGAGGGAACAGGGCTCACAGAATAGAGCCAGCAAGTCTATTTAGAACTTTGAAGAGGAAAAGGAGCTTTTTTCTGAGCATTCTCCACTTTCACTCCTAATCAAGCCTAGGGGAGTTTGCTCTTTACTATCTGGGAGGGGCAGAGTTCTGGCTATCCTTTGGGTAACATGCAGGGAACTCCACCCCAAAATTCTAAGCTTAAACAGCTTATCAAGAAGATACTTGGCAGATTCCCATGAAATGTACTTAAGCACATTGGGTGGGGAAGTTGGCAGCACAAACAGGAGAGGAGCAATCCAGGTACGTAACCCTGCTATTGCGACCATTAAGGGGCAACATATAAGTCAGACTTCTCCGAGCCACCACCCTCCAGATGTGTTGGACTACAAGTCACAACACACCCAGCCAGCAGGATCAGGCTGAGCTGGTTGGGGGTGATGGGAGTTGTAATCCAATACATTGACGGGCGCTAGGTTGGGGAAGGCTGCCTTTTCTCCCTTACCAACCTGCCCAGTCACAGAGGTCATGGGAGGACATTCTCCTGGTGGTTCCATGTGGACCTATGGCCTGATCGGAGCCTGCCTGGAGAAGGGCCTTCAATGTGGCAGCTCCACTTCTGTGGAACTCCCTGCCTCTGGAGGTCAGGCAGCCTCGACACTGACCGGTCACGGTTTTGATGATATCTTGTTTTCAATGCATTGCTTTTATTCTTTTATCTGTTTCTATCTTTTTATTGTTCACCGCTCCGGAAACTGCATAGATATGGAGCTTAACACAAATACTATAAATAAGTAATAAATAAGTCATTCATTATGAGATCAAGAGGAACAGGATTCCAGAAAGTTCTACTCTGGAGGTTTATATCAAGCACCTGCTCTAGAGCAGGGCTCTCCAACCTTGGGTCCCCAGATGTTGCTGGACCACAGCTCCCAGAATCCTTTGCCATTAGCCATGCTGGCTGGGTATGCTTGGAGCTGTAGGCCAGCAACATCTGGGGACCCAAGGCTAGAGAGCCCTGCTCTAGAGGGACAAACTCCAGTTCCAGAGGAAGAGGCTCCCATGAAGTGATTTCCTCTAGTGTTGCAGAGCCTCCTGGGTCCCAACCTGGCCTTCCAATGGGTTGGTAAAACTACATAAACTCTTACAACCCAGTTCAACCCCAGTACCGCACATTCTATTGGCAACCCTGCATCCAGCAAGCCGCTAAACTCTTCCCCATTTACCTTGCCTTGCCTTTGCCAACCCTTGTTTCCTATCACCACATCTTGCCAACACCCAGCCATGTTACTGAGCGGCCACTTCGGAAACAGACCTCTGCTTCCACTCATAAGAACTCAAGAACGTAGGAAAAGCCCAGCTCAATCAAGCCAAAAGGTCCATTGGACTAGCAATGCATTCTGGCCAACCAGCTGTGTCTGGGAAGCAGGACCTGAAGGTAACAGCTAGAGACATGATGTTTCTGGAAATTTTGAAGCCATGGATGAAAAAAATGGGCTTTTCTGGGGAGTTTTTTTTTGGGGGGGGGGACACGGAAATTTGGGAAAACTGAAAACTAGATAGATAGATAGATAGATAGATAGATAGATTATGTACTCTTTACAGATCTAAAGTCACTTTGTTACTTTAGGATAGCCTTTCCCAACCTCCTCCAGACATTTTGGACCTCAGCAGCCATCAGCCTCAGGCAGTGTGGCCAGTGGTCAGGAATGCTGGGCACTGTAGTCCAAAACATCTGGAAGGCACCAGGTTGGAGAAGGCTGCTTTAGGAATACAAACTAGGCAAATATAACAGCGTGCATTAAAAATAAATCCATCTGGAGTGCAAATATTGTTGCAGGACTAAAACCTCCATAGGCCTTACACCAAAGATGCAGGCAAGTGCAATTCTCCAAGGAAATCACGGCTGTTTCCCAGAAACTGCAGACCGCGGGCCCTTTCGGTAAGGAGTGTGTATTTAGGGAGGGAGGAACCGGGCATCGTGACCGGCTTCACCCAGGTGACATCATTATCTTAGAACAATCCCATTTCCAGTTCCCAGTTACTGTGAAACCCATAATCTTCTCCCAGATGTAGGTACACTGACCTCAAATTGCATGTGCGCACAATCTGTTTAAAAAACTTGGAATGCTCCCAATTTTGGGGAAATCCAACTTTTTCTCCATCAGCAACAAACACCCACCCCTCCCCGTTCTGTTTTCGGTTTCCAGGCTGTTGCTGTTCTGCCTCTTTATAATCTTGCAAAACAAGGACTTCGCTGGGCCCTGGAGATCTGTAACAACAGAGGGTAAGGTGCTCTCCCCTAAGTAGCTGGTCTAACAGAAGCTGCATACTGGCAACACTACTGGTTGTGTGATTTTTTTTTGGAGCCGTTCGTTTCTCAATCTTTAAATACATGCAGGACCTGCAACCAAATGCTGCAGTGTCAAGTGCTCCTGTTCCAGCCAGCCATGCCCTTTTCCATGATATTCCATTCCATACCCCTCCCCCCCTTTTGTTTGTCCCCCACTACAGTCAGCATCCATGCCCACTGAACATGCTCAGTCCTCACTGAATTAATTTGGGAGGGGTTGGAGTGCCCCTGCCCCATTTTTCTAAAGATTTTCTGTACTTCTGAGGACCTCTGGGTCCCCCCCTCCCCAAGCCTGCTAATGCCTCTGTCTCGTGCATGGATGGTGCCTTTTTGGCTACACAGGGAGCAGCACTTGGAGAACTGAGTTCACTATTAGTATATAGCAGTGTTCACCAACCTTGGGTCCCAAGATGTTTTTGGCCTACAACTCCCAGCATGTTTTCCCTCTCTCTTCCCACAGTATGTAGTTGTAATCTTGCCAGATTAAGTTCCTCAAATGGCATCATTTATTTTAAGAGCTAATTTCCCCCCAAAAATCAGATTTTGTTTAATCAGAGTGCACAGCCATGGCTGTTGCTTAATAAATTCCACTTAACGAGGAAGTATTTTCATCTCTGCAGAGTGATTACCGTAAGTGCATCCAGCCCTTTGCAGGTGACCTTTTTGTGCAATGAAGGAGCAGCTGTTATATGCCTCCATCGTAGGCATCCAGACACCAGTGCCCAAGATATCGCTTCTTTTGCACGGATGAGGCTTCTTCCAGATACTGAAAATTGCAGCGTTTTGTGGCTAAGAAAATATGGGTGTGTGTGGCATAAGCTTTTGTGGGCCACAGTCCACCTTGCCAGCCACAGAAAAAGCCCGTGCTGCCATGGTTGCCATGTCACAACTGGGAGATTATTCTGTACTGGATTTTAATTATTATTTGCTGCTTTCTGCATTCTCTTTTCCAAACAGAAAGGTGAGATACGATATTTTCAATAAATAAATACAGTAATACCTTGGATTGCAAGCATAATTTGTTCCGGAAACGTGCTTGTAATCCAAAGCACTCGTATATCAAAGCGAAATTCCCCATAAGAAATTTGTACACATTTTTAATTTAAGCTGCAATAAAGAATGATAGTGTAAAATCTTCATTTTTCTTGACCGTACTACAGTACTTGTATTGCAAGACGTCGCTTGTTTATCAAGTTAAAATTTATTTTAAAATTTTGCTTGTCTTGCAAAACACTTGCAGACCAAGTTACTTGCAATCCAAGGTTTTACTGTAACAACCATTGTGCTAGAACAGACTAGTGTTCTCCAACCTTGGGTCCCCAGATGTTTTTGGCCTACAACTCCCAGCATGCCCCAGGCTGGGGTATGCTGGGAGATGTAGGCCAAAAACATCTTGGGGACCCAAGGTTGGAGAACACTGTGCTAGAAGCTAGCCAGTTTTCCTTCAGAATAGTATACATCACGGTTTCATTTTCAACATGCCAAGCTTTGCCATTCCCTTTTTCCAAGGCCTTAATTTCCATCCCCTCCTCCGTCCCCCATAAACGTTTGTAACACCCGTCTGGGCAGCCTCTTACTAGCTGAGTCATACGGTCCACCCAGACCCATCCAGTTTTTATTTCCTTATGTGTTTGCAAGCCACACACCTTTCATCCAGGCTGCAAGTATACATGTGTGTGTGTGTGTGTGTGTATATATATATATATATATATATATATGGGGGGGGGTGTCTATACATACACTGCACACGCATTGCAACAGTATGATAGACAGCACTCAAAACCTTCCCAACGTAATGACGCCTCTACTCCCACGCCGATATTTTTACTTGGCTCCCAGTGGATTCAGCATGCCTGCGGTGCTTTCGGGCGTTCATTCAGCTGTTAATTAATCATCTCGCTTGTGACTCAGATAATGCAGTTGGACCCAGGTGCCCCCGAGAACAACTTTCTTAATGGAGCCGCCCATAAGCAGTAAATACGTAAGAGTTGGCAGCAGGTGTTTGGCTGCAGGTGATGTCAACACTGCGCTGAAAAAAGCACGCAGCAGAAAGAATTGTTCGGCTCATCCCTTGCTTCTCCGAGCAGTCGGGATCCGTTCCACTACGGGATCAGCTTCTTTGCGAGGAGGAGTATCTGCCCACTGGCGGATTATACAGGTGTCGGATTATACAGGTGGAGCAGGTGGAAAGCAAGCGGTTTCCTAAGACAACGGCATTAACAGCGGCATCAGTCCCACCTATCCACAAGCAACAGCATACCCCCGCAGCTCCTGAGGGCCGCCTCTGGCCAACTTTATCTTCTCTGTCTTCTGCCTATGTTCAAGTGGGGAAAGTGATCCTTTCAGCCCCCATCCAGTGAGCCAGGTGGGTGTGAAGCTCATTCTCCAACGGCTTGGAGTAGCTGCTAGCCATCAAAGGCCATGAAATCAGGGCCCTATCATCCATCATCAACAGGGCTGTACATGTTGCCCCTTGGCCTCCTGGTCATGGGATATTCAGGCCAAAATTGTGCTGCAAACTCTCAGTCTCAGCATCCCCCCTGGCCCTGGTTGCAAAGCGCACTGCCCAGCATCTGCGGCTCCCTCTATCGCCCCGTGGCATTCCGCTGCAGCACCCTTCCGCCATTGCGGTGCTTTCTGGATATTTTGGCCTGCAACTCCATCTGCGTCAGCCAGCATAGCCAATGGTCAAGGATGATGGGAGTTGTCGTACCAAAATGTCTGGAGGGCACCGAGTTGGACAGCTATCAGTCATCCTGCTTGCATCTCCTAGCTCTTTCCCCTTCTACGGAGATTCCAGAGCGCCGATTTAGTACTCAGCATTTCTACGATGCTTTAAGAATGCTCAAAGCATTTCACTTACAGTAATACCTTGGATTGCAAGTAACTTGGTTTGAGAGCGTTTTGCAAGACAAGCAAATTTTTAAATATTTATTTATTTATTTATTGACTTGATATACAAGCGACGTCTTACAATACAAGTACTGTAGTACGGCTTAAATTAAAAATCTCTGTACAAATTTTTTTGGGGGGGGATTTCATTTTGATATAAGAGTGTTTTGGATTACAAGCACTGTTTCCGGAACGAATTATGCTCTCAATCCAAGGCATGACTGTACCTTATTTTCCGCAACCCTTACTACAATCCTGCAAGGTAGGCCAGTATCATTATCCTCATACTGCTGGTGGGGCGGGGGCTGAGTCAGAGTGGCTGCATGGGTTCAGGGCAGAGGCGAGCTCTGGACTGCAGTCTTCCTGGTTCACAAGCCAGTGGCTTAGCGAAAACATGGCACATTCTTTCAAAATGATGTGTACCAAGGCTGGAGAACATGTGGCCCTCCAGATGTTGCTGGATTGCAACTCCCATCAGCCCCAGCCAACATAGAGCTAGTGAGGCATAGTGGTGAGTGTCAGACTGGGACTCGGGAGATCCGGGTTCTAGTCCCCAGCTTGGCCGTGAAACTCACTGGGTGACTTTGGGCCAGTCACTGCCTCTCAGCCTAACCTACCTCACAGGGTTGTTGTGAGGATAAAATGGAGAGGAGGATTATGTACCGGTAAGTCGCCTTGGGTTCCTTGCAGGAAAAAAGGCGGGGTATAAATATGATAAATAAATAAAAATAAAATAAATAGCCAATGGTGAGGGATGAGAGAGGTTGCAGTCCAACATCATTTGGGGGCTGCACATTTCCCATCCCTGATATAGTGCAATGATGCAAACCTACTTTATTTTCTGGAAAGGGGCAATTTCACTGTTAAAAAGTTAGAAGAGACTTTAAGTTGCAGATGGAAGAAGGTAGTGTCTGCTCATTCAGGATGTGGGCAGGAATTCTTTGCATATCACAAAACCAAGCAGTGAAGATAAAGTCTTCTGAAACATGCTCTGCAACCCAGTAAGAAACTGGAAAAGAATGAAAGCCTCTAGCAGCACGCCACAAGATAACAGCCCTTTTGAACTCAGGATCCACTTTCACAATCTCAACGTGATGCAAAACCCAATAAACAGCTAAACTGAGTTTCTTTTTGTAATGCGTCAATAAAATTTGGCTTCCTGACATTGTTTACCCCCCACAGACTATGATGGGCAAATTATGTCTTAATCCTAATAGTGCTGAAGACTCTTGGTTTATTTGAGTCGTAAAAATCATGTACCGTAAATAGTTATTTGCCTGAATAAGGCCTGGTCTACACATGCAGCACATTGAGATGGAAAGGGCCTGAGGGGGCTAGAATGGACTGTTACTGCTTCACATTGCTGGGGGGGGGGGGGGGGGAGAGACCATTTCTTAATGCTGCCCCATATTAAAATCTCCCTGCAATTTTTAAACATAACAAAACCATAGCACATCAGAAATTATCAATCCCAGACTGCTAGTTTTCTACTGGCAGTGAGCTTTGCCACATAGGAAGCATTAAAAAAAAAACACCCACACAGGTGATCTACTACCGGTTTAAGTGGTACAGTCCATTCAACTATTTCAGGACTCTACCATCTCATTCCCTGCTCAAGGGAGGTTCTGAGGAAGGACACAAGGAAGAGGATCTTCTCAGTGGAGGCCCCTCCAATTATGGAACACTCTCACCAGTGAGGTCCAGCTGGCGTCATTGTCATCTTTGGGACACTGGATTAAGGCTTTCCTCTACTCTCAGGAATTTGACATCGTATGATAAGCTTTTTAATGGACCCTGGGGGTGTTGCTGTTGATTGCGTAAAGTTGTTTTAC
This sequence comes from Shinisaurus crocodilurus, assembly GCA_021292165.1. NCBI lineage: Eukaryota > Metazoa > Chordata > Lepidosauria > Squamata > Shinisauridae > Shinisaurus > Shinisaurus crocodilurus. Next base: position 6,458,847 of record CM037884.1, on the reverse strand, counting down.
ATTTTTGTATGTAAATGATTTTACATTATATTATTTTATTGTATTTTTAGGGTTTATCTTTGTAAACTGCCCAAAGAGTTTTGACTACTGAGCAGTACAGAAATCTAATACATGAATGAGTGGATTTATTTTTATTTTATTTATTACATTTATACCCCACTTTTTTTCCTGCAAGGAACCCAAGGCGGCTTACATAATCCTCTCCATTTTATCCTCACAACAACCCTGTGAGGTAGGTTAGGCTGAGAGTCAGTGACTGGCCCAAAGTCATGGCCGAGCAGGGACTAGAACCCGTATCTCCTGAATCCCAGTCCAGCACTCTCACCACTAGGCCACACTGGCTCTGCTGCATGTGTAAGCCAGACCTAAGACCTCCAATGTGTCCAAACTGAAGGTGAATCTGTTTCCCCTTTTAGGCTTGTAACTTGCATAGACTTCTTTGCAAGGCTGCTTTAAAGGGGAGATACCGTATCTCAAACGCAGTGTGCGTGCTTTGCATGCAGAAAGTCCCAGGTTCAATTCCCAGCATCTCTAGCTCAAAGAGCCTCCGTCCGATAACAAAGACCTCTGCTTGAGACCTCAGAGAATAAATACTGGAAGATGGTCCAACAGTCCAACTCAGTACAGAGGCAGCTTCACAGACTGGAGAAAGGTATGGGCTGAACCACTCCCAGGCCATCCAAATTAAAGCGGTAATGTCATGGAGCTGTCAACCAATCTGTATAAGCCAGCAGCTGTGCTGGAATTAGGGTCCTTCGCCAGTTTTCCCCAGGCTATCAGAACAGAATTAATTCACATGCTGTCCAAAGTCTAAATACTGGTGGGGAAAATATGCCATTGCATAACAAATCCATCCTGAATCCAAACAACCGTGCTGCAGCTTTTCTCTTCTTGTTCAAAGAAGCGGGCAAAGCAGTGGAAGAGAACGGTCTCCTCAACGCAGGCCCCCACCTACCAAGTTCCAGCATGAAAGCAACTGAATCAGAGCTATCAGCATCCCCTTTCGTCTCAACAGCAGGACTTTAAGGGTCCACATAAGGGGGCGGGGGGTGTCAAGCCATACGTAAGTCTGCCCCAACTTGGTGCCCTCCAGATGTGTTGGACCAACCAGCATGGCCAATGATCAGGGATTATGGGAGTTGTAGTCCAAAACATTTGGAGTGCACCATGTTGCCTACTCCTGCCCTACTGTAGCCATGCCTAAGTAAATGTATCTGCAATAATTCAAATTCTTTCCCTGATTACCCCCAACCTCCATCTCCCTCCCCTACCTCTGTTAGCTAGAGTCTGTTTCTAGAATGCAAGCCCCTGGGGGCAGAGACCTGTCTTTGGAAAGCACCATATACATGGAATGCACTATAATAGTTGTAGCAGTACGGTAGTAGAAAAAACAAAATAAACCAGTGTTTTTTATTTCTACATTTTTCTATACTGGCCTTCAACAGAAATTGCCTGGACGGTTTACGTAAGATAGATAGATAGATAGATGTGGCTAATACAAATCAGAACAATCACTACCGTGATTTTATTATATTAAACGGTATATAAGTATTACAAATAAAGAAATAAACAATCATAAGGCTAAAATAACAATGCACCCAGGCAATAATCATCTTACCATTCTCCTCTGGTTTTCATCTCTACTAAAAAGTTGTACTTGTTTTCCTCTCCTGTTTCATTTTTAAATGGTTTTGAATTCCTTTAATTGTTCTTAACTGCATTACATGTTTGTAAGCCAACCTGATAATTTTAACCTTGTAGGGCCAAGCACAGCTCACTCAAATAAATACAATTCAAACTCTGGTCGCAAATCGGGATTTTCAAGGCCTCAGCCTTAATCATAGCAGACATGAATGCAGAAATAATGTTACACTGTTATGCTTAAAGAAAGCCAGAATGAAAGATTCACACGAGAGGAGGAATGAGGAACATTATAAGCCTACAGCGTGTTCCCATTCTCCAAATCACAGTCTGTAGATCAGGATCGTTATGTCTGTTCCGGACAGGAGAGTTCCAAGCACACAGGGAAATTGCACGGGCTGAAGTCTAGGTCACACACAGATGGTCAGAACCTCACTTCATATAACGTCATCGTCACATAGGCGCAGAGGGAAGTTTAAACCTTGCAAAAGCAGCAAAGAGGTCCAAGTTCACCCCTTTAACCCACTCTCAAAGTCAATGCTTGCCATTCACTTCAATGGAGAGGAGGGGAAATGAAGAGTTGCGCTTCGGATCTTTTATTTATTTATTTATTTTATTTATACCCCGCCTTTTTTCCTTCTAAGAACCCAAGGCGGCTTACATAATCCTCCTCCTCCTCTCCATTTTATCCTCACAACAACCCTGTGAGGTAGGTGAGGCTGAGAATCAGTGACTGGCCCAAAGTCACCCAGCGAGTTTCATGGCCGAGCGGGGACTAGAACCCAGATCTCCCGAGTCCCAGTCCTGGCATTGCACCTGAGAGTAAGCTGTCCAAATGCCACAAGGAAAGCCATGGAGGAAAAAGGAGAGATTGCATCTGTGTTCAGAGTATACAGACCCACGGGGTTTGTTCAACAACCAAAGGATGCTGTCTTGTTGGGTTATTTCTCTGGCATGTCAGGGGACAGAGGTCCAGGTCTGGATGCACATAACGGGGGAAGATCGGTCATTCTCCTGGTGCTATCCCAGGTAAGCATCCCCAAAACACACATTGCAAATTACTGTTTTGAAACATAATCTCTCTCTCAGCCTTCCCCACAATGTGGTGCTCTCCACATGTGTTGGACTGCAAGTCCCATCATTCCCAGCCAGCATTGTATACTTAACCAAGAGCTGCTCTATCCATTGCAAAGCGAGTGATTAGATAGTTTGCAATGGAAAGCAGTATTGTGATTAGAGCAAGAAAACAGTTTGATTTAGAAAACACACACAAAAAACCAACTTTTAAACTTGTTTGCAAAGGCAGCTTCCTGAGGATAGTGAAAATTGATTTTTGCATTTGCTCTGAACCATAGTTAATTTTAACCTAATTTGCTGGCTTTGTCAACCATGGGCCTTTTCCAAGAACAATAAGAGCTTAACCTCCCAGTATTCCATTCACTGTATAGTGTGTTCCATTTGGCATCTCATGAAAATGGCTTGATTTAGGTGCTTTAAACATTAAACTTTTGCTTTGTTAGATAATGGTTTTTCTCAGGCCCCCCTTATGGCTGCTTAAGAATTAGTTATTATACAGAATTAGCGCTTTATAATCCTTATTTCATCATCCATTCTTGCTCTAGCCCTGCGGTGGTGATTTATTATTTTATACACCTCAGGAAACTGAGGCTTGAGTGGTAATGCTTTGGCCCAAGGCCACCCAGGAGATGGCAGCCAGGGCAGGATCAGACGACACTCCCAAATCCCTTCGAACAGCTGGATCCCACAAGAAGCAGACAGACCTTCAGTTATTTCCCCTGTTTTTATCTCTGGGCATCTGACTGCTTAAATAGCTAAGCGTTTTACCTTTGTCTGTAGCTCTCAGAGTGCATATTGTCCCAGGTAACAGGTAACAGGGCTAATGTAAAGATAATATGACTTTGTTAAACTGGCAGAAAACCCCTTTGTCCTTGAAAATCCTTTTCTTCCCTCTCTCTCCTATTCTCCCCCCCACACCCAGGTACCAACCTGATCCCCATTCCTGAACCTGTAATATTATATATCCCCAATTGGGCCAGTGGACAACATTGAGCCAAAGTTAAATGCTTCAGTACCATTGATGGTAGGTAGAGGCATAAATACGTGCTTAGCTCTTCTGCTGGAAGGAATGGGATTTGCAGCCCAATTCTGTGCATTTTTACTTACAAATAAAGAAGTACTGACCCAACAGGTGTTACTCCCAAATAAGTACGTCCAGGATTTCAGCCTTTGAAAGGGATTTAAGTTTTAGCTGGATCGGCTTTTTATTTGTGAATTAGCAAAACGGTTGTCATCGTAACTGGCAAGATGTGTATGTGTGCACAGAGGGGGGCTGTATATTGCAAGAATTGCGTGTGAATATGTGGCCCAATTATTTAAACCTTGGGTTCTTGTGAGTGATGCTCAGTCATTCCTGCTGCAAGTGGGAGCAGTTCAGCAACCTCTGGATGCACCGTATTCCTCTGGGGGGGGGGGAATATTTGGGTGTGTTTTAGGCCCTGCTCTCAGTCCACACAGGTTGACAGGGAGATCCAGCAGGCCTGACTAGAGCCTAGCATCTACAACACTTCCCAGAATCCTTTTCATCACATAGGGATTATCTATCAGTAAACAAGTATTCTATGGAAATATATATTGCCAGGAAGGAAAGGTATCCCAAATAAAAACAGTGAGTGGAGGCTGGGCAAATGAACATCACAGCTGGGAAGCCGTCACTGAGAATACCTATCTCCATGCATCCTTTGACATAAAAACATAAGAAGAGCCGTGTTGGATCAGACCAAGGGCCCATCTAGTCCAGCATTGTCTTCACACAGTGGCCAACCAGCTAGCCACAGGATCCCACCAGCAGGATATGAGTACAACAGCATGCTCCCACCCCATGTTCCCCAGTCACTGGTGTACATAGGCATACTGCCTCTGATACTGGAGGTAGCATGTAACAATGTGGTACAGCTGCAATGCTCTGGAGCTCTCCTCTGCATGCTTTTCAGCTGGGGGGAGAGTTGTTTGTAGCTGAAAAGTAGCGGGTGGGGGATGGGTCCTCTGGAAATGCCCCCCCCCCCATGCAAACACCTGCATTCACATTAACTGGTCTCGGCGCATAGTCTGAAGCACATGATGCAGTCATTTTGCTGAAGCTAAGCAGGTCCTGGCTCTGGACCATGCTTGGAGGGGGGAGACCACCAAGGAATCCCATGTAGCCCCCCTGAGTTCCACAATGAAGAAAGGTGGGATATAAATGTAAGGAATAAGAATATAGCCAATCAGGACTAGTAATTGTCAATGTCTGAGGGACTATAGCTCATTGGTAGAGCACCTCCTTTGCATGCAGAAGGCCCCAGGCTCAATCCACAAACATCTTAAGGTAGGGCTGGGAAAACACCTGCTTGCAACCCAGGAGAGCCACTGCCAGTCAGTGTTGACAATACCGGCCTAGACGGACCAAGGGTCTGTCTCAGTAGAAAGCAGCTTCCTATGTTCCTATGACCAATCTATGACCAAGGGCGTGGGGGATAACTTAGAAGTATGAACCCTCCTCTAGTGTCTGCATATGATCTTCAAAAGCCGTATGTATTTCAGTAGTGCACAATACAAAACTTCATCCAAACAGCCTAGGGCACAGGCAAAAACACTTGGATAACCAAACAGTTGATGTAACAGTGGCATTGTTGACACAGGATTATGCTGACATTTATACAGGCCAACCATGAATTTAGATAAGCAGAAAGAGGAAAGAAAGAAGAATCACAGTTTGTCTAACAAGAGTGCGTACTACATGAAAATGCAATCAGGATTATTTTTTGTTTTGTGTCTAAGAGGATGCCATCCTTTCCACATTTGTTTTGAGACATATTTATTTTTCAATATTATGTTTAAACCCATGTCTGTTACAAGTAATAACCTGACTGTGGGAAATGTTCTGTTTGAAAACACTTACTTGTAAAAATAAGCTTTATAATTCTGCTTGCATAATGGGTACATTGAGCTGTTCCCATTCCAAGGAAGCCATGGAGAAACAAAAGAAGGGCAGTTAACGGGGGGGGGGGGGGGAGACGACACCCACCAACCTAAACCCAGACTGCCACCTATCTATGGCTGCCCTCCTCCTGTTTTTGCTGACTTCCAGTGACTGCAAATATGAGAAGGGCTTGTAGGACCCCCCCCCAGCAGGCCAGAAAATGCGGCTGATGGATTGTGCTGACCTTGGAGGGTCACAAGTTGTCTTTGGGGGAAATTGGCAGTTCCAAGTCAAAGTGGATAAGCCATTCAGCAAAAGCAGGGAGGGAGTCATACCTATTCTGGTATGGGGTGGGAGTGTGTGGTTTCATCACGAGAGTAACCTATGATCAGGGCGATCACAGATTGTAAAATGACAGCAAACTGAGGAGCGTGCTGCAGGCCTGGCAAATTAACCCAAGATTTGCCATTACGTGCAAACTGGGTCAGCATATACTACTTGTTAATACAAGTATTTGCGAATACTGCTTACAAATACTCCTCCCATATGAGCCTACTTATCCACTCAGGCAGGAGAAAGCCTGCTTTGTATCCCACCACCATCAAAGGCATGGTTGGTGAGGATGTGAGAGAGGACCCTACCCACTGAAGTGCCCAGGCTGTGGAACTCCCTGCCTCAAGGAATTTCACTTAATGGCTTTTAGACGCCAAGAGAAAATTTATCTGTTCCAGCAGGCCTTTGGCCTCACTGGCTTATGAATGTCTATCCCCTCTGCTTTTAAAAGTTGGTGGCTGTTGCTTTGATCTGATGCAACCTCTGCATTTTCCTGTTTTCATATTTATATGGCTCTTTTAAAAAAAATAAAAAATGGTTCCTGATGTTAGCCATCTTGGGTATCTCGGAAACAAGACAGAAAGGCGGGATGTAAGTATTTTGGATAAACAAATACCGGTAATAAATACGACACATTGAATTAACTAGTCCAAAATGGCATGTGCCTTCAATACAAGGCCATCTTTCAAGTTATTTCATGGGAAGAAGAGCCAAACAACCATGATTTGGATAAGTCTGGGAACATCTTTCAGCAGGCAGAAAGCATGCTGCGCTCTAAATGCTCCTTTCTCTGTCTCCTAAAAATAGTGGTTGCCATTTCTGAAAATGGATACAGCGGCCTATTAGAAATGCAAGTACGGTAACTCTTTGATTTCAGCATGGATAAGAATTCTTTTTCCACAAAGCTGTTTCACTCCTTCTCTTTCCTAACACCCCTTACAAGCCAACACCTTTTCTTCCTCTCTGCCCAACCACAATAAAAAGAAAAAAAGGCAGCTCCTCTATTAACTTTGTGTCGGGCATTAGAAGAAAAATATAACATCAAATGAGAAACAACGGGTGTTCTTCTACTGCGCTGGGCATTTTCATCAGGACCCAGCAGAACTGGGCAAAGGTAACAATGCTGGCAAACACCAGCTCTCTCCACTAAGCCAGAAGCACTAAGACACAAGCAAAGGGCTCTTTAACCCCTTCAACCAGAACCGCAAAAGAGGCTTTGCACACCCTTAGCTGCTCACTATTTGTGCCTTGTGCATGAGAGAGTGCACAGGTGAGGTGCATAATAAGGGCAAAGGGATCTACCAAGGCCTCTCCAGTGCAGAACAGGAGTCCTTTGCTCGCGTCTCAGCTTAAGAATGAATGCCTGATATATGTAGTGTGGAGGACCAATGGGATTAGGGGTTATGCTGGGCCCAGACCAAAAAAAAAAAAAAAAATCGCTAGAGGCCCAATTTGGTTCCCAGGCCTGTAGCTGCCCATTGCTACTGCATGAGGCGATCAAACTGCATCTATACCTGGTACGCAACCTGCTGCATCTGAGAGATCTGAAGTTCAGAGGGCACAATGAACAATGCTGTGTTATCCCCCTCACACCCCTTCTTCAGTCATATCATTCAACAAGGACCTGATCACTTCCAAGGGCTCAGTACACAATGCTCAGTGCTGTCCCAGGTTTGCAAACAAGCAGAATGGCAACATGCTTAGCACAAAGGATGCAGGAGTTGTTATGCTGGGGGTGAGTTGGACAGGGTGTTTCAGCTGCCCACACACTTGCTGAGTATCTTAGGTTATTCAGCAGTTGCTGTCTTTTTCTTATTTCTTATTTATTTATTTATTATATTTATACCCCACCTTTTTTCCTGCCAGGAACCCAAGGCTGACTTACATAATCCTCCTCCTCTCTATTTCATCCTCACAACAACCCTGTGAGGTAGGTTAGGCTGAGAGTCAGTGACTGGCCCAAAGTCACCCAGTGGGTTTCATGGCCGAGTGTGGACTAGAACCCGGATCTCCCGAGCCCAGGCAGTCCAACACATTACACCAGGACTTAAGAGTGGGTGGAAGAGTTCTCAGTAAACCAAAGCTAGTTCTGATGGCCCTAACAAAAGGGAGTAACCTGTGACTGAAACATGAAAGGCCTAGATCCGTCTTGTACAAAGCCACTCGCCTATGGTGAGGAAGAATCGTCTGCAGGCGACCAACAAAGGAAGTCTTGTAAAAGTTGGGGGGGGTGTCTTTCCACAGGTTAGAAATGTACAACCAACTCTATGTCACGATGTTCCTGGACTAGTAACTTATTTGCAAAGCTCGCCCAATTTGCAGAGCAAGAAGGAAAAAATCTGGATCCTAGCCTAAGCATTTTAAAAACTATGAAAAAAGGCAGGGTATATATCTATATCTATCAATGGCATGGGCCAAGGTTGCTCAATTGGCCCCCTGCCCAAAGAAGGACTGGAATGCTGCAGAACTCACTCCGCATTGTACTGTTTGTGGCATTGTACTGTTTGTGTGCCCGCGTGTTTGACGCTGAACGATTTGTTCACGGAACAAATTTCACTGAACGAAATGCACCGTCGGAGTCCTACATCAGATCGTCACGCTCGCTCTCCACAACTGAACCTGTGAGTCACCTGGGCTGCCTGCAACTTCCTCCCCCCCGCCCGCCCGCCCCAAAAGCAAGGAGAGAGATTGCTTCAGCGCTAGCAAAGGCAGATCCTGTTCATTTCGGAGTGGGGGGGGGGGGAGAAGGCAGGACAAGTGGAAGGGCGCCCACCACCCCATTCAAACCCGTGCACGGATCGCGGGAGGTGAAAGAAGAAATGTCGAATTTAGAACCGTTGCTTGCACATCTTTGCCTAACGACCACCGCGCCGGCCTGCGAGACTACAACAAAAGCTCCCTTTGCAAAGGGGGGAGGGGAGGGGAGGGGGGATGAAGGATGTTGCAAAGAAAATGCAAGGACTTTCCAACACTGCATGCCTCCTCCCCTCTTCAAATTCCGTGCGAACGATGCTCTTCAAAAAAAAAAAAAAAAGCCAAGCGAGCAAAAAGAAAATGGGGGGGGGGGTGTCTTGTGAAATTTAAGGGGGGTTGCAAAATTTAGAGGGGGGCATTCGCAAGAAGTGAGGGGGGGGGAGAGGATGCCAGGGGGCCGCGCCGCCAGGAGGGCGAGGGCGGAGGAGAGGCAGCCGCAGGCTCACCTGTCCATACACCTTCATGGGCTCCTGCTGCTCGCCTGCGCTCCTCCTGCTGCGCAGCTTCTCGCCCGGCGGCGGCTGCCCCGCTGTGCCATCGGGACCCGGCGCCTGCAGCACCGCGAAGCCCCGATCCTGGGGCCGGGAGGGGCCGGCGGCGTGCGAGAGCAGCGTCGTCCTCCTCCCGGCCGAGTCCGCCGGCCGAGGGCTCCAGGCGAGGAGCGCAAGCGGCAGCCAGAAAAGCAGCCAAGACGGACCCTTGCCGGGCTGCTCCCCGGCGCAGCTTCTCCTCGCTGTCGCCATGTTCCCTGCCCTCCCCTAATGTTGCTGCTGCTGTTGCTGCTGCTGCTGCTGAGCCGGCTCTGCAGCTTGCAACGTGGGGCGCCGCCGCCAGGAGAGAATGTGCAAGAAGAGGATGCACACGCACGCACACAAGCCGAGAGGAGGCGGCGGCAGAGAGATCCAGGCCAGCTGCACGCAGTTCTGCCCCGGCGCGCGCGATGGGCCCGAGGCAACCTTTGCACGGCGCGTGCCGCCGCCGCCGCCGCGCGCAGCTTGCTGTGCTTTTCCCCCCCCCTGTTGCTTTGCTTCCCTTCGGAGGGCGAAGAGGCAACCAGCAGCGCGCAGCTGCTGCCTCCCCTGCTTGCACCCGCCGGTTCCCGCCGGGGCGGGTGCGAGTCACGTGCGTGGACCGCGCTAAACGCGCGCACTTTTTTTTTTTCTTCTTCTCGCTTAACTTCTTTCCCTCTTCGACCTGCCCGAAGAAGTAGGGCAAGCCCTGGAAGCCAAAGGGGGCGCTTGTTGGCTTATTCTTTTTAATAAATAATACACCACCACCCCAAAATAAAAGAAAATCACCCTTTTTCAGCGCAGAAATGCAAGCTTTGCATTCTTTTTTAAAAAGGGGGGGGTTAAAGGTTCCTCGGTGTGGATTGCCACGGGAGTGTGTGCGCGCGCGCAGCGCGTGTGTGTTTTCTAGTGGCGCACTAGGTTTTGCAATAGGGCAGATGGTGAAACATGGAACGGACGCAAGGGGTCCTGTTTCATGGTTGGAGGGCATACGATGCAGCCACCTCTGCTGGCTCCAGGTTTTTTAGGGCCCTCGGGCATGATAACTCGCAGTGGCCCCCCTCCTTCTGTGAGTCTACCTTCCCGCTCCTGCCACCAGCTGCTCTTGCTCTTTCTCATTGTTGCTACAACCTGCTTGCTTCACAGGCAGAGGCAGTGAGCCAGTAGGCAGGGACATCTCCTCCTCCTCAGCGAAGGCAGGGGAACAAGCAGGTTGCAAAGGTGAAGAGGAGGAACAACCACAGGGGGCCCCTGCTAGGTGTGTGCCCTCGGCAGGCACCCAGCCATGCCTATCCTAGAGGGCAGCCCTGCTGGCATTGGTCAGTGTCTAGAGATGGACCAGATGGGAATCCTTGAGTTCTGTGATGGAAGAAAGCAGTGGGTTACAAATGAACTTACATAAATAAGAGGGAAGTTGGGGGAATGATTTGGGCCTCCCGGTATAGATCCACATTCTAATTATTGCACTCACTTCGGAGCTCTGCTTTGCTTTCTGCTAGCCAGCCCTGGTGTTATTATGCAGTAAGGGATGCTACCTTCAGCTGTCAAGATGTGTGTTTTGTATTCCCGGTGCTTTTAGAGCTAGTTGACACATGCCTGTTCATCACTGCATCACATCAAGTGTTACCTTTCACATCTGAATGAACCACTGCGGATCAAACACTGCAGAGAGAAACTCAATCATGACACCACTCATCTTTTCCTCAGGCCCCTGTTCCATCCATTCTGCCTCTCACTTTTGTAGTCCCTGCTTTGCACCAGCTTGGACCCCTGAATTTTTCAATATGTTCTCTCCTGTGCAGTTAGAATGTTTAGGGAACATTCTGTGATGTCACAACAGCTCAGCCAATGGGCAGCCCCCTAAGCAAGAGGCAGACAACAAACAACCATTTATTATTTAGTATTCATTTTTTTATTTATTATTGTATTTATATCCTGCCTTTTTTCCTGCAAGGAACCCAAGGCAACTTACATAATGCTCCTCTCCGTTTTATCCTCACAACAACCCTGTGAGGCAGATTAGGCTGAGAATCAGTGACTGCCCCAAAGTCACCCTCTGAGCTTCATGGCCCAGTGGGGACTAGAACCCAGACCTCCTGAGTCCCAGTCCAACACTAACCACTATACCACACTGGCTCTCATTTTATTTGTACCCTGCCTTTCTACCAAAAAAATAGCACACGAGGCAGCTTGAGACACCATTACTGTCCTGTAGGTTTTCCTTAACTTTGTTCTAATGCAAAATCTGGGCTTGTGGCTTGTGGGATCTATTTTGTTCTTTACTAGAACCCTGATGTCCACAAATCAGAGCCAGATGCAAAATTATCGGGGGGGAGTGGGGCACAATGGCATCAATTACCAACTGCACCCCAAGAGCCATACTCTGTATTTACAAACACAAACCTGTATCTGAGTTACCATAGATCAAGGAATCTAATACAGAACTCTCACCGTGGTCAGTGCAGAGCTGCACAAAAGCCTGCTCAAAGGCAACCAATTAATGCTCCCATTTTACAGGGGAGGAACACTGAGAAATAAGTGATTAGCAAAAGGCCAGCCATGGCAGAGTTGTTTTGGTGTTGTTGCTTACTTCCAGTTGTCCTTGTTAAATGAATGGGTCAGAAACCCTCCCCGAATTAACTGCAAATCATCCAGAGATATACCAGGAGATTCCAATCCGTCTTCTGTCCACCCCTGTTCTAATAGCTGGGTCGGTTGATTCTACAAGAACCAAATCTAGCAAACATTAGCAGCATCCCTTGGGTGGCCCAGCTCTCTCGAAGGCCATTGCAGTCTGCCACACGTCCTTAAAAGAAGGAGAGAGAAAAGGCCCACTGGATCTAATAAGGATCTCTGCACGATGTCTGCAGAGCAGCTCGGTCAGGCCCTCAATGCAAATGTGACGCAGGATGATGTATGATCATATACAACCAACTCTCCTCTAGCAACGAGAAGATGGATTTGCTGCCCTTTGAGGTCTTTCCCCATATCCTGGCTTTGTGTGATAGATAGAATGAAGCACTCTGCGTCTCCTAGTGTTAGAGCCAAGGAGAGCATGATTGCCTCCCACATGCAAGTCACGGAGATCCGTTACAGAATATTAATGCTATGTTAAATTCTCCGGTCCCCATCATCCCTGTTTCTACCATTCTCACCTAGAATTTCGACAATGCTCCCGGGGCCTGATCTTAATGCTGAGAGCAATGCCATGGAAAGCGAAAGCACTTCTGCTGAGCCCGCAAAGAAACGAGGCTCTCTCACACTCTCTCTTCCCAGTGTGCTACCTCAGGATATGTGCTTCGAGGGCCAAGGAAGGGAAGAGGGCTTACTGCTATGTCATACCTACTTGCAAGAGTGCTGTCTGAAGCTGCCTGTGTGTGTGTAGATAGAAGAGGTCGGGGTAGGAATGTCGGAGAAATCCGTGATGAATTCAAAGGCGTTTGGATTTCTATGAATCCGACCTGCAGATTCCTCAGTGGACCGGCTTTTTCCGGTCCAATGGACTTGCAGACCGTTTTTTCACGGGGGGGGGGGGGATTTGCGTTAATTTGCATTCACGCTAATCCACATTCGTGCTAATGCTCATTAGCACAAGTAGAACGAAATGCTGGTAAAAAATATATACCTGATTCCATCAATAGGCAAATAGAGTGAAAGACAGCAGACAATCTGTGAAACACAGACGGAACAGATTTAACTAAATCCATACATCCTGAGGTGGGGAATAGGTAGAAAGGAGCGGGAAGAAGTGGCTTCAAGTCTGGCGAGCGAGTGAAAGAGTGAGAAGCTTGTGGTTTTGGAGATCACTGGCAAGAAGCAGCCTCGGGCAGCTCCACAGGCATGCTGTTGCTTCAGGGGGACTGATGAAGCTTTAAAAAGATTCGCCCAGCCTGCTTCTCCCTGCTCAGCCTGTAAATGTGTAAATAGACACGTATTCATACAGGAGAATCCTGAGCCTCCAGTAATCTCACAAGGAAACTCACCCTGTATAAAGGCAATGTAATCAGGACTGTTTGCTACTCAGGGAAGTGGAGAGTGCAAAATCATGTACAATGTAATTTTTACTGGATGAAAACTGGTCTCCAGCAGACAGAAGTCTATGACCAGGTTCATATGTCACAAACAACCCACAGTTAACAAACCATTAACACGCATGGTTAACAAACCATTAATAAACTGTGGGTTGTTGATCATGAACTGGGAGCCAGCAAGCGTGCTAGCTCTCACCGGCTTCCTCACTCCAGCAAAGTTAAGCAACCCAGGGACATTCCATCCCTGGGTTGTTTATCGTGATGTCTGAACCTGGAATTGGAGGCTGTTGGGGAAGGAACAAACCAAACTTCTAACCTGATAAACCATGAGTTAACAACTCTGTGCTGTTCTTCCCCCAACGACCTCCAATTCCAGATTCAGACATCACAGTAAACAATCCAGGGATGGAGCATCCATAGGTTGTTTAACTCAGCAAGGGTGGTGGGGGCCCTAAATTTTCTCTGCTCCCCCCCAGTCCACCCCTGGCTACAGGCCTGCTGCCATGGCAGCCATTTTGTGGTGGTACCCAGGACATTTCCTCAAATTGCCAAATGTGCCCACAGGTCCAAAATGGTTGCCTACCCCTGGTTTAAACCCTGGATAGCCACGACGAGTGAACCGGGCCAATGTATCCTTGCATCGATTATCTTAAAGCCAAACCAGCTCCATTTTGGGGCTGATGTTCTTACCTGTTTCTGTTGTGGGCACACACCAGCTGTGGAATGAGATTCCCATAGAGGCTCACCTGGCACCTATGTTGTGCTCGTATTGACGCCAGGCATTTTTGTCTTTCAGTTTCTGTTGTTTTAAATCCCTTACTGTATTTTAAATCTTAGCACTGCTGCTAGGTTTTATTTAGGTCTTTATTTTTTTATACTGTAGTTTTAAACAGTTAAACTTTTATATTATACATTTTCATGTTTTATTTTATGGTTTAATTGTTGTAAACCACACAGAGAGCTTCGGCTGTTGGATGGTATAGAAATGTAATAAATAATAAATGCAATGAAATAAATACAGTCATGCCTTGGATTGAGAGCATAATTCGTTCCAGAAACGTGCTTGTAATCCAAAACACTCTTATATCAAAACAAAATCCCCCCAAAAAAATTTGTACAGAGATTTTTAATTTAAGCCGTACTACAGTACTTGTATTGCAAGACGTTGCTTGTATATCAAGTCAATAAATAAATAAATAAATATTTAAAAATTTGCTTGTCTTGCAAAACGCTCTCAAACCAAGTTACTTGCAATCCAAGGTATTACTGTACAGACATTTCACCAAGAGCGTGTGCCCAGTGGTTTCCTTTACATCTGTAAATCCAGTTCATATCCTCTTCTTCTTTTTTACTGATTGAGGAGAATGCAATTAGGTACCCTTTGACAGTCCTAACTCAATCAGCAGAAAACGTTTCTCCAGAGTATTAGGGGTCAGAGTGTTAAGGAGGGTATGAAATTGTTTCTGCTTACGAGATTTTTATGGTAGAAGCATCAATTGGAGAGCAGCGGGGAGTGGGGGAGAAATCCTGATCGCAGCAAGAATTTTCTCATTTGGATAATTTCCAATGTATAAGGGAAATTCTGAAATTGTTGTTCTCTTCACAGTGGAGTGAGAGCTTAATGTAATGTGTCCAAAGATGTTTAAGAGCCTTTCTACTCATTGCTCAAGTGGTGGAATTCTGGGCAGTACCACTTCAGATTATATGTCAGGGCTGGGGGAGAAGCGTGTAACATTTTTGAATGATCCCTCACTTTAAAAGCTCCCTGCTTGTACTAAACTAGCACATCAGAGATAAAAGTTTAGTGTAGCCCTCTCCCTGATGTTCTAGCTTGTTACATGCAGGGAACTTTTAGGGAAACATTCACACGTGCTCTATGTGGGGCTGCCCTGGAAGCTGGAGCTAGCTGTTGTCGGGAGCTGCCCCTTTTCAGCATGCAACTCCTTTGAGGAGGGAACGGCACTAGCTGCCTATTCACTACTGGGCCAGGTTTAAGGTTCTGGTACTAGTGCCCGGTCGCTGAGGTCATCAGATGGCATGCTCCTGGTGGTTCCTCATGGACCTTTGGCCCGACTGGAGTCCACCAGGAGAAGGGCCTTCAGTGTGGCAGCTCCATTTCTGTGGAACTCCCTGCCTCTGGAGGTCAGGCCGGCGCCAACATTGTATTTTGGGGGGCACCTCCTGAACACACTTTTAATTCGGGAAGCCTGAATTAACCAGTCACGGTTTTATTGATTCTGTTGTTAACCTATTGTTTTATTCTTTTACCTCTTTTATCTTTTATTGTTCACCAGTCCGAAATCTCCATGCCGGGATATGGAGCGGAGTAGAAATCTTGTAAATAAAATAAATAAATAATGAATAAAGCATATGAGCCTCTCACCCCACCTACATTGAGAAGTGGATCAGTCCAGAATCCTACACCTCCTTCAGGGACGGACATGCATGTTTAAACAGGGCGTAAGAGACCAATGCATGACAGTTGGTCAGAGACTATGATGCACTAGTCAAGGGCAATCAGTAGCCAGTCTGCCCATGTTCATACGAAGCTGCCTTATACCTAATCAGACCGTTGGTCTACCTAGCTCAGTACTGACCGGCAGCAGCTATCCAGGATTTCAGACAAAGGTTTCCCAGCCCTACCTGGAGATGCCGGGGATTGAACCTGGGACCTTCTGCAATCACAAGAGGTGCTCTTCCACTGAGCTACAGCAGTTCCCCACCTGTAGCCAGTGTAGTGGCTAGCAGTGTTCTAGCTGGCTGGGGCATGCTGGGAGTTGTAGGCCAAAAACATCTGGGGACCCAAGGTTGGAGAACACTGGGCTAGAGTTTTGTATTTGAGTCTGGAAAACACAGGTTCAAAGCTCCCTCCATAAAGCTCACTGAAGGTGCAATCCTATGCATGTTTAGATGGGGGTGGGGGGAGTCCTACAATTCCCAGCATTCCCCAGCCAGTATTGCTGGCTAGGGAATGCTACGAATTGTAGGACTTTTCCCCATCTAAACATGGATAGGATTGCGCACTGAGTGACCTTGGGTGAGGCACTATAGTTCCATTCAGCTATCATGCCAAAACCATGGTTAAAGAGGCTTAAGGATGATTTGGTGTGATAGCGGAATTAACAAACCACAGTTTGCAACTGACCGGCAAATCAGAATCAGAAACCATGGTTTGAAGTGGGTTTGTAAACCATGGTTTGTGCTGACTCTGTTTTGGTGTGATATCTGAATTGACAAGCTATAGTTATGACTGTGGCTCTGCCTACAACAAACACTGCAGCTATAGATTGAGAGTGTTGAGCAGATAGAAAATTAAAGTAGGCAAGCAGCTCTAACTCATAGTTGGCCTGTATGTCTGGAAGATGAAACCATGGTTCTGGTTCTAATCTACAGTTGGCGCAAACTGTGGTTTGGCATGATATCTGAACCAAGCCGATGTCTCAGCGCAGCCTACCCCCATAGGATCGTTGTGAGATTAAAATGAGCCCTGTGTGTACTGCTGTGATCTTTTATGAAGAGCGAGAGGTTAATTTTAGATGGTTTGATGTAGAATCTACTAGAAGAACTGGCATTCTCATCAGCATTTTTAAAACCAATATTTTGATCACATCTCTTGCAAGTGCTCAAAGCAACTCACACCCATTATCTCAGTAATCCTTGAGACAGGTTTGTAAAGCGGGCTTGTGTTATAACCATTATATTACTTTCAGCAAATTATACAAAAAAAAAAAAAATCTTTCACCATGCCTTTGGTTTGATTTGAGTTCATTTGCTCCATACGGCATGTTTATTTTTAGCTGGATCTACTTTTAGCTCTTTCTATTTGTTGTTTGTTGCATTTTGTACTTTAGATTTTCCTTTTGTGTTTTTAAAGCGTAAGCCGCCTTGGGGGCCCACGTGGGCCAAAGGGAGCAAAAACTGAATGATTAATTACTCGAGGAGAGGTTGGGGCTTAAAAACAATGGATTCCATGAGGCCACCCAGTGGGTTTATGGCTTAGCTGAGTTTCAGATCATAGCTCATGCCAAAAATAAGAATCTTGTGGCACATTAAAGACTAAGAGATTTATTGCAGCAGATTTATTGTAGACTAGAATCCTCTTCCTCAAATACATGAAGTGTTATTCTCAGTTGGCTGATTGTCTGCTTCTCCAGTCTCCAGACCTCAGAACCCCAGCTGGAATTGGTACTGGAACTGAACCCAGAGCTTCCATAGAAAGCCTTTGGGAGTTGTTCCACCCACTCTAGTCAAACTAAGACAGAGAGACTGCTTCTCCCCCCCACACACACACTTTTTCTAGCGTATAGCTAGGTCCTGATCCAGCCAGGCACTGGCTTTCCCCTTCTCCCAAGTTGTACAATAAGTGGGCATTTTGGTATAGGGTGGTCATGTGTCCTCTTTTACAGAAGATAGTCCTCTATTCTGAAGATGTCCTCCATTTGAAGGGCTGCCCAGTCCAAGTTGAAAGATAAAGAACCATCCAAAGGAGGAACAAAAGGGCCTTGAAGTTGCCCATCAACAGCACCGGGGACAGCAGACTGAGCAAGACACAGTCTTCCACACTCTGGTGAGTACTGTGTTTCTATTTAAATTATAATAATTATTTCTAAATTTGCATCAACGTATATACAGTCATGCCTTGGATTGAGAGCATAATTCGTTCTGGAAACGTGCTTGTAATCCAAAACACTCTTATATCAAAACGAAATCCCCCCAAAAAAATTTGTACAGAAATTTTTAATTTAAGCCGTACTATAGTACTTGTATTGCAAGACATCGCTTGCATATCAAGTAAATAAATAAATAAATAAATATTTAAAAATTTGCTTGTCTTGCAAAACGCTCTCAAACCAAGTTACTTGCAATCCAAGGTATTACTGTACATTAATGCATGCAAGTGTTGTGCAAATTGGTGTCCTGTTTTTTGGTGATGCACATCCTCTTTTATGGCAATTCACGAGTGGCCCTATTTCAACGGCCTCTCGTGATCTATTGCCACGCCCGTTTTCATCTGTGTTCCAGGGGACCCAAGTCTCAGAAGGGAGGGATGCCTGGAACCATGGTGGGGCCCAGACAGACAACGTGGGGTCTCCCGGTGCTGCAGACAGAAAGTAATTGGAAGTTACACGATCTGAGGGCTCTGCGAGAACAGTGGGTTCTTTGAGGGCTTCAGATTTATTGGGGGGGTCACTGGGGGGCCTTCCTCCTCCCTCTCTTTGGATGCCTCAGGACTCCTCAGGGTTGAAGTTGGCTGGGTCTTGACATAGATAGATACAGACACACACACAGGATAGGTGAGAGGGCTTGTAAACAACCTCAGATTATAGCTTTTTGTTGCTACACTGGTTAGCAGCAATGGGTAAGTGATGCTGTCTGCAAATGGAAAAGAAGTGGATAAGGGCCGGGGAGTGTAATGAGCACTGTTTTCATTTCTGCTTCTAGTGCTTGAACAGCCTAACAGGCCAATTTTAATTTTTGGCGAAGGAAATCTACTTAATGCGTTTTGACCAGCTCTTCCGTCCTATATTGTAAGGGTAGGGAGAGGGGAAGGCAACAGAGTTTATTTTAAGGTACATCTGGATCCCATCAGCTAGGAACAGCGTGGACTCAGAGGACTTAGGTAAGGAAAACTTTACCACAAAAAAAAAAAAAGTCCCTGCTGCATTACTTCATTTAAAAAGTGCTTGAGGAAGATTTAGTTAAATGTGTTCCCGGGCAGAGAACTATGTTAAAATGCAGCCAGTGTTCCTGAAGTGTGGACTGCATTTGGGTGTACAGATGTGTGAGGACATATTTTGTTAAAGCAATTTAAAAAATAAAAATGTCTCTTGTACAGAATAGCCGAAACTACCCGTCTTTTCTGCTGGGCACGAGGCCTAATCAGAGTCAGCATTTTGTCTGAACCAGCCTTCCCCAACCTCGGGCCCTCCAGATGTGTTGGATGACAACTCTCGGTGTGCTTGACCATTGGCCATGCATGCTGGGGCTGATGGGAGTTGTATTCCAAAGCATCTGGTTGGGGCAAGGCTGGTCTGAACAAAGGCAGGCAGAGATCGATATGGATGGCACGGCAACTGTATTAAGAGTTGCCATTGAAATTTGCCTAAAGCTAAATATTTACGGGTGCAGTCCTTAAAGGGTGCAGGAAAAAAAAGTCTACAACTCCCAGCATTCCCCAGCCAGCATGGCTGGCTAGGGAATGCTGGGAGTTGTAGGACTTTTTTTCTGTCTAAACATAGGATTGTGCCTTACGTGAATTTGTCAGTTCCTTCCTGCTTTGGCAAAAACATCTGATGAATTTTGAGAGCTGGGAGGGCGGCGGGGGCAGCAGAATATCGATAAGGCTGCCAAAAATTTTCAGAAGCAAAGACAGACTAAGAAGAGATCTTTGTGTCTGAGGCAGAAAATACACCCACACCCACACCCACACACCCATGGTGGTAAAATGATAAACTAGTCCCCACTCGGCCATGAAGCTCACTGGGTGACTTTGGCCAGTCACTGCCTCTCAGCCTAACCTACCTCACAGGGTTGTTGTGAGGATAAAATGGAGAGGAGGAGGATGATTCTGTAAGCTGCCTTGGGTTCCTTGCAGGAAAAAAAAAGGCAGGATATAAATATAATAAATAAATAAATAAATAAAATTGTTGTTTAAAAGCCCTTAAAAGTAGATTTTAGGAAACAGAGAAGAAATCTTTGTGAGAGACCCTGCCTCTCCCGCTTCCAGTAGTTAAACATTTCATCCGAGTCTAGTTTGAGTAGCGGACAAAAAAGCCCTTTGGGGAAAGGATATTCAAACAAATTACTGATGAGGGTCTATGGTCAATGACCAAGCTTGGGAGAGCCTTGTTACGTTACAGTGCACTCCTGTGCATGTTTACTCAGAAGTAAGTTGCATTGTGTGCAGCAGGACGTACCAGGTACAGTAATTGTGCATATGTATGTTTACACTGAAGTAAATCCTGCTGTGTTCTGTGGGACTTCCTCCAAGGTATGTACCTGCCCGGACACTAAGATCTTCATCAGCGGTACTTCTCCAAGAGCCCTTGCCAAAGGAAGTGAGGCAGGTGGCTACCAGGAGGAGGGCCTTTTCTGCTGTGGCACCCCAGTTGTGGAATGAGCTCCCCAAAGAGGCTCGCCTGGCACCTACATTGTACTCTTTCTGGCGCCAGGTGAAGACCTTTCTATTCTCCCATTTCTATACTCTTTCATTTTAATCATCTTAATCATTTTAATCTTGTAGTTGTTTTTAACTCTGTTATTGTAACTGCTGCTGTTAGCTCTGCTGTTTGTTTTTAATCTGTGGTTTTAAATTTTATATTTATTTTATATTGTATTTTATGGTTTTAACTGTTGTAAACCGCCCAGAGAGCTTCAGCTATTGGGCGGTATAAAAATGTATTAAATAAATAAATAAGTGTGCACAACTGCAGCCTTAGGATATCAAGGCAGCATCTGTTACAAAATGATCATTTGCAATTTATGCAGCATGCTAAGTGGTTTGCATTCTTGAGCTTAATGGCCTCGCATGACTCAATGAGATAAGTCTCCACTATTTCCACAAAGGCTGACACAACCTGTCAAAGGTATTTATGTGTGACCAGTTGAGCCCGAATGATAGATGGGGCTACACATTCCTTTGAAAACAATGTAGTGCAGATCTGGGCAGCATCTGCACTCGGGTGCATGTTCTAATTGATTTCCAGAGGGTAGCTGTGTCAGTGAACCCAAAATGGCCGTTGTGGAGCAAAGAAACTTCAAAGGGAGATTAGAGCAAGAGCCTGCTGCTAAATTCATCAACAGGTTCAATTTTATCACTAGAGGACTGAATCAGGATAAAGGATATTTTTCATACTGTATGTGTTCATTGGTTTACCTAGTGCCAACAATTGTTCTGTGAATGATCACTCTTAATAATGCGACTGTCACTTTCTGCATTTAATTTCCTTTTGATCTCACTGTCCTCTCTCTCCACCGCCATATAACCTGTATCATAAACCTGAAACTCCACATAATACTCCATGCATCTGATGAAGTGGGCTATAAGTCCCCAAAAGCTTATGCCAGAATAAATGTAGGGGCTTCTGGGAGTTGAAGTTCAGATCACCTGGAGATCTACCTTCTGCCCACCTGCACTGTAGGGGGATATACCGTTTCCTTGGCGGGGGGGGGGGAGGGAGAAAGGGAAGGAAATAAGCTTGTGCATTCACTCACATTTTGACCAGTCATCTTGTTCTTATTGTAACAATTAGCTGGCACTTTCTTAAAGTGCCAAATCTCACGAGGTGGGCACAAAACTAGCCGCGCAGGTCACCGCTTAATCCCTTCCGATTTCTGCACAATCTGGCCAGGTTTTCTTGGCTCGCAGTCCAAGGGGCCGAATTGTTTCCTACCGCTCTTGGATCTTATTGTTAATAACATGATGGAGCAACGGTAAAGCCGCTTCCGATGTCAGGCAAGGGGAAGTAATCTCTTAGAGGGAGCAGAGTGCAGCATTACAATCTGCAAAATTACGCGATGGATTTCGGCAGGGAGCTGGAGACAAATTCTAAATGGGTGTTATCAATTGCTTATTCTTTGTTTGTTTTTAAATCTTATTTGCAACACAGTGGTAACAAACAAAAAATGGGGAAATTAATATCATGAAACATATCAATATACAGTAATCATTAACATCTCCCTTGATATAGGGAAAAGAAAAAGAAAACTTTTTCCCTACATATTGACTGGGTTCAGACAACAACCCACACTTCAAGGGTTGAGTGTGGGTTGTTGCTTAACCATGGATTGTTGTTGAAAAGTGGGTTATCATGTTGTTTGAATCCAGCCGTGCTAACAAACTATGGTTCGTGCTAACCACAAACAACCCATGAAGAGAACCTATGGTTTGTTGTTGGCTTGTGAAGTGTGAGTTGTTTGTGGTTAACACAAGTCATGGTTTGTTAGCACGGCTAGGTTCAGACAACATGATAACCCATGTTCCAACGACAACCCACACTCAACCCATACTCATCCTTTGAGGGTGATCATGTTGTCTGAACCCAGCCATTGTTTGCAGCAATCTGTAGAAACCCGGCAGATTCTCAACCGTGTGAGCTGCACTGCAGAAACTTGGTCCTTTTGTGGGGGCCAGGACCCACAAAGTTTTGATGTACCATCCACCCTGAATTGTATGAGTATATGCAGTTATGAGACAATATGCATTTGTATTCTGACAGTTGACCCCTGTAGTCTGCCAACAGCCCTTACGTTGCATTGCATAATAGATGCTGACATTGCAAGAGTCAGTTGATCTACCATCACACAGGCTGAGCAAGCATTTTGGGGTGCAGAAGCAAGCACACATCGTAGGGTTGTGTGAGAATTTTTGGTGAGCCGTTCAACAAACGCGAACTCGCCTTGTTCGGCTCACGCGAGTCTGTTCGCGAACGTTCTCCTTTCACTCAGACCAGCTCACGATTTCTGAATGCAAAAAAACCCAAAAAAGGTAACATCCCTACACACAGGTGGTATGAGATTGATAACATCCACATTCATTTCTAATTCCTAAATCCCAAACTGACCCTTTCCCAGCTCTTGTCAGACTGAGGAGGCCTTCTCCATCCTCCTTCCACCCTAAAAGTGGGCATACATTCCAACATGCCTTTGCGGAAAGAGCAACCAAATTGTCCTGCTGGGTATCCATTTTATAGATGGGAAACTGAGGCTGACAGACGGTGACTTGTAGAAGGGTACTGAGCATGTCCAGTGCTGAGCAGGAATCTCAACCCGAGTCCATTCTGAGTGTTCTGATTCATTGATTACAACCATTTCTGTTCCATCTTTCTGCAACAAGTTCACTCCAGCTGACTGGCAGATAAAGCAAAAACAAGACATACAAAACCAAACAGGCACTAAGACAACAACAATAATCATAATAATAATAATAATAATAATAATAATAATAATAAAATTAAAGGTGCAATTCTATTCCGTTTAGACAGAAAAAAGGCCTACAACTCCCAACATGCCGCAGCCAGGCATGCTGAGAGTTGTAGGCCTTTCTTCTGTTTAAACTTGCATAGGATTATGAATTAAAAGATTCATAAGAGAAGCGAACGTTACTTGAATTCATGCTGGAATAAAACCCAACGTGGCCATCTATGTGTGCACAATGGTGTCGGTGAGCGGTGGAGGGAGACCTTTTTTGCCACTCAGTCAGCCTGTTCTTTACAGTGAGATTTATGGGAGCTCTTTTATCCTCCCGAGAACAAACTTCTTGGCCTTGGCTGGCTCCCTTGTCCTTTTGGCCTGTCCCTTTGAAGAGCAGTTTTAGAATTCCCTCCAAGGGCTTCCTTCACGCTTTTCAAAGGGAAGGCAGGCAGATGAGCCCAGGATGTTCTGGTCAGCAGCCTCACATTCCTTCACTAGGTTTCGACCTGGAGCGCAGCCCCTTGACCTGCCACATTCTCTGCCTGAGTCTGCTGCAAAAGCCGGGGGGGGGGGGGAGGCGCTGCTAGCTGCTAGGTTTTTGTGGTTGCTGTGCCTGACATTCGATCCTGCTTCGAACCGTGCTCTGGGACCAATCGTGGGCATGGCTGCGGTTTCTGGAGTCTGCAGGTCCATCTGTGGATGTGCTAGCCTCTAATTTAGAAAGCATACATTTTTGAAAGGAGAGATAAGTAGGACGTCTAGGAAGCAAAACGAGCCAGTGTGGCGTAGTGGTGAGAGTGTTGGACTGGGACTCGGGAGATCCGGGTTCTAGTCCCCGCTCGGCCATGAAACTCACTGGGTGACTTCAGGCCAGTCACCGACCCTCAGCCTAACCTACCTCACAGGGTTGTTGTGAGGATAAAATGGAGAGGAGGATTATGTAAGCCACCTTGGGTTCCTTGCAGGAAAAAAGGTGGGGTATAAATATAATAAATAAAATAAATAATGTAGCCTCACATTATAACTCCCCCCCCCCCACCCAGGGGGTAGTGTTGTGTTATCTAAAAGGTCCGGGGGGGGGCCAGGCCCATAAGACCAAAAACAAATTGCACAAATTTTCATGTGCTAACTTACATATGCAAATATATGGACATAATTAGAAATAATTACTATAATTTAAATTTTATAGGAGGCAAGCTTATTGACCTCTTGCTTTCAGGACAGAACTGTGCAGTGTCCCAAATTGTGCTTGCTTAAAACTTACCCTTTATGTGCTCACACTTTTCCTTGGCCTTTCAGGCCCAAATCCAGATGGGGAGGATGGACAGAGTCCCTAGGACCAGCAAAGGCCGCTTTCTTTTCTTCCGAAGACTGTCTCCGATGGGAGTGCCCCTGTCAAGGTTCCTCTACTGCAGGGACCCCTTAACCTGCCTTTGGGAGATATCTGCCTCTCCTCAAAGTCCCTCCCTCTTTCCAGGAGATCAAGTCCTTTTACAGCTTCCAGTAGCATGGGTGTAGGCTGTAGACATGGTGAATAAGTCACTCCAAACTCTCAGGGTAAACAACAACACTTTACTTATAATATTTGGGTATTTACTTAATAGAGTGGTTATAATTCAAAAGCAAGTATGATAAAATAAAACAAACAAACAATCCACCGTTCTCTAGTATAACTTCAGACTACCTATCTGCTATGCAGCCAGTTTCTCTTTCTCTTTCTCTCCTTCTCTCTGCTGTTTCTCTGCTGCTGCTTCTGGCTCTCTCTCAGCACACACTGCTTGCTAGCTGACCACACCCCACATATATAGCCTTCCCAGGAATGGAAGGTTATAATCATGTGACCTTGAATAGGATATCTAATTCTTAACTTCTATTGGGTAACTTAAACCCCCCTCCTTCTTTGAGGGGAAAGAGCCAAGCATCTCATACCTGCTGCATCAGCCTTTGTCTGTTTCAAAACATAGCAAAATACTGTCCCCTGCTCCCCAATTCTCCAAGCACTGAGAAATTCCAGGGAGAGCCTGAGCCAGGTTTGGTTTGCTTTAGACAAGAGAGCATGGGGGAATAGGTGTGTGTGTGTGTGTGTTCATGTGTGTTTACTTGGAATATGTAACTACACCAATGTGGTATAGTGGTTAGAGTGTTGACCTAGGAGTGGGAAGACCTGGGTTCAAGTCCCCAGTTGGCCATGAAACTCACTGGGTGACTTTGGGCCAGTCACTGACTGTCAGCCCAACCTACCTCACAGGGTTGTTGTAAGGATAAAATAGAGAGGAGGAGAATCATGTACACCACCTTGTGCTCCTTTGAGGGGAAATAAAGGTGGGATATAAAGGTAATAAATAAATAAGTAAGTACCTTATTTACAAATATACAAGCAGCAAGCACACCTCCCGGGGAGCAGTATCACTGCCCCACATCAGATATACAAAGAGAGGTCTGCGTTGTTACCCAAATCTTTGGGTGTCTTTAACCAATAGCTTCCACAACTTGGCAAGGTGAATAACTGTGTATTAACTGTGTGTACAAAGCAACTTCCCCCAGCTCTGTTCTGCTGTACTCTGACTTGATTCCTCTCCCCCTTTCTGGCCTTTTCCCTCTACCCCTGAACCAGGAAATTCTCTTACAAGGTCCAACACCCCCAAGGGGTTTCCAACCTTCAGCTAATTCACAGCTCGCTCGCTCTCCCTCTCTCCCTCCCTCTCTCTTCCAAGCTGCAAAAATGATTTTCCTCCACAATCTCACACACACCTTACGATCAGACCCCTTCCCCTAGCTGGATGGCATATGTTTGTCACCTTCTCCAGCTGATGTCTGTCTCCTTCAAAATACTCAAAGAGATTTCTCCAGTTATTTCCTAACCATTAGCTCCCATTGTCAAGACATCAACTAACCATACTGTGCTATGAACAAGTGATATCCCTAGCAAAGGAATGGCCAGCCAGTCCTAATAATAGGATAGTTTGCTTATAAACTGAACCATTGGGTTATTCTATTTGTACTTGAGCTGTGCACAAACAGCCTACTGAAATTCCCCACTCTATTGGTGGGCAGAGGAACTGGGAGGACAATTTCGCCGAATTTCTCCAGGAGGAGGAGAAATTCTCCGACGGTTTCTCACAGGTTCTCACTGCCCATCGGCAGTGGCGATAGCACAGATTCTTTTATTTTTACATAAGGGGTTTTGATTTACATCCTGAACAGCCCCATCTCATCTGATCTCGGAATCTAAGCAGGGTCGGGCCTGGTTAGTACTTGGATGGGTGACCGCCTTGGAATACCAGGTGCCGGAGGAAGGGACCAGAGCTCAGGGTGAGAGAGCACCTGCTTTGCACGCAGAAGGTCCTAGGTTTGGTCTCCGGAATATCCAGAAAACCTCCCGCCTGAAACCCTGGAGAGCCACTGCTGCCAGTCAGTGTCGACAATACTGGGCTAGATAGACCAATGGTCTGACTCAGTATAAGGCGGCTTCCTGTGTTCCTATGTTTTTTGCACTGCCAGTGCAAGTGGCAACAGCATTGGCTGTGTTGGCTGCCGGTAGGGATGCATGCGGGACTCCGTTGGGAGGTGGAAATCTGGCGAACTTGCCAGGCTCGACCCTCCGAGCTCTGCTTGTCCTACCTGCTTCCGTGAACTCGACTCACGTTCTCGCGGGCCGAGCCGGGGAAGCGACTTAAGGGTACCCAGCAGTACAGCTTTTTACATAGAAAATGGCGTAAGGTACGTAAATAATGGCCGCGATGTGCGCAAGTTACGCAAATTGCAGGCCTCTTTGAATGTATCTTACGCCATTTTCTACGTAAAAAGCGTACCGCTGGGAACCCGGAAGTCCGGCGAGCGCCTCGGCTGGCGCTTGCTTTCGGCCCGGCTCGGCAGGCATGGCGGCGGCGCTCACCAAGCACCCAGCGAGTCGGGTGGTGGGTAGATCACCTACCCCAGCTGCTGGCCCCCTATTTTGCATCCAGCAGAATGCAGCTGTGAGGGTGGCAGCGTTGTGTCCTGCTCCAGGGAAGAGGCGGAGCTAGTGCTGTGCCAAAATGGTCGAAAAATATGTGGAAGGATTTTTCGGGGCAGCACTAAGCTGCACCATTGGCTGTGCTGGCTAGGGCTGATGGAAACTACAGCCCACCAACATCTGGAGGGCCACAAGTTGCCCATCCCTGACTTAGGGGTAGCAAAATTATGTGCGGTGTGCTTGTGGCAGTCCCAGGGGATGGCAGAAATTGCTACGTATCAGGAACTCATACCTGGAGTACAGTCTGTCTTTCCAGAGGAGCAGCAGGTCAGCCTTCCCCAACCTAGATGTGTGGAACTACAACCCACATCATCCACAGCAAGCATGGGCAATGGCGGTGGCTCTGTGGAGACCATTTCTCTCTCTGAGAAAGCCCTCTCCGCTGGAAATTGCTACATGTCAGGTTACACGTCCCTGGAGCAACATTTGCCTTTCCAATCTGATTACAGCAAAACAGGATAGCTGTTGAAAACAAAACAAAACCTTTCTTGTCAGGATATCCTACCAATCTGGGGGGCAGCAAAACATAGAGGGACCTTGTCTCAATCTCAGGGGTTGTTTGAAACAGCAACATGTCAGGCTTTCATATGTGATGAAACCAGTGCTTTTTTTCTGGAGAAAAGGGTACCGGAACTCTTGGATTACATTTCCTCGGGAGTAGATGGCGATTAAATTGTAATGCAATTAATAGAAGAAAAGGTGCTGGAACTCAGTTCCGGTGAGTTCCACCAGAAAAAAAGCCCTGGATGAAACACTCTCGGCCTTCCTGGTCCAGATGTTTCAAAATACGACCACTCCAGTTCCCCAACAGCATCCAGAGCAAAGATTTGCTCAGCGACCATGTTGAAGTGGGGGGAGGGGGGCATCCCAGTTCAGTCATTTGCTGCGAAGTGTGTGCAAGGGTGTGTGTGTAGCGCCTCCCCCTTTCCTTCTAAGATAATGAAGAGGAGACGACTGACAGGCCATTGCTATGCAGGGAGAAAAAATGTAGTTCTGCCATAATCTCAAAAGGGCGTGCAATCCATCTCCCCGGGAGAGAGGATGCACTTTGTGTTTCCCCGAGTCTTTAAACTGCATCTGTCAGTTCTGCATAAGTAAGCAGGCTGCTGGTGATTCCAAAGGACCTTGAGCAACTCGGTGGGGTGGGGGTGGGCATGCATTTTTTCCACCGAAATGCATCGCCGTGACACAGGAGGTGCAATTTTATGACATGAAGGATCAGGCCTTTCGCCCATAATAATGACAAGTCACATAGTCATGTCAAGAGTACTGTAAAGTCACACGTCAAGGTCTCCCCTCACCAAGCAATCCGCTGCGCTTCATAAACTGTGCCCAAATTGCTCCCCCATCAACAGCTGCTAACTGTCTCTAAAGTGGAACTGCGAGAGATGTCACTGCTGAAATATGGTGCTTTAAAATTGCAGTATTACAGTAAGGAGTGTGGGAGGAAAATAACGAAGCAGTAATATCCAAGTCAAGGACGCTCCTCTTCTGAGACTCAACCCATTTGTATGGAATCCAGCTCTGCATCGGAAAATCCAGTGCCAAATTTGGGTTCCTAAGTAATCGCAGCAACATCTGTTTTAAAGAAAATATGTTTCTAGTCCTTATGCTTTGACAAATGTAAACAATGGCTCTGATCATCATGGAAGAGCAGCAGGATGTGATTATCCAAACACGAAAAGTGCACATTTTTTTTAACAGGAAAAAATGTGCACTTTTCCCACGCATGCACCCACATGCGTGCTTCACCTCATCGATTAAAGCATGAAAAAGCATCTCCCCCCTGCAAAAAAGCAAATTTAAAGTGTACATTTTAAAAAAAAATGACACATTTTGTGAATATGATTGCAAGCTTGAGAACGTGTAAACATTTTCCAGAAACTGTGATCGCATTCGAGCATCCATTTTTCAAGCAAGCATCAACAACAACAAAAATTGTACATCCCTATAAAATGTGTGAGAGCTTCCTGGCTGGAACTGGGCACCCTGCTGATTCTCCAGGCAGGGGTGAGGCAGCAGGGGCGGCTATAACACTGCTGGATGGTTGCCTGGCTGTTGCTGGTGCAACACCTCCTTCTGCCCAGCTCCTGACAGCTGGACAGCTCCCCTGCTGCTTCAGCAAACCTAGCCTTTGTCCTGCTTGTGTTCATGGGCCCACTGGTTCAATGGGGAATCTAGCGGCATCACTCAGGGTGGGCAGGAATGGAACTGTGGGACATAGCAAGAACATTGCCCATTTAATGCGATATTCACTGTTGTGTGAAGAAAGAAAGCCTGGGAGTGGAGTATTAGTCAAGAGTCCGGCTGCACAACTAAGTGTGGACGGTAGACATTTGCTGGATTCCCTGGCACACATCGTATGAGCATCAGCCAGTCTTCACATAGCTGACTTAATATATCTTAATATTTAGTGTTTAGTAATTGAGAGCACAGTGGCACAGTTGAGCTTGTGGCAACTGACCAAGAAAGAGATCTTGGGGTTGTGGTGGACAGCTCGATGAAAATGTCGACCCAGTGTACAGCTGCTGTGAAAAAGGCAAACTCCATGTTAGGCATAATTAGGAAAGGGATTGAAAATAAAACTGCCAATATCATATTGCCCTTATAGAAATCTGTGGTGCGACCTGCACTTAGAATACTGTGTACAGTTCTGGGCACTGCACCTAAAAAAGGATATTGTAGTGCTGGAAAAAGTGCAGAAAGGGGCAACTAAAATGATCAAGGGGCTGGAGCAACTCCCCTATGAGGAAAGGTTACAGCAGCTGGGATTGTTTAGCTTGGGGAAAAGGTGAGTAAAGTGAGACATGATAGAGGTGTACAAAATTATGCATGGTATGGAGGAAGTGGACAGGGAGACATTTTTCTCCCTCTCTTATAATACTAGAACCCAAAGGGGGTCATCCCATGAAGCTGATTGCAGGGAGATTCAGGACAGATAAAGGGAAGTCCTTTTTCACACAGTGCATAAGTAAACTATGGAATTCACTTGCACAAGATGTAGTGATGTCCACCAATTTGGAGAGCTTTAAATGGGAATTGGACAAATTCCTGGAGGAGAAGGCTATCAGTGGCTACTAGTCCTGATGTAGATATGCTACCTCCAGTATCAGAGGCAGGATGCCTCTGTACACCAGTTGCTGGGGAACATGGACAAGAGCGTGCTGCTGCACGCATGTCCTGCTTGTGGGATCCTGTGGGCAGCTGGTTCAGGGCTGGATTAAGATAGGGGCTATTGGAGCTGCAGCTCCAGGCCCCTACCCCAAAATAGGCCCACAATCAGGACCGGTGCAGGGCAGTTTGGCGCCCCAGGCGAAATAATATTTAGCGGGCCCCCCTCTCCAAAGCAGCCCTGCTCTGCAAAAAAACAACAACCCTGCGCCGCCACCACCAACCTACCTTTCCCCTGCCCTGGCGGCGGCTGCTGCTGCTGCTGCTGCCACCGCCGCCGCTGCCGCTGCCGCCGCCGAGGAGGAGGAGGAAGTGACGCGACGGGACCCCCGCGCTGTTTTTTGCCGGGGGAACCATGGCAACAGGGCTGTTTAAGCCCTGTTGCCCTGGTTCCTCCCGCCAAAACAACGCGGGCGGGGCTCCAGAAGCGACACGACGCAGAGAAGGTAGGTGGTGGTGGGGGGTCGGGGGTGGTGGTGATGGCGGCGGCGGCGGGTGGCGCAGCGGCAGCGAGCGGGAGGGCGGGGGGAGGCGCAGCGGCGAGCGGGACGGGAGGGGGCGGGCGGCGGCGGCGGGCGGGCGGGAGGGTGGGGAGGCGGAGGCCTGGCGGGGGCGGCGCAGCAGAAGCAGAGGCCTGGCGGGGACGGCGCAGCGGCAGCGCCCTCTTCAGCCACGCGCCCTCCTCAGCACCAGGCCCATAATGCTCTTAATCCGGCCCTGAGCTGGTTGGCCACTGTGTGAACAGAATGCTGGACTAGATGGACCCTTGGGCTGATCCAGCAGGGCTCTTCTTATGTATCCTGGAAGACAATCTTACTCAGTCACGAGTGATCGCCTACTACTCTTATGTTCTTGTAGCCGCACTGGTTCTGAGCTAGTAAAGCGATGGCTGTGAACCAGGAAGCCACTGGTTCATCTCTTACTGTAGCCATGAACTCACTCAGGTCTCCTTAGGCTGTTTGTTTGTTCATTTCATTCATAACCTATTTTTTTCCCCCATCATGGAGCTCAAGATGGGAGCCAGTGTGGAATGAGAGCCAGTGTGGCGTAGTGGTGAGAGTGTTGGACTGGGACTCAGGAGATCCAGGTTCTAGTCCTCACTCAGCCATGAAGCTCATGGGGTGACTTTAGGCCAGTCACTGATGCTCAGCCTAACCTACTTCACAGGGTTGTTGTGAGGATGGAATGAGAGGAAGAGGAGGATTATGTAAGCCACCTTGGGTTCCTTGCAGGAAAAATAAGGCGGGATGGCATACAGGGGTTTTCCAGTCAATCTTCCATCCAGGTACCGACCAGACCTAAACCTACTTAGCTTCAGCAAGGTGGCTGCATCCTCTGCCCTCCGATGTGCCCTCGGACAATAATGGGCAAGTCATTATTCCATCACCCTCAGCCCTCTAGCTTACAATACTGAATAATAACGCTGGCCTACCTTGCAGGGCCGTTGCAAAATTTGCTGGGATTATGTTTCCAACATACTTCACTGGAAGAGATTATATTATCATGCATTTCAGAAACCACAACTCCAAAATGTCCTTTTCTTCCCCATCCCCCTCCCCTTTTTTTGAGAATTACATTTGGAAACCCTAGGAAGATGACTATATGAAATTACACATGGTTGATCCGGTAGCAGACCTCACTTACGGTCGGTCGGCTCCTGGACTGTAAAGAGTGGCATTACAGATGGAGGAGCAACATTTTGAATCATGTCACTAGTTCTTTAGAGACCAGAATCCATGAATTATGCAGCAGAACCTCCCTCGCCTTCCCTGCAGCTGTCTGTAGCCACGTCCTTGTGACTTCGATACAATGGTTGCTTTGCACCGGCGGCAGTTCCATCTCTCCCAACCCATAATAAACTTGCCTCTTTTTAAGAATTCCATCTTCTCTCTCCAAATAACCCAGGGCACTCGTGCGCATGAAGTGTTAATTAGCTGCCACAGTCCCTGCCTTGAGAATCGAACAGTGCCCGGTTATTAAGAAACTGCATTATATCAGAACTGATGCCAGCCACCCTGGAGGTTAAGTGACTTAATGTCTGCAGGCAGTCTTTGAGGGCGTGGGGGGGGTACCAGTAGGTGTGCCTGTGCCTAGGCAGATCTGGCTGCTATGACACTCCTCATCAGATGTCAAGAGTTGGGCTGCACAACTTGATCATCAAAGGATAACCTTCAAAGGGACACTTCTTGCCAGGGCCGGCTCCAGGTTTTTGAGAGCCTTTGGGCAAGACCCCCTCAATGGGCTCCCTCCTCCCTCAGTGAATCTACCTTCTCACCACCATTGTCACCAGCTGCAATCGTTTCTCCTCCTCTCTCTCATCATCGCTACCACTTGCTTGCTTGACAGACAGAGAGAGAAAGTGAACAAGTAGGCTGTGGCATCTCCTGCTCCTCCTTCTCACCACCACAATTGTCTGTGCCAGAGTGAGAGGCAGGAGATGAACAAGCAGGCTGCAGTGGTGAAGAGGAGGAGCAAGTCCAGGGGACTTTTGTCAGTGGGCCCTGCTGGGTGTGGGCCCTTGGTATGTGCCTGACCATGCCTACCCTTGATGCCAGCCCTGCCTCTTGCCCTTGAGATAATATATTTCTTGAAGTGTCCTACACCCTACGCATGTTCCAACGTAACACATCTTGTCCCTACCTACTAGGTTGGCCATTGTGTGGAGAGAATGCTGGATTAGACAGACACGTGGTCTGATCCAGTATGGCTCTTATGTGCTTATGTCTTCTTCTGCCTATTCACTCCATACCTGTTACCCACCATGACATATTTTGAACATACCAGATTCAATATTTGAGTGCTTTGGATTTCTTGGCACCTCTGTTGTTTTGACAGGTAGCGCATATGATATTTCATATCCCTTCAATTGTCATGTGACTGAACACCACTGCATGCCAGCTATCAAATAAAGCCAAATACAATTGCATGCCAAGCATCAAACACTATCCAACAGGAAACACCAAGGCAAGTCAACTCTCAAATACAGCCAGATTTTTCAAGAAGGAAGTCTGAAGAACTGACACAAATAAATATGACAAGCCATGGAGTTCTAGGTCTTATTGAGAAATTAAAATTTAACAAATCACCGGGTCCAGATAGTATCCACCTAAAAGTTCTAAAAGAACTCAAATGCGAAATTGCTGATCTTCTAACAAACTATGTACCTTGTCCCTAAGATCAGCCTCTGTACCAGAGAACTGGAAAGCAGTCAATGTAACACTGATTTTTTAAAGAAAGGGATCCAAGGGGGGGGGGTCCAGGAAATTACAGAATGGTTAGCTTAACATCTGTTCCAGGTAAACTGATGGGAAGCATTATGAAATATAAAATTAGTAAGCATATAGAAGGACAAGCCTTGTTGAAGAAGAATCGACATGACTTCTGCAAAGGTAAGTCCTGTCTCACTAACCTTTTAGGTTTCTTTGACAGTGACAGCAAGCATGTGGGCAGGGGTGATCTGATAGACATTGTTTATTTGGATTTTCAAAAGACTTTAAACAAAGTCATTCACCATTGGTTCCTGTCATGGGATAAGAAGACAGGTCCTCCTCATATGGATAGGTAACTGGTTAATAAACAGGAAGCAGAGGGTAGGAATAAATGGATAGTTCTCAGAAATCAGAATGGAGGGATGTAAACAGTGGGCTCTCCCCAGGATCTGTATTATTATAACTGGTGCTTTTCAAACTTGTTCATAAAAGATCTAAAGATGGGGTGAGCAGTGAGGTGGGCAGCCTTGCTGATTACACCAAATTATTCAGGGTGGTAAAAACAAAAAGGAATTGAGCGGAATCCCATAAGGATCTCTCCAAACTGGGCGAATGCGCAACAACATGGCAAATGTGGTTCAGTGTAAGCAAGAGTAAAGTGATGCATCTTGGGGCAAAAAAATCCCAACTTCACCTATACACTGATGGGGTCTGAACCAGTGGCAGCTAACCAGGAAAGAGGTCTTTGGGTTTATTTATTTAATTTATATCCCGCCTTTTTTCCCTGCAAGGAAACCAAGGCGGCTTACATAATCCTCCTCCTCCTGTCCATTTTATCCACACGACAACCCCGTGAGGTAGTTTAGGCTGAGAGTCTGTGACTGACCCAGAGTTACCCAGTCAGCTTCATGGCCAAGTGGGGAGTAGAACCCAGATTTTCCCGAGTCCTAGTCTAACACTCTCACCATTAAAGTAATGGGGGTTGCCATGAGAGAGATTTATAAAATTATGCATGGTGTGGAGATACTGGATAGAGAGAAGTTTTTCTCCCTCTCTCATATAATATTAGAACCCAAAGGGGTCATCCCATGAAGCTGATTGGCAGGAGATTCAGGGCAGACAAAAGGAAGTACTTCTTGACACAGTGCAGAGTTAAACTATGGAATTCACTTCCCCAATTGAAGACAGCTTTAAAAGGGGACTAGACAGATTCATGGAGGCAAAGGCTATCAATGGCTACTAATCCTGATGGCTATATGCAGCCTCCAGTATCAGAGGCAGTATGCCTACGTACTCCAGTTGCTGGGGAACATGGGCAGGAGGGTGCTGTTGCATTCATGTCCTGCTTGTAAGCTTCCCGTAGGTGTCTGACTGGCCACTGTGGGAACAGGATGCTGGACTTGACATGATTTTGTTCTGATCTCGCTGGGCTCTGTCTTCCGTTTCTAACGCTCTGTGTTATTGTACTCTGAGCATCAAAAAACACTATCCAATAGGAAATACCATGGCGTGTCAGTTACCAATTACAGCTGGGTACTATGTACTACTGCATGCCAAGCATCAGATACTGTCAAACAGGAAACACCATTGCTTGTTAATTATCCAATAATTGTTCATTTCCCCCCAACTACCTGTTGTTTGGTGGCTTCCTGGGCTTTGTGTGTGTTTCCAACAACCCCCATTTTAAAAGGTTGAAAGGCCTCTCCTAAGGCTTAGTTACTGGGAGTAAGAGCTTTAAGCCAAGGATGTGTGAGGAATCTGACGGGGTGTGTGTGAAAATCTGACAGATTTTCATGATTCGGTCTCCCAGATTCCGGTTCGTTAGCCCTGCAGTGGTGCCAACTCGCTGTGGTGCAAGCCGAGCCAGCCCATGGACGTCCGTCTCTAAGACAGGCCACGATTTGCACATTATTTTTAAAAATGCTATGGAAATCTGCACAAAATCAGCCGATTGGCGCAAATTTCCTTCACGGTTTAAAAATGCGCAAATTGAGAGACAGAAGTCGATGAAAATACACACCCCCAACTCGGCCCACTTCTGATTATCAGATCGGAAGCAGGCAGGAAATCCATCGCGCTCAAACAGGCTGGATTTCCCTGTTACGGTACATCCCCTCTTTGAGCTAAAATATGCTGGGTTTTTTTTATTATTATTATTACCATTATTATTATTATTATTATTATTATTATTATTATTTGTATTTTTGGCTCCACCCCGTTTGCCTTCAGCCCCGCCCACCACTGGTATGCAGACCCCAAGAGCTTATCCAAAATTGCACTGGGCCCTCGGGCTGAAAGACGTTCAACCCCCTGAAGTACTGGGAACAAATGTGACAAGCTATCGGCCACAGATATCAAATATTCAGAGAATATTTGGTAAAGGGATTCAAAGAATATCTGCATAATGTTTGACATCAGTATTCACAGAGGACATTTTTTGGCTTCAGCTCTGGCCATATACAAGCAACTGACTTGAATACTGAATACTGTTAAGTTTCAGACCAAAGCAGCTTGCATTTAAAAGCCTTCTTATGTGTTCTAATGTTCTCTCTCCAGAAGATTAGGCTTTGATTGGACAAAGAGTAATGTTCTTTGTAAAGGAGTTCCTACGGGCAATACAGTTTTGCATGCAATTTAGTGATTGCCACATTGTTCACTAGGAAAAAGAAGGAGATTTTATTATTTTATTTTTTTACAAATACGGGGTTAGTTTCCTTTCCCCTGCCCTCCCTGACACCAGCAAAGAGGAAAAATCTAGAGCTGTGATCTGATTAAACAAGCAATCCTAAACCCATTTACTGAGAAGTAGGTCCCATTGGGCTGAATGGAGCCTGCTCCCTAGTGTGTGTTTAGGAGTACAAGTCTTCATTGATTAATAGTTTGACTTTCCATAGATTAACAGTGCAATCCTACACAGTAGGAGTAGGGAATATTTTTCAGTCCAAAGGTCAAATTCTAACCTGAAAAAGGTCTTTGGGGTGTGTGTCACATTCCATTTGTAGGAATGTCTTTTTCTTTTCTTTTTTAATGGTGTGAACGATTATTATGAATGGTTATGCTTTTATGTCATTTTCTTTCTTTCTCTTCTTTCATTACTGTCCCCCCCCCTTTCTTTTCTTTTCTTTTCTTTCTTTCTTTCTTTGTGGTCATATTGCAAATAAAAGCAATATTAAAAAGTTTGCCTAGGACTGCAGGCTTAATAAAACAGTGTGATCATCGGAATATTCCTGTGGCTTGACCTGCCAACTCTGCAATGCTGCAAGTCACAATGCAAAGACATTTCTTCCCTCCCTCCTTGCTAGGCCGGGAGACTGCCTTGGTTTGCTTCCCCTGTGCCAAACAGCGAAAGCATTTAATAATTAAATGGGTCTGCCATTCACTCAGCAACGCCAACATGTACACAGACAATGCCAACTGTGAACAGCAGACAGCAAGGGAAACCGACCGAGGGCCCCCTCAAGGCTCTCAGGTTACGGAATCTGTTCCGCTCAGTCTATCAGGTTATAAACTGTGTTCCTGGAGAGAGAGAGAGAGAGAGAGAGAGAGAGAGAGAGACTTCACCACGATGCCGTTCTCCCTCTCCTCCTTTCCTCTCTAATCCCTGCGTTGGTTTTGTGGAGCCCAAGGATAAACAGTATCAGAGACAAGCTGTATTTTCTGGTTCTTTGGGGGAAATGCCCCCTTTTTTGTCCCTAGTGGAGGACTTCTCAGAGGCGAGGCTCTGTCCTTGCATCCAGTTTGTAAAAAGCTGCTTCATGTCAGAAAGGAATGGCATTCTGCACATGCTCAGAGGCACTCTGCACATTTTCCCACTCGGGACAAAAACACTGTGCATGTACTTTTTCTTCTGTTGACAAGTGGTGGGATTTGCCTATTGAACTGTCACTTATTTTACACTGACTTCAGTATCCTCAAAAGCTTTTAACTGGTTTAAAACAGGGGTGCAAAACCTCAGGACCAGGGGCCCAGTCCGGCCATCATGGGGGCCCAGTCCAGCCATCATGGGGGCCCAATCTGCCCCCCCCCATGTTTCCCAGATAGCCACACGCCCTTCCTCTGGTGCTTTCCCGGATTTTGTGCAGTTCCCCCCCCCCCATTCTAAAAAGTCAAAAATGCCTCTCCTAAGGCTTTGTTACTGGCAGGAAGAGCTTTAAGCTAACATATGCTGGTATTTTTGGCATTTGGCCCTGACCCTTTTGCCTTCAGCTCCGCCCGCCACTGAAATGCCCCCCCCCCCGAGTGTCTCCAAAATGGAATGCAGCTCTTGGGCTAAAAGAAGTTCAACACCCCTGGTTTAAAATTTAAATGTTAAAAAACTCAGGTGATTAGACAGCATGGGTAGGGTGTGTGCAATAGCTAGTAGCCACCAGCCATCAGTGCTCATTAAAGAAACATGTTTCACTATCACTTGTATGGAAGAGTAGAGGCAAGGTCATTTCCCCTGATTTCACAGTCATATAACAATGTGTACTATTTGTTAAGTTCCAACGTCCTACCGCGTGTGGCTCCAGAGGGTTCTGAATGTTTATATGTCCAAGTCTAGGTGATCTGGTTTGATAAATACCTTTGTGTGTCACGGCCAAGATGGAGGAAGGCTAATAAGATCTTTGTCTTTTGTGTTCCTGTCTTTCTGAATTCCTGCAGCCTGGCTTGTCAGCGTGAGCATTGTTGATCCGGCTTCTGGCAGTAGCCAGTAATAGAGGTTCTATGTCCCCACCCCGATTGGTGACTAAGGGGACCCCAAGGGATAGTCAGGTAATTGGGCTGGGAAGAATTAAGAATTCCTCCAGCAGAGCTGCTCCATCAAAGTCATGTCCTCTGGCCACGGTCTGCACATTTTGTCTTGTGCCATTTCCCAGATGGAGAGGAAAGTCAAGCCAGCGCTGCAGGCGGAGCGGAGGATGAGGGAGAGGTTGTTATTTCAAGCTTTGCTCCCGTGTCCTCTGTATTTCAGATTGATCAGAAAGGAAGGAAGGATGTAGGTGGGTGTGGGGTGGGAAAGGAGCACTCGTCCATCTTTTTTGTTGGTACCAGCTTGTCTTGTTTCTGGATTTCGAAATATCTTCTAAGGGGGGGAAAAAGAAGCCCAATCCTGTTTACAGGGCAAATATTTAGGCTAAGCACAAGTTTGCCCTTAAAGGACAAGCAAAAATATAAATAAATGAACAGACGAAAGGACTTTTCCTTCCATCTCACCTGCTGCAAGTGTAAGCTAGCCACGGTCAGCCACAACAAGCTGGTTAATCAACAGCCAGGTAGGCTGCTCCACCTTGCAGACAAACATAGGCAACATTTATTCTTTTTATTGACTATGTTTATATACTGCCTTTCTGCCAACACACTCAAGCGGTTCACAGTTTGTAATAGCTTTCAATTTAAGACCTAACGACACCAAAGGGGAAAGAGATGGTGGGGTGGAGGCGGGGAGAGAGAAGAGAAAAACCAATATATTTGGGTGCCATGGCATGAGACAGTTCTGGGAGGGGGAGGAGCCAATGCAGCACCACACTGCATTGTGGGAAAGACTAAGAGCCTAAAGTGGGTAGCCCCATACTTTTTATTCATTTATACTTAAAAACATTTGTACACCATCTTTCCATTGTAACCTCTACAAGGCAGGTTAAAATGCAGAATCAGTCCATGTGAAATAAAATCTACATCTGTTAAAACTGATCACTAAATACTTGCTTACCACTGCCATTTTGACATTTTAAATATTTTCATTGGGTTGCTGTTCTCGCAGCGTTGCTTCGTTGTGCGATCGCCTGTTTGATTGGGCTGAGTACTGTCTTAATGTTGCTGCTGGCTGCCACTGTCTCATTTTATTGTGATTGTGTGTTTACAGTTTAACTATGGCGTTTTCTATTGTTATACATTTTTAAAATCTATTTTTATTTTATTATATTTCTATCCCATCTTTTTTCCTGCAAGGAATCCAAGGCGGCTTACATAATCCTCCTCATCCTCCTCTCCATTTTATCCTCACAACAACCCTGTGAGGTAGGTTAGGCTTACAGTCAGTGACTGGCCCCAAGTCACCCAGTGAGCTTCAAGGCCGAGTGAAGAATAGAACCCGGATCTCCTGAGTTCCAGTCCAACACTCTCACCACTACGCCACACTGGCTCTCACACCACACTGGCTCTCACGATACAATACATGTGTTGATTTTATATATTATTGTAAGCAGGGCTTTTTTTCTGGTGGAACTCACCGGAACTGAGTTCCAGCACCTTTTCTTCTATTAATTGCATTACAATTTAATCGCCATCTACTCCCGAGGAAATGTAATCCAAGAGTTCCGGTACCTTTTTCTCCAGAAAAAAAGCACTGATTGTAAGCCATCTCATAAGAAAGTTTTTTTAAAAGGCGGAGTATACATTTGATAAACAAACAAACAAACAAACAAACAATAAATTTTATAAACAATCAAACAATCCCAGTCCCTGAAGACAGGCACGGAACCAGCAACAGCAGTAAAATAGGCCTTGAAAGGCAGAAGGGGAAGTGCTGAATGCGTTTCCTTGGGGAGTAATAATTAGGGCTCCAATGGTCCCTGAAGAGGTTTGCCAGATATCCCCTTTTACGGAAGACCATCCTCTATTTGGAGGCATTCTCTATTTCAGCATTCACCAACCTGGCTGGGGCATACTGGGAGTTGTAGGCCAAAAAAATCTGGGGACCCAAGGTTGGAGAACACTGCTCTACTTGAAGGGCTCTCCTGTCCAGTTCTGTTTTAAAGGTAATGAACCATAAGAAGTGCTGCCCATCAATGGTTGGCACCTGAAGAGCAGCCTGGACAGGCAAGCACACACAGGTCGCCTGGTTGCAGTCTTCCACACTATGGTGTGATGCACTGCATTTCTATTTAAATTACCAGGAATGGGGACTCGGACTCCAGGACTCGACTCGTGAGTCCCCCCTGTGACTCGAGTCAAACTCGCGTCCCAATATTTTTAATGGGACTCGAGACTCGACTCAGGACTCGAGACCAAGGACTCGTGTTCCAAAATCATGTTCCTCAAATGCAAGTTTATTTTTTAAAATCATTTTCCTAAAATGCAACCTTTCAGACATTTTGGGTTTAGCTGCCTCTGCCTGCCTGTCTGGGGTTCCCATTCCAGCCTCCTCTGCCTGCCTGGTCTCTTCTTGACCAGTTCAACAGTTGAATTGTCCAAGACAAAGGCCTCTGGCTCTGCCTGCCTGCTTTGGGGTTCCCTGCCTCCTCTGCCTGCCTGGTTATTTTGGGTTTGTCTGCCTGGTCTGTTCTTGCCAAAATCAGTTGCAGAGTTTTGAAATAAAAAGGCACACTTGTGCCTAGAATTTATTTAAGCCACACATCTGAAATAGCCTTATTTTGTTGGGAACCCCCCCCCCATTGATTTTAATAGGGACTTGTGGAGTCAGCTTTGAGAGTGACTCATGACTTGTGAGTCACCATTTTGAACCAAGAACTCGGACTCGGACTTGAGACTCGGGTCCAACGACTCGTGACTCGACTTGTGACTCGAAACCAAGGACTCTTCAACATCCCTGTAAATTACCATTGCTATTTCTACATTTACACCTAGACATATACAGTGCCTTGCAGAAGTATTCACCAAAGTAACACTGGAGTGGTTTAAAAACAAGCACCTGAAAGTCTTAGAATGGCCCAGTCAAAGACCAGACCTCAATCCGACTGGGAATCTGTGGCAAGACTTGAATGTTGCTGTTCACTAACGGTCCCCATCCAACCTGACAGAGCTGGAGCAATTTTGTCAGGAAGAATGGGCAAACATGGCAGGATCCAGCTGTGCAAAGCTGATAGAGACTTACCCAAGAAGACTCGCAGCTGTAATTGCTACAAAAGGTGCTTCTACCAAGCATTGACTCGGGGTGGTGGTGGTGAATACTTAGGTGACCAACAAGTGCCAGTTCGTTTTTGTTTACTTAACTTTTGTGCCACAATAAAAATATTTTGCACCTTCACAATGTTGAATATCTTGTGTACATCAAGTGGTAACAATGCCAACTGAATCTATTTCAATTCCAGGTTGTAACACAACACAATGTGGAAAAGTCAAAGGGGTGTGTGAGCAAGGCACTGTAAATTAGCATATGCAAATGTTATGCACACCACCATCCTTTTATGTCCTCTTTTTTGGTGACGCATTTCCTCTTTGGGGGCATTTCATATATATGTACAGCCTCGCCCACTCTGGCCATCTCAGCCGGCCAGTTTCAGCCTTGTTGCCCACATGTAGCGCACAAGCAGCATGATATGCCATTCATGCACAACAAGACTAGGGAGGAGAGATCATTATCTGCAGCCTGCCTTTTACTCAGGAGAGCTCAGCAAGGGGGCAGAGCCAGGCTTTGTACAAAACAGCTATCAGGCCACAACAGGCGTCTGCTGCTCCATGCTGGAGAATGCCAAAGCAGGGAACCTGGCTATTGATCCGGAAAGAAGTGGCTGAACAGAGTATGGTGGCCAATTATGCATGGCCAAAGAAGAGGAAATGCCTCACCAAAAAGAGCAGAAGAGTGCGCAGCAGCTGTGAAAAAGGCAAATCCCATGTTGGGCATAATTAGGAAAGGAATTGAAAATAAAACTGCCAATATCATACTGCCTTTATACACATCTATGGTGCGACCGCACTTAGTTTACGGTGTACAGTTCTGGTCACCGCACCTAAAAAAGGATATTGTAGAGTTGGAAAAACTGCGGAAAAGGGCAACTAAAACGATCAAGGAGCTGGAGCAACTCCCCTATGAGGAAAGGTTGCAACAGCTGGGATTGTTTGGCTTAGAAAAAAGGTGAGTAAGGGGAGACACGATAGAGGTGTACAAAATTATGCATGGTGTGGAGGAAGTGGATAGGGAGACATTTTTCTCCCTCTCTCATAATACTAGAACCCAATGGGGTCATCCCATGAAGCTGATTGGGGGAGATTCTGGACAGATAAAAGGAAGGACTTCTTCACACAGCACGCACGGTTAACCCAATGGAATTCACTTCCACAAGATGGAGTGATGGCCACCAATTTGAAGGGCTTTAAAAGGGGACTGGACAAATTCATGGAGAATAAGGGTATCGATAGCTATTAGTCCTGATGTCTATATGCTACCTCCAGTATCATATATATATTGCCTATATATGCCACTTGCTGGGGAACATGGGTGGGAGGGTGCTGTTGCACTCATGTCCTGCTTGTGGGTTTCCCGTGGGCAGCTGGTTGGCCTCTGTGTGAACAGAATGCTGGACTAGATGGACCCTTGGTCTGATCCAGCTTGGCTCTTCTTATGTTCTTAATCTAGCCTGGGGCTACCCTGATAAGAATAGATCCCATTTACTCCTATGCACGCAACATGAGTATGGGGTCTGACTCCATCTCATGCCAGCCGGCTCCAGCAGCCACCACAGAGCCAGTTGGCAACCCCAGGGCCCTTTGATGTTCCCCATTGCCTCCCTCCCTCTTTCTAAAGCCAGC
Organism: Shinisaurus crocodilurus; assembly: GCA_021292165.1. Taxonomy (NCBI): domain Eukaryota; kingdom Metazoa; phylum Chordata; class Lepidosauria; order Squamata; family Shinisauridae; genus Shinisaurus; species Shinisaurus crocodilurus. Next base: position 6,415,822 of record CM037884.1, on the reverse strand, counting down.
AGGCACCTCTTTCTTCATCTTTGCTTTCTGCTGGGATTATTTTATCTTCCAAAAGCACTGATGTTTCCCAGCACCGGGAATCCAGGCTAAGTCCTCTCCCACTTAATAGGTTTTTGTTTTTTTTCAAGCACGTCAGAGGAGATTTGAGCAGCTCATAGAGATGCTGGGAAGACGGAGAAATCAAGCAAAGCGCCTAAGTTGGAAGGAGGCAAAGAAAGCTGAATCTAGTATTTCCCTATTTTGATTAGTTAAAATGCAGTCAAATCTGCCCTTAAAAGTAGGGGTGAAAGCCTTTCTCGCGTTCCTTGATTGTTCCATGGGTTCGCTGTGCCCTGTGTTGCACTCCATCCAAATTCTAGCTTTACTAGAATGGGTTGCAATAAGTTTTGCAGTTATGCCTGGAGATTTATTTTTTTAATATTTTAACTTGCTGTATCTGTAATTTTCAGTCATTAGGTAATTACAGAAATTACGTTCCAATGAATGTTCCCCTTACATTTTCTGCTGAACTGTCTTTGTTTCCAAGGGAAAAAAAATGAATAAAATGAGCATTTCCCTTGACTGGGAAACCAAGACAGTATCGTTAGCAGTGTGTGGAAAATGAAGAGTGATTGCTTAAGCAAGGGGTATTGATATAGGGCAATAAAACATGCATGGTTATAAATATTGCTGTCTTTCATCTCCCAGCACCCCCCCCCCCGCCCCAATAAGTTTTCTTTTTTGGCTAATACCATGTGAGTGGAGTTCTCATTTTGAAAACATCTGCAGGGAAAATATTCCTCTCTGTCTTGCTTTTTTCTTTCAAATTATTGTTGGAAATGTCAAAAGCAGAAAGGCAAAATAAAATATTTTAAGGGAGAAATGATACATGAGCTGGCTCTACCATGAAGTACAATGGAGCAGCTGCCCCGGGTGGCAAGTCTGAAGTGCCTGATGATTATTGTGATGTGCTATATGGAACACAGGAAGCTGCCTTACACGGCACTGGTCCATCTAATCCAGTATTGTCAATACTGACAGGCAACGGCTCTCCAGGGTTTCAGGCAGGAATTTTTCCAGCCCTATCTGGAGATGCTGGGGATTGAACCTGGGACCTTCTGCATGCACAGCAAGGTCGAGCACCTGCTAAGGGCCCACACCTAGTGGCAGGGTCCCACTGACAAGAGCTTCCTGGAGTTGCTCATTCTCTTCACCACTGCTAAACTGCTTATTCACCTGCCTCTTGCAATGGTGCTGGTGAGGAGGAGGAGCAGGAGATGCCATGGCCTACTTGCTCACTGGCTCCCTGCTGGTCAAGCAAGCAAGTGGTAGCGATGATGAGAAAAAGGATGAGGAGCAAAAGCAGCTCATGTGACAATGGCAGTGAAAAGATAAACTCACTGAGGGCGCAGTCCCTGGGGGTGTCTTGCCCAAGGGCCCTCCAAAACCTGGAGCTGGCACTGAGCTGGAGCTTCTAGGATCAAACCTATCCATAGGATATTGCCCCCTTCCAAAGTACAGTTTTGAGTTCTGATTTCGGTTCATCAGCAGCTGTTTCCTGCCATCTGTCTTTACTGACTGCACCTTTATTATCACAGCCAAGAAAGAGTGTTGAATTAAACGTAAATTTCTTTTAAAATCTGCCCTCTGTAGGGAGGGCTAATTTCATTTAATAGAAGATTCAGAGGCTAAGGCTAAGGTCTATGGCAGGGTGCATATTAAGCCTATGGCAGGAAGGGGAATGTTAATCAGTTTCGTATTTTGTAACAGCATTAACACATTGCCAAAAAAAATTTTTTTTTTTTAAATGATGTACCATCTAAAATCAAATTGATAACTCTGCATGGGTGTTCTACATCAGAGAAATTATACATGGAGATGACTATCCTTTGATTACTTGATTCCGCCGCTCCCAATTCACTCTTAAGATTTTCCTTAAAGAATATAAAAGCATGAAGAATTCACATGTAATGCAGGGGGAAATAAGCCCAGCTAATCACAGCTAATCCTCTGGCTTGTGCTAAACAAGCTAAAATTAGAAATGTAGGCCCAAATCCACACTTTGCTGCTTTCTTCACATGCCCCCTCCCATTGGGATTATAGGAATGTGACTCCTATGGGGTTGTCACCAGCATCCTCTTCCTCATCACTGCTCCCACTTGCTTGCTTGCCAGGCAGAGAGCCAGTCAGCATGTAGACAGTGGCATGTCCTGCTCCACCTCCTCACCACCACCGTTGCCTGGGCCAGAGCGAGAGGCAGGTGAACAAGCAGGTTGCAACAGTGAAAAGGAGGAGCAAGTCCAGGGGGCACTTATCAGGGGTCCCTGCCCTTGGTAAGTGCCCAACCATGCCTACCTTTCACACCAGCCCTGCCACTGGCTCACACTCCCATTTCCTGTTGGAGGCGGCAATGGAGGGTGTCTCCTTCATACTCCTTTTAGCATGTGAAAAGATGCAAAAGAAAGAAAAAAAGGTCACAACTTCTTCATCTCTTCTAGGTATCCATCTTCTTGGGTCCCCAAAAGTCTGCAGCCAACATTTTAAGTTAATTTATGTATTTACTTATTTATTTACATAATATATTTCTATCTTTTGGGGAAGCCTTCCCCAGCCTCGTGCCCTACAAATGTTTTCTATGACAGCCTCCCATCAGCCCCAGCCAGCATGGCCAATGATCCAGGATGATGGAAGTTGTAGTCCAGAACATCTGAAGGGTGCCAGGCTGCAGAGAATGCTTTAGAACAATCTTCTCCAACCTTGGGTCCCCAGATGTTTCTGGCCTACAACTCCCAGCATGCCCCAGCCAGCTGGCTGGGGCATGCTGGGAGTTGTAGGCCAAAAACATCTGGGGACCCAAAGTTGGAGAACACTGCTTTAGAATATAACCCTCATAAGGTGCCTTTCAATGAAGTATACAATACAGAATCATAGAGATGAAAGGGTCCTCAGAGGTCATCTAGCTCCACTGCCTGCTCAATGAAGGCTCTGCGCTGCTACAGCATCCCTGACAGATGGCCGTCCCACTGTTGCGCAAATATGCTCAGAGTCCTCTCCCCAGAGAACCCAATACTCGAGGAGAGAGAAGCAGCACACCCAGGAGTGAGTTTTTTAAAGTTTTATTTCTGTGCAAAAAGGTTCAGCTCTGTGGAAAAGCTGAACAATGGAAGGTGGGGCATGCAAGCCTTCTTATACCTTTTCATTTACTGGTCTATTCACTCCCAGCAAATCAAATGCGTTCGCTTAAACATGCCAACCAATCGAATACATTTCCCCGAATATGACAACAACCAATCAAATACATTTCTTTTCTTTTCTTTCAATTTTTATTTATTTATTTTTAAATGAACACACATACAAAAGAACATAAACCCACAAATCATAAACTCCAAAGTGCACCTGTCACCACGGGGCCAAAAAAAATAATTCTATCCACATAATCCATTATTAATCTATATTCCAAAAATACATCATATCTTGACATGGCTTACTCCCTTTTCCCTTTACTAAAACATAATCTAAAAATGGTCCCCATATATCCTTAAAATTATTTTTCTTTAATTGTCCCTTTTTACATTTAATACTACATGTTAATTTATCATTTAGAGCAATATCCCACACCTCTTTATACCAATCTATAATTAAATACTGATGTTGAACTTTCCATTTCCTTGCTATCAGTAATCTCCCTGCCGTTAACAAACTTACAATTAATTCCTTTATCTCTTGAGAGCACAGAAGTTTCTCCGTTATTGATAACAGTGCTAATTTTTGGACAGACCTCCAAATTAATGCCAATAATTTCTGAACAAATACATTTCTTTGAACATGGCAAGTATCTAGATAGAAGGCCACCTGGCTGTCTTTTTCTTGGCTAGGCTGATGTTTCTCATGACCTCTTAGGGCACCCGAGATATCAGGCGACTCATGGGTCTGCTGCTCTTGGTACCTCTTATCAATCAAAGATACTTCTCTTTCGCTTGTATTTCTGGAGTTGGCACAAGGAAATACACATTTTGGGGCAAGATAGCAACCGAGGTAAAGATATGATGGTCAGGCATACAATTCAGAACAAAGAAACACCACAATCAAAGCAAAGGAGCAACACAGCCCTTAGAATCATAGAATCATAGAAAAGTAGAGTTGGAAGGGGCCTACAAGGCCATCGAGTCCAACCCCCTGCTCAATGCAGGAATCCAGGTCAAAGCATCCCCGACAGATGGCTGTCCAGCTGCACCTTGAATGCCTCCAGAGTGGGAGAGCCCACCACCTCCCTAGGTAGTTGGTTCCATTGTCTTATTGCTCTAACAGTCAGGAAATTTTTCCTGATGTTTAGGTGGAATCTGGGTTCCACATAAACCTTCAAGGTTCCCTGTCTGGAATATCAAAGCAGATAAGCATGGCCAGGTGCAACAGGAGGTGGTAGTGGGCAAAAAGCCAGTTCATCCAACGGGGGTGCAACAGAGCTCATCAGGGCCTCTGAACTTTTACCTCAGCAAGTGCCTATGGACAGCAGGGTGATGGGGCAGGTGGTCTTCCAGAGATTTTAAGGGTCCCAGCCCTAGTGGGCCGCTCCCCAATGCCACCCCTGCTGGCCGGGGAATGCTGGGAACCGCAGGACTTCTGTCTGTCTAAACATGCATGGGACTGGGTCCTTACGTAGCTTTAAATCAGACTCCTATTATGCCAGTTCAGCACAATCACTGATTGGCAGCAGTTCCCCAGGGTTTCAGATTAGGAGTCTCTCCCAGCCTTGGTGAAACTGGGACCCTTTGCATGCAGAGCAGGTGCTCTGACACTGAGCTTAAAACTCTTCTTTATGTGACCCATGTGAATATCTCAGTTTAGAACAGTGTTCCCCAGTCCCCAGATGTCTTTGGCCTACAATTCCCAGTGTCAGAACTACTACTATGTTAACAGATTGCCATATTATTAAATGGATTTTAAGGAATCCATTTTGCTTGTCTGTTGTCTGAAAAACAGCCTGTAGGAGAATTCTCCCAGCTTGTAAAAGCACTGTGTACCAAAATAGCTTTCCTTATTGGAACGTACTACAAAACCTTGAAGAAAGAACAAATGGTAGATAAGGAGTATCCAGGCATAAAATAAGCAGCTTCTGACTGTCTTGGCCTGTTGCCAATTGATAGGACTTGGCGGGGGCTAGTTAGCTTAAGAAATTAATTCATTTAACAATGCGTACTATATACAGCCTTGTTCAATACACGTGTATGGTGGGACTTCATTCTTACACTCTGCATATGTACCATGTCCATTTTTCTAACACCACCTCTGCTTAAATACCTCAAGCGAAGGAGAGCCCACTGCCTCCCGAGGCAATTGGTTCCACTGCTGAACAGCACCCACCATTACGATATTTCTCCTAATGTTTAGCTGGAATCTGCTTCCTTGCAATGTCCACCCGTTGGTTCTAGTCAATGTCCTTCTTAAAATGGGGTGCCCTGAACTAGACATGGTACTTCAAATATGGCCTGACCAACACAGAATAGAACAGAACTATTACTTCCTGTGATTTGGACACTATGCTTCTGTTAACGTAGCCCAAGGTTGTGTTAGCTTTCTTAGTTGCTGCACAATAACATCTTTAAAAACAAGCCAGTAAATTAGAGAACTAAAACATGAAGACAGCACAAAAACAGCATTAACCCATCAATAAAAAGCAAAGCAGAAGAAAAACTTTTTTTAAAATTCCACTTAAAAGCCACCAATAAGGGGGACATATGTATTTTCCACGTGAGGGAGCTCCAAAGATGTGAGACCACCAATGAAAAGGCCCTGTCCTTGGTATCCATCAGTCTGATGGTCCTTGATTGTGGATCAGAGAGTAGGGCAGGGGTGGGGAACCTCACCCGCAGGGGCCAAATCTGGCCCTCTGTGGCTCTCTGAATGGCCATGCCCCCTTTCCCATTCCCCTGAGCATCAGTTGTTTGGTGGTTCCCCAGCTTTTGTGCAGTTTCCCCCCCCTATTATAAAAGGTTGAAATGCCTCTCCTAAGGCCTAGACACTAGCAGTAGGAGCGTTAAGCTAAAATATGGTGGACCTTTTGGTATTTTAGGCCAGCTCCTTTTGCCTGTGGCCTGTCCTCTTTGCGTTCAGCTCCACCCACTGCTGGAATGCAGCCTCCAAGATGTAGGCCAAAACATCTGGAGGGCAATATATTCCCCACCCCAGCCTTACGGGGACCCCCTTCTGCTCACATATCTATGCAGGCACAGGATAGGATGGATCATGGCCAGAGTTTGCTTCTAGAGGTGGGTCAAGTCAATGACTCTCCCAAATTGCTCCAGAATTGTGAGCAGCAGGAAAACCCTGGGGGTTTTCCAACCCGATTCAAGCAAGCAATGTCCTTCATTGCTATTAGATGCTGAAGTCATAAATTAAGCCAAGGAGATCAGGCCATCCATGATTAATAACCCAAGAAAGGCCTTAATTTATTCCCTCCATATCGATTATTTATTCTTCTTTGGCCTTTGAGCCTGCTATTGATCCCAGGCTAATCTGCAAACATCTGTACAAGTTCATCCACGTGCTGGAGAAGCACTGGGAGTCTAACAAAGAGGTGGTGTCCATAAAGACAGAAGGTCACCACCAGGGCACGGTAAATAGATGGGTTGCCGCTTCTTCAGACGGTCTCCTAGGCAGCAAATCACCATCTTGCTGCAATGCAGCGCCTCCAGACGTTATACATATATTTTTTGGAAATGGAGAAAATGATAGGCCAGGGTGCGTAATAAATATCTACCGCTGTTTTGTTATTAGTTGCTGGAAAGACTTTGTAAAAGGTCACGCAAAAAAGAAAGAAAGAATCAGCCACATATGGCAATTTTGTAAACAAGGTTGCAGATCTAACCTTGAAAAATCTGTAACTATTTAAATGAAAAACATAGGGGGAAAATTACACCAGGAGGAGCAATACTACAAAAAGGTGTACCTCTGTTTTCCAACTTTTAAATCTGTGCACACACAAACATAAAGACAAATACCCATTTTTGAACAAAAGTGACAAATTTACAATTCTACCCACTGCATCTTGGTTCCATACCAGATGTGAACTTTTAAGATGATTTTTTAAAAACCCTCTTATTTCGAACAGGATAGAAGCAGAAAGGATTTTTAAAGAAGTAAAGATAAACTAGAACAATTTTCCCCAACCTGGCATCTTCCCGATGTGTTGGACTACAGCACCTACCATCCCCAGCCAACATGGGAGTTGTAGTCCAGTGCATCTGGAGGCACCAGATTGGGGAAGGCTGAACTAAAAAAGCAGAGAGAAGCAGCTCTTGTCTGCCCTAATTCTCTACAACAGGGCTCTCCAACCTTGGGTCCCCAGATGTTGTTGGCCTACAGCTCCCAGCATACCCAGCCAGCATGGCTAATGGCAAGGGATTCTGGGAGCTGTAGTCCAGCAACATCTGGGGACCCAAGGTTGGAGAGCCTGCTCTAGAAGGATGAAATTTATGACAGACATAGAATTCATCGCTGCTCAGTCACAAAGCTCATGGCAATGGAGGTGAGGGGGGAGGAATTGGACAAACCTCGTGCCCTCCACCGTACCTACCTCACAGGGTTGTAGTAAGAATACATTGCCCTGATCTCCTTAGAGGAAGTGCAGGATACAGACATAGGGTAAAACCCAACACAAGTCCTACATAGAGTAAACCCATATAGATAAATGGAACTTAAGCTACTCATGACTAACTTAAGTCTTATTCATTTCAATGGGTCTACTCATGAGTAACTTAGGGCCTATTCATTTCAATGGGTCTGCTCTAAGTAGATCTTGTGTTGGATTTTAGCAATGGTTGATAATCTCGGACACAGTAATTCCTAAACCGTGTCACAGGAAGGTTGCCCTGTGTGTCCCTCCATGAACCACTGCTCTGTTCCCCCACAGCTTCTAGGATCATTCTGCCATGTGTTTGCATTGGACATGATAGAATCCATCAAAACACTCTTGATCCAGCAACAAAGCCGAACAACTTACCTGCCATTGGGGGTGGCACACCCAGAATTCTTACTCACACAGGGAGCGGGCTCCTTTAACAAGGGATCCTTATTCCCAAGTCCCTTTAAAAGCCTGCGGCAGCACCATAACATTTAAGTGTGCAATCCTACGCATGTTCAGACAGGAAAAAAAAAGGCCTAAAACTCCCAGCATGCCTCAGCAAGCATAGCTGGGAGTTGTAGGCCTTTTTTCTGTTTAAACATGCATAGGATTGTGCCTTAGATCAGTCTTTCCCAACCTGGTGTTCTCCAGATGTGTAATTCCCATAGTTCCCAGCCACAATAGCCATTGATGGGGTACAAATCACTAAAATAGAATAAAATAAAATAAGATCCTTAGCGGGAGAATATTGGTGGCAAGTTACTAGGATGGCTAGTAACATTGCCAAAAAAGGAAATGCATCATCATATATATATATATATATATATGAATAGGTGCAAAGTTAGAAGCAATTACTATATTTGAAATAGAACTATAGTACTTCTCACCATCGTGGGGAAGGCTAGAACCAGGTGAGCTTTGTGCTTGCTGATTCTACTGTCCAGGTGCAAACTGCTGATGGGTGACTTCAAGGCCCCTGTCGCTCTCCCTTCTTGTGGTCCGGACAGCCATTCAAAGAGAGGACACCTTCAAATAGAGGACTAACTTCCATAAAGCAGGACACATGGCCACACTACATGTTACAAACACACCATTTCATTTTCGTCTGTAAAATTCTAGAGCATTTCAGAAGTTCAGGGAACATTGCTTTGGGGGGACCGAACTAAGTCTGTTGTTTTCCATAAGGTTTGTATGATCAGGTTTTCTTTCACAGTATGTGCATTTTGGAAGTTCTGGGGCAGCAAAAGCAATGCAGTCTAACAATTAATTGGTATTTATTGCAATGGCACAGTTGCAGGTTGGTCAATTCTGTCCCATGCAGGTTTTGTGAATTCCTCGGTTTCTATGCTTTGAAAAACTCCATAAACTTTGGATGGGATCCTGATCTGTTTAAATCAATGGGATGTTTGCCACTTACTTTTATAAGTCTTGGATTTCTATCTTTGTATATTAATTATTATTATTATCATTATCATCATTATTATCATTATCATCATTATTATTAGAGTAGGGGGTTCTAAAGGAAAGAGAAAAAAAGATCTAGGACAGCCTTCCCCAATCTGTTGCCCTTCAGATGTGTTGGACTACAAGTCCCATCATGCCCAGCCAGCACAGCATGCTGGCTGGGCATGATGGGAGTTGTAGTCCAACAAATCTGAAGGGCACCAGATTGGGGCAGGCTGACCTAAACAGTTAACTAAATACTTAGCATGCATTTTATCTCAAAAGCTTATGGAATATCAGCTCAAGCACACATTTTGCTACCAACCAATAAGCACAGGGCAGCTAATTAGCATCGAGCTAACTTGTCTGAAAGATAAATTGAAACAGGATTAAAAGAAAGTACGTAATATAAACTAGCTGCTGTTTTTGTGAAAGTCACTTTAATTCAGTTATGGGGCAATTAGAGCGACGGCTTCTTCATTTTGCATGTGTGCACAAGAATTATAGTAATTACAACCAGATGCAATTAACTTATTTTTAAAAGGCAATTCCAGGAAAGTGCCCACTTGACAGCAAGAATGGGGAGAGATGCGTTTTTATCCATACACAGACTTCCATATTGAAAGTTCCAAGAGTTCATCAACACTGCGCGGGATTTGAATCTGGTGATGAGCCCTTGTCTCAATAAAAATAATACAGGGTCAGAGCCACCAGCAAAGGCTATCTGCCAGGGCTGGCATCAAGGGTAGGCATAGCTGGGCACCTGCCAAGGGCCCACACCCCAGCAGTGGTCCACTGTCAAGAACCCTTGGAGTTGTTGCAACCTGCTTGTTCACCTGCCTCTCGCTCTGGTGCAGACAGTGATGGTGGTGGTGGTGGTGGTGATGAGCAGTAGATGCCACTGCCTACTTGCTCACTGGTTCTCTGCCTGTTAAGCAAGTGGTAGCAATCATGAGAAAGAGGAGCAGCAGCAATAGGAGCTGATGACAAGGGCAATGAGAAAGTTGATTTACTTCTTTGCGATAGCCGTCTCTGTTCGAAGAACCTGTCCTGTTCCCGACAGACTGGGAGCCCATCTGGTGGCCTGAAGTAGAGTGGCCTGAAGTAGAGTGATCTTGAGCAGTCATCTAGCCAGGTGAAGCAAGTGGCTGGTAGCTGGTTCTAGGTAGGAAGGCCAGGCATTGCAGGACCTGAGTGATCTCCCAAAAGATGACAGATGTTGATCCTACAAGGCTCAACGGAATCCCTAGATCTCCACGCAAGGGCTGGTGACTAGCAGAGCACTGGCCCTTGAGCAAAGCTGCAAGGAATTGAATGGGGCACTCTTCCGGCTTGAAGCTGTACAAGGTGGCGTACAACGGCAAAGGTGATGGGGTGGAGGAACCAAACCAGTGTACCCGTCCTCAATACAACAAAGTTTGAGAATCACTGTTCTAGCCCAGCCACCCAGCTTTATCCAACTTTGATCAGAGCATCCTTCTGTGGACCCTGGACTCAAACCTTTGCCTTAAAAAAAATGCTGATCAAAAACACACTTGCCTTCAAACATTCTGATCACGTTTAATCTGACGCTTTTAAAAAACAACACCCAGACACCACAGTGAGCCTTCAGCATCATTTTATTGTGCACACCATTTCTTTTTGGTAGGCATCTCCACCCATGGGATTCCTTGCTTTCAAAAGTTAGACTCAAGAGCTCTCTCTTGTGGCGAGCCTGCATATCCTTAGAACCTGTACTCAACTTATGACCCTTGCCGTTTAGGAAACCAGCCCATCCACTAGAGGCAGACCAAAAATGTGTGTTCAACTTCTGCACTGGATTGCACTGAAAGTAATGGCTCCTGCAGGAACCAGAACAGACTCCCATCAATGGCTATCATGTCTGGAGTGACCGCTAGCCTCGCTGTGGTCCAGCCTCACAGCCGTGGCCAGTGCCACTCCATCTAGTGATGGAGAAAATAACCATAGCTGCAGTCTAAATTCACTCATTCACCTCCTTCACCCTCTCTCCATTTTGTATTGTGTCTAGCAGACTGGATTTGGAAGCTATTCTGGCAGGAGTTTGCCTATTTCATTCTTTGTTCTTCTCTTGGTAGAAATTTGAGCACTTAAGAATCAATTGTGATAGTGCTATTCTAACCGACAAGCTATCAGGCAGTATTCTAGAGGAGGGGACCAAATATGATTTGTGGATAACTAGGAAGAGGTGGAGAATGAAAACATGGCATGTAATTCCCCAAAGACCCTGTACATAACTTGACCCACTGTGAGCAAATACCCAGCACTTTGAAGTGGTATAATTAATTATAGCTTAGCTTCCTAAGCTTAGGAGGCTATATACAGAGCAAGCTTTAAAATTAATGTGATTGATTCCCTGACCTTAACTTTTGAACATTTAAAGCCAGGCATATAGCTCAATTGGAACGTATGCCTTTTAAAAAAAACAACCATGAACATTTGGATTTTGGGATTGACTTCTGTGAACTAAAGGGAAACATAACGCTCACTTCTGACACAGTGCCATGCCTTGGCAGAGCACCATTCCAACATGAATTCTATCCTACCTATGGGCTCATGTGCTGGTTTATATCCAATTGAGGCTGCAATCTTGTGCATGCTTACTTGGGAGTAAGCCCTATTGAACACCATGGGGCTTTATAGCAAGCCTATCAAGGATCTGGCTACACACATAAGCCCAGGCTAGATTTCAGTTGGTCAGTTGTACAATATTTTGTTCCAAAATTCCTGCTGCTCTTAAAAAAGGTTCACAGTCAAGGTTTTGCATTAGCTTCCTAGTTCTGATTTTCATGGGGGCACTTAGGAACAGTTGCTATGGAAGGTGAAAGTGTCTCCTTGAAAAAGAAACACCTAATTGTTTGTGTACACTTTAATAAACAGGGCACCCACTTATTCCCACCTGCAATCTATTTCTTGGAAGACTACCAAGGTGGTGTTTTTGAATGGTGAGCAGCCCACAGCAGCAGATCCATCTGCTCTGGGGGTGGGCGTGTCATCTGCTAACTAAGAACTAGTGCCCACCTTTTTTCCCTCTTCCCTCCCAGCCCTTTCCCCGTGTGTCGTGTCTTTTAGATTCTAAGTCCAAGGACAGCAGCTGTCTTACTGATCTTTGTAAGCCATTCTGGGAGCCTTTAGAGCAGGGGTCTCCAACCTTGGGTCCCCAGATGTTGCTGGACTACAGTTCCCAGCATACCCAGCCAGCATGGCTAATGGCAAGGGATTCTGGGAGCTGTAGTCCAGCAACATCTGGCGACCCAAGGTTGGAGGGTACTGCTTTAGTGTGTGGGGCTAAAATGCTTTAAATAAACCTAATTGGGCTGCTTCAGGTCTGCACAACTTCATGGCCCATTAATCCAGATACAACCCACTAACCATATTATGACTTGCCTGGTGCTCAACAAACTCTGGCCCGGTAGAATGCCACGTGTGGGGGGGGGGGGGCGGGGCAGGGAGAGCTGCATTTGGCTTGGAAGGTCAGGCGTGGACTAGGCCCTAACCCATTCATGTTATTGATTACTGGTAGACTGCCCTCCCTCAAATTCCTACTGCACAACCTAGACCAGTGTTCTCCAACCTTGGGTCCCCAGATGTTTTTGGCCTACAACTCCCAGCATGCCCCAGCCAGCATAGCTGGGGACATCTGGGGACCCAAGGTTGGAGAACACTGACCTAGACATAGTCCAGGAGTAGCTCAGTAAGCAGATTGTTCCCCCCGCTGCATGCTTGGACTGCAAAAACAAAGGGGTTGTTATGTACGTGGTAGGATACAATAGATGCCTGGCAGGCTGTGCTTGGCATGGTGGTAAGCTTCACAGGACCAAGGTATAGTTAAGCAAGCTGTGCAAAAGTTCTGTTATGAATACATCAGGCTTGTCAGGAGTTGCAGAGAACCATGATTTAATTTTTTGCTTGCAAAACTCTGTAAAAAGGTACACACACTACATTGATACTATATATATTATTCAGATTTCCTAGGAATACAGCACCCCACTACATTGGTCCCTAGAATTCCTTTGCCAAAGAACGCTGCACTTTCTTGATAAGACCCATGTGCATTTTATGAGCAGATGTGTCGTATCGATGGCAACAGCACTATCATTCAAACTTCACCACAGACAATTCATCTGAAAGTTTATCTTTTATTATTTACCACCAGGAACCATTAGTTGTACGAATGACTGACAAATGGATCAACAACTCCATTCGACAGGCATTTGGAAACCACCTTCATTTTTTTAAAAAAATTACGAACGACAACAGGCAAAATCCTCTTGCATTCTTATTCATTCCATGGCTCAAATGTTCAGGAAATAACAGGCAGAATGTTTTGACTTAGCAGTCAAGGCCAAGATGTTCTGGGGCAGGGTTGGGGGGGAACAGGGAGGGAATCATTTTAGTAAACATGTTCCTCTAGCACAAGAAGCCGTTAGCTCATCGCCTTCCTCTTGCTGATCAGTCTTGCTTGCTCCAAATCATAGACAGCTGACAACTCTGTGGCAGCGGATAAGAACTGATCTTCAAGGAATGCCGAATGGCTTCAGCAGCTCCTTCTCCAGTACCCAACTTTCAAGAATTCCTGCCCCAAGTCACAATCAGCCTGTGTGTTTTGCTGCTTTAGGTGGAGATATGAACATCACTATTTTAAGTGGAAGAACACGATGTACTCAGATCCTTCAGCAAGGCAGAATTATTCATGGTTCTACGAACACCAGTAAATTAAGTTAAGTGAAGAAGGGAGAGTTTCCAACATTTTTTTTTAAAAAATCTAAGTTCAGCTTTTGGCAGAGCTTCCACTTTTGGCAGAGCTTCCATTTGGTAAGACTCTTATACAAATAGCTGGTTGAAGGCTATACACTGTAAAATAATGGAAATTAGTATTTCTCCATTTGAACTTTTTTCTTTGGGCAAGGAAAAGGCAAAACAAGTTCTTTTAAGTGTGCACAATATTGAACAGCAAAATTAGATATCCTTGGCAGCTAAATTTTGTTTTTTCTATTTTGGGGATTCAATTCCCAATTGGGAGTAAAGAGGCTATCTAAAAACTGTTCATGTTTATCGGTCTGCCATGCTACAGAGGAGATTCAATAAGGATTCTTCACTGCTAAGTTTCCTGTCAGAGACATTTTATGTATCTTACTGTTTAGCCAACACCAATCCTGTAGTTACTGGAAAAGTTGCTAAGTTTTTTCTGTTGCAGTTGAGAGCTCAGTTAACCAGTTTTGATTTGCTCAGCATGGATGATTCACTATTCTATATGTCTTTGCATATATACTTTGTTTCTCCATGTTTTGTGTGTGTGTGTGTGTGTGTGTGTGTGTATGCACACACACACACACACACACACTGTATCTTGTATATCTTGCTTTTTCAGTCTGGTCATGGACTGCAATAAACAGCTTTGGATTTGGATATTACAGAACTTAACTAGTTCCCCTAGAAAGAGGGGATGCAACCCACACAAATGAAACAGGGAGCATCTTCTTGGTGCAATTCACCTGTGTTTTGGAAGGGCTGCCCAAGCAAGGACCCAAAGCAGCTTACTGCAAGCATCAATGACACAGTAATATAGCGCTCAGAACTATCTCCACCAGGGTTTGAAGTGGGGGGGGGGGCACTATTTCTGCCTTGCTGCCCTCCTTTGCTCTGTACACCAGAGGTTTGACCTCAAATCTACCATTCATAGTTTGCTTCCTGGATACAAGGGAACCACCCACACACGCACACACCTTTATACCTTCACACTTCTCAAGATAAACACTCTTCTTTATCAATGACTGTAATTTTATAAGCCTATGTAACATTAATAGCTGTTACACTTTCATCTCCTGAAAACATTAAAAAAAAGAAAAAAAAAGAGGCAGTTTCTACAGCTTGCTTATTTAACAAAAAAACAAATCCACCGAAGATAGAATTTCAAAACAGAACTTCTTTTTGTATTGTCGCCGGAATTTGTCTTTATCAAAGCAGAAAAAAACCCAGCAGGGCAAATGTTTGGCTCTTTAAATTAGCTTTTTGGTGTTTAGACTTCAAAGTGGCACATGTTGAGGGGAGAGACAAAATGACAGCTTAGAAAATCTGCTGGGCTCAATCCACTAGTAGGTTTTCCTATGCAAAACATGCTCGAATTACCTTACTGGTAGCCTGAACCCAGTGAGTAGGGCAATATTATGTATAAAAAGCGGCTGTTAGCAATCTGTGAAGCATTTGAGGGCTCAAAAAAGGCTCTGACTCCACAAAGGGATTCAGCCTAAGTTTTTAACTCTGCAAGAGGGCGTTTTCACTTGACAAAACCCTTTCCCCCCCTGTTCCTAATCCACCACCACCCCAAGAATTGTGAAGCTCCACAGTCTTGGTAACTGGGCCTGTAGCACATGCACATACATTCTATGGGAAGGCAAGGTTACTACTGTGGCTCACGCTGGCTCAGCTTGTCTGAGCGTGGAAAGCTAAGCAGGGTCAAGCCTGGTTATTACTTGGATGGGAGACCCCTCCTCTAGTTTCCTGCATTGAGCAGGGGGTTGGACTCGATAGCCTTGTAGGCGCCTTCCAACTCTATGATCTATGAAACTATGCCCTCCATGGTGACAACCTTAAGATACAGGTCGTAGTATTTCTGAAAGAATAAAGGAATCTTGAAAATACATCAGAGCTCCTATGTTTTATTTCTGCACTGCCATCGTGATGCTTTTGGCCAAGGGATATTAAAATACCCAACGAGCATCTATTCTACAACAAGAGCAACAGCACAAGCCAGGCAAACTACCGCCTTGTTGTAAGCAGTCGATGATTAAGAAAGCCCAGAACATTTCAACATCTTCCTGGACATATTATGCTTCACATGAAACTATCCCCTGTTATCTTATTGCTCGACAGATGGGTGCATTTCAAAATCTACTAGAAACTGACATGTTACGTTGCATGTTCGATATTCATCCATCTAAATTAAGGACTCTCACCACCACCCCAATATAAATGTCCATTTTCATCCTAGTAAAATGCAGTGGCAAAGGCAGTTATAGTCAGTTAACTGCACAGCACTGACTTGTAGTATCCTGCTAGAAGTACAAGAGAACTACTAAGTATGGACAAGAGTCCCAGTGTTAGCTTCACACAAAGAAGCAAAGGGCTTTTCATCTCACTCCAATGGCATGTCAGGTTCCAGCTCTTATGTATCATACAAGAAGAGATAAGACTCCCAAATTAACGTGCCACCATTACTATCAAGAGCTCAGACAATGTCTCCATTACTTATCAAAATCAAAGGCATTGCTCTGCAACTGGGCTCTTATTTCTTTCTGCTTCTCCAAGCATAGTCCTTGTAACAGAACATTTTGGTTCCCACCTACATAACTCCATCACCAAGATTGATGACTACAATGCCTGACTCCCAGTGGTGTTATAGACAAAGGGAATTCTATTTATATGCCGTTGTTAATGCATACAGAGCTTTCTATCCTTGGATAGGAAAGGGCTTATTTATTTTTAAAATTGTCTCCTTCTAGCATTTGCTCATCCCCGTGGCCATTTCTCAAACTGCTCAATTTGCTTTCTTTCAGCATTTTCAAACAATCGTGGGGCCCTTTCCCTTCAAAAGAAGAAGGATTTTTGTACGAGCCCCCAATTCTATCCCACAGTGTGAAATACTGGCCATAGTTGTAATCGAAGTATAAATGGTGATCGGTGTGATGGGCAGACCCGTTGATAATCTGTTTCAGTATCGTAGGAACGCGGTAGTCCCCATCATGAATGGAGATTGTCCAGATATTAACAAAGACATAGAGGCCCAAATAGGTCACCTTGTGCAGAGGAAAGAAGAATGGGTAGATGTGATAAGGGGTGCTTTGAAGAAAGCCATCCACAGGGTGGAACGCGTGGCTTGCAAATGGAGTTGGAACCTTCCATAAGTGGTGGGGCTTGTGGAAACGCTGTGGAGGAAATAAGAACAAAAGAACATAAGAAGAGCCATACTGGATCAGGGCAAGGGCCCATCTAGTCCAGCATTCTGTTCACAAAGTGGCCAACCAGCTGCTCATGGGAAACCCACAAACAGGGCATGAGTGCAACAGCACCCTGCTGCCCATATTCCCCAGCAACTGGTGTACACAGGCATACTGCCTCTGATACTGGAGGTAGCATAAAGCCATCAGGACTAGTAGCCATTAATAGCATTCTTCTCCATTAATTTGTCCAGTCCCCTTTTAAAGCCATCCAAATTGGTGGCCATCACTACATCTTGTAGAAGTGAATTCCATAGTTCAACTATGTGCTGTGCGAAGTATTTCCTTTATCTGTCTGGAATCTCCCACCAATCAGCTTCATGGGATGACCCCATTGGGTTCTAGTATTGTGAGAGAGGGAGAAAAATGACTCCCTATCCACTCTCTTGACACCATGCATAATTTTGTACACTTCTATCATGTCTCCCCTCACTTGCCTTTTTTCTAAGCTAAACAATCCCAGCAGTTGTAACCTTTCCTCATAGGGGAGTTGCTCCAGCCCCTGGATCATTTTAGTAGGATGGCCTTCTCCCTGTCCCATCAGCCAGAGAAACCAGGCTGGTGGGGACTAGGAGGGCGGCCTTTTCTGTGGCAGCCCCCAAGTTATGGAACTCTCTCCCCAATGACCTCCGCCATGCCCCTTCCTTGATTAGCTTCCGCCTGGCATTAAAAACGTGGCTTTTCAGGCGGGAATATGGGGTGGGTTAGGATTTTTAATTGTGTTTTATACTGTGTGTGTGTGTGTGTCCCCCCTGTATTTTATTGCATTCTACATCACTCAGAGTGGCCGGATGTCTGGCCAGATGGGCGATTCATAAATAAAATAAATAAATAAATAAATAAATAAAAAAAAGGAAACAGGCCAGAAGCATTTTCACTTTAATGCCTTCTTTGCTGGGGACTCCAGCAGGCACAGGGTGGCCGGCATCGCCCAGGGTGGCCGGGTGACCGGCCAGATGGGCGATTAACAAATATAATAAATAAATAAATAAATAAGTCCCTCATCTGACCTGTGGTGAGGAAAAGCCACTCAAAGGTGAACTGATAATGATTGCAAACTAGTAGGAGGTAGATTGTTGTGTTTTTGTTTTGTTTTCTTCAGACCATCAACATGACACACATTTGTTTTATTTTATTATGAGGCCCAATAGGCAAAGCTTTCTGGGCAGTTCTCAAAAGTTAACACCCAAAAATGCACATTATAAAATATAAAAAAATTAAAATTTTAAAACAGAATAAAACCAAAGTAAAAATCAGCAGCAGTGTAAAGAGATAAAACCACAACAATATTTTTTTTAAAAGCTGAAGGACTATAAAGCCTGCAAAAATAAAAATGACTTCATCTGGTGCCCAAAAGTCCACAATATAGGCACCTGTTGAGCCTCTCTGGGTAGGGCATTCCACAACCAGGGTGCCACCACTGAAAAGGCCCTGCCCCTAGAAGCCCCCCACATCTCATTTGGGAGGGGCACCTGGAGGAGGGCCTCTGAAAATGATCTTAGGGTCTGGGCAGGTATATATAGAGGGAGAGGATCCTTCAGATAACAGATCACAGAGCACCAGTGTAATATGTTCATGTTTTCCAAACATGTCTTACTACCTGATGATTGGTCAGACCTACCTTGTATAACAGTTTATGATGGAGAAATCGATGAATCCAGTAAATACACATATCAGTGAAGAAGAGAAAAGACAGCATGCTGAAGATAACACCCAGCCAACCTAGGCGAAAAGGGAAGAAAGGTAGAGACTGTTCAGGAAGTTAGTAGATTTACACAGCGCTGGATTATGGGAACAAATAACTTCAACCTCATGAGCAGTTTCTACAAATTAATTTCAAAAAGGTTACCCTCCCTGAGGTTCAGGGAGGGTAACCTGAGACTTTGGCAAAACTGAGAAGGTACGCAATCCAAGCATACAGATTTACAGAGCAATCCATGTGTGTGTGTGTGTGCGTGTGTGTGTGTGTGTGTGTGTGGGGAGAGAATCCATGGTGGTCAAACTGTCACTTCCTATGCCCTGCTGGGTTTGTGCTATCAGAGCAGAAGGTGTGTTTGGGCAGGAGGGGGCAGCACTTTTCTTTTTTGCCCTTCTGGAAATTTCCCCTCCCATTAGGAGCAACAAATGGGGAATAAGTTACAAGTTACGGCAGCACCAGAGCTTGCATGGTCTCCCAACCCCATTCTCCTGGCATTTCAGGAGGGGGGGGGGGCTTTGGATCCAAAGCCTTCCCTGATCTGCCCCCAGATTACCCCCTTTTTGCCCTCTGCACTAGAATTGGTATTATTATTATTATTACTATTACTACTACTACTACATTTATTATATCCCACCTTTTTTCCTCTTGCAAGGAACCCAAGGCAGCTTACATGGTCCTCCTCTCCATGTTATACTCAGTCCTCATTAACAATATCGCTGCCCTACTTTGGACAGCCCCACATATAACACATTGCAGTAATCCAAAAAAGAAGTTACCAGCACATGGATAACAGTAGCTAGGCTATCTCTGTCCAGATAGGATCGTAGCTGGTATATCAGCCTAAGCTGATAAAAGGAGCTCAGCACCACCGAGGCCACCTGTGCCTCAGTTTATTGGCCTTTATCCAGTCCAGTAGCACACCCAGGCACTAAGAACGTAAGAGGAACCATGCTGGATCAAACCAAGGTTCCATCTAGTCCAGCATTCTCTTCACACAGTGGCCAACCAGCTGCCCACTGAAACTCACAAGTGGGACATGGGTGCAACAGCACCCTCGCACTTCATGTGCTCAGCATCATCTGCATATTCTGATGATTCAGAATACCCACTGCCTCGCCTAGATTGATAAAAAAAGGAGAGACAGCGTTGGGCATCATCCACATATCAATGATTTATAACACCTACTGCCTCACCTAGATTTGATAAAAAGGAGAGAGAGAGAGAGAGAGAGAGAGGGATGGGTATCATCCGCATATTGGTGCCACGTGGGCCCACATCTCCAGATAACCTCCCCTAGTGGTTTCATGTAGATGCTGAATATCATGCAGAATAAAACAGAGCCCTGTGGAATCCCAAAGCATAACAGCAGAACCACTGCAACACGGTAGCTCCAAAGTCCAGCCCAGACAGCTTATCCAGAGGGATACCATGGCCAATGACCCTGAGAGGTCCAAGAGAATCAATAAGGTCCGCATTCCCCAATCCCAACAAAGGTCATCCCACAGGGTGACCAAGGCAGTTTCCATTCCAAAACCAGGCCTGAAGCCCAACTGAACTGGATCCAGATAATCAGTTTCATTCAAGAGTGTCTGGAGTTGACCGGCAACCACTCGCTCAAGCACCTTGCACAGGAAGGGGATGTTAGCAACCAGCATATAGCTGTTAACATCTTTTGCATCCAGGTTAGGCTTCTTGAGGAGTAACCTAATTACCACCTCCCTTAAAGAGGCCAATACCACTATCTCCCAAAAAGGAATTTACAACCTCTTCGACCCAGCCAGACACCCCCTCCCTATTACATGTAATAAGCCAGGAAGGGCAAGGGTCAAGCACATACATAGGTGGTCGACTGGGCTTGGCTAAGCACCTTGTTGGCATCTTTGGGCCTCAACAACTGAAAGTCATTTGATAAAACTAAACTAGTCAGTGCTCTGGACATCTCTACTAATGGAACTGTATTGACTGTGGTGTTCAAGTCATGACAGTTTTGAGCGACTTTATCTTTAAAGTGTCTTGCAAACTTGTCATAGCATGCTACCCGAGGTCCCACGGTCTCTCTCCTTGGCCCAGATTGCAACTGGCCATGGGCCACCCAGAAAAGCTCTGCTGGATGGCACTGAGAAGATGCAATGCTGGTGGAAAAGAACTCCCTCTTTGCCACCATCGCTGCCACAGAGTGGGCTCAATAATGAACTCTAACCTGCGTTCGGTCAGACTCATCACAAGTCTCCCCCCATCTCCGTTCTAACAGTCTTCCCTCTTTTATTATTGATAATATCAATATTTGTTCCTATTTCTAACCTTTTACACCCTGAAAGCTTCCATTCTTAATCTTGAATGTTACTGCAAAGTAATGAACATTGTTTAGAAGGTAGCAATAAAACAACTGACTACTGGTTTACTGCTTCATTGTTAGTGCAAAGGTATGTTCTTGAATTCCCTAGACATTAGAGATAAGAAATCCCAAGTTTTAAGAAAAAAAATGAGAGGAGCCAATGGTTTAGAGAAAGGACACCGGTGACTTAGAAAATGCAACTCTTATGATGAGCTAAAGCTACACATATTAAAGTCCCATAGCTAGTTTGGTGTTTTTTTTTGGAAAAGCAGTTGTGGGAGAAAATTCGTAGGGGTGCTTAATCCTTCCTTGCCTGCTGTTTCCCCTTTCTGCTCCAAATCACTCCACCCCCAGCAACTTTCCCTACCCATGTGGCTTCAAATGCGTACAGTCATGCCTTGGATTGAGAGCATAATTCGTTCCAGAAATGTGCTTGTAATCCAAAACACTCTTATATCAAAATGACATTCCCCCAAAAAAATTTGTATGGAGATTTTTAATTTAAGCCATACTACAGTACTTGTATTGCAAGACGTCGCTTGTATATCAAGTAAAAAAAAAAATTAAATAAATATTTAAAAATTTGCTTGTCTTGCAAAACGCTCTCAAACCAAGTTACTTGCAATCCAAGGTATTACTGTACATTCATTTTAATTGTGGGGGTTATTTGAAGCAGGAAACAGCAGGCGAGGAAAGGGTTCTGTACCCTCCCCTCCATCACTTCTGCACTGTCAATCCAAAGCTCCTTCTCTAAAAACAGTACAGCACTGGGGCATTAATATACATGTTTCATATAGCTCAACCCTGAGACAGGAAAAAGATAGGAGGTCATCCTAGATACAATACATTATGGCTAGAACAAATGAGCAAGAATTTAGATGCATTAGACAGACTCTTGAGACAAAGAGGAGAGAGACATGGATCTGATATGGAAGGCAAGTCAAGTAGTTTCTTTACCGTAAGGAGGGTCTCCAATGTTATCATAGAGCTTGCTGTAGCCTCTGACTTCAGTGAAGAAGATGGCAACAGTGGGGATGCTAATCCATGGCAATGATTTGAGAGTGTGTTTTATCTCACGCTGCACTTGATTCTGAACACAAAAGCAGACACTTTGTAAAAAAGAAATACTCCTTCGCATTTATATAGCACTTTAGAATGTTCAAAGCATATATGATCTCAGCAGTCCTTCCTACAAAGCTGCAAGACAGAGTAGCAATAGTATCCCCATGTTGCAGATGAGAAGCTGTAGCTGAGAGAGGGGCTTGCCTAACACCAGAGAGTTCACGGGAGAGTCCTGATTTCCATCTCATTTTTAGCCAGTACACAACACTACCTTGAAAGTTTGCTTATTTTAAGAGCCAAACAATCTAATCTTCTGCAAAGCAGCAGAAAAATGGGGCATTTTTTTCAGTGTGAGACATTGGAAACAGGGCTCCTACCAGACAGATGAGGCTGACTAGATCTGGAAAGGGAAGACAAAACCTTCATCTGACTGCTGCCTGAGATCAAGTTGGCTGCAAGATCCCCTTCAAAGGCCCAGCTTATTCTGCTAACTATCAGTGAGACAATCTTTCCCCTACCTCCTTTTTCATGCAGCCTTCATCCTGCTTTAGTGTTACTGCCTTGGGATTGGCCTTATACCATCAGAAAACTGTGGGACCTGGTTTCTCCCTTTCACCTATAGAGTTACTTGAACTTTATCAAATGAGAGTTTTCTTTACTAGTCTACCTAAAGGAGCACCTTCTCCCAACTGTTCCTGCCCAGGTGCTAAGATAGTTTTCAGAGGCTCTTCTATGGGTGCTGCCACCCACAATGGTTAAACACACTTAGTATAACTTGATTAGGCTTAATATAAATTGATTACACTTTGAAAAGTTAAGTGTTACAAAGTTGTTCAAGATTGACTATATTGGACAGGATACAAAGAACCACAGGGTGGCTTTTCCCTACTGCAACATCCCCACCAAGCAACTTATGAGGATCAGGAAGCCCTCCAGTGCAACATATGACAGTGGAGGATGCTGCAGCTGGAAGACAAAATTAGAAAAGTCCCACCTATGTACAGAAATTCTAGGGAGGCATGGATGGGTCTCTTTGGATCCTGGCCACAGACCACAAGGCCATAATTAACATGAGTAAGAAGCATTGTGTTGATGCAATACCAGGGCAGGGCATAGCAATCCTTTTTCTTCTTTACGTGAGTTTCTGCTCTTCATCAGACATGGATACTTGGGTTCAACTGACTGTTGAATTGAGAAATCAGAAGAGGAATGAATTGCCCTACTCACCTCTAAAAACTGGGGGTGTTCCTTGAGCGAGTGATCAAATATGAAATAGTAGCTAAGACTGCCAAACAGAAGATATATAACAAGGGCACCCAGGTTTGTTATGACAAAGAGACTAATAATCTGTCGAAAAGGGTCATCTTCCAGCCATGTTGCTGGATAAACATACGGCGTCAAAACAGAGCTGTCTGCCCAGCTCAGAACAAGATCCATTACTGCACCTGCATGAGATTGCCAGGAAGGAAAGGGGATACATCAAACCGCAGTGAAGACACAAGTGAGAACCACAAACGGTTAACGTAAACTCTATGGTTCAGTACTCTAGTGCATTTCAAGCTCATAAGCTTCACTTCAGAGGGTAGATTTTTTAAAAAATCAGCCACAACTCTTCCACTCAAAAGTTTGCCAATGCAATCTTTTGAGGAAGACATAATTATTCCCCCTATGTGTTTTTGTTTAGTGAACAGATGGATATAAATAAGTCCAAAAGGATGTCAGTTTGGCTAATGAGCAGATCAAGGAAGCTATTGAAAGCAAGGAGGCTTCCTTTAAGAAGCGAAAGTCTTGCTCAAACAAGGAGAATGAGGAAGAGCAAAAACTGTGGCAAAACAATGTTAGTTAATGGTAATGCAAGTGGGTGAAAAAAGTATTTGAGCAGCAGACTGATAAAAACATTAAGACAAACAAAGTATGTTTAAATACACCAGAAGCAGGAAAGTAGCCAGGGATACAGTTCAAGTCTGCCTTGTGAACACATCCCCAGCACGTCACAAATTTCTTTAGAAAAACAGACACCAAGACGTGCAATCGTAACTGCTCATTTCACAGTCCTACCCTTCCAAACTTCATTTTACTTCAGCAAGAACCAAGTCTTGTAGCACCTTAAAGTTTTTGTGGACTATGGCCCACTTCATCAGATGAACATCCATTTTACTTGAGCTTATTTAGGCTGCAATCCTTATATGGAGGAAAAAAGAGGAAAGAAATTCTCAGGTGCCTAGAAAGAATATTTATTTTGCCCAATGTGTTTTGGAAACAATCTTTTTCCTTCATCAGGGCCCGCTTGTCTTAAGCAGCCCCTGACAAAGGAAAAAAGATTGTTTCCAAAACACATTGGGCAAAATAAATATTCTTTCTAGGCACCTAAGATTTGTTTTCTCCCCCCCCTTTTGTTTTCGCGATACCAAGTGCTTTCCCCTCCCGTTGCTTTGCAATCCTTATATACCTTCTTGCTTCGGGGTAAGTCCCACTGAATGCAAGACTGCACTTATAAATCCTGCTTGGGGTGGGAGTAGGTGGGAAACAATGCATTCTATGCGCCTTTCCTTTTAAATAAAGTCCATCCTGCAAAATTCAAAGCCATGCACACCAATAGAAACTAGCACATAACTGCAGCATACGTACCCAAGGGCTGTGCCAACAAAAAGGACTAGCAGGGGGCATCACCCCGGAGCATTCTGGGAAACCCGCTGTGCCTCTCTCCTCTTGACAGAAGCCCTCTGCTTCCCTTCCTACCTGGGCCCAGGTGTCCCCTCCTTCCTTCTCCGGGCTCTTCCCCCTCCCATCCAAAGCAGCCCAGGTAGAAATCCAGAACCTGAAGGCAAGAATACAACGAGCAGGTAGACGGGGGTGGGGGGCCGTGACCACTCCAGGTGGTGCGTAGCCACACTCTCGTCCAATGGCTGAAGAGGAAAGGCGGGGCCGGGCGGAGAAGGGCGGGGCCAAGTCGGTAGCCTGATGAAACGTCAGCTTCGAATCGAGGAGTCGCGCGACGCTGGCCTGTTGCATGACGCCAGGGGCGCGTGGCTGGGAGGGCGGAACGCGATTGGACCGGGGGGGGGGCAGAGCGGGGCGGGCTAAAGGAGGGGAAGGGCGGGGTGAGGGCCCTGCGCGCGAGGGCAGCAGCCGGCGGTGGGAGGGGCGTGAGGGGGCGGGGCCAGGTGGTGCGTGGGCTGTCCTGAGGGACATTTTACCTCAGGGCTCAGCCTCGGCAGCAAGTTGGCATAAGGAGGGAAGTCTTAGTCTCCCTCCGTGGCTGAAGCCCCCGTACGTCGTGCGTTTTCGCCTTAAGGCCTCCCATCACGCGCACTAAAGGGTTTAAAGACGTGTCATTGAAAAAACGGGGGGAGTAAGCAAAAGCTGTCCGCCCGGACCCACACCCCTCGCCTCTCTATAAAGCTTTTCGTTTTGGTTCAGGTCAGCCTTCCTCTACTTGGTGCCCTCCAGATGTTTTGTAGCGCAACTCCCAGCATTCCTGACCACTGGCCGTGCTGGCTGGGGCTGATGGGAGTTGTCGTTTAAAACATCTGGAGGGCAGCAGGTTGAGGAAAGCTGTTTTAGGGCACGAACCTATGCATGTTTAGGCAGATAAAAGCCCTACAAGTCCCAGCATGCCCCAGCCAGCTTGCGTAGGACTGTACCCTTAATTTGTCTTATCATTGTGGTTGTGTTCATTATGCTCTCTCTCACAATAAAATACTAATTTTTAAAAAAGATGCCTGGAGGTAGTTTCTGAATGGATGAGGGCAAACAAGGTGAAGCTCAATGGAGGGGGAGCAACTGGTTCTGGGTGGTCTTGCACTCTCCCTGAAATTGGGAGTGGTTTCTTTTTTCATGGTCTTGGAAAAAACCATGTTGCTTGCCTGTTGCTTGGCGTCATGCAACAGGCCAGCGTCTATGGGAGTGGTCAGGAGTGCCTTTTATTAACATACTGCGCAGTCCTGTGCATGTTTAGACTGGAAAAAAGTCCTCCCAACTCCCAGCATTCCCCAGCCAGTCAGCCATGCTGGCTGGGGCATGCTGTGAGTTGGAGGACTTTTTTCTGTCTTAAGCATGCATCAGATTGCGCCCTTAGTTTGGTATGCTGATGGTACTTGGAGAAGGGTCTCATCCAATGATCTTAATGCCTGGGCAAGTTGGGGTGGGAGGTGACACTTGCCCAGATATTTGGGCCCCAAGCCATTTAGGGCTTTAGAGATAAGAGCATCAGCACCTTCAATTGGGCTAGGAAGCAAACAAGCATCCAGTGTACAACAATAATACAACAACTACTTCCCAAGAACTGGTGAAGTATGGCTGCACCTAGCTAAACCAGTCAGAATTCAAGAAGCCAAATTCTGCACTAAGCTAGTGACTAATGCAGTGTTCTCCAACCTTGGGTCCCCAGATGTTTTTGGCCTACAACTCCCATGCTGGGAGTTGTAGGTCAAAAACATCTGGGGACCCAAGGTTGGAGAACACTGGACTAATGGGTCATAGTTCCACTTGTTAAGTTCTTGTAAGCTAGAAGAAACACAGACTCCCAGACAAGATCAGGATTTTTCACACCATGTAAAAGGTATAGTTCCTATAAATGCTTCTGTGCTGCTTTTGATATAGTGACATTCAGTGGTGCAGCTAGGACTGGGCCTCAGGGCTGAGCTGGGCTGTTAATTTTGCTGGACGCTGGACACCAGGGTTGAGGTCCTGGGACCAGCAGCTCAGTTCACACACACACACACACACCCATGCACACCCATGACTACCCAGGGAGTGGCGGATGATGGGAGCAGCAGCAAATAGGGCCTGCATGCTGGGGCCCACAAGGACCCACTGGGATAAATGCTGCCCACAGTCTGCTTTGTCTCCTCCTCCTCATTATCATCATCATCATCATCATCATCATCATCATCAACAACAGTATTTGTATACCACTCCATATCTTAAGTAGATTCCGGAGCAGTGAACAGTAAAAAGATAAAAAAAGATAAAAGAAACAAAAAAAATACATTGAAAACAAAGTAACAATTACAGTGTTGGTTGGAGAGCAGAGAAGGCTTCCTGGAACAAGGAGGTCTTCAGCAGGCACCAAAAGCAGCGCCATGTTGGAGCCTGCCTGACCTCCAGAGGCAGGAAGTTCCACAAAAATGGAGTCACCACACTGAAGGCCCTTCTGGTGGACTCCAATCGGACCAAAGGTCCATGAGGAACCACCAGGAGCATACCATCTGATGACCTCAGCGACCGGGCAGGCTGGTATGAGAGGAGGCGCTCTCTCAGGTAACCTGGTCCCAAGTTGTTTCGGGCTTTGTACACAAATACCAGAACCTTAAACCTGACCCAGTAGTGAATAGGTAGCCAGTGCAGTTCCTTCAGCAAAGGAGTTGCATGCTGAAAAGGGGCAGCTCCTGACAACAGCCGAGCTGCTGCATGGTGCACTAGCTCCAGCTTCCGGAGCAGCCTTAAGGGCAACCCCACATAGAGCGCATTGCAGTAATCCAGTCTTGAGGTTACTAGCGCCTGTATCACTGTGGCCAAGCTATCCCTGTCCAGGAGAGGCCATAGCTGGCGAACCAATCGAAGATGGCAAAAGGCACTCCGAGCCGCCGCAGTCACTTGTGACTCCAGTGACAATGATGGATCTAGGAGTACTCCCAGGCTATGAACCTGATCTTTCAAAGGGAGTCCAACCGCATCCAGAACAGGCAATGAGCCTATTGCCCAGACTCAGGAACCACTCACCCACAGGGCTTCCATCTTGCTAGGATTCAGCCTCAGTTTATTGGCTCTCATCCAGCCCATCACTAAGTTCAGGCACTGATCCAGGACTTGCACAGCCTCTCCTGATTCAGTTGTGTCACAGGGATATAGAGCTGTGTGTCATCAGCATACTGATGGCAGTTGGCTCCAAATCCCTTAATGACCGCTCCCAGCGGCTTCATATAGATGTTAAACAACATTCGGCACATGGTGGTACCCTGCAGAACCCCACAGGCGCCTCCTGCTGCAATCCTATGGAAGCTGACTATCTGGGTCCTCAGTGGAGGTGTGGGAGTGTTGTTAAAAACAATCCCATAACAAGGAACAACACCAGGGTGAGGTCAAGGAGAAGGAACTCCCAGCCCTAGAGCAAATTTCCCCAAAAGATTTATAAGACAGAGAGAGCAGAGGAGTTTACCTGACTGCAAGCCAAGGCTTGCCACCTTAAAGACACTTTGTTATATAAGGAACTTTTCTGAAGCATTTCCATAGTGTGGCGGTTTATACTTTATTTTGTGTTGGCTGTCAGTGATGTAACTTGACACCTTTTGGGTAATAAATATGAGCTTCTGCAAGAGCTTCTGGCCACGTGATCTATGGAAGTGCCAAACACAATGCAGCTTAAGTGACATAACAATCATTGCTGAGGCTGTTGATTGAAACAGCAAAATATCGCCCATCCATTATTCCCAGTGACATCGAAAGCAATATCACTAATAGCATAAGAAGGGAATCCGTGCTCTTTTTAAATAAGAGATTGAACCTGAATTATGCCACCTGAGCATATTCATCTTGCCTCAAAAGATGAGCCCATTGGTTGCAACAAAGCTTACACCCAAGTAACTGCGCATAGGCTTGCAGCCTAAATTGCCTTTTAGACCATGGACAAGATAATAATATCCTGCCTTGAGGTAGGGAGTAATTTCATGTAGGGGGTAGTTTCATGTAGGGAATAGTTTCATGTAGAAACTACATGAATTTCTACAGGACCCCAAAGCAGTGAGTCATGCAGCAGTACATGAGGATTGGGTAATTTTGCCTCATCCCTGCACTGAAATGATTAAAATAATATAATCATTAGAGCTGGAAGTAACCTTAAAGATCATCTAGCCCAACCTCCTGCTCAGTGCTTTCAAATGCCAAATGTCTGGTGCTTGAACCAAGATTTGGAGAGATGGAAATAAGTAACTTAGGCACATGTGGGGAGTGGTCTGGCAAAGGTTCTGTTTGCTTTTCACAATGGCAGCTTAAAGCAATCTGTATCTTGAATTGCTCATGTGGATGCGAGGTAATGGGTGGAGCCACGGTCACTAGTTTGTTGATCTTTGCTAAGTTCAAAATATGGATCTTGTTAAAAGATCCCAGTGGCCTCCAGATGTTTTGGGCCACAACCAGTGCCTTCTCCAGGTTTTGGGGGGCCCTTGAACAAGACACCCTCAATGGGGCCCCTCCCTCAGTGAGTCTACCTTCACACGGCCATGGTCACCAGCTGCTCTTGCTTGCTCCTCCTCCTCTTTCTCACCATGGCTACCGCTTGCTTGACAGGCAGAGGTAGTGAGCAAGTAAGCAGTGGTGTCTACTGCTCCTCCTCATCCTCCCCACCATTGTCTGGGCCAGAGTGAGAGGCAGGTGAACAAGCAGTTTTGCATTGGTGAAGAGGTGGAGTGACTCTGTTGTAAAAATTCAGTAACTGATGAGTTAAAAAGAATGAAATGCTTTCCTTTACAACTTTCTGCTGTAGTGTTTAGGCTGATATGAGACAGAGTCAGGAATGCTGCTGTCTTATCTTCTTTCCTTGAGCTAGCTAAGGACAGTGGGTGAGAGAGGACTGGAGAAGGCAGCCTGCCCTGGCTAACCTTTGTTCCAGTTGCTTAGAATGCATGTTTAAGGTTTTGTTTATCTTACTGTATTTTTCCATTCACAGCTAGAAATTTGTGTTAGTACGGCGGGCGCATGCGTGGGATTGCGTCAGAAGATACTGTATAAATTGATAAGATTTCAGCATCCATGTTGAGATGCGGCTTTGCAGTGCTATACTCCCACATCTCACTATTCTCGAGAATAAACAATGTTGGACCACTGCCAGACTTTTTCTCCTGCCTAATGTGCATGATTTGAACAGGGTACATTAGGATCTAGCATGTTTTTGCAACAACTCCAGGAAACTCTTGTCAGTGGGACCCTCTTAGGGTGTGAGCCCTTGGCAGGTGCCCAACCATGCCTACCCTTCACACTGGTCCTGGCCACAACTCTAAGGATCCCTGACTATTGGCCATGCTTGCTGGGTCTGATGGGGAGTTCAAGTCCAAAACATCTGAAAGACACCCAGTTGGGTGTCCTAATCCTATATGTCACTATAGGATTAGCGACATATTTAAAAATGTGTAAACAATGCACCAGGTTCTTAGTATCCTTGACATTGTTCCTTTTATTTAGTCGTTTATGAATGCCATATGTAACTTTCACATTTCACAGTCTGCAAAATGGCTTGCAACAGGTTAACAATAAAATTAAATAAAGCATTAACTTGTAGCAGTAACATAAAAACCTACGACACAAACGCATTAAAAATATATAAAACTACAGAAGCAGTTAAAATCATAAAATACCACCAACATCAAATGTTACAGATTCTCACTAAAAGTCCTGGTGAACTAGACGGTTTTAACATAATGCCTAAAAAATAGTGATTGCTGGAAACTCCTTGATTTGCCTGGAGGTGGGGGCCTTCCATAACTGGGGTGCCACTACCAAGAAGGCCCGCTCTCCATCGTTATCAGAATTAACCACACAAATCACTCCACAAACTAACAGCCATGCACCATCCTCTTCAGAATGGCAAAAGAGATATCTATCTTTTCTGTATCCAGATATGGTGCTGTTTTCTGCGTTCTTTCACACAAAATATACAATTCCCTACAATACAGGTGTATTCTTATGCAATTCCCATTCACTATTGGGAGGGGTGCTCATGCAGGTAAAATGCCTTGTGGATTCCCCTCCACACTTTGACTTTCTCTTCTGCAGATTTCTGAAGCGTTGTAAATTCATTTCTGGGTAACAGCTGAGTTACCCTGTAACAAAACACTGAGCCTAGCAACACAAGGAAGTGCAAACACCTTTCATGGAAAATACTTATCCAGAGAACTATTGTAATCTTTCTTTCTTGACAGAGGTCATACTGCATTTTGTTCTCCAGATTCCTTCTAGGATCCTATTACCCTGGCTCCCTGTTTCTGAAAAGACCCCTAGTTTGCTTTCAGATGTGCCGATCTGATAATTCTTGAAATACTAAGAGGGAGAACGTGTGCCTGCAGTGTTCAATGAAGCCGTTACAACTTTTCTCAAGGTATGATGCAGCCAGCGGTTCACCTCTCCTGTTTCCTCCCCCGCTTACACACATGCACTCTCCTTTCTGTATCCTACACCCCCCTCAAAGGTGATGAATCCCTTGGGAAGAGCTTCCTGTCTACAATTAGTTTTATTCATTTTCATGGCAATTTGCAGGGGGCATTTGCAGTGCTCAGGGTTTCCTTAGATTTCCTATTTTGAGGGGACTGGAAAATGTATCGATAATGACCGCTGGTTGAGATGGCTTTGAAAAAAGGATGAGAATAATTTATGGAGCAGCATAGCAGGGTGCAGGACATTGGGCCACCTGGGAGGACCTGCCACCTCCTTCTCCTTCCCTCCACCACTTACCATTGTAAATCATTTTTGCTACTGTGTTGGCAGCTGCACTGCAGGCTATCGCAGGATTTCTGGGGCCAACTCATCCCTCAATGCGGTGCTCTGAGGAAGGGGTCCTGCAGTGCGCCTGAAGTGCCCCTTTGCCACAACAGTGACAAATCATGTTTAAAGGTTAAACAGTATTTGCCAACATTGTGGCAAAGTAGCAGTGGCATCGGTAGTACAGCTAGGCAATTTTAGACCCTGGACATAATGATCTGGGGTGTGGGGCTTTTGATTGCCTTGTGTATTACTTCAGTTGTGAAACACACAATTAATATTTCTCTTCCCCTCCAACTGCTGTTCCATGCTTTATAGCTGCTTCTACATTCCTTATATGTTAGAATATTTGCAAACAAAAACTCTGAGCATGTGCAGTTGTGCATTTTAAGCTCGCTTAAATGAATAGCACCGTCATGACTACAGGAATAAAATGGAGTTTTCTTCTGCTACCCTAACGTCCTCATCACCTGCTGCTGCTTTCTGGGTCGTCATTTGGGCCTCCCCTGGGCTGCGGGGCCCTGGTCTTTGGCCCTAATGTCTGGGCCTAGCTGGGCCACTGACTGAGTGGCATAAGCTCCCGCTGGAGCCAACCTCATGCACAATGCCTCACTCAGAGTGCAGCATGAGACGGGTGCTCCGGAGAGCCCCAAAGGAATGCTGCTGGCCGTTTCCCTGTTTAATTTTAAGCAGTGTTTGCCACAGCAGCAGAAGCAGCGGTGATGGTGGTCCACAGCTAATTGGCAGCCTGGCAGGTAGCAGCACCATCTGGGGAAGCACTGACACGGCGGTGGTGGCGGCAGCAGTTGGTGGCCCTGTGGGTGGGTGGGTGGGAACAATCTGCCACCCCTGCTGACGCACTGTCTGAGCCTTGTTGCTCATCATGGCTCATGGTAGAGCCAGCCTTGGGATCAGTGTGTATCAATTACTATTAGCCATGATGGCTCAATAAAACCTCTGTGTACAGGGGCAGAACACCCTGGGTTACCAGCTACTAAGAAAGACAAGACAAGGGAATTTTCTTCATGTCCCATTTGTGAGCTTCTCAGAGGGTTGGGGTGCCAGACTAGTTGGTCTTGGTGTGAGCTAGCAAAGCCACTCTTGTCTTCTTACGTTCTTACTTTGATGGATCTTTTAGCCTTAGTTTGAGAACACTTTCAATACAGTTTTACAAGGCCTGATTCATGCAGTTATCTTTCTTTGATAATATGGTGTGCTGGTCTCTCATCCATAAAAGCAAGGAATGGAGAAGCCTTTTAAGAATGAGAATGGATCAGGACAAAGCGCATTGACATGAGATACCATCCATGTCTATACATTAGTACATGAAACAATAATTTAGGGGAAACTATTGGATTCACCTTTGGAAGAACTGGCATAACAGCAATATGGATTGGATCTAGAGTCTGTTATGTTATGTTCTTCCAAAGGTCTAGAGATTCTAGACAAAGGGTTGGATCGAGATTCACACTGGATCAACTGCACTGGCAGAAGCGGACCTTCCCACCCACTCCTTCCCATGGCAGCCCCTCCTGCCCCCTGAAAATACTAAACAGAGTCAGGAGACCCTGCTGAATGAGGTGAGTTGTGGTGTGGAAGAGAGGGGATCCCTCAAAATTGGGCAGAGGGACCTTACACAAGTGGAGTGTGGAGCCCTTCCTCTCGTAGAAGGCAGATCTTGGATCCAACCCATTGTTGGTTGAAGGCAGTTTCCATTTAAATCAGTGGAACTCAGGTTAAGTCATGACTAACATATCCTATTGATTTCAAATGGGATCTAAATTCCCCCTACTTAATCTGGATCCAACTACAGATTTGTCATCATAGTTTTTGCTAGGATGAGTAGGACGAGTACTCTGAGCCAAGATCTGCAACCTGTTTTTAATAACACTGCTGAGCTTTGAATCATAGAAGGTAATAAACAGGGATGGGGACTCGGACTCCAGGACTTGACTCATGAGTCGTACAGAGTCCCCCCTCTGACTCGAGTCAGACTCGAGTCCCAATATTTTTAATGGGACTCGGGACTTGAGACCAAGGACTTGTGTTCCAAAATCATGTTCCTCAAATGCAACATGGATAGGTTTTAGGAAGTACAGCAAGTTTATTTTTTAAAATCATTTTCCTAAAATGCAACCTTTCAGACATTTTGGGTTTGGCTGCCTCTGCCTGCCTGTTTGGGGTTCCCTGCCTCCTCTGCCTGCCTGGTCTCTTCTTAACCAGTTCCACAGTTTGAATTGTCCAAGACAAAGGCCTCTGCCTGCGTGTTTTGGGGTTCCCTGCCTCCTCTGCCTTTCTGGTTATTTTGGGTTTGTCTGCCTGGTCTGTTCTTGCCAAAATCAGTTGCAGAATTTTGAAAAAAAAAAAGGCACACTTGTGCCTAGAATTTATTTAAGCCACACATCTGAAGTAGCCTTATTTTGTTGGGGGGGGGGGGGAACCCATTGATTTTAATAGGGACTCGTGAAGTCAGCTTTGGGAGTGACCCGTGACTCGTGAGTCACCATTTTGGACCAAGGACTCGGACTCGGACTTGAGACTCGGGTCCAAAGACTCGTGACTCGAAACCAAGGACTCTTCAACATCCCTGGTAATAACGAGGACAACCTACACAAGACATTGCCTTATACCAGGTCAGATTATTACCTGTTCAAGGTCAGGTTATTACCAGGTCAGAGTATTACCTGCTCTGACTGACAGCAGCACAGCAACTCTCTGGGGGGATTTTATGCAAAAGTCTTCTCCATCATCTGCAACTTGATGATGATTTTCATAGATTTCATAGAGTTGGAAGGAGCCTACAAGGCCATCGAGTCCAACTCCCTGCTCAATGCAGGAAACTAGAGGAGTGGTCTCCCATCCAAGTAATAACCAGGCCTGACCCTGCTTAGCTTTCCACGCTCAGACAAGCTGAGCCAGCGTAAGCCACAGACCGATGATGATGATGATGATGATGATGATGATGATGATGATGATGATGATGATGATTTAACCTGGAGATACCAGGGATTAAACCAGGGAATTTCTGTGTTTAAAACAGATACTCTGCCATTGATATATGGTTGCTCCCCATGCCTCTGAGCATACAGCACATTTCTCTTACTGCTAAAACTACAACCACCCTTCCAGGCAGTCCTAAACCCTGCAACCATTATCTTTAGAGATTAGCTACTATAATCCCTATGTAAGTTTATCCATATGCTATCAGGAAAGGCTGCACTTTAAGTCTTTTTATTTTAGAGTCGTCATCCCCCCCCTGTTCTGCCAAAGGCAGTGGTTCTTTTTAGGTTCTAGAGACAATGAGCACACTTATGGGTGAAGGTTGAAAAGCTTTATTAGCAAACTACAGAAAAGAGATTACAGAAGTGAGATAGATGCAGAGTACAATGCTTACACCCCTTCTTGTTGTTGGGAACCCCTCAAAGAAACAACAACGGATGGACCCTCTGGGCAGCACCTTCTGCAGTTGGGTCTGTGTCGAGGTTCCGCCCCCCCTAAGGATTACCTAATCTTATATAGGTATTCTGTGTTTACAATAATTGCAGCTGTTCTAATTAAACTAGACAAGATTAATGTGTTTTCTTCCTAACTAGTTGGGAAAGAATCTCGATACAGCATATACATTATAGACACTCCCAACCAGGTTCCCAAACCATCCAACGGTAAACAATCCTTTTAAGTTCACCATGAGGCCACCAGCAACCACTCATTTCCCAGGTCATCTAGACCCCTCCTGATTGTTAGAAAAGTGGACATGGTGCATTTACAAAGTGTAGAAATAAAGTTCCATCATACACGTGTAATGAACAAGGCTGTATGTAGCACGCATTGTTAGATGAATTAATCTCTCTGTTCCACTCCGCCCTGGCCTAAGCTAACTAACCTTGTCCATCTGCCAATTGCTATTTTAGCCAGAGAACCTTGAAGAGTTCTGTCGCTTCTTTGTCTAAGTCATATGTCTAGTACCGCCATATCTCCTCCTTGGCCGCTATCTTGTCCCAAATGTGTATTTTCTTGTGCCAACTCCAGATGTACCAACGAAAAGAGAGTTACTTCGATTGATAAGGGGTACCAAGAGTAGCAAGTGTATGGGACACCTGGTGTCTCAAGCGCCCTAAAGGTCATGAGAAACATCAACCTAGCCAAGGGAGGAAGGGATAGATAGCCTTATATGTAACTAAAGACTAATATTTACTATGTTCAAAGAAAAGTCTCTGATTGGTTGTTACTATGTTCAAATGAAAGTCTCTGATTGGTTGTTGCCATGTTCAAATGAATGCACGTGATTGGTTAGCATGTTTAAGCAAATGCATT
The DNA here is from genome assembly GCA_021292165.1 of Shinisaurus crocodilurus. Taxonomy (NCBI): domain Eukaryota; kingdom Metazoa; phylum Chordata; class Lepidosauria; order Squamata; family Shinisauridae; genus Shinisaurus; species Shinisaurus crocodilurus. The sequence continues at coordinate 6,379,883 of CM037884.1, read as the reverse complement.
TGATTCGCTGAAAACGAATGAACCAATGAGTGTAAGAAAAAGCATAAAAAGGCCTGCACGTGTCCTTTCCCCCTTGTTCAGCTCTGATTTGGGCACTCGCCCCTGCTGAGCCCCCTGTACAGAATAAACCTTTGAAAACTCACTCAAGGTGGCTGCTTCTCTCTTCTTTGAGTATTGACTCTTTGGGAAGGGAAACTCTGAGCATATTTGTGCAACAAGATGATGAATCTCTACTTACCTTATCTGGCCAGCTGATAACTAAGTTCCTTCCAATTGTACGCCATTGAAGTCCGGCCCACATAACCGAATGTGCTTCTAATTGCCAGCTAGCATCCTTGCCAAGCTTAAGCCTGTCCAGAACCAAAATTAATTGGCAGTCTTCTGCACCCCTATAGGAAAGAAACCATTCCTAGTTCTTCCACTCTATTACACAGGGTCAGAGACTTCAACTGTTGAAATTCACTTGCAGGAAACTCTTCAAAATGCAAAAATGAAAACTACAAGTGATTAATAAAAATAGGTCTTGTTTGCGTTGAGAATTATTGAACCGCTTTCCTGTGCCAAACTCTAATTCAGGTGTCCTCAATATGGCACCTGTGGGCACCTGCAAAACTTTTAATTTTGTTCCTGTTTTTGTAATATATGTACATGGATTTGTATATATCCAAAGCAATGAATACAGATGAGATGCATGCAGCTTTCTAGCAATTATACATAGGCTTCAACAAAAAAGGACCAAGTATCCAAATAAGTATCCATTTGAAAGTGGTGCCTATATGCCTCCTGTTCAAATATTGAAAGTGTTGTAAGGTCCCCATTCCATTGCATTATAGGAGGTGAGTGTTCATCCTTCCAATATTGTAATATCAGTCTTTTAGCTGTCAAAAAGGCACAGAGAATTTATGCTAACCATTTGTTAATTTCCATGAAGTAGGTAAATAATTTAAAATAACATGTACATCAGTGAATATTAAAGACTGTTCCCGTACAAAATTTATATGTGTAATAACCACCTCTCCAAAAGAAGCAAATATTGGACGTTAGGAAGCATTAACTGTATCGTGCCACCAGCAATCAGCCAAATTAGACAATCCCTTATGAAAGAGATGTTGCGGTGTCCAAAAGTCACAAAACAAATGTTTTTGCTGAATAAGGCGCAGCCTAAGATAAGGCGTGTGACAGGTAAGACACCAAACCCGCGATCCACTGATTAGGCATTTTGTAGTGGTGCCCACAGCAGTTTCTCAAATTCCTAAATGTGCTCACAGCTCCAGGAAGATTGGGGGTACCTGCTCTAACTAATTGATCTTGCATTTGCATTGTCATGAGCAGATTTTTAAAGATTTTAAAAGGATTTTTCCTCTTCTGCAAAATATACCAATACACATACCACAGAAAAGGAATTTATTTATTGTTTTATTTATTTATTGTATTTTTAAATCGCCCATCTAGCCGGTACCCAGCCACTCTGGGCGATGTACAACATACAATATGTGGAGAGAAAGCCTGAGCACACTGCTGAACCCTGACATATTGAACCCTGACATGTTTTCCCCTTTTCCGCTGTCACCACTCTGTCTGCATAATCCCCACCCGGGGCACAGGAGGAGACACAATTCTAGGCAGACCGGTTATACACAACAAGCCACATCTGCCACGTCTGCATACCTTCAATGGGGCACATTTACACTTACCTCAAAGAAGCACATAACATTCCGGAGGTGGGGAGGCACAGTCTCAAAGAGCTGCAACCCCAAAGTACCCAGGAGAGGCCAGCACCCGAAAGGCGCCACCACCCCGCGGGGCGGGACCAGCCCACCTGATCATCAAGGGCGGGGAGGGGGCATGGGAAGGTAGAAAAGATACGTGCCACAGAACAAAGGATTGTTTAGGAACACGGTGCAGGCTTGCACAGGTCAGGTCACTAGCTCCGGCTAGGGCCAAGCAACTTCCAACCCCAGGTGGGACGCCCGGCGATCGGCAAAGCAAACCGCTATGTTAGAATCTAGAGTCAGAGTCTCTGGTGTCAGGTGATATTCTGCATTTGAGCAAAGCCTACCTAGAAAGCAAATTGAATACTTCTGTTCTCTTATCTGTATTGACTGTTCTGTCTATGCAGTCATGCTTTGGATTGAGAGCATAATTCGTTCCGGAAACGTGCTTGTAATCCAAAACACTCTTATATCAAAACAAAATTCCCCCAAAAAAATTTGTACAGAGATTTTTAATTTAAGCTATACTACAGTACTTGTATTGCAAGACGTCGCTTGTATATCAAGTCAATTTTTTAAAATAAATATTTTAAAATTTGCTTGTCTTGCAAAACGCTCTCAAACCAAGTTACTTGCAATCCAAGGTATTACTGTACTGTGAAATTCCTGTAGTCTATTAGTTCCACTCCATTAAACTCTTCTGTAACTGACTAGTTTGCGGCTTCCCTGTGTTTCCAAGGGGATTCCTTGTCAATTTCACTTGCTGCTGAAAGTAAAGGTTTTGACAGCCACATACAGGGCATGATTTAGGTGCCGGTTAACTCTTAAGGTGCCGAACCCGCGCAACGGACCAAGTTCGGTCCGCCATACAATAAAACAAACCAGATTAAAATACACTTAAAATCGTATAAAATGTTAAAATCCTAACCCACCCCATATTCCCGCCTGAAAAGCCATGTTTTTAATGAACGGCAGAAGCTCATCAAAGAGGGGGCATGGCGGAGGTCACTGGGGAGAGAGTTCCACAGTTTGGGGGCCACCACAGAAAAGTCCCTCTTCCTAGTCCCCTCCACCCTGGCTGCTCTGGCTGATGGGAATGGAATAAGGATAAGGCCATCCGTGGCGGATCTTGTTGAGTGACCTACTTGATGTTGCTGGAGATGCTCCTTGAGATAAACTGGATAAACTGAATTGTTCTCTTTGCCTTTTAAAGCTCTGCCACTTATTTTTACAAAAGCATCTAGGAAATTAACATCTGCATAATTACCAATCATAAAGATTACAAATGCTGCATATTTAATGAAAGAAATTAATGAATGCTTAAGCATACCACAATGTGGTTAATTATGCTTAAGGCTGTATATTGTATAACAACCTTGGATTGGATCTAACTAGTCAGGCTTAGAGCAGTCTTATTGAAGTCTCACTGATTTCAGTGGATTTCAGTATTCTAAACATGACTAACTTTGGTTGCAACTCATTAGCAATAATGTTTGCTAACCAGGACACTATTTCACAAGTATTTGTGCAAGGGATTTGCACAGAAAAGCAGAGGCAGTTTACTGTTTTTCAGAGTGCTCTGGATCAGGGCCAAAGGTAGAAGTTTATTACTCTCTTTTCCCAGGTTTCCCAGACAAGAGCCCCCATCAGATATGGAGAATCTTCCTCCCTCTTTATCAGATTTATTCTTGGTGAAAGCAACAAGGGATTTGTCTGCTGACATGGTCAGAAGTGCTGCAAAGGATTTCGCCAATGACTACCTCAACAGGGCTGCTGTTTTCAATAGCATGGATGATATAGTGACTGAAGTAATCCATGCAGCTTTGCCAGAACTGGTGAGTGATATAATGGACATCTCTCCCCATGGAAATGTATGGGAGAAATATGTCTACTCTATTCCTTTGATGCTCTATGTCCTTTTTCTGTTGGTTCAGATCCAAGAGGCACAGCAAGAACTGGACCAGAAGGAAATACTTGATGGGATCATCTCATGCGTGGTTGAGAAGGAAGTCAAGGCCTTCATTCAGTCTGTCCTTGGTGAATGCCATGCTGATGTATTTAAGTCGCAGGAGCAGGAGGTAAATCCAGAGCCTGTGCTCTAGGAAGAGCCCTGCTGGATCAGGTCAAATGTCCATCTAGTCCACCATCCTGTTTTCTATAGTAGCCAACCATTTTGGAAGCTTCTGGGAAGCCCTCAAGCAGGAGATGAAGGCAACATCTGAACATGGATGTTCCATTTAGCCTGGCCCGGTCTTACCATTACTTTTAGGCAGAGTGAGGTGGCCACTTCAGGCAGCAGATTTCGGATGTCATGACAGGCCAGCAAATGGTCAGTTATTTAATTTATTATATGGCCAGGGGAGAGGAGCTTCTGGGATTTTCTGTCTCAGATGCCAAAATAACTTGGCTGGCCTTGGATACTATGCACCTTGACTGATGTGTGTGTGTGTGTGTGCATGCACACATGCAGGTGGAAGGCATTTCCTGCTCTGGCTCAGGCAACAAAATGATTTATTTTATTTATTTAGGGTGCAGTCCTACGCATGTTTAGACAGGAAAAAGTCCTACAACTCCCAGCATGCCCCAGCCTTCATGGAGAGGCCGAGCTGTTCAGCACAGGTGAATGCCAGTTTCCAGCCCACAGTGAATTTGCCAGGTTCGTGGTGCAATGATAAGGTATCCTCCATGCGTTTACCTGGTATCATCTCTTGCCTGCTTAGACAGAAATGGTTGCACAATGTGCTGCTGTAGAGTTCCACCTTGTCAAAGACACAGGGAGATTGCTTACATGTTTCCAGCTCTGGCTTCACAGTTGCCTCCCAAAGCAGACAGGGAAGGCTTGAGAGGGCGTTGGCCCTTAAAGGCAGCCTAGAAATTGTGGAGAAAGCCTGACACGAGTGCGCATGCGCACACGCACGCGCACGTACACCTCAGTCTCCTTCCCCGGGGGGCGGGGGAGGGAGGCTGGAGAGATGAGGAAGTAGCCAGACGGATCTGCATACCAACAATGGAGGGCCTCGGTTGGATTCCACAAAACCCAGGAAAGGACCATCAAGACCATCAAACTAGCAGGGCAGTCTCAAAGAGCTGTAAAGTACCTAACACGTCATCTTCTTTTCCCGGGCAGGAATAAGCCCACCTGACACGAAGGGGCAGGCATAAGCCCACCTGACCACAGGGGCGGAGGGAGCGGGAAACTCAGGGGTAGAAAACCCCTCTCCCCTCCTTTTGGGGGTTGTTGGGAACACGGGTTACTCTTATCAAGATTCGTCCTCCAGCGGTGGCTGGGATAAGCTGTTCTCTTCCCTGGATCGGGCAGACCCGGAGCCAGGCTGAAATTGACCAGCGTAAAGTCTTTAGTCTAAGGCAGTGATGGTGAACCTTTTTGAGCCCGAGTGCCCAAACTGCAACACAAAACCAACTTATTTATTTCAAAGTGCCTTAAATTTGGCAGGAAGGAGGAGGGGGCACTAGCTAATCGTGCCCCGCTCTGTCTCAGGGCATGGCTCTTCACCGGGCGCGCAAAGATTCGGGTGCGTGCGCGCGCTGTGCTTCTGAGCTGTCTGTTCAGTTTATCTCTTATATTTATATTTATTAATCGCCCATCTGGCCGGCCACCCGGCCACCCTGGAAGTTAGAAGGAGGACTGGGTGCCTGCGCAGTCCGCTTCTGGGGGTGGAGATGTTGGAGTGGGCCTGCCTGTGGAGGCCAGCGAGGAATGAGTGGAGAGGAGTTACTATGGAAACCCGACGCTGAATGCAGAAGGGGACGGTCTTTTCGCGATCTGGCGAGCAATGGCTCGCGTGCCTACAGAGAGGTCCCTGCGTGCCAGCTGAGGCACGCGTGCCATAGGTTCGCCATCACTGGTCTAAGGTAACTGACTAATCCCAAAGTGCTAGCCTGGGAACCCGTTCATTGATAAACTCGGAGATCACGTCAGGTCATGTTGACGTTATAAGCGCCGAACTCACGCATAGGACCCTGGTGCTGGCCCTTCACAGAAATATTTTAAATAAATAAAATAAGTAGGTAGGCACAGCCTCCCTATTCATTACTTTTTGATTTGCACAAATGGAAATTAATACTAATACTTAATAGTTTAGATCAAAGCGGGGTGGGGGGAGATTCACAATGGGATTGTTTCTAGAGACATATTGAACTGGGAGGAAATGAAAAGGCACTCAAAGCCATCCTGGCAGCCACAGGCACCTTCTCTCCCTTTCAATCTGGCCATGTATGAAGCTTGCTGAGCACATTAGCATTTATCTTGCATATTAAGAACAAAACCCTGGTTAGATAACAACGGTAGCGGTTGTGGTGTCCAGGTGCCACTGAGCCAGTATGGTAGGGCACACCCTTCTCCAACCGAGTCCAACACATCTGGAGGGGACCAGGTTGGGGAAGGCTGGTGTAGTGGTTAGAGCATGGGAGGGGAACCTCTGGCCCACGGGCATCGTCTGGCCCACAGAGGATCTCATTCAGCCCATGGAGCCTCCTTGGATTCCTCCAGGGGCAGGGTTTGCTCTCAGGGTGGGGCCTGGCCTCCAAGCCCTGCCCTCTGGAGGAATGCCCCCCCCCCCCGAGTTGATTCTCCCCCTCTGGAGAATCCCCACTATTATCCCCAATTGGAAATAACTGCAGGGATGTGGGTGGCGGGAGCTCGGCTGGCAATGGCTGCTCTTCCCAGTGCCAGCCAGGTCCACTGGCACAGTGTGCATGCCCCCATGAGGATGAGACATGCCAAGCGAAGCCTGGGGCTCCTCCCAGCATGGAGAAAGGCAAAAGTAGCGGGGCAAGGTGATGGTGTCACCTGGCCCGCTGACAACTCAGCAGGGGGCAATTTGGCCCCCACTCATAACTGGTTGCCCACCCCTGGGTTAGAGGGTCAGACTAGGACCAGGCAGACCCAGGTCCAGATCCCCAGTCCGGCGTGAAAACACACTGGGTGACATTGAACCAGTTGCTATCTTTCAGCCCGACCTACCTCAGAAGGTTGCTGTGAGGATATATATAACGGGAATGGGGAGGAGATCCATGCACACGGCCTCCCTGAGCTCCTTGGAGGAAGGATGGCAGACAAATACAATAAAGTCAAGGAATCAAAATAACAATTATAAGTTTGTGGAGGAGGGCGGCCAGCGATTTAGGTCTCGTTGGCGAAGGCGCAAGATGCCTTTCAGCCCTGACATTCAAAGAGCAAATGTAGTCGACATCTCCTGGTGCTTTTCTTGGAATGAATGCTCCCCATCACCTGCCACTGAGCTCCTTTGCCTTCCAGCTGCAGTTTTCAAACTTATATTAATTGCCTTTAACAAAATGAATGCCATCCCTTCTAATTGCCCCCCCCCCAAGAGCAGTGAGGGTCTCACGATGTCCCCTTCCACTCGCTACACCAGTGTTCTCCAACCTTGGGTCCCCAGATGTTTTTGGCCTACAGCTCCCAGCATGCCCCAGCCAGCAACGCTGGCTGGGGCATGCTGGGAGCTGTAGGCCAAAAACATCTGGGGACCCAAGGTTGGAGAACACTGCGCTACACTCTGTGAGCTTGCATCTCCCGCCCACCACCCTCTGCTGTCTCTTCACAGTGCCATTTCTCTTTGAGATCCATTTCACTATGAAGGCACATCATTCAGCCTGGACTCTGTCCTTCATGTTCTAATTACTTGGAGAAAGAAAGAAGGACTGAAGGAAGATATTGCTGTTATAGTTAGGCACAATGCAGAGACCTGTCTCCATTTATTTGCATACCAGGCGGGGGTGTGTCAAGTTTCCCTCATCTGCCAAGGTAATCTCTACCAACAAGCATCTCTGCATGTATATCAGCGAGCGACACAAAATCACAATGCATTCTTCCTTATTAGAAACCAAATCCATTACGATGCAAGCCGAGTTCCCAGTTACACAACAGGATGTAATCTATAAATCATATGCCACAAGTATTTAGACAGCCTGTCAGTTCTTATTCTTAGTGCCCGAGCACAGCATTTTTCCTTTTAATGCGTCTCAGCATCAAAGTGGCATTTTTAGGTCTTTTTTTCTTTTGTTTTGTTTAACAGCCGTGAAGCAAATCAAACTCTGCCTTTGGACAGGCATAGGTGAGAAGACTGGGCGATTTTCACAATCGCCCTACTAAAAATCCAAACATTGCATTGAGGAAGATCAAATTCTGTACTAGAGTAAGTGATAATTAATCGCAAAGTCTGCTTTACATAAAAGAAAGGACTTCTTCACCTGATGCTAGGAATGTCAGAGAAATCCGCAATGGATTTGAATGGGTTTGGATTGCTATGAATCTGACCTGTGGATTCCACAGCAGACCGGCTTTTTCTGCGCCACATGGATTCCACGGACTTGTGGTTTTGCACTTGAGGAGTGGGGTGGGGGATTAACTGATATGAATTAGTGCAGGTGGAACGAAATTCTGGATTAAAAAACCAATTTCTGTCAATGAATGGATGATGGAACAAAAGGTGCCTGACAATCATAGAATCATAGAAAAGTAGAGTTGGAAGGGGCCTACAAGGCCATCGAGTCCAACCCCCTGCTCAATGCAGGAATCTAGGTCAAAGCATCTCTGACAGATGTCTGTCCAGCTGCACCTTGAATGCCTCCAGAGTGGGAGAGCCCACAACCTCCCTAGGTAGTTGATTCCATTGTCTTATTGCTCTGACAGTCAGGAAATTTTTCCTGATGTTTAGGTGGAATCTAGGTTCCTGTAACTTGAGCCCATTATTCCGTGTCCTGCAAACTGGGATGAACGAGAAGAGATCTTTGCCCTCCTCTGTGTGACATCCCTTCAAATACTGGAAGAGTGCGATCATATCTCCCCTCAGTCTCCTCTTCTGAAGGCTAAACATGCCCAGTTCTTTCAGTCTCTCCTCATAGGGCCTTGTTTCCAGTCCCTTTATCATCCTTGTTGCCCTCCTCTGAACCCTCTCCAGTTTGTCTATGTCCTTCTTAAAGTGAGGTGCCCAGAACTGGACGCAGTACTCAAGATGAGGCCTAACCAGTGCCGAGTAAAGGGGAATTATCACTTCCCGCGATTTGGAAGCTATACTTCTATTAATACAGCCCAAAATTGCATTTGCCTTCTTTGCAGCCACATCGCATTGCTGGCTCATATTCAGTTTGTGATCTACCACAATTCCAAGATCCTTCTCACTTGTAGTATTGTTGAGCCAAGTGTCCCCCATTCTGTAACTCTGCATTTGGTTTCCTCTCCCTAGGTGCAGCACTTGGCATTTATCCCTATTAAATTTCATTCTGTTGTTTTCGGCCCAGCGCTCCAGCCTATCGAGGTCACTTTGAATTTTGTTTCTGTCTTCCAGAGTATTAGCTGTTCCACCCAACTTTGTGTCATCTGCAAATTTGATAAGCATTCCCTGTACCTCCTCATCCAAGTCATTAATAAAAATGTTGAAGAGCACCGGGCCCAGGACCGAGCCCTGTGGTACCCCGCTCGTTACCTCTCCCCAGTTTGAGAAGGAACCATTGATAAGCACTCTTTGAGTCCGATTCTGTAGCCAATTGTGGATCCACCTGATAGTTGTTCCATCTAGCCCACTCTTAGCTAGCTTACTAATCAGGATATCATGAGGCACTTTGTCGAAAGCTTTGCTGAAGTCCAGGTATATAATGTCCACAGCATTCCCACAGTCCACAAGGGAGGTTACCCGATCAAAAAATGAGATCAGATTAGTCTGACAGGATTTGTTCTTGACAAATCCAGAACAGATTTAACAAAATATGCACATCCCTACATGATACATAGTTAATTTTCTGCCATAAGATGTGGTAATGGCCAGTAGCCTTATATGGTAATTAAAGGAGATTAAACACATTCATGGAATAAGTCTATCATGTGCATGCAGGAGTTTACCTCTTAGGGATAGACAGTTTCACTTTCCCCCACATTCTCATTTTTTAAAATCTCAAGTTCTTTCTGTCTTGGATATGAAGAAATGTGCACATTTTGGTATTCTTTTTAATCTAAAATGAATCAAAATGAAATTCTCTCCCATCTGCACCAGCCAAATTCAACAGGTACAGCTGTTCCCAGCATGGAGAGGACAATGTTGTACCTGCCTGCCATGCAGCTGTTAAAGATGAGGAGCCTGTCTGAAAAAAAAGAGGTGGCAACCTTAATTCAGCATCAGAAACATGGCTGAATACACAGGGATTCAAACCCAGACCTTTAAGAGCTAAGCACTCAAGGGAATGGATGACCCTGTTAGTTTCAATTTTCCTCACATTCATTTTTTTTTTTTTTTAATCTCATGAGCTTTCCATCCCATTTATGAAGAACATTAAGAATTTTGGTAAGTTCCTATCAAAAAATGAACTGGACAAAATTCTCACCCATCACGACCTCTGAATACTAGTTGCTGGGGGTTCAAAAAACAAGGAATGGTGTTGCCTTCCCACTTGTGAGTTTCCTGAAGGCATCTGGTTGATCACTTTGGCAAGCAGGATATTGGACTAGATGGACCTTCAGCCTGATCCAGCAGAGGTGTTCTTGTGTCCTTACAAATTAGCCATTTAGTTCAGTTGATTTCAGTTGAATATTTTGCTCTTTTGGAATATGTTGATAAGGATGTAGCAAAGGTAAAGGAGCAAAGAAAGAAAACACACAGAGTAAAAACCACTGTAGAGGAGGGAGCAGGCAGGGAGAGAAGTATTCGAAGACAATGGGAAGTGTCTGGATTCTGGCAGCTGGCAGCTCTTGACTCTTAGGGCGTAATCCTATGCATGTTCATAGATTTCATAGATCATAGAGTTGGAAGGAGCCTACAAGGCTATCGAGTCCAACCCCCCTGCTCAATGCAGGAAACTAGAGGAGGGGTCTCCCATCCAAGTAACAACCAGGCTTAGATTTCATAGATCATAGAGTTGGAAGGAGCCTACAAGGCTATCGAGTCCAACCCCCTGCTCAGTGCAGGAAACTAGAGGAGGGGTCTCTCATCCAAGTAATCACCAGGCCTGACCCTGCTTAGCTTTCCACACTCAGACAAGCTGAGCCAGCGTAAGCCATAGGCCTGTAGAAAAAGTCCTACAATTCCCAGCATGCCCCAGCATGGCTGGCTGGAGGGATGCTGGGAGTTGTGGGACCCTTTCCTGCCTTAACGTGCATACAATTGCATCCTTAGTTGATTTCTTAGTAACAAAAATGACTTGGGATATTTCAAACTTCTCCACATAACTGCAAGGCCTAGAGAAACTCTGATTTTTTTTAAAAAAAGCAAGCAAGCAAGCTGAGAAGCCATACCTAATAACAGTTTTCAGATTTGATGCTGCATGGACCAACCCTGAATATATGAGAAACTTGATGTCTCTAACGCAGATTTGTTTACAGCACTTTCTTCATTCTTCGGTCCTTATTGTAAAAATGAAGGCTTGCAACTTAATTACCAGAAACACACACATGCCACAAAGTGGTTGTTTTCCACAAAAGACCCCATAAATCCCATTTGGAAGTGGGATGGAGATTGAATAAGTATGGGGGAGGGGGTGGTTGGTAAAGGTATCTGGGGTTTTGCTCCTCACAAACAGGAGGCTGGACACAACATAAAGAAGGTACAAAAGAGAATGTGGTAAAACCAACTTTGGATATTTTATGTTTTTATAGAATTTGGGGTGGACATCTGACAGCATTGGCACTGGAGCTGTATAATAAGAGACTTATCCTGCCATTTCTTTAGGGGGTCCAGGGTGATCCTCTATGAATTTAAGCCCCCTGGAGACAATTCAAAACAGATTTTTTTTTCTATCGTCAGTGCTCTCCACTTCAGCTCCTTCTGAATTATGTAGAGCCAAACTGACTGCGGAAGCAGTACAAACAACTGGCATATAAAATGATGTTATACTAAATGGCTGAAAATGATCTTTGTTGAACCTTGGAAACCTCTTAGAACAGCCTTTGAGGAAATGAACAGCCACTCTTGGAAAGGGGTTTGTCTCCTCTCGACTGGTGAAATTAGTCCTTTCTGAATCTTACATAAATAGATTGGGGATGAAGCTTGCTAAAAGGTTTTTGAGGCATAGACTGTTTGACATATCCCTTCAGATGGATAGAGAAACTAGATCAGCTTCTAAAATTGTGCCATTATATAAGAATTTCCCCTGAATGCCTCCTGTCCTACCTTGTCATTTAAAGAAATTGCAGAAACTCAGGGACAGGATGACCTTTACTAAAGTTTGCTTAAGCTGGATGGCTTTGGCTGTATTAGAAGGAAGATATAGGAACCATCCGCATTCTGGGCATACCTGTCCTTGTGGTCAACCCCCAGCAACTAAGAGGTCAATCCTATGCAACTTTAGACAGAATAAAGTCCTACAACTCCATTCTCCAACCAGTCAGGCTGGCTGGGGAATGTTGGTTGTTGTAGGACTTTCCCCCACTCTCTAAAGTTGCTTAAGATTGACCTCTTATCATATTATAGAGAGGGCCACATGTACTATGTACAAGATCTTTGATCTGATTTAAAACCACAAGGACAGATATGCCCAGAATGTGGCCAATTCCTTTATCTTTCTTCTAATACAGCCGAAGCGATCCAGCTTAAGCAAACTTTGGTGAAGGTTATCGTGTCCCTGAATTTCTGCAATTTCTTTAATTGACAAGGTAGGATAGGAGGCATGCAAGGGAACATCAGGAGGCATCTGTCTAAACATCCATAGGATTGCATCTTAAGGGAATCTGTGGGTCAGATCTTAAGGCAATCCCTGGAACTGTAATCTATCTGCTATGTGGACACGATAGATACATGACTGTGAAGATGATGTGTTTTCTATCTGTAGCAACTGAAATTAGGTGAGGGGAATTTAATGGAGAATGCTGTGTTTTGTCAGGGAGATTCAGAATTTTAAGTTTGTTTTTTGCTTTTTATACAATTATATTTAGGTGTTTTTTAAAAATGCATTTTAATTATGTTAACTTGTGATACCTTTATATCGGGGTGGGGAACCTCTTTCAGCTTGAGGGCTGAATTCAATTTCAGAGAAGCTCTCAGGGGCCACAGTCCAGTTGTGGGTGGGACTGAAGGCAAAAGGGATGGGGCCAAAAATACAAAAAAATATCAGCATATTTTAGCTTAAAGATCTTGCCAGTAACTAAGCCTTAGGAGAGGCATTTCAACCTTTTAGAATGAAGAAAAAAGGCACAAAAGCTGGGAAACTGCCAAACCATCAGGAGGTATGGCCAAATGGGAACCATAGAGGGCTGGATTGGGACCCCGAGCAGGCTGGATATGCCCCCAGGGCCTGTGGTTCCCCACCCCTGCTTTATAGGGATAAGCATTCCCTTTTATTTGTGGAGCTACTGCTTTGTAATGGTCTGATGATTTCGTACAAGTGAACAAATCTGAATAAGGTTATTAGAAGTTCAGCCTCCATGGACAGTCTGTCTCTGACTTAAGGTCCTCACTATACTTCAGGACAAAAATGCTTCAGGGCCGGATAGAACATGAGGCTTTTAAATCAGAATGTGGTTCACAATTTGATCCTGTCCCTTTGCTTTACCATGAGTTATTCTCACTTACAAACTGAAATTTATACATGTTTAGGTTGCCAATGAGAGGTAAGTCAAATCATGCTAAAAATCTGCCAAGCATTTGCTATCACTTGAACAGATTGGGTGTAATGCAGCAAGTTAAGTATGTGTTGCCTCATAGTTAAATGTATGTCATGTTGCAGTTCAATGACCCATTAATACTAAGAATGCTTATAATTATTGCCACTGATTTCAATTGGATTTAGAGGCACCCAATTTTTGCTGGGGTGAGCTTATTTTAGCTGGAGACTACAATCAGTCCCATGGGGGAACCAGTCTATCCCAGATGCACGCTGTGCTGGATGCAGTTTTGGGGTATGTTTTGTTCCAGTAATTATCAGGAAAGTGACATATTTCTGTCATTACTTTAAAAACAAAACAAAACAAAAAACCTTGCAAAATCATCAAAACCAGCCCCTTGCACCAAGGCTAGTGGCCAGAACTGGTGTTTTGCTGGCTCACCAATAAGTGCAGCCACTGGAACGGTCTCTCCTTGAGCGGTGAAGTTTCTTTTTTCTTTAGAAAAAAATGTAACAGGGTGCCTGTTTCTCTTCCCACCCCCCTTCCTGCCCCAGGTTGCTGCGCTTGCTGCTAAACAACTTATTGACATTTTTCTTTTGGAGCGTGCAATAGAGAAGATGAGTTTGCAGGCTCCAAGGTTCTCTGGGAAGAAGCACTCAGCCATGGTTTTAGATAGTGAGTATTGAGCATGCGGAGGGTGGGGAAGGGAGAGGCCAAAGGCCTGTCACTTTGCAAAAAGCCGTAATAAGTTGGCCTTACATAATGCTGGGGATCTGAGAAGCCTTGTGCAAGCACTCAAGGGCTGGTGGAGATGTGAGCTTCGATTATATTCCTGAAGAAGATTTCAAAGGCATAAGTGATACCAGCTGGGCCTGGATAGGAGACATAATGGCTACAGACTTTTCATAGATCATAGAGTTGGAAGGAGCCTACAAGGCTATTGAGTCCAACCCCCTGCTCAATGCAGGAAACTAGAGGAGGGGTCTCCCATCCAAGTAATAACCAGGCCTGACCCTGCTTAGCTTTCCACGCTCAGACAAGCTGAGCCAGCGTAAGCCACAGGCCACAATCCTGTGCACAGTTACCTGGGAGTAAGTGCAATTAAACTCAATGGGAAATACTTCTGAGTTGATGTGCTGATAGGGTTGCACTGTAAATTATCTTTTCCTTTGCTCTAATAAAAAATAACGGACTAAAAATATTTGGTTGGCTAAGTGGTCAAATCTCTTCTTTTTGACTGGTCAAATGATTTTATTATGGTTTTTACTGTGTTTGCTTTCATTGCGCATGCTGCCCGAGAGCTTCGTAAAGAAGGGCGCAATCATGTGTGGACAGAAAAAAAAGTCCTACAACTCCCAGCATTCCCCAGACAGCCACACTACCTGGGGAATGCTGGAAGTTGCAGGACATTTCCCCCCCTGCCTAAACATGCACAGCAGTGCGCCCTAAATAATCTGAAATAATAAATTAAATAAATAAAAACAACAATAAAAATATCGACTCCTATCGCAGCTCCTTTTGGACAGCTTCCCTGAGTGCGTCTGTTTAGGGCTTCTTTTGTCCCTGTTCCAAGGCTCAGGGGAGGTTCTTCCCAGCCAAAATGACTTCCTAGTTCCCTGCGTGGTTTGCCAATATTCTATCGGTGGCGCTTCACCCTTGAGCAGCGGAATGTTGCAGACCCATCAGCAGCTCGACCAGTGGACAAAAGAGTTCACACGCAACAGGCAGGAGGTGAGAGTATCGCCAAAGAAAGGAAGGCTTCGCTCTCCCAACACATTTCGATACAGCAACAGGTTTCCTCACCTGCTCAAAAAACTCATCCATAAAGCGGTCCCGGTCGACACCAACGGCAACCTCCTCGTCATCATCGCTGTCCAATAGCCAGATTGTCCGGTGGCCGGTTATGAATTGCCAAAAAGAACGACATGCGTCGCCAAAAAAGAGGACATGGCTTTGCATCAAGCATGCATATGCTAATTTATATCTATAGATGCAAATTTAGTAATAATTATTATTATTTAAATAGAACTATATATCTCTCTCCATAGTGCGGAAGACTGACCGGGTGGCCTGTGGGCTTGCCTGTCCAGTCTGCTGTCCAGGTGTTAACTGTTGATGGGCAACTTCAAGGCCCCTTCTTATTATGGTTCTTGATCTTTAAACCAGACTTGGACTGGACGACCCTTCAAATATATCAGGGCGCCAACCTTTTTGGACCTGTGGGCACATTTGGGAATCTGTGAAACTGCTGTGGGCACCACCACAAAATGCCTAATCAGTGGATCACCGCTTTGGCATCTACCTCTCGCATCTTAGGCTGCATCTTATTCAGCAAAAACTTTTGTTTCGTGTCTATTGGACACCGCAATGCCTCTTTAATAAGGGATTTTCTAATTTGGCTAATTGCTGGTGGTGTAATACAACTAATGCTTCTTTTAAACATATGTTTCGGCAGTGTTTTAACCCGTTTGGGCCCTGCCATTGGTCCCGGTCAGAATTGCCTCCCACACCTGCTGCTCTCAAGAGGAAGAAAGCTTCCATTGAGAGCCAGTGTGGTGTCATGGTTAGAATGTGGGATTGGCACAGGTGGGACCTGTGCTCAAGTCCCCACTTGACCACGAAGCTCACTGGGTGACTTTGGGCCAATCACTGACTCTCAGCCTAACCTACCTCACAGGGTTGTTGTGAGGATAAAATGGAGAGGAGGAGGATAGTGTACACTCCCTTGGGCTCCTTGGAGGAAAAGGTGGGGGGATACAAATGAAAACAACAACAATAATGTTCCAATTGGTGCCTATGAGAAAAGCTTTTCTCCCATTGTGAATGGCAGATACGGGGTTGGGGAGGGAGGTTCCAGTCGGGACCATGGTCAGGACAAAGGCTTAAAGTCCCCCTTGGCCCACGCCATGTTCCTGACCTGGCCCACCCCTCATGACAGCTGTTTAAAACCAACCCATCAAGCACCCCAGCGCAAACAACGAGATGGCCCTCAATCCTCCTTGCTGATCTTTTCCTTTCCTTCCAGGTTTGATGTTTGATAGTCTCCTCAGGCAGTTCTTTAGCGTTCAGCAGCAGCAGCGAGTTACCTACGAAAACATTCCCCTGGGAGATTTCCACCTGAAAGCTTTTACTGAGGTGGTAAGTAGGCTCATATTTTCTAAAAGCTCGATTGTTTTGGCTGCCTTCCTTGTACCTTCCTTGTACTGCAGCATCCTCTCCAGAACAATGGCATCCACCTCTCCTCTCCACCAGGGCAGGAATGGGGCCAATAACGGTCAGGTGCAACAGGGAGAGATTGTTTGAGAGCACCAGTGATCACAGGTGGCTGGGTTCTTTCCCCTCCTTTTGCTAATCAGAGATTATTGCTCCTTCTCACATTAAAACAGATCCCTGTTAATGGTTTTGAATTCTTTTAAACCTTCACAGTGCTGAATATAAGTCAAACATTTCAATCTGGCACTTGGTTTAGGCAGGAGGTTGTAGACATTCAGAGAGCTGCAGCTCTGCATGCACAGTACCAGGTGGAGCGGGGTGGACTGGACGGGTCCAGATATTTACCCTCCCTACATGTAGGTTGGTTGGTATGGAATGCTGCTGTATCTAAGAACCAGTAGGTTTCTTGACCTCATGAGCAATCCTTTGTTATTGGTAGTAAGTCCCATTTAAGTAAGTGGAATTTAGGTTGCAATTCTATGCACATTTACCTGGGAGTAAGTCCCATTGAACTCAGTGGGCTTACTTCTCTGTAAGCATGTATAGAACTGCACTGTTACTTCCAAATAAATATGGAAGTCTTTTGCATCACCTGCTACCCTACCCTTTGAACTGGAGATGCTGTGGGTTCAACAAGGGAGCTTCTTCATGCAAAGCATATTGGTCTACCAATGAACTCTATAGCCCTCCCCCCCCCCAATGCAGCATGTTGTTGTTGTTGTTATAAAGTTAGTATTAGTGAAATGAATGGTTTGTGTTGTTTATTATTGTGATGATGTAATATTTTAATTGATGTATTGGTATGCTTTCTTGTTTTTGTATTGCTGTTGTGTGGTTAGCTGCTTTGGGTGCATTTTGTGGGAAAGTGGCATACAAATAAAATGATGATGATGATGATGATGATGATGATGATGAACCGACTGGGTCTTCCCTTGACTTTAAACCCATTTCTCTGGGTCCAGTTTTTACTGGACGGGGAGAAAACTGTTCTTCAAGTGCTCTAACAATCTTTTAAATATCATCTACCCTGTTTGCAACATTCTGATGGTTTGATTGCAAATCTTAACAGTCTTGCAGTGCAGAAATCTAGGGTTTAGCTTTTCATTTTTGCAGAACTAAGAACCCATCAAATGGCTAGGTTAGTGACTGTTCACTGAGAGTCAGTCCATATGTTTGCAATATTTCTCCCCCAAATTGTTGCTCTCTGTCTCCTTATTGTATTCAATAATATCCTCAGTAGATTGTTGCTTACCATATCAGAGGTAAGAATGCAGTTGCCTGGAGGTGAATGCTAATTATTCTGGATGTCCCTACCAAAGGACAAAATAGGATTTATTGATAAGCCTTCAGGAAGCCCAAAATTCCCATTCTCATTTCCTGGATAGCGAAATAGCACTGCCTAAAGGAGGAGGATTGTCTTGATACGTCCTTGAAATGACCTTTCAAAAGCCCATGGTTTCTTTGCAACCACTCCAAGCCCACCCAGCCTGAAGGAAGGATGTGCTCGGATTTTTAAAGAGGTCCTTGTGGCTTACCTGTGCAGGCACTACAGATCACATTGGCACTCGAGGGTTATATATGGGCTCATGAGAGGAAAACATGGTGATGTGAAATTAATACAAACCAGGGATTTGTAAAGCAAATCTGTCAGTAGATGGCAGCAGAGTAAGCAAGTTTTAAATTCACTTTGTACTGCAAAGTGCCTTAAAAACAATGTTAAAATGTGAAAGATTGGCGGGGCACATGGCTTACGTTTCTGTGGGCTCTGGCACATTCTTTTGACTCTAATCTGATGGGATATGGCTTTGTCTTGAATTACTCAAATGGCTGTCACTCCTTTTGTTATGAAAACAACAGTGTGCCTCATGGCAAATCAGATTCCCCCCCCCTCTATTTTGTGTTGGGATTTTTGAATTATTATTTTTTAACCCAGTGCACAAAGCCTTTGTGACTGAACTGCACTTGCATAGGGGCGTTGACTTAAAGAAAGCACAAAGCTTGTTTCTTTCCCTGAATCTGTTGGGGTTTTTTGCCCTCACTTTCCCCTTTTCATCTAAAATTTTGGGACGGCTCTCTTGTGTGTTTCAGGCTTTAGATGTTATCTTGACAGAGCTGAATAAAGTGATGGAGGAGGACATGGAGGAGCTGCTGGAATATGAAAGAGAAGTTCAGGTTGAAAGAGTGTGTGTGGCAGAGGGATGGCTTTCTTACAAGCATTTTCGGGGATAGGCCACAGTATCTACGTCAGTGTTCGGAATGTAACCATAAGAACATAAGTGATACTCTGCTGGATCAGACCAAAAGTCCACCTTGTTCAGCATCCAGTTTCCCCACAGTGGCCACCAGATGCTGATGCTCACAGGAATATTGCCTCTGAACATGGCAGCGCCACTCAGGACTAATAGCCATTGATAGACTTCTAAATAAATTTGCTTAATCCCCTTTTAAAGCTGTCTTAAGCTGTTGGCCATCACCATAACTTGTGGCAAGCAAATTATTACATACATTGATTATGCATGGTGTGAAGCAGTGTTTTGTTTTATGTAGTGTTGCACAGACTACATGCATAAATGTGTCTCAGCCCATGTTAAAGTCATCCAAGCATGTGGCTATCAGAACAAAGCGTGCCGGCAAATTCCACTGATTTAATTATGCATAAAGGCGGGATGGCCCAACTGTTCGCGTTGCTGTGCATTTACATGAGCAGAGTATAAGCACAAGACCAGCAGGACCAACATTAAGCCCCACACTGGTTGTAGATCTGAGCTCTGCCATATTGGGAGCCCATCATAACAAGGAGTACAACCCCTGACACTTGATTGGCCCGGGGCATTGGGGAGCCAGGGCTGCAGCCCTCGATAAGGAGCCTCCACAGTCCACAGAGAGGCTGGGTGCAACAGCTGTGCAAGCTGCAGGATGCTACCCTCCCACCACCAGCGCCATGTTACCTGGAAACTCAAGCCTATTATTAGAGGCTGCCTCAGTTATCTCAACAGGGCCGGCTTAAGGAATTCACCGCTTGTTTCCTATGTTTGCACTCACCATTGCTGCATTGCATCAGGCAAGGACAGAAGGCTGAGCTCCTGGTACAGCCCTTCCCCAAGCTGATGCCCGCCCAATGCCATGCTGGCTTGGAATGATGGGGGTGGCAGTCCAACACGTCTGCAGAGCAGCAGGTTGGGGAAAGCCATATTAGTATTTAAACCAGGCCCAGCCAATCCAGGGACTCCATACTGCCTGCCAATGACAGGGGCTGATGTTGCATACCCTTATTCCCCTACTATGTTGCATTACATATCCCTACTATTTTTATTTTTATTTATTTATTATGTTTATACCCCGCCTTTTTTCCTGAAAGGAACCCAAGGCGGCTTACATAATCCTCCTCCTCCTCTCCATCTTATCCTCACAACAACCCTGTGAGGTAGGTTAGGCTGAGAGTCAGTGACTGGCCCAAAGTCACCCAGTGAGCTTCATAGCTGAGTGGGGACTAGAACCCGGATCTCCCGAGTCTCAGTCCAACACTCTAACCACTATACCACATTGGCTCTCTACTGTGCCATGTTGAATGCAAATGCCCTCTTCTACAAACTGCAGAAGACACAAGAACTTTGTGCTGTGCTGCCTCTAGTCACCATACCTATTAAAATTTAGGATTTTGCATTGAGATGTATTAACAGAAACTAGAGTAAAATATCCACATCTCTCCCTGAACTAAATTAATCCTCTGTTGTCATGAAAGGGCTTGTTTTTACAATGTACATTTACATGATTAATTCTCTTGAGGCAACATTTGACTCGTTCTTTCTCTCTGATATGTTTCATCTACAGAAACAAGAGTATTTAACAGAAGCTCCTGGAAGCTGAAAGAGGAATGGTTTATATTATGTAAAATCATGGTACTGTACTTGAGAATTGAATCGTAAACACAGCTGCTCCTCGAGAGCTTCTGCATTGTATTCATTTGAATGGTATTGACTTGATTCCCTTCATCAGCCTTCCCCAACCCGGTGCCCTCCAGATGTTTTGGACGGCAACTCCCATCATTCCCAGCTGGCTGGGAATGATGGGAGTTGTAGTCCAAAACATCTGGAGGTCGCCAGGTCGGGGAAGCCTGTGTCATATATTTTTCTTATATTTATAAATATAAATACAAACTTACATATGTATTATAATAATCATGTTTCCCAAAAAAAGAAGGAAGAGAAGAAAATATAGCCCTTTAATAATTGCAGGCTTTTGAAATGTCTGTGTTTCGACTCAGGAATACGTGTGTGTATGCTGAATATTATTTTATGGTTATCTCAACTCCCCATCTGATGAAAGAACAAACAACAAATGCAAATATTTGAACACCAAGTTTTATTTAAGAATAAACTGTGTTTAAATTATTTGGCTGAATGTATAATAAAAAGGGACAGAGGATCATCAAGATTGTATCAAGGGGTGCAGGGGAAAAGACATCCCAGCTGTCCAAAGCTCCTTTGTGAGCTATTTACTGAGTTCAAAGGCAACATGTGAGCATAATTAAAGCAGACAGTAGCTCAGGCTCAAACATAGGCCCCATCTAGTGTACTAGAAATCTATTATCGATTCTATACCACTTTACGTGTCATCATGGCTTCTCCCCAAAGAATCCTGGGAATTGCCGTTTGGTGAGATGCTGAGAATGGTCTCCTAGAAATCCTTAGACATGTTCCCATCACAGAACTACTGTTTCCAGGTTTCCCTTGGAAGAGGGAATGTCCATTATACCAATGAAAGTCTATAGCGGGGATGGGCAAGACACGGCCCCCTCACAAATACACAGTGCTGAAATCACTCCTGCCAAATTGCTGTTGGATTTTGGTGGTGTGTGGCAGTGCAAAGAAAAAAGCCAAATTTCCCCTTTAAAGCAGTGTTCTCCAACCTTGGGTCCCCAGATGTTTTTGGCCTACAACTCCCAGCAAGCCCCAGCCAGCATAGGTGGCTGGGGCATGCTGGGAGTTGTAGGCCAAAAACACCTGGGGACCCAAGGTTGGAGAACACTGCTTTAAAACAAAGTGTGCACGGGGTGCATGTTTTGTTATCATGCAAAATTGCACTCCCTGGGTCACTCGTCGTCGTCTTAAATGGAAAATGCAGTTTTTTTCCTGCTGCTGAACTACTGCTGAAATTTGGCAGCAATTTGGCAGCGGCGATTTCAACTGGGTGTGTGCGTGCGACCCCCGGTGCATT
Organism: Shinisaurus crocodilurus; assembly: GCA_021292165.1. Taxonomy (NCBI): domain Eukaryota; kingdom Metazoa; phylum Chordata; class Lepidosauria; order Squamata; family Shinisauridae; genus Shinisaurus; species Shinisaurus crocodilurus. The sequence goes on along the minus strand of CM037884.1, from coordinate 6,358,172 downwards.
CCGGGTGGGGGGAAATTGCCCCCTGGACCCTCCAAAGTTGCTCACTCCTGGTTTATAGTGTGTGGATATACCCACAATATATCCAAGGTTTTGATCAACTCTGCGGTAGGTTGCCCAAAAGGCACTTCTCTTGATGGATATATTTCCACAGTTAGATGTTATACCTGAATGTACAAGAATATGTTTTTAGAAGTCCTCAATCCAAGCAGGACTTCCCAAATAGAAGGCTGGCAGGAAACTAGGCCCAACACCTAATGTTTAATCTTAAAGCCATTTCATGTGAACAAATGCATGCTCATATAAAATTGAACTTGTGAATGGCCACAATGGTAGCTGTAACACAGAACGGGGTGGCTTCACCTAATGCCAGCTAGTCTGTGGGGAACATCTTTCATGGTGCACAAAGATTTTCCCTATCTATTGATCCTTTTAGACCACTGGTATGGATTCAAAATTTCAATTGGTCATTATATGAAGAAATTAACCAGTATGCATACAAGACTCATGACCACCCATAAAAAAAGAAAACAAACAAAAGGCTAGAGCACGATCTAGATCTCAAAGATGAAAGACCTTCAAAGCAGGAGTGTAAAAGGAGTAATTTTTAAATACTAGGACACTGGACTCATGACTACCAAGAACCTATGGCCCATTATTTTCCTTTTCTTCGAAGATCGACTTGTCATCAAGCAAAATGTTTTCCTCCAAAATTTAAATGTTGAGAGGGAATAGAGATTCCTCTAAAAATAAGACTAAAAAGAATAAGAAAGAAACAAAATTGACTATTTGCTACGCATCATGTTGGTCACATCCCTGATAGTTTAGGAGAGTTTTGTGCCCTGTTAAATTTTTACAGATTTATTAAGACCATTTAAAACAGGTCAACAACTCCAGTGCAGCAACAGACAAGTGTTGTCATTGGTGGCGATGACTGACAACAGTGTGTGGGTTGCAGGTTTAGGGTTGCATGTGTTTTATCCTACAGGGACTTAGAATGGTTAAAGTACAGTACTTTAAATAGATGCCATGGGTTAATTATGAGGTTGGGTTTGATTTATAGAGAATACACCATAATGACAGTTGGGTGACAATGAGTGGAAGCAGCCTGGCTTGAGGTCCAGTTGAAGAGCTGGTAGCTAAAGAGAAAAAAGGAGAGAGAGTGAATACACAAGCCACATTTTATTGTATTTTATATTTTTAACTGCATTTTAGTTTTTGTAACGTATTTGTAATCCACCTATTATTTGTAATAGGTTACAACTATTATTACAACTATTTGTAATCTAATAATAACATTAGTTATTGGGCAAATGAGAAATGAAAGAATAAATAAATAAATTAAAGGAAGCAAAGTCTCCATTTCATTGATATTGTTAGTAATTACGGGGTGTGGCCAATAAGATCTCAATAGGACAATAAACTATACCAGGGTGGCAATGTTTAATCAATTAAGGCTGCAAACCTATGCACACTTACCTGGAAGTAAGTCCCACTGAATGCAATGGGGCTTACTTCTAAGTGGACATGCATAGGATTGTGCCGTAAGCACTTTTAATCAGCTAAAAAGGTGCCCCTAATGAATCAGGCAACAGATCCATTTTTCATACAAATGCTTATAAAAACTGCAGATAGCCAGCACCATCTTAAAAGAGGCAATTCCCCCCTTCTCTCTGAAAGCCGCTATGACACATGCATACCTAAAAACAAAGGAAGGATACTCAGAACTATGTATTCAGAACTATTGCTTTTACCTAGATGCAAAAATCAATCAACCAAAACTCAATTGAAATTTTATGACCAACTAAAATGTCTTTAATCACCTGACATCCCTAAATTATACTGATTCACCATCTTTCTTTAGTACTGTCAATTCAGTTGCTTGGGAGTTCCCATCGTACGCATCTTCCCTGTGTATTCCTAATGACTCCAGTGCCAACCCAGTACATTTTGCTACCTGAAGCAGCAGAGCCCAAATGCTGCACCTCTACCACTAGAACTAACACTTTGAAAAGTCTTGCTGCATCATTCAGCCGATTCCTACTTCATCTATTTCTCTCTGGGCTGGCCCTGAATGACGCTCTATACACCAGGGGGTGGGCAACTTGTGGCCCTCCAGATGTTTGGCCTACAACTCCCATCGGCTCTAACCAGCGTAGCCAATGGTGAAGGATGATGGGAGCTGTAGGCCAAAGCTGCCCACCCCCTGCTATATGCGTTCATATAGGAAGGGGAGGTATGCTGTCTATAAAGCAAGTCACATATCAAGGAGGATTAGGGAAACCGGAAGGGCCATGGCTCAGCGTAGGGATGTATAGATTTTGAGAAATCCATTCCACCTGTGTTTTAGGGATTGTCAGCCTTCTTTCTTTCTTCCCGTCACCCACTCATTGATGGAATTGGATTTTTTAAACCAGAATTCCGTTCTGCTTGCACTAATGCAGATAAACACATTTGTGCAAGTGCGCAAATCCCACCCCAAACTGAAAAATAGGTCTGCATGTCCACAGAATCCGCGTGACTTGGAAAAAGCCGGTCTGCTGCGGAATCCAGAGGTCAGATTAATAGAAATCTGAACTCATTTGGATCCATTCCAGATTTCTCCAACATCCTTACTCAGCACTAGAATACATGGACTATCTATAAACGTCACTTCCACCTCCTTGAAAGATTTCATCAACGTTGCCTCCAGAAAATCCTGCGAATTACTTGGGAAGATAGGCGAACAAATGTCAGTGTACTGGAAGAAGCAAAGACTACTAGCATTGAAAAAATGATCCTTCAACGCCAACTTCAGTGGACCGGTCATGTTGTTCGAATGCCTGACTGCCGTCTCCCAAAGCAGTTACTCTACTCCCAACTCAAGGATGGAAAACGGAATATCGGTGGTCAGTATAAGAGGTTTAAAGATGTTCTTAAGGCTAATCTAAAAAAATGCAATATAAACATCAAAAACTGGGAAGCTCTGGCCCATGAACGATCTAACTGGAGGTCGGCCTTTCACAAAGGTTCTATGAACTTTGAAGAAGCCCGAGTGCAAGGTGAAAGGGAGAAACGTGCTAAGCGAAAAGCATGTCAAACGAATCCTTTATAGGACCATCTTCCATCTAGTAACCTGTGTCCTCACTGTGGGAAGCTGTGTGGATCTAGAATTGGCCTCCACAGTCACTTACGGACCCATCGCTAGAGTCTACACATTTTTTTTAGAATTTCCTCCTTTTATAATTTTCTTTTTGTAACTTTATCCTGGAAGACAATCTTACTCGGTCACGAGTGATCGCCTACTAATACTAATACATGCTTTGCATGCAGAAGTTCCCGCTTTTGACTACTGGAAAGCCACTGCCAGAGTAGACAATACTGGGGCCCATGGGTCAATCATCTGATTAAGCAGCTTCATAAGTTCATAACAGAATTGTGACAAAGGAAGGAGGATATATTGGTGAAATATATCAAAGGGAAAAGAAGAGGCTTGGCGTGCATGTGTTTTTTAAGTGTAAGGTACTTATGGACAACTCCTGGCACTATAGGAATGCCTTGATTTGTCACCCCAAACCTTCCTAAGGGAATGACTTGAAGAATGCTTCGCTGTATCACCTCGGCAGCTCTTGCCATCTTCCTGCAAGGTCCCCGTTACGCAGCTGCACAAGGGCCCGTCCACCTGGCTTGTGCATATCTGTTCACAGCCCCCATTGTCTTCACACCAGTCTAGGCCTAAAATACAAGAGGCAAGGAAATAATGAGAGACCCACCTGCCAGGATTTTGGTCTAGGTAGGAGTGAGGCAGTGAAGAAAAAGATGAACCAAGAAGATTATGAACGATTCATGTTAAAGCCACACAAAAATGTGGGTTTATGGCAAGCCAAATTCCAAGTTTCCATCCCATCTCTGGGATATTTTTTTTTTAAAAAAATAGTCTTTCTCTAGTCTCCAAGGAAGCAGACTATTTAAAAAACAAACAAACACAAATGTGGGATTCTATCTCTCCAGCATGCTAGACTCTACAACTGCTCCCAGATTTCATGAAGTGGCCATGCAGTAAACCCGACATCCTTGATGAAACTCTGGAGAAATATTACACTTACGCTTTCTCCTGATCGGTCCCACGGAGATGATCTGTTCATTGAGCTCTTTGGTATAGTCGCTGGCCCTCCTGGTGTTCTGAGGACAGTTCTGTCCAAGCCAAAAAAAAAAGAAGAGAAGACTGCTCTAAGTGTGTGCATGTTAACCTAAAGGCCTAGAGGCCTGAACAAAGGGGAGCCTCATGGGGTAAAGCATTCCAGAGTTTTGGGGCCACCACTGAGAAGTCCATACTGTACCACTTATCCACAGAATGCACACAATTTGCCAGTGGTTCCTAAGCAGAGTCTACGCTGTGCAAATCTACAGGGCCTGGATGTAAGGGTCCATGCCACTTACTATTTTGCATGAATATCTTTCTGAGTCACAGAGTGAGACAGCACAGTGGAGATGAACTTCATCATAATCCCCAATGAACTTGAAGACAGTGACGTGGAAGCGGCAGGTCAGTGAAACCCCGTTCTCTTCAATCCCAATGGTGTTGTCCTTTATATTCTGGCAACTATAACACACAAAAGTTCTCTGGTTGGTCCCAACACAACTGCAAGGGATGCCATCTTTTGGAGTCTCAAAAGGAGAGGAAGGAAAAAAGGGATCACTCACCCTTCTTCGATGATGAAGTATCGGAGCTTGTCATTGCTGTCTCGGGAAGGTGTTGCATAACATTTGTTCAGCATTAGGATGAGGTGAGTGGAATCTGCTCCAAGGACAAAGACCCCAACGTACAGCACATCACGAGTGGTTAACACCACTTCTCCTTGGCGGTAGGGATGCTTGTAGGAGGAGTTTTTGTACAGTGCCATCTTGGTCGTGAAACTGCCTTCTTGTGTAGGCACTGTCAGGTTAATCACACTGAAAGAGAGGGAGAGAGATTCATGAAGAATGAATGAAAAAGACAGATTGAAAAGCCACGGGAGCAAGCAAGCTTGCTGTTTCAGCAATGCAAGTCTAAATCTGCCTCAGGTTTTTATTATTTATTATTTTAGGTTTATACCCTGCCCTTCAGGGCAGCTTACAACAAAATATTAAAAACACCACAAAATAACTAAGTGTGCAATCCTATGGCTGCTAGATGCTGTCTAGTCAGCCACAGGAAAGGTGAGAGTTCCAGCTCTGACCCTGGAAATGCGTTCTGAAGTCGGAGCTGGAACTCCGACTTCAGAGTGCCCTCCCTCTGCCCTCGCAGCCGGCACAATTTTTCTGCACTGGCTGTGGCTTCGAAGTCGTAAGACCGACTTCGGAGCCAGTGCAGGGGGGGGGGAGCTTTCCAGGGGGCAGGGAGGGGAGGAAGGAGGCCCTGCCAGGATACGATGTATCCCAGTGGAGCCTTAGCCCCTCCTCCGCATGAATAGGGGCAGAACACTTACATGGCCAACATCGGCCATCTAAGGGTTTTGCAGGGCAGGAGAAGCATGGAGGCAACTTTTGCCTCCACACTCCTTCCATCCCCAATAGGATGCCCGTAATCCTCCAAGTTTGGAGGGTTGCGGGCAGCCACAGTGGATGGCGCTGTAATACATTAAACAAAGTTCAAAATAGCAGCTCTATAAAACAGCTTCCAGATGAAATAGATCAATGAAAGTTACAAAGCCAAAAAAAACCAAACAAACTAGTGCTAGTTAAATTAAGCCCCATTCATTTCAGTGGGCAGACTCTAAGTAGGACTACCATTGGATACAGCCCAATGGGTGAGCCTTGAGCTCATGAACTGGGCTGAATATATAGCAGCTTTCTTCCAGTCCTGCATTCTGTTACCCAATAGCTCAATACATTACCCCACTCCCATGGATTCAGATACAGGGATGACATCATCAGCATCTGCAAGGCCCTGACCCAATCTCAGATGTGAATAGGCTCCAAGTTGGGTGTCACCTGAAAGGATCCTGTACTCCTCAAATTAAATCAACGAGATGGGGTTCCTTCACGCATCCCACCAACTGACCTTTCCAGGTGCGCAAAGGAGCCAGGTGTTTTTCTTACCTGAGCATCGGCCTCACAACAGAATCCAATGAAATTTTGATGTCGAGCTCATAAGCACAGGAGAATTCAACATTGATGGTTCGGTCCCGGGTGATTATGTTCCCCGTGTTGTTTGCGCTTTCAATCCAGACAGTGTTTTTGTACATGATGTGGGTGCTGTTGGACTGTGTGGAGAGGGGAAAAAGACACAGGTACTAGGAGAAAAGGCAGAAGATAACAACCTCCCTCGTGATGCATGCACCCTCACAAGACTTGTATGGTCTTATCTCATAGCATGCAAAGGCGTATCTATGCTGCAGCCTAACAGAGAAATCCTATATATATCTACTCAGAAGTAAGTCCCCACTGAGTTCAATGGGGCTTACTCCTAGGAAAGTGGCTATAGGATGCACTGTTAATATTTTTTAATGTAATTGAGTGGAATAGAGGCAACTATCCAACAGGATATTTTAACCTGCAAGGAATGATCTTCAGTGATCAACCACTTTATGTGGATGGATAACCAGAAAAGGGTGGAAATTGGTCATGTATACTAAGGGTGCAATCATATGCCAGTTTAGACAGAAAAAAAGGCCCACAGCTCCCAGCATGCCTTTTTTCTGTCTAAACTTGCATAGGATTGTGCCTTAAGGCACCCATGCTCAGGATGCAATGGTCCCAGATCACCAGCACTGATGCAGTGCTTAGGCAGGAATTCACAGCCCTAAGCGGAATGAATTAACGTTTTTATAGAAGCTTTTCCCTGCTAGCAGTTTCTGTATGCAGGATAAATTAATTTTAAAAAATTAATGAGTAGGGCTGCAAGCTTCAATCAGCTGACAGATTAATTAACCAACGCTCTAGTGGCTGCTCCTTATGCCTGGAATTATCTCCAATGCCTCTGTGATGCCCTTTCTTACTTCCTTCAAATCTCTCCTCAAAACCCATCCTTTCCATGATGCTTTTGCCATAACCTTAGTCCCCGTACCCTACCGCACTGCAGGCTCCCCCAATCTGGTGGCCTCCAGAGGTGTCAAACAGACTACAACTTCCATAACACCCCTGGAAGGCACCGGGTTCAGGAAGGGTGCTCTACTCTAACTAAACATGTATCACTGAAATAATTTATTTCCTGTTCTTCCCCTGTCTACTCTTGCTTCCATTTCTATCTCTTTACCCTTTCGTTTTCTCCATTTGAGTGTAAGGTCCTCACAGCAGGGATCTGTCCTCCCTGTATAAGGTGCCATGTACACAGATGTAGTAACAACAAAAATACATTAATTAGTGGTGGGGATTCAAAATGATAGTTTGTTGAGGCTGTCTCGGCTCTGATGAATGACTCTGGATTGTTTCTAAAATTGTACCCTGCCTACGCGGCCCATAGTGAATTTATTTATTCATTATATTTATACCCCGCCTTTTTTCCTGCAAGGAACCCAAGGCGGCTTACATAATCCTCCTCCTCCTCTCCATTTTATCCTTACAACAACCCTGTGAGGTGGGTTAGGCTGAGAGTCAGTGACTGGCCCAAAGTCACCCAGTGAGCTTCATGGTCGAGTCGGCACTAGAACCTGGATCTCCCGAATCCTAGTCCAAAACTCTCACCGCTACGCCACACTGGTTTTCAAACTGGGAGCCACACTGGGCTGTGGGTAGGATGGTCAGATGCAAAACAGGACAGGGGCTCCTGGACCTTCCATAGTTTTGTAGAAGGGTATTTCACCAGGTTTAGAAGAGGGGATTTCATCAGGCGCAGATTGCAAGCTACACTTCCTAAAATTCTGTCTTTTACACAACTATTAAATGTGTAGGAGCCCACTCTGCTTTTGCATTTGGCTGACCCAGTTGTAGGGATGGGTGAATGAGCAGTGTTCAAGATTGCCAGACACACACAGCATGGCCTAAGCCTAACAATGAATGGTGGCTTTTGTTTATCAAATTGTAATTGTCACACATTTCCTTCTCGGTATCTCTAAACAGCATCTCTAACAAGGTTTCGGTAACATGCAAATCTTTTTCTTTTTACAATTTGCATTTTATTATATTTTATTGTATGTGCATTATTGCTATTAGCCACCTTGAGTACCATTTGGTGGAAAGCGGGATACACATTTAACAAACAAATAAATTAAAGAACAAACATTTACATTTAATGGTTAAACCTTAGATGTTCAAGTCAACTAAAAGTTCTTCAATCAGCCTAAATGCAAGATAAAGAGGGAAAGAAAGAAAGAAAGAAAGAAAGAAAGAAAGGCCCCTCTTCACCCCAGGTTCCCAGGCTGGCTTATAAGGTGGGGGGGGGGGGGAATTGCAATAAACCACTATCTATTTTGTATTGTAAGTTCCCTGAGGACAGCGACCTGTCTACTTTTTTGCTTATGAAACTCTGTAAAATGCCATATATACCAACAATGTTGTATAAATGAATAACATTAAAAGTGCTTATGATGCTGTCTTGATGGCAGTGGTGCAAAACAGTTTAGACTGGGATGTAAGTGAAGCAAACTGGGAAGATTCCATGAACTGAAGAACACCACAGAGAGGAGAAGTAAACCCAGAGTCCCTCAAGCACTCTGACCTGCACTATGTTCCCACAGTTGCCCTTGGTGTTATTGATCTGGAAAGAGATGAAATCTTCGCCTTCAATGCCGGGACAGTGGCGGTCATTGATGCGCACCCCTTCTCTTTCAAAGCCCAGCTGGAACAGCTTGCACTTTGAGATGGACACCTCCATCTGGGCAGCTTTGCAAGTCACTTCAGCATCCAGGATATCATGCGTGTCTGAAAGGAATAGTAGAGTTGTTATCCCACCCCACCCAAAAAAAGAGATCGATGGCTACTAGTCCTGATGGCAATTTGCTGCCTCCAGTATCAGAGGCACTATGCCTATGCCTATGCACACCAGTTGCTGGGCTGTTGCACTCATGTCCTGCTTGTAGGTATCCCATGGGCTTCTGGCTGGCCACTGTAGCAACAGAATGAATTCTGGGCCAGACGGGCCTTTGGTCTGACCCAACAACACAGCTCTCCTTCAGTTTTTACAAAGTCTCCTCCAGCCCCCCACCCCTTTCAGAATCCTACAGGGAAGTAAGATCTTGCAGTGTTACATCTAGCAAACTTGCTCCAAGAATTTAGAAATGTAAATAAAGGAAATGTAATAAATGAAATCGTACAAAATTACTCACGATGTGGAGAGAGTGGATAGCGAGACATTTTTCTTCCTCTCTCATAATACTAGAACCCAAAGGGGTCATCCCATGAAGTTGATTGGTGGGAGAATCAGGACAGATAAAAAGAAATACTTGTTCACACAGTGCATAGTTACACTATGGAATTCACTTCCACAAGATGTAGTGATGATGGCCACCAACTTGGATGGCTTTAAAAGGGGATTGGACAAATTCATGGAGGATAAGGCTATCAATGGCTGCTAGTCCTGATGGCTATATGCTAGCTCCAGTGTCAGAGGCAGTCTGCCTATGTACACCAGTTGCTGGGGAGCATGGGTGGGAGGGTGCTGTTGCACTCATGTCCTGCTTGTGGGTTTCCCGTGGGCAGCTGGTTGGCCACTGTGTGAACAGAATGCTGGACAAGATGGACCCTTGGTCTGATCCAGCAGGGCTCTTCTTATGAGATGTGTGCAGTCATCGAGATGAGCAATTGGGGAATGTCTTTAAACACATTACTGTTTAAGATTCCATTAAGGCTACAACATGGGCAAAAATGGACATCAAAGATGTGAACATTAGCAATTCAGTTCAATCAAATAATGACGGTCCCACTGTTTCCCTCCGACCTCTCTATGATTCATGCAAGACTGAGGAAGTCAGATTAATTGTAACTTAATTCATTAAGATGGAAGTGTCTGCAAATGACTGCTTGCATATATTAGTAGCTTATCTGGTGTAAAATTTGTTCAATATTTATATGGAGGTGCTGGGTACAACTGCCTGAAATTACAGGGTGCGGTACCTACTGCATGCAGAGAACAACCAGCTCTATTTTAATTTACATCAACTTCAGGGGCAGCACTGAATCCATTAAACCAGTGGTAGGTGAGCCAATGCCCACCAGATGTTTTTGACTACAACTCTCATAATCCCTGACCATTGCCCATGCTGGCTTTGGCTGATGGGATTTGTAGGCCAAAACACTGGAGGGCACCAGGTTGCCTACAAGTTGAAACAGCATCCTGACAAGATGCTGGTTTTGATGGATTGCAAGTCAAACATGAGTGGTTTGGGAATGTGTTCTCTCCCAGATGCCATAAAACTCCTCCCAAAGGAGCACCTGCACAACTTGGGGATGCTCCTTAGCCCCCGCTTGCTTCTTGGGGTTCAGCTGACAGCAGTCATGAGCAAGTTTTTTTTTTGTTTTTTTTTAACTGACTTTGGTTGCTGGCTGGCCACAGACCTTCTTCTCCAGATTAACTCTCAGTGTGGCGTAGTGGTGAGAGTGTTGGACTGGGACTCGGGAGATCCGGGTTCTAGTCCCCACTCGGTGATGAAGCTCACTGGGTGACTTTGGGCCAGTCACTGACTCTCAGCCTAACCTACCTCACAGGGTTGTTGTGAGGATAAAATGGAGAGGAGGAGGAGGAGGATTATGTAAGCCGCCTTGGGTTCCTTGCAGGAAAAGAGGCGGGGTATAAATATAATAAAATAAATAAATAAATAAATAAAATAATTGTTGCCCATGTGACAATCATCTCTTATTGAGATGACTGCAACACAGTATACATTGGGTTGCCCTTCAAGAATTTGGAAGCTTCAGGCAGTGCAGAATGTGGTTGCTAACTTATTAATTAATTAATTAATTAATTGCATTTATATCTAGCCTCTCCTCCAAGAAGCCTAAGGCAATGTACATGTTCCTCCTCCTCCTCTCTATATTATCCTCACAACAACCCTGTGAGGTAGGTGTAGGCTGAGAGTCAATGTGTGGCCCAAAGTCACCCAGAGAGCTTCATGGCCGAGTGGGGAGTAAAACCCAGGTCTCCCAAGTCCCAGTCCAGCACTCTAACAACTAAGCCACACTGGCTCTTGAAGTGGGAAGAAAAGAACTGATCACTCAGATCCTGGCCCCTCCTCATTCTGCACCAGTTGTCTATTAGCTTTCAGACCTGCTAAAAGTTGTTCGTTTTTGTTGTTGTTTAATTTTTTAAAGCAAAACACAGCCTGTGTCCTGAGGGAGTGCTTTCTCACATAAGTACTTTCTTGCAGGCCAAGATCTGCAACAGATCTGCTGTGATTTACACAAGCAAGATCACAAAGAGTATAGAGCAGAGCCTTTTCAGCTGTGGCCCCATCTGTGGATTTCCTTTCCAGAGGCAGTCAGAAAAGCACCTTCCTTTTATGCTTTCCATCATCTACCAACATCTGTTCTTTACAGAGGTGGTTCTACATGGACCTATGGCCTGACTGGAGTCCACCAGGAGAAGAGCCTTCAGTGTGGTGGCTCCACTTCTATGGAACTCCCTGCCTCTGGAGGTCAGGCAGGCTCCAACACTATGTTGTTTTCAATGCCTGCTGAAAACGCCTTTGTTCTGGGAAGCCTTTCTTGCTGACCAGCCACAATTTTAAATGTTATCGTATTTTTAATGCATTATTTTTATTATTTTATCTGTTTTATCTTTTTATAGTTCACCACTCTGGAATCTGTCCAGAAATGGAGCAGTATACAAATGCTATTTATTTATTTATTTATTCATTCATTCATTATATTTATACCCTGCCTTTTTTCCTGCAAGGAACCCAAGTGGGGACTAGAACCTGGATCTCCCGAGTCCCAGTCCAACACTCTAACCACTATGCCACACTGGCTCTTCACACTGGCTATCAATAAATAATAAATTATCTGGCTGATATAGTGTACTCACTGTTTGGTTTAAAAAAAATTTTTTTTTCTAGAGTTGAAAAAGTTCTTAACTTTTCCCATTTTTTGCTGTTTTATGTTGTTCTGATCTTGTTACTCACCCCTGAGCATGCTTTATAGACAGGTAAATTATAGCAAAGAAATAAATGACTGATGAAATTAAAACAAACAATGGGCTTTGGGCAATTAGGCTTAACAGGAAGCCTTTTATGCATTTTACATTTGTAGGGACTTCCTACCGAAAAGATACCTTTAGCAACATCATTCTAAACTTATTTGGGGAACTGAATTGGTAAATCTTTAACACTCTAAAGCACCCCATACATGCATGTGTACCCAGACTCTGAACTGTGCTGGCTCTTTCCAATACTTTCTTAGAAACCGATAAATTGCAAGAACTGCAGCACAAGCCCCAGGGTGCTTTCCAAAACCATGGTTGCTTGTAGCGAAGCAGTGATAATTGCTTTCAGGGTTCTACTCTAAAAATAATTTAAAATAGAATCATAGAAAAGTAGAGTTGGAAGGGGCTATAAGGTCATCGAGTCCAACCCCCTGCTCAATGCAGGAATCCAAGTCAAAGCATCCCTGACAGATGGCTGTCCAGCTGCATCTTGAATGCCTCCAGTGTGGGGGAGCCCACCACCTCCCTAGGTAGTTGGTTCCATTGGCGTATTGCTCTAACAGTCAGGAAGTTTTTCCTGATGTTCAGCTGGAATCTGGCTTCCTGTAACTTGAGCCCATTATTCCGTGTCCTGCACTCTGGGATGGTCGAGAAGAGATCCTGGCCCTCCTCTGTGTGACAACCTTTCAAGTGCTTGAAGAGCGCTATCATATCTCCCCTCAGTGTTCTCTTCTGAAGGCTAAACATGCCCAGTTCCTTCCGACTTTCCTCATAGGGCTTTGTTTCCAGTCCCCTAATCATCTTTGTTGCCCTCCTCTGAACCCTTTCCAGTTTGTCTGCATCCTTCTTAAAGTGTGGTGCCCAGATAAATACAATAAAATGACAATGCAGCCTGGGGTGTTGAAGTGCTGTCATCCCATCTATGAATGCTAGTTCTTTGGATACCCTTTTAAGTTTGGAGACAGTGTTTGCCACCAAGAAGGTCACTTGCCAATTCAGGAGTTCTTATGTGATCTCCCAGGATACAACTGGTGATCTACCAGGACCAGAAGTCCCGAGCAGAACTTTCTGCCTGGGTTGGAAGTCACAACAACCCAGGGTTCCCCCCCCCATCATGGGTTGTTGAGAACAAATCAGGAGCAAATGTGTGTGCTGGCTCCAGTTGACCAATTGCTCCCATTGCAAGTGGGAGGAGCTAAACAACCTAGGGATGCTCCATCCTTGGGTGGCTTAGCGTGACATCTGAACCAGGAATTCTAAGTTGTTGATGGAGAGACAACTCAGAGTTGGAGCCCATGGGTTGTAACTCTGGATTGCCTCTCCCCCAGCGACCCAGAATTCCCAGTTCAGATGTCATGCTAAAGAACCCAGGGACGGAGCATCCCTAGGTTGTTTAGCCCCAGCAGGAGGGATCAGGTAGTGGGATCCAGAGCACATGCTCATTCCCACATTGTTCACAATAACTCTGGGTAAAAAAAACCTCTGGGTTGTTGTGACATATCTGAACTTGGCCTCTGATGTCGCTTTAATGAAATATATCCCATCCCCTTGTCACTCCGGGTTTGACGGACAGATCCAAGCAGTATTTTCCAGTGATGGCGAACTGAGGCTACAAGCAATTGACATTCACCGATAGCAAGGAAGAGAGCTGTGCAAAATTGATTTTTGATGTGTGTTGGGTTTTTTTTTGATGTGTGTGCATTTGTATGGAAATCAGATGAGGCACCGGGGCTCAGGGCAAGCTGAAAACAAGGCTGAATGAAGCAATAGAAAATTGTGCTACAGGAAACAACCCAGTGCTGAGACCCAAGGGAGAAACCAAGATGAATTAATGGGCCTTTTCTTTAAGTTCCAAGGGACAGATCCATCACTGAATTAAACCGGCATAGTGCAGGCAAGCTGCAGTTGTTGGAACTAGACCAAAATGTGTCTCAGCTCAGGCAGAAGACCCAATTCAAAATGTCTGAGGCTTCATGAACGTTCTGCCCCCAGCTATTTAAATCAAGAATTTCTGTCATATCACTCCCACTATTTTTGTATCACATTGTTGCTTGATCGAACCGTATCAACAGTTATCTCGTAAACAAAAATAAATTCAGTGTCATGCAAAGGGATGTGTGACTATTTGGAAAATAGGGATTGCAAAGATGGAAGACACAAGGGAAAAATATTTCTTAAGGATACGCAGAACTGGTAGCAGTGCAAAGAATAAAACTAAGGATGCTTCTAGATGGAGGGCTCTCTTCTTAACTTTATCACACAGAAGGCATTGTGCCACTATTCTGTCTTTCCTTCCTTCACGGATTTTCTGTGGTAAGGAAAAAGATGGAAGAAGCGGTGGGAAAACACGGGAGGGCTACAAGTGGAAGATGACGACGTGTGAGCACCCCACTAAAAGTCCATGGATGAGGCAGGCAGGGTGATCGCGTGATAAAAACTTTGTCTGCAAAACCATCTCTACAACCTCATCAACCCCATAAATTAAGTGCACTGAAAGCGATTTCACAAGTTATTGAACAGAGAGAGGGTGGTGAGAGGGAGGGAGTGTGTCGAACTACCTGTAAGTAACATACAGCTTGTATCCAGAGTTTGTGCATGCAATTTCCTTTTCCAGGCCCCTGACACAGGCCTGCAGCAGGGTTTCTCCTGGGCTATACAGCCCCCTGTGGCTGTTTTTGCAGCTCCCGGAAGTTGCCCACCCCTGTCTTAGACTGAGGGATGAGTGGGAGAAGAGAGGCTGGACTGTACTTACAGGGACAATGCTGTTAATACATGGTGCCTGAATACCACACAATAAGAATACAGGCCCCTGTTCAGTGGGATGTTCTGGAGAGACAGACACTGCGGGCTGTGACTCCCTGCTGTAAGTCTATTGCATCTTTACAGACACAAAGGGTAGAAGCCAATGTTAGTCCTACTTAGAGTAGACAGACTGAAATGAGGTGTCTGCTCTAAGTAAAACTAACATAAGAAGAGACATGCTGGATCAGACCAAGGGTCCATCTCATCCAGCATTCTGTTCACACATTGGCCCACGGGGATCCCACAAGCAGGACATGAGTGCAACAGGACCCTCCCGCCCATGTTCCCCAGCAATTGGTGGTGCACATAGGCATACTGCCTCTGATACTGGAGGTAGCATATAGACAATCAGGACTAGTAGCCATTGATAACCTTCTCCTCCATGAATTTGTCCAATCCTCTTTTTAAATTGGTGGCCATCACTACATCTTGTGGAAGTGAATTCCATATTTTAACTATGTACTGTGTGAAGAAGTCCTTCCTTGTATCTTCTGTCCTGAATCTCCCACCAATCAGCTTCATGGGATGATCCTATTGGGTTCTAGTATTATGAAAGAAGAAGAAAAATGTCTCCCTATCCACTTTCTCCACACCATGCAAAAGTTTGCATTTGCATACTACCCAATATTCCCCATCACTTGGCAGTGTTCACCGTACCAGCGTCCATGACCTGGACACATTGGCTGCATAAAATGTGATCGTGAATGACGTTTGGGGAATGGAGTTTCTTGGCAAAGTAGAGTGAGTGCTGGAGCAGATGGCCTGTCTGGCTTCTCTGTGAATGTATATATGATCCCTCTTTAACTTAAAATATGTCAATAGGAAAAATGTTAGAGGCAACATTCCCAGACACTTAGCCCCCATGGCAGCTTCTGTCATGGGCACTCACTGTTTCCGTACGGAGGAGGTTCAATGCAACCGCACAGCTCTCCGCCATTGTCCACCTCACAAGTCCGGTTGGGACAGTCTGCCCCCACACAGGGATCTTCAACCACTCCTGCTAAAAAGGAAAAGGAAAAGAAAAAAGAAACAGAGAAGGAGAACCCATTTATTTTAAGACCAGTGGCCTGAACTGCTGTTTATCACTTATACACCCAATGATCACCCAGGAGAAGACCTCCACTCTTGTTAGCACACTAAAAAAAGGGGGGACATATGAATTGAGAAGGACAGATGTTTGCTGGAGTTGTGGGGGAAAGGATGCTACACTAGAGGCCTTTGGTCTGGTCCAACAGGGTTCTTCTTAGCCATTATTGTTGCTACAGTAGCCTTCTCTGGATCATCATCATTATTCTGCATTATTATTATTAATGGAGTGGGAAGGATTTGTGCTTTCCATCTCAGCCCCCAAAATGAGTTGGGCTGGCCTTGCCAAAATTTGCAGTAACACGTCAAAAGCCAGATCTAGAAGCTGAGGCACACAGTGGATTAACCCAGCTGGGAACCAACACAACTGGGCCACTTCCCTGTGTCAACCAGCCTTTGCCGGAGAGAACTGAATAAATGTATGGACTGGAGCAATCGATCACTTGACATAAGCAAGGGTAATAGATATTTGAGGGATTGTGTTAGGTCTTTGTATTAGTCCTCTGGGGATCCCCACATGGTCATGCCCCCTTCCCAGTGCAGGCTGGTGGTTCCAATGTCAGTGGGGCTGTGTATCCACTCTGGATTTTACTCCAAACTTTTAAGGAGCTATCCATGGTGACAAACCTAGTTTGGGGATAGGGTTCGGCACCATGGACAGCTCCTTTAAAGTTCAGACTGAAATTTGGAGTGGATACACAGCCCCGCTGACACTGGAGCCACCAGCCTGCGCTGCCCCTTCCCCTGCCCCACACCCTTTCCTCTGAGCACTGATTGCTTGGTGGTTTCCTGGGTTTTGCAGTCCCCCCCCCATTCTAAAAATTTGAAATGCCTCTCCTAAGACTTAGTTTCTGGCAGCAAGAACTTTAAGCTACAACCGGCTGGCATCTTTGGCCCCACCCCTTCTGCCTTCAGCACCACTGGTCTAACAGCAGGGGTGGTGCTAGGTACCGAAAAGATCTGGGACTCAGGCCCACAGAACAACAACAACAACAACAACAACAACAAAAGCACAAATTTGCATGTGCTAATTTACATATGCTCCAAAATCTGTAAAGGGCCCTGTCTCCTAAGAACACCCCTATTTGTAAAAAGGGATGTATGTATGGACAGGGGAGAGGAGGGCATTCGATTTCAGAAAAAGAAATCAGGCAGAAAGATTCAAGGGAGGCAGCAGGAGTGGAAGCCCCTGTGGGCAAAAAGCCAGCTAATCCAGGGGGATCGGATGCAACAGAGATCATTGGGGCCCCTGTACGGCTGTACCTTTCTTTCAGCAAGTGCCCATGGACAGCAGGGTGGTGGGGCAGACGGCCTCCCAGAGTTTTGGGGGCGGGCTCCAAATGAAAGATCCAGGGCTCCAGCAGCCCTAGTGGGCTTCCCCCTAACACAGCCTCTTCTAAGAATACAAACTGTCTTTGTGCTTTTTGTCCATCCCCCCTTTGCTCTCTAAATAAAAAGCGAATGCCCCAGACTGTTACAGGCTGAAAGTGCTGCGTGGGCAGGCCTTTATTGTGCTTGCAATGAGTGATGAATCTGTGGTGAAGAGGTTGGCCAAGAGCAGGTGCTACCACACCAAATGTGTGTCATGTTTTCTCTCTTCCTTACTCTTGGCATGAGAACTTGAAAGGTTGTTTTCTGGACTTAGGGAAACTCACTAAGACAAAGTTTGGGAAGCCCTCAATAAGAGGAAGAACTAAGCCGCGCTTGCTTACAGCAATTTTCCTTCTCAATCCATTCCGTGCTGAGGATGCCGAAGGAGCGACAGGCCTCCCCGTAGGCTGCCAGGGAGCCACAGAGCTGGTACTTCTTCTGGTTGTAGCAGCCGTCGAGAAAGCATGATTCGTAGAAGGGCAGTGGGTCCAGCAGCCCATAACAAGGCTGGAAGAAGCCTTTCATGTCGGTCAGTTTGAGGCAGTAGCCGTCGTTCTGGAGGACCTGGATCTGCACGTTGTCGCAGGCGGCGGCATACTGAGCGTACTGGAGCTCATTGCAGCTAGAAACACACACACACACACACACAAATCTCAAACACTACAGGGGTTGTGGAAAGATGCATGGAAACCGTGGGGAGGGACATGCTGACAGGAGCTCTCGGGACTGGAACCAGGAAACCACAGCTCTTGAGTAGAGCTGCCACATATGGAGAGCCGCTAAGACTCCAGTTTGGAGCATCTCCCTGGGGAGTGAATAATCCCCAAGTACTGGAGTGGCTCCACCCACTCAGTCTGGTCATTGGTTCTCCTGCCACTTCCCCTTCCCAGTTCCCTCTGAGCTTAACAACTGTGGGTTGTTGTTGAAATGTGGGTTACTGTGTTGTCTGAACCCAGCTGGGCTAACAAGCCATGGCTTGTTAACCACAAACAACCCATTAAGAGAACCCATGGTTTGTTACCAGGTTGTGAACTGTGGGCTGTTCACCATGGCTTGTTATCCCGGCTGGGTTCAGGCAACATGGTAACCCACATTTCAGCAACAGTCCACAGTTCAATTACAACCCACACTCAACCCATACTCAATCCTTGAGTGTGGGTTATCGTGTTGTCTAAACCCAGTCATTAACTTTACAAAAGAACCTTCTCCTGGTGGAGAGGAAATCTGCTAGAACCGGTTTGTTGACTTGGAGGTAAAATGTTTTCCCCTGATGCTAGGAAAGGAAGCTACTGAGCTGGCGTGTGTGTATAGATATGGATCAACACTGCTACCTGCATTTTTGGACCCTCCCTGGGGGTGTGGCCATGAGGACTGTCATGATGACAAGCTGCACTTCAAAACGTACCACTGTACCACTGGGTGCCACCTCCCAGCATCAACTGCCTCAGTCAGCCTAATGGTAGGGCTGGCCCTGATGCGGAGCAAGTGTCTTGGGTGCAGAGTAGCATCACCACTTCACTCAGCTCACCTCTTCTGCATGCCGTTGGTCTTCCAGCTCTGTGCCAAGAAGACACTGCTCACAACCGGTTTCCCTCGCAGGGTGACATAATCGTCTGTCCGGTCCCCATTGAAATTCCCACAAAGGCCGCAAACTTTATTTTGCAAGCGTTCGCTGATGGTGATTTTGATGACGTTGAAGCCGTTGTAGTGGATCTGGATATCGGGGCTTGTGTCAATGACCAGGAAACCCTCCATGCTGTAGATTTTGGTTGACAAACCAGTCACAAAGGGGACATTCACCTGTGTCCCATTCACCTAATTGTGGAAATAAATAGTATTTTTGGCTGAAGGCTAAAGTTGTCTGTTGGTTTTTCCGTTTGGAGAAATCCAGAATTTGACAAGATTACAGTGTCATTTTGAAGACTTCAATCTTTAAAGTTTAAATTCCAACGTTCAAATTGTACATCAGGACTCAGCTGTTGATGCTACTCATATCCCAGAACCAAGACCTCAGATTGGCTGGTAGCTTTGGAGTTTCCCGCAAAACCTGGGAATTTAGGGATCAGAATTTTTAGCATTCAGTGCTCCAAATTCCCAGCCAGAAATTTGACATTTGATATATTCTGAAATGTCAAATTCACAAGAGTGATAGGAGCGTGTCAGCAAGCAAATCTGACTTGTCAGGTCATGCTAGAGAGAGCCAGGCTTTTAACTCCAGAACCTACAGTTGCAGGTCCTAGTTAACAATACATCAATATGGTGTTGGTAGGGCTGGACGTCCCCTGCTCAAGGTGCGCAGCCATATTATTATTAGGTGAGATAGATCGATTAGTAGCAAGTAAGAATGAATAGATTATTATAGACATGTTGGTTTCAGCTTGGATTCTAATAGCAAACAATTGGAAAAAAGCAAGAAGTACCATCTTTAAGGGAATGGGAAACTAATATCTGGCATAGAGTTTTAATGCATAAGATCTCATATTCTAAAAAATAGATGGGAGGGTCGTTACAAAAAAGAATTCTTTAGGTCAATGGAACAAATTTATTCACTATTGGGACAAAACAATAACTACAGGAATATAGGGAAAGAGGTTTTAGTAGTTGTTGAACAGATACAATTGATTCTACGTTGGACTGGGGAAAAGTAAGAAGCATTGAATTGAGAAAGCATGGTTTTTAATGGATTGTATTCCCATTTTTGGAATTGTATTTGCTCTTTTGTGTTAAATGATATTGTAAATAAAAACAACAACAACAACAACAATAATAATAATAATAGTATGAGGCCATAGTCTCCAAGGAAGAGGCAGAGTGGAGGAGGGAGTCATCCTCATCACAGACCCTAAATGACCGCACTTCCCCCAAGGCCTTGGGGCAAGAGGAACTCCCTGAGCATCTCATACCACCACCTCCCCAGCCTGCGGATGCTGCCTTATCATCATCCTCAGATTCTGAAGACTCCTCTCCAGAAACTGCAATTGAGCTGCAATCCCTCTCTCAGAGCCAATGCTTACCGAATCAGGTAAGTTCCCATTTAAATACAGGAGGCTTTTACTGACAGGGGTGGAGCTAGCTATATGGACTGAGCGGCCTGTTTAAAGCTTTGGGTGAACTCCAGGTTGCTGCTGAAGCAATATCCAGCCTGAGAATGAGATCCCCTTGGAGCTATCCAAGGTCCTGCTTGAACTGCCAAGTGAAACCCTCACTCTGTCTTGCACCCCACCCTGGCTATGCTCACTGCTTGGAACAGGATGCAGTATTATATCCCTATCAGAACCTTGGCATAGGCAGTTCCTGGTAGGGTTACCAGTTACCTATAGATTAGATCAGGGCTCTCCAACCTTGGCTCCCCAGATGTTGCTGGCCTACAGCTCCCAGCATACCCAGCCAGCATGGCTAATGGCAAGGGATTCTGGGAGCTGTAGTCCAGCAACATCTGGGGACCCAAGGTTGGAGAGCCCTGGATTAGACTGACCTCCTAAAGGCCCTTGAAGGTGGCACAAAAGGTTGATACTGTACCTTGACAGTATTACGATCGCTGATAAGGATCTGCTCCTCATTGATATAGAAGTAAACAGGAGAGATGACAGTCAGGTTAGGGGAAGACCACTTATCGAAACTGATGATGAGCTGGAAGGAGACGTCGGGGAGTTTCTGGCAAATAGTGGAGAGGACGAAGGCACAGTTGGCGGGGAAGCGGAGGAAGGCGCCGTCAAACGTGCGGAACACCCCTCCCCCTGCCGCGATGCAGTAGGAACTCTTCATGCTGAAGCAGCCACGGACTCCATTCCGGAGGGCGCACTCCTCGTCCGACTTGCACTGGCGCGGATCGCACTGGATGAGGTTGCGGCGGAAACAGCGGCAGCGGCGGGTGCAGTCGCTGTTCCAGAACAGCTGCTTGGGCTGCAAGGGATGAACAAGGGAGAGGAGGAAACGTAACTTGAACAGCTCTTCTAAAGGGTGAAGCCACAGGGGATTGTCTCATAAGGGCTGTACTAGTGGCTGTAATGAATTCCCTAAAGAATTGGAAGAAGAATCCAAAGTGGTGCAGTTTTGTTCAGTATCTGAGGTCCTGTTCTGTGTCCTTTCACTGCCAAGTATGGTGAACGGCTACAAGGAGCGGGGCCTTTTTGGTCATGACACCAACCCTATTCACACACACACACACACACACACTTCATTTGCATTTATTTTAAGAGATTTATTCAAATTTATGTAAAACAAGTGTTTTATTCAAATTAATGTAAGAAAATGGTTTTTCTTTTTGTGGTTTTGTTTTGTTTTGCTGGAATATGCAATAAAAATTAATATTAAAAACCCCTATGGAATGCCCTTCTCAGGAAACCATGTCTGACCCCATTGTTGCCCGTCTTTCAACTCCTGGCGAAGACTTGGCTCTTCCCAGAGTTTTTTGGGGGTGGCTAAGTGCCATTTCTTGCCTCCTTGTTGCAATTGATGGGATTGTGCCCTTGCATCGATTTTACTGCCCTGTTTTCTGCTTTCATGAGGTTATCCTGGGTTCCTTCAAGGCTTTATTTTTTGCTGCCATGTCATTTTTTTCCATTTATTGTATTGATGGTCTGCATTGTTTGAATCATTATTTTACTACTGTCACCTGCTTTGATTTAGAGAGAAAGCAGGATATAATTTGAAACACAAATAAGAATAACATGAAATAGTTACTTTTCTGTATAGACAAGATCATATCTTAAGACCACTGCCATGCATATGCTCTTTGATGCATTGTACCTGGAATGCAATAAACACTCACTCCATTGGGCACATCATGATTCAACGCACACGCTTTTCCCGGCTCCAAGTTACTCATATTTGCATCAGAAAACATAACGGTGGGAAAAGGCTCCTGATTTATAAAGAGCAATGATGGCTATATAAAGAGCAATGATGGCATATAATCTTCAGATAGCCAGTAGTCCAGTCACAAAAGCTTGCTCAGTTCAAGACATTTGCTACAGGGAAGGACGCTGTAGTACCGGTTGAGAGTTTTCATTTTAACCAGTAGAGGGCAAACATGTCACATATTTAAATTGACATACTGCTATTGCAGATGGACAACTGATCTTAGGGTGGTTGAGAGCCCACCTTGTCAGTCGCTTCAGGCATTTACCCCACTGAAATCAACGATGTGTGCTCCTCTCCACTGCACACACAGGCACCCATTCCAAAGGGTCATTTCCTGGACCGTGGCTGTGATGCTCATGTGTGCTGCTGAACATGGTTAGGAAGTCCTTACAAGTGTGCACTTGGATACCTGCTGGGGAGCACCACCCATACATATAAATAAATATTGGCCTTTCAGCATGGTAGGACCACACCTGAATCCACCAGCCAGGCACATTCAGACATGCATGTTAATCGCTTGGTGACAGCAGTACGTGTGAATCAGCTAAAAGAAATCAGAGATGATGGACAGAACTTGTATATCACCACACATCACCTTGGAAACACAGGGTGTCCTGCAGCATTCAACTATGGTTTGGTATTATGTGCATGAGCAGAGGCTTTTCTCACACGCGTAGCATCAAACCATGATTTGGAGTTATGTCTGAATGCAGCCAGTGTTTTAGGGTGGAGATCATTCACATGTTCATCTGAGAGTTCTCAACTGCTGAAATTCATTCATTCATGTAAAGCATTTTTATCCTGCTCCTCAGCCAAAAGGGCTTCTGGAGTCGCTTATACACACTCAATAAAAACAAGACAGATGCGGCCTGCAGGCTTACAATCTGAAAAGACACAATAAAGAAGTAAAAAAAAAAAAGGATGGAGAGTGAAGAGAAGAAAAGCAAGTGGTCTTTCAGCAGGTGACATACATGCATATGTGAATCTGACCGTAGTCTAACATAATTCCTGAAGCATTAGAGAAAGGCAAGAGGGAGAAGAAACAGCTCCAAATGCTAGGGGTGTGTGAAGAATCTGATACGGGGGTGAAAATCAGACGGATTTTCATGATTCCCCCCCCCCCCCCGGATTCCGGTTCATCAGCCCCATGCTGGTGCCGACTCACCGTTGCGTGAGTCAAGCCAGCTCACAGACTTCCATCTCTAAGACAGGCCATGATTTGTGCATTAAAAAACAAACAAACTGCTAAGGAAATGTGTACAAATCGTGCAATTTGCACAAATGGGACTAGTGCGATTTGTGCAGATTTCCTTAGAAGTTTTTATTTTAAAATGTGCAAATCTTGGCCTGTCTTAGAGGCGGAAGTCTGTGGGAAAAAAACCCAGGTTGGCCCACTTCTGACCATCGGATCAGGAACAGGCAGGAAATCCATCAAACTTAAATGAACCGGATTTCCCAGCGTTGGCACATCCCTACCAAATGCTATTTGTACAAGATTCTAATTGGGAAGAAAGAACGCTCCCAATAGACAAAGGAGAAGGCATGGAATAAGACTCTAGATCAGCCTCCAACAACCTGGCACCCTCCAGATGGATCAGACTACAACTCTCATCATTCCCAGCCAGTGTGGTCACTGGCATGTTGGCTGGGCATGATAGGAGTTGTAGTCCAGCACTTTTGAAGGGCACCAGATTGCGGAAGGCCGCCCTAGACCATCTGCTTCTAAGCTAAAAGCACAGCAAGGTCATACAATTATCCAGTGCTTCTCCGCGTCCTTTTTTGTGTGCATATCCTCCTGACCCAAGGACTTTAATTCTGACAGGCCAAAAGGGGTGTGAAAGATTCCAAAGCAATACCACTTGTCTGACACTTTCATCGCTTGTAAAAGTGAGGGAATTCAAAGTTACAGTTTCCACAGCAACCTCCCCGGCTCTTCCTTCCAAACAGAGCACAACAAATATCCTGTTGACCACCGATGTGTACCTGTGCGGAGGAGCACAAATTACATCCACCCTCTTGTTATCAGATTAACAGAATAATTGAGTGTATGAGCCGGCTTCTCTGCTGATAAGAGGCTCCGGCACCACATTTTTTAAGGTAGCGGAAAAGCAAACCGCAGGAAAGCGGAGAGACAAAGCTGGGAAGACAAGTCATTCTTCACGGTGTCCTTCCTGCTGCCTGGACTGGTGCAGCGGATCAGCCAAAAGGTTTGCAGTCATGATACTGGAGTGAAGGTAAAGACCACTTTTAAAGATCAAAATCACTCTGCCATCCATCATTTCCAGGAGAAACATATTTATTTATTTATTATATTTATATCCCGCCTGGCCAGTCTTCCGGCCACTCTGAGCGATGTACAGTCCAAGGAGTGATGAAGACAGGAGGAAAAGAGAACATCAGGGCCTGCTGCTCCAGTTGGACTGTCCCACCCCATAAGCCAAATGACATCAACTGCCCTGTGGGAAAGGACATCAGATGTTGGCTCCTGTTCCAGCAGAGCTGGTTCTGTTGTTCAGTTTTGTTTTTTGAGCTTGTGGTTCTGGCTGAATCTGTTGTATTTTATAAATATTGGTAGCCAAAGACTGAATAATAATAGTAGCAGTAGTAGTAGTAGTAGTATATCCCAAATAGATACCAAAGAGGGACAGTGATTTATTGGGACAAGTATCAGAAAACAGGGACGGTCTCTGGCAAATAGGTACAGAAGGAGTTATGGATATCCCAGACTAGGGATATACGAGGATTTCGTTTCTGTTAGCAAGTCATACAAACACATCCCAGTCACAATCCTGAAGATGAGCAGGAATGGGGTTCCCCTCCCCCCAGAAATGTTTGCACACTCCTGAATTTGCAATCGCATTTGAAAAAATGTGTTGTTGGTGTTTTTTTAAATGTATATTTTGAAGTGCACATTTCCCCCAGCATATGCATTTTCATGCTTTAGTTAATGGAGAGACTTTTGAAAAATACACAGAGAAATGTGCATTTTCCCCATTCAAACAAGTTGAAAAACAAGTTGAAAACAAAAACAGGAGTGAGCTGAAATGAGCTTCGAAGTGATTTTCAGAAAAATTAGGGCACAATCCTATGCATGTTTAGACAAAAAAAAAAAAAAAAAGGCCTACAACTCCCAGAATGCTTGAAAATCACTGGTTCTCCCATCTGTTTCCCAGACATTTCACTCACTCACTCACTCACTCACTCAGCATCCCCATATCAGAATAAGGTGTACTCTCAAAAGTCCCAGTTTAGTCATTTTCCTTCATCAACCAATCTTCTGTCTCTCCCATTCATTAGCATAGCTTCATGAATTCCAAGCCTGTCTCTTTTCCTCTGAAGTTATATCTTTCAATGGTTTAAACAGGGAGTAAATCCCTGGCATTCAGCAGTCACCCTGGTGTAAGTAACGGGGAAGGATCCCCCTTGGCGTTCATGCAAATAATGCCACAAAATGATTAAACTTTGATTTTAGTGTATCTCCCCCCCCCCTCCTCCAGCACCCCCACCTGAAAGCAAGCTGCAAAGCACAGCCTCATTACCGGGAATTTGTGTCATTTCATTGTGAGGATTAAGCTGATTAATATTACATCGTGTACAGAACTATACCACTAAATACATTGCCGTTGTTCATTATTTTGGGATCATGCTCTCAGATAACAGGGAAGAAATACTGGAGGCTGTCAGCAATGCAAACCAGCAAAGGAGAGAAAGCTGCCTGCAGCACCAGCAAATAATCCGCTGGGGGAAATTCGCCCTTTTAAAGAAGCACGGCCGAGTTCCCAAGGGCATTGTGTTTATACATCCTCCAAAATCAACCTATTAAGGCAGCAACACTGTCAGAAGCAACAACAGCAGATAGAGAGCATTCCATCTCCATGAGCTGGTTTCTTCTTATTTGGAAACCATTTACTATCCAATCCCACAGGCGGCTCAGGGTAGGAAAACACCATAATTTGCACTGTATGCCCCCATATTCTACAAGGTTGTTTTGTGTTGTTGCCGCTGCTAGGATGAATATAGATGTGGAGAACTCCTTGAAGAAAACCTGTAGGATGCAACGCTTCCTACAGAACAGAAACCATTGGCCAGGAGAGCATCAGAGATGGTGTTAAAACAGAGAGGCCCTTATTTCTTCCAAAAGCAACACAAAGAACAAAAAAAAAACCCTGCCTATGGGCTATGCTTCAGATTTGCTGCTGCCCATTTTTAAAAAATGCATGTTTATGAACACAAAGGAGCTTTTAAGCAAGAATTCACTTCAGCTGTTTGTTTTTATACCCCTTCTTCTTTTTCTTTTTAATCCTGAGCCTTTCAGAAGATTCATTCAAGTAACAGAAATAATGAGATTTTCTACACAAGGCTGTTCATCTGCTGTATCTAGTTTCGGTTTCGTTGCAGAATTGAGATCCAAGCAGTACATGAAGAGCATTTCCTTTCCTGCTTTTCTGCTACATAACCTCTAGGTGGCACTGTGGTATAGCAGAATAGCACACAAGTGGCAAAAGCATTTTCTTTCACTTTCACAAATAATACGACATTTTGCCTACTCAAAATTCTCGCTGAAAGTGCTGTTTACAAACAGAAGTGAAACTGGAGGGCCACAACATCATCTAAAGAACCTCTAAACAAGAACCTGAGTAGGGAATGACAAGTGCACAATAAATGCCTCATGTAGAAAAGCTCAATATATATTTAAGGCAGGGTTTTAATAAAAACCCAAACCCAAAGAAACAGACCAATGTTCACCACATACTTTCAATTTCAAATAATTTAAATTTAAAAGTGGTTTCAAAACAGTTTAAACTTTTAACTTTAGCCTTGCCTTCACAGGGAAGCTTATCTGAGTTCAACAAAAAGCACAGATTCAAACAGGATTGCTTGGTTTCCTTGCTTCATGTAGATCCACTGATTTGGATTTTAGTCTTTCAGGCCCAGTTCTCAAGACCACTCACAGGCAATGTCCGAGATGGGCTATGAAGGGGACAACCCTCCCTACACTCAGGTAAGTAGCTTGCCTCCCAGTCAACACCCCCAACCCTCATGGGTGGACCCCTGCGGTTATTTGAGCAGTTTCCCATAGGTCAGAGACAGAACTGGGGTGGGGAAGAGAACATTTAAGGCTAGCAAACTCAATCGGACCTACTTCAAAGGAAATATGTGTAGGATGGGAGCATTAATGTTATTTCTCTTTCAGAAATCTTACATGTGGGACAAAGCTTCTGCTCCCTCAAATTTCACTTTGCTCCTTCTGTGCCCCCTCCCCAATATTGTTTTTCTCTAGTGTTACCATTTGGATCATTTCCACACATGGCGGCCACAGGAAAAAGTCCAGCCCATAACAAATCACAGTTATGACAATTTGTGACGAGGAGGTTGGATGCATCTGAGGCTAGGGGGTTAAATTCATTTTTTGGCATGCCACTATGAACTTAACATTTCATGCCCCCCAAAAAAACTTCCAATTTTTTTTGTCTAAAAGCCATGTTGGGCTGAATTTATCTTGCGGCAATGGGCTCTAGCCATGGCTGTCCCAGAAGACGCAGCCCGCCCCTGAATTCCTTTTGCCGCATCGTCCTCCACGCTCTCTGCCGGCAAGTCCGATAATGCCCATAAACCCACAGGCAGCCCTGAAGAGTGGCCATCTTGGAACAGGCATCTTACCTCATAGTATTTGCCGTCGGAGTAGCAGCCGCAATTGTGAGGCAAGATACAACTCTTGCCATTGAGGACGTAGCCCGGATCGCACTGACACCCTTCCACGCAGTAGTGGTTGCAGTCGCTTTTCAGCCGGATGGCGGCGCAGCGGGGCTGGCACACGCTCACGCAGCTCTCGTAGTGGCTGTTGGGAGGGCAGCTCACAGCTGGAAGGAAAGAGACAACACTTCTCAACGCGGCCCCACAATCCTGCCGGTGGGTCGCGCTTCAGTGACGGCACGGGGTGTCCCCCTGACTTGAAGAGCGCACAGACAACAAAAGGCCCAGCAGGACCAAAGGTTGGGAGAGGCAATGCATCTCTGCTCTGCATTGTTCACAGACGTATTGGCTCTATCTGCAACGCTGTCCTTGCCACCCAAAGGGAGCAGCAGGGCAGGGGCCTGTCCTCCCTTGCTCAGCACTCCTGCCACCAACAGGGACCCCGAAGGGAGGGGAGGCGATTGCCGTCATCCTCTGCAGGCTCCCTGTAAGCTTCAATGAAGCTGTTGCTGCTAAAGGAAGCCACTGTGGAGTAGTGGTGAGAGTGTTGGACTGGGAACTAGTTCTAGTCCTCACTTGGCCATCAAGCTCACTGGGTGACTTTGGGCCAGTCCCTGACTCTCAGCCTAACCAACCACACAGGGTTGTTGTGAGGATCAAATGGAGAGGAGGAGGGGGGGGGATTATGTAAGCCGCCTTGGGCTCCTTGCAGGAAAAAAGACGGGATATAAATGTAATAAAAGTACAGTAATACCTTGGATTGCAAGTAACTTGGTCTGAGAGCGTTTTGCAAGACAAGATTTTTTTAAAAATAAATTTTGACTTGATAAACAAGCGACGTCTTGCAAGACAAGTGTAGGGATGTAACCGCTCGCCTCGAGCGGGCATAGTGGGCCTAAATCGGCCCCGCTCACGCCCGCCAGAGACTCGCTTTGATATAAGAGTGTTTTGGATTACAAGCACGGTTCCGGAACAAATTATGCTTGCAATCCAAGGTATTACTGTAATAAAGAAAGAAAAAACTAAGCCACAAGGGCTGCCTCCTTGTCTCCCTTCCAGCTGGCCCCAATGAAGAAGATCGGCATTGAGAGACCAGTCTCAGCACACCACGGAGACTGCAATGGCACAGAGGGAAGGAGGACGAAATCTCTGTGGCCCGTGGGAAGTTTTAAGGTCAATTGATGCTACCGGGAAACAAGTATGGCCAGATACCAGGTGGACAAGCAGATGGGTGAGGATCCCATTGGGTCTGGACATAAGGCACTAAAATTGCCTTCCCCAACCGGGTGCCCCCCAGATGTTTTGGACTACCGCTCCCATCATCCCTGACCATTGGCCACACTGGCTGAGGCTGATGGGAGCCATAGTCCAACACATCTGGAGGGTGCCAGGTTGGGGAAGGCTGCACTAAAAGGTGAGCAGGCAGCTCCCTCAGACATACAGAGAAGAGGCAGAGGTTCTGCGATAGAGCAGCTAGCTAGTGCCTTAATGGGACATGTCGTGAAGAAGAAGAAGACCCTGCTCTGGAAACAGGATACCCTACGAGAGAGAGAGAGAGAGAGAGAGAGAGAGAGAATCTATTTTTCAGAGAGAAGAACCAGTACAATGGAATTACTGTTGCTGCTCATGGTGTGCATACAAACACACACACATACCTTTCTTCTGCCCACGGTGACAGTGGCAACCTTAGGGCCAAATCCAGCCCTCAGAGAGGGCCTTTTGCTTGCTTCGCCCAAATTGTCCACCTCAGGCACAAAAAAGGGAGGGGCCACGAATGAGCCGTGTTTGTTGTGGCAATGGGATTTGACAGCAGGCCATTGGGAGATGGTGGTGAAGCTACAGGCTGCCCCCCCGCCCCACTCCCTTTTGAAAACATCCCTCTAGCAAAACAACTGCTTTATTATCTCTGACCAAACTGGCTTTTTGTAGTACATCAACTGAAACTGTGACCAGAGGTGACAGCCGGACAAAAGAAATCCATGTGCACATGGGGGGGGGCAATAATGCTTCCTCCAGACCCCCTTTGTGCAGCTTTGAAAACTATCTGTTTGCCTCCAGCATATGAGACAGTGCGAAGAACCTCTGCTCTAGTGAGCTGTCACAAACATCCAAAAGGTAAAAGAGGGCAGGAACGGAGCGAATCCAGAACTCCTTTGCTCTCCCAACCGGCCTCTTCTCTAGAGGCTGCCACTGGGTCCTTGAATTTCAGGAGCAAGGCTGAATTAGCCCATCAATTTGTGGATACAAAATGATCCAAGTTTAATGTTTAAATCTTATTAGTGATGAAAATGACTTTCCAATTGATTTGCCAGGCGGTCGTCCTGCTGGAGGAGCTTTGCGTCTTCATTTACGAGGGGAGTAATTGAACGATGCATTGTAATCCTATTGACCGGAGAGGCAGGCAGCTTTAGAGCAAAGACGCACTCTTTCAACTCACGTGTACAAGCGAAGAACGTTTGCATTCGGCCAATGAAGAACAAACGGCTGCCTTTGGCCCTGCCCACCGCTGGAAAGTGGCCCCCGAGAGCTTCTCAGAAATGGAATATGGCCCTCAGGCTGAAAGAGGTTTAACAGGCCTGGTTCCGTGGCTCCTCCCATCTGAGTAAAGTGGGGTACCTGACCACACTCCCTCCTAGGGGAAGGCAAGCGGGACATCCGGTGCGAGGGGTACAAAAGCTGGGGGCGTTCTGGTGGGATGCTGCAACTGCCTGAGCTCCCTTGTCGTTGCTCAGGGTTGTGCATCCCTCATTATCATTAATCAGGACTGTGCGTGCCCCAATCCTGCAAGCCACCTCTGCCTCCCCCTGCCCTAAGCCCACACACACACACACCTCACCATAGGACAGGGAAGGCACAGGTTGCAGCATAGGGACATAGGAAGTTGCCTTATATTGAGTCAGACCATTGTGTCTTCTAGGCTAGCCCGATGCTGTTGACACTGACTGGCAGCGGCTCTCCAGAATGTCAGGCAGGAATATTTCCAGCCCTACCTGGAGAGGCTGAGGATTGAACCCGGGACCTTCTGCATGCAAAGCAGGTGCTCTACGACTGAGCTACAGCCTCTCTCGAGCTGTGGGTGCTCTGCTCCCAGAAACCAGGGAAGTGCCTTTTCCTTCGAGACACTTGTAGGGTTCGCTCGGAACGCTTACAAAGTTCAACACCTTCTGGGACTTGCGCATCCGTACATTTATTATTTAGGTTAGGGGTGCAGAACCTCCAGCCCAGTAGCCAAATCTGGCCCACCAGGGTTTGCCAGATGGCCATGCCTCCTCCTGCTGACCACCAATCGTTTGGTGGTTTCTTCTCAGCTTTTGCACAGTTTCCCCCCCATTCTAAAAGGCTGAAATGCCTCTCCTAAGGCCGAGTGACTGGCAGGAGTGCACTGGTATTTTTGGGTATTTTGGCCCCATCTCTTTTTCCTTTGATCTCACTTCCTTTTGTCTTTGGCCCCACCTACCACTGGAACGGGGGGTGGGGGGCTGAGACCTTCTCTGAAATGGAATTCAGCCCTTGGGCTGAAAGAAGTCCAACACCTCTGATTTAGGTAATGCTTCAGAATGAAGCATTTTACAGGGGTTCCACATCTGGCTGTTAAAGGGCCGCACGGCTGCGTGGTAAGCAGAAGCAGCTGCATGACAGGCCCTTGGCCCATTTAGTCCAGAGCTGGCTGCTCCAATGGCCAAAGAGCTTGTCAACATCTCAGGCACTCGCCCCAGCCCCCAGCCTTTCTGTCCAATGTCCTTCAGCTGGAGATTGAACCCGGGACTTTCAGCATGCAGAGTTTGCACTCTGCTCTGGAGTGATAGGGCCTCTGCCGTGATGGCTCAGCTGCTGCTAATCTGTGGGCCGGATCTGGCCCTCACAAAACTCCAGATGATACAAGGATATCTATCAGTCCCAACCTTTACAGAGTCCAGGCCAAGGGCATCCCTGCTAGGAAATGTTACGACAGGTCTGTAGCAACGAATCCAAGGAATTGCCAAAGTCAGACTGAGCTTTTGTGCCGAGTGCTTAAATATTCTGTCAGATTTCGGAAGCAACCCATAATTCATCCTCTCGCAGCTCTGTTTCCTTTATGAAACAGGTGACATGAGAGATAATCTTCTGTGACTCCTGTACACATCTCTTTCATGTTGAGGTATTTGTTGAGCTGTTCTTCTCCGCTGTCTCCTCTTATCTGTGTCATTTTTATCCAACACTTTCCGTTTTGTCATTAGGTGCTCTAATCTGAATCGCCCTGTCTCTCTCACTTGGGATCCTCCTTGGTGCAGAGAAGTGCCCTCTCTCTCTCTCTCTCTCTCTCTCTCTCTCTCTCCCTCTCCTCCCCGACGCTTCGTGCATCTTCTCAGCACCACATAGCTGTTCTCCATCTTTGATACAAGCTGAGCTCTTCTGCCACTTCCCTCAGAGGCTCTCGCGCAACACACAAAGGTAAAATGACAGCATTATCTCCCATTCGAAGGGCGACCATTCAATGATGCAAACACGGCGGGCGGAATGAATGTCAGAGGCAGAGTGGGATAGACTTCACTTCGGGAGCCTCCCTAAGCAGTTAATTAAGCTGAACCTGCTGTTGCAGACTGGACCACAAACTGACCAAGACTTGGGCTGAAGGACAATTGCCTTAGGCTGGCCGTACCGGTGAATTTGGGAGTGGTGCCAGCCTGCTGACCACTTGCACCCTCCTCTGCAGAGCCAATGCCCAGGGCAAAAGCCTCACATCAGCCATGAGCGTTAGCCAGCTTTGTGCACTTAAATTTAGGGATGTGTGGATTTAGTTAACTCCATTCGGTTTCTGTCTGTGCTTCGCTGATTCTCAGGCATCTTTCATTCTGTCATCCGCTCATTGACAGAATCAGATTTTTGTTCTGCTTGGGCTAATCCACATCAGTGCTACTTCACTTTACCGCAACAGCACACATGTGCATTATTGTTAGTGCGCACTTGTGCAAATGCACTAATCCACATTAGTTAATGCAGATTAGTGAATTAGCGCAAGTGTGGATTAGTACAAATCCCCCCCCCCCCAGTGAAAAATCGGTCTGCAAGTCCACGGAATCCGTGGCTCGGAAAAAGCCAGTCTGGTGTAGAATCCGCAGGTCAGATTCACAGAATCTGAACTCATTTGAATCCAGTGTGGCTTTCTCCGACATCCCTACTTAAAATTAAGAATCCATATCAGGGCTTGAGGCCTACAGTGGCCCTGAAATCAAGGACCACCTGAATGATGTAAGGTGGGGATCCAGCCCATGTATGGCCACCAGGTTCTGGCCAGTCGGGGTGAAGAGGGCAACTACAAGGAGACCAGCAAGACCAGCAAGGATACTTCTTCTTCCTAACAAGGGCTGAAACCAAGTCATCTGGTAAAGGGTTGGCTCTCACTCTCACACCACACAATCAGTTATTTTTTGATGCTGCTTTTAAAAGAGGTAGACTAGTACTAGATGCAGCATTGAGACTCAAGATCCAGACTCTTGCTTTCTAGGAGCTGGGACAGGTCAACAGAATCAGGTTGCTTTTAGACATTTTAGAGCGTGGATTTTGTGCAGCTCCCCCCCCCCTTAAAAGGTTGAAATGCCTCTCCTAAGGCTTAGTTTACTGGCAGGAAGAGCTTTAGGCTAAAATAGGTTGGATGTTTGGCATTTTGGGCCCTGCCCACCACTGGAATGCAGCCCCTGAAAGCTTCTTCAAAATGGAATTTGGCCCTCAGGCTGAAACAGATTTAACAGCCCTGGGTCTACTTTGACTGGGAGAGGTCTCAGGCAGAGATTATCTCACATCACCCGCTACCCAGTCCTTTAAGCTGTAGGTGCCAGCCAGGGATTGAACCTGGGACCTTCTGCATGCAAACTCAATGCTCCGCCATTGAGTTATGGTCCCTCCCCAAAATTTACATTGAAAGAAAGAAAGACTTCTGTTAAAAAGACATGGAGCTGCTGGCCAGGGATCAAAGAGATCACTTTCACACACAATGACAGAGATGTGACCAAAACAAAACAAAACAAAAGGCTCCGCTCACAGCACAGGGTGAAGTTCCTCCAGCCCGTGATGGCAATCCCCTGGGTTTGGCAGGTGCTGGCATAATTCTGCAGCCAGCTGCAAGCCGTTTGCACATCTCCCCCATCAATGCAGGTGTCAAACAAGCAGTTCTTGTAGAAGAAGGTGGGGTTGACCTTACTGTGGCACCTGGAGAAGACACCGCTCTTGCTAGGGATCAAGCTGCAGAGTTGCTGGGGCTTCCAGAAACCTTCCAATTTACGGCAGGCTGGGCACCGGTCGCCGCAGCCTACCTGACAAAAGGGGTCCCTCTTGGCCCAGCTGTGGCCAAACTCATTGATGCTGGAGACTACAATGCCCCCGGAGGTCTGGAGGTCATCATCGGGGTTGCCATTATATCGCCCGCAGAGGCCGTAGGTGTTGTTCTGGAGGCTCCGTGGGATGGTGACAGAGAGGAAGGTCTTCCAGTCATACACCACCTTCAGTCCGAAGTCAGTCTCTATGACAATGTGGAAACCGAAGGCAAAGATGTTCACTTTCCCTTGACCCAACTTTAAGGGCAAGTAAAGGCGTTCATTGTTAATCTGCAAAGAGAGGCAAGGAAGTTAGTTGAAGAAGGCGATGGCAGTTTTGAGGAGGTGAGTTGTAGGACTTTCTTCTGTCTAAACATGCATAGGATTGTGCATTAAAAAAGAAAAAAGCTTCCATGGACACCAATGGAGATGGGTTTTTTTCTGTTTTTAAGGCCCACGCAGGGGTGGGGGAAATTTGGGGTAGAAAATGGTGGGAGGGGGGAGTTTAATCCTTCCCTCCTGGTGATCCTGATCTAAATAGAGACCATGGACATTTACTCGAGAGTAAAAGGAAGAAGAAGAAGAGGAGGAGGAGGAGGAGGAGGAGGAGGAGATAAGCTTCAGTTACACCAGGGCTGGACAACTTGTGGCCCTCCTCCAGATGTTTTGGCCTACAACTCCCATCAGCCCCAGCCAGCATAGCCAATGGTGAGGGATGATGGGAGTTGTAGGCCAAAACATCTGGAGGACCACATGTTGCCCACCTTCAAGTTATACATTATGCAATTAACGTAATATGTATTTTGACCCTTCGTGGGGTTTTTTTTTTTGCCAGGGCAGGCCCCCAGTTTTGCAGTGCAAAACGCCCTGTGGTAGCCCCCTCCTTGGTGGTGGGTCAGCAGTTCCTCCTCTTCCTCCTCCTCCTCTCCATCTGCCACAAAGAAAGAAAGGGCAGGCGCCCGCTGCTACTTTTACTTGCTGCTATTGCCAATCTCTCACCCGCCGCTTGGGCAGGAGGGCAACTGGTGACAGTAGCGCAGGGCTCCCCCAAAACGTTGTCCATAGGCACCATGACTCCTGCGGGCACCTCCAGTGGCACCTGTGAAGGGGTTCCCAATGTGGCGTCCTGTGGGCACCCACAAAACTTTTTTATTTTTAGGTTTTTTACCCCCCCCCCATTTTTTAAATATACGTACATGGATTTGTATATATCCATAGCAAATAATAAATAGAGAATGCATGCAACATTCTAGCAATTCTACATAGGCTTCAACAAAAGCAAATATCCAAATAAGTATCCATTTGAAGGTGGCATCTACATACCATCCATTCAAACATTAAAAGCGTTGTAGGGTTTTCAATCCATTGCATTATAGGAAGTGAGTGTTTCAGCCTGCCAGTGTTGTAATGTCAGTGTTTTAGTTGTCAAAAGGACATGGAAAATCCATTTATACTGCCCATTCGTTCATTTCCATGAATCAGGTAAATAATTTAAAAGAGCATGTACAGCAGTGAATATTAAAGACTGTTTGGGTACAAAATGTATCCGTATAAATCCACCTCCCAAAAAGAAGCAAGTATTGTACATTGCCAAAACATATGTTTGAAAGAAGCATTAGCTGTATTGCACCACCAGCAATTAG
The DNA here is from genome assembly GCA_021292165.1 of Shinisaurus crocodilurus. NCBI lineage: Eukaryota > Metazoa > Chordata > Lepidosauria > Squamata > Shinisauridae > Shinisaurus > Shinisaurus crocodilurus. The sequence goes on along the minus strand of CM037884.1, from coordinate 6,322,392 downwards.
CCAAATTAGTCAATCCCTTATTAAAGAGACATTGCGGTGTCCAATAGACACGAAACAAAAGTTTTTGCTGAATAAGATGCAACCTAAGATCCACAGACGCAACAGGTAGAGGCCAAAGTGGTGATCCACTGATTAGGCATTTTGTGGTGGGGGCCACAGCAGTTTCTCAAACTCCCAAATGTGCCCACAGGTCCAAAAAGGTTTGGGAACCCCTGCAGTAGTGACAAGGAGAAGGAGCAGCAGAACATTGGCCCCTCTCCCTCCATGCAGCAGTTAGGGAGGAGGAAATGCTGCTATGGAGGGAGGGGGCCCCCTCCGGAGGGACCCAATCTGAACTGCTGACCAGTGAGAAGTGGCTGCTAGCTACTGCTCCTCAGTGGTAGGAGGATGAGGGGTGGGCCACGATGGGCCCTTAACAGTTTCCCAAGGATGCCGACCTCTCAAACCAGTCCTGCTCTCTGCTCCCTTGAAAAATTAGCAGCTCCAGCTCCATCCTGCAATTCTCTCTCCACTGTTTCCCCCAGTCCTAGTGATATCACTAGGGGATAGACAGATTTTGTTAAACCCATTCTGACTGTGTTTCACAGATTGTCTGGTGTCTTTTATTCTGTCCTTTATTCATTGACTGAATCAGTTTGTTGTTGTTGTTTTTTTTACCAGAATTTCATTCTGCTTGCACTAATTCACACTAGTGCTAATGCACATTAGTTAATGTGAATCAGTGCTAATGTGAATTGGCACAAATCCCACCCACCCCCCAAAAAGTGAAAAACCAGTCTGCAAGTCCACAGAATCTGCGTGACTCGGAAAAAGCTGGTCTGCTGCGGAATCCGCAGGTCAGATTCCTAGAAATCCAAACCCATTTGAATTTGTTGCGGCTTTCTCCAGCATCCCTAAGCATCACCCATTAAGAGGAGGAGCGTTTGTTGGTCTTCCGGTCCAGTGTGGCCCCAGCTGGACTTACGGAGCGGGGTAATGGAGTCATGGCTCGCAGGGACGTGATGCCAGCACCTTTTTATTAGCAGGGATGCTGACGTCACCTGCCACCCACTCAGGCTTCCCTCTTCCCGTTCTGACCTTAGCTGCAATCCGCACAGTAGCTGGGGTGGGGAAATTACTTTTCCTAGCAACAATAGACTGTTCCCTGTTGTGATGCAAACTATTTTGGGGTGGAATGGGCAATTAAGAGCCATTAGCTTTACGAAAGAGCTGCTCCTGGTGGAGATGAAAACTGCTAGAATTGGCCTGTTGATCAACACATGGATCAACCCAGTTGCTGGGATTTTTGGACTCTCCTTGGGGGCATGGCCGTTGGGACCGTCACGATGAGCACCCACACTTCAACATTGACCACCGCGCCGCTGCTTACCAGCACGGTGTGTTTGTAGGCTCGGTGGATGACAATGTTGTAACTGAAGACTTCCACCTCCACCTGCTTCACCCACAAGGCCAGGGAAGGGTCTCGATCCTCGCTCTTGGCAGTGACTGTGAACTCGGGGAAGGTGTCCGAGTGCTCGGCCCTCTGCCGGCCGACGGTCGTGCAAAGGACCACGGGGCAGCTGCTCTGAAAATCAAAAGTGAACCCGTCAAAGGTCAAGTAGTGGCCGTAGCCGGAGATGATGCAAGAGGCGTCGGTGCGGGCCTGGCAGTCATGGAGGCCGCTTTCCTCCAGGCAGTACTCATCCTCCTTGCAGGGGGTGTTTTCACAGTGGACGCTGTTGTCTGAGCCGTTGCAGTAGCAGAAGTACTGGCAGTCAATATCCATCCAGAAGGACTGGTTGGTGGAGAGCTGGTGCCCCTCGAAGCTGCAGCCGCACTCGCTCTTGGGGATGCACCGGGGCCCCCGGAAGGCAAAGCCGTTGTCACACTGGCAGCCCTCCACGCAGCTGTCCATGCACACTGGACCTGCGCCCAGGCTCTCACAGGACTCCGAGCAGGTCATGCACTCCTCAAAGTGGCTGTTTTCGGGGCACGTCAGCGCTGAAGCCAAAGCAGGAGAAACACCAGGTCAGCAGCGGCCCATGGGCCAGATTCTCCACCCACGTGGGTTCCGCCACACTGAGCCTCAACCCGTAGCATAGGCAACGTGCGGAAAAGGAATGCTGGACTGGAGAGGCGGGAGTTCAAATCCTGAATTACCCTCCCGGCTTCCACACCTTAATCTAGAGCAGGGGTGGTGAAGATCAGGCCCGGGGGAAGAAAACCGACCCTCTGGGGTTCCCTAGATGCAGTGGGGACTGGTGGCTGCAAAGTCAGTGGGGCGCGGTATCCACTCTGGGTCTAAAGGAGCTGTCCATGGTGCCTAACCCTACCCCCCTATGCCCCAGATAGGTTCAGCGCCATGGACAGCTCCTTAAAAGTTAGGACTGCAGCCCGGAGTGGATACACTGCCCCACTGACATTTGACCACCAGCCTCCACTGCCTAGATGGCCACCCCCTCTTCTCCTGGACCCACCCCCTTCCCCCCCGACCATCAGTGATTGGGTGGTTTCTTGGCTTTTGTGTCAACGTAAAGGGTTGAAATGCCTCTCCTAAGGCCTAGTGACTATCTGTAAGACCTTTAAGTCAGTGTTCTCCAACCTTGGGTCCCCAGATGTGTTTGGCCTACAACTCCCACTACGTGGGAGTTGTAGGCCAAACACATCTGGGGACCCAAGGTTGGAGAACACTGCTTTAAGCTACAACATGCCAGTATTTTTGGCCCTGCCACTTTTGCCTTCCGCCACACCCTCCCCTGGAATGTGGGTCCCAAGGGCTTCTCTGAAATGGAACACAGCCCTCGGGCTGAACAGAAGCACTGCACGCCACAACATTTTGTTGCTGTTCCAACGTGTGATGGACTAAAAACCGGACAACAACCATGGAAAAGCCCAGGCCCTGTGCAACTTCTGAGGAAGGCAGAGAAGCTGCTCCTGAGCCAAAGTTACTTTTTTGTTGACTGCAGTGCCCGTGTGCAGCCTTGGAGCATTCTGATAACAAGAATACTTCGATAAGAGGATGAGAAACATCTGTAGCCCTAGTGGATAATGAAACCTCAACACCCCTAGAGAGGATGGAAGGACAATGGAAGAATTGCAGAGGCGGTACATTGATACGTTCCGCTTGGAAGACATTGGGTGGGGTTGAAAATGTCCATCTCTGGGCCCAGCTCCAAAATGATGTAAAGATCTGGCCCCGTCTCTGATTCCAGCCTCCCTCCACTTCCATTAACTTGGCTAAGCCTTCTGTGCCTATATGTGCTTCTGCAAAGTGGAGCTTCTATGTTTTCCTTTAGATTATGGTAATCATATCACTGGCAGCTTGAATATTACCATAGCTAAACAAAGGAAAGCAAAACACACACACACACACACACACACACACACACACAGAGAGAGACACCCCCCCTCTCATTCAAATTAACCTCCATTGTTACAGCTTAAAATGAGGGTCTCTTCTGAAATTCAAGAATACTGCACAATAAAACTCCTGATGTCTCCTGAAATGCAGTCTACGAAATTACTTAATTAGGAAAGTACATCTGGGGGGGGGGGACACACACAGCTGCTGAGAAAAGAAATACCCCCGCCAGGCACAAAGGTAATGCTTTTGCAACCCTGTTTTCATCTAGATTCCATACAGATTAGTGAGATGCTCTTTATTATGATAGGTAGGATGGGGTATTTTGCAGGGTCTCTCTCTCTTTCTGTATATAATATGTGACAGCCTGAGTCTTTGGGGCAGGACAGGGGTGGGCAACATCTGCGGGTCCAGGGGCCAATCACCCCCCTCCGGGAACCCACTGGGTGGGGCACAGTCTTCCCTGCCACTGGCAAAATTGCCATTGAAATGGCTGCTTCACCATTAAAATTGCCTCTGAAATTTGGGGGTACACCAGCAAAATAAAGCAGTGGTCGCTCTCTAAAACAAAGTGCTCAGGGAAGTACATGCCTCATTTTAAGGCAAACTGCACTCCCAGGAAACTTCTACCTGGTAGATGGTACACATTGAAGGGTGGAGTCTGAAGGACTGCACCTGAGCCTTTGCACACACAATGCAATGTTTTCAACACTCTCTTTCCACAGCATCCCCTGTTGCCCCCGGCACCACTAAAAGCTACTCCTGAAAGAAAGAGCAACCTCCAGAGCACTAAATGGGGACCATCCCCATGTATACACAGAAGCCCTTTAGGTTGTTTGGATCCTGGATCCCCTTTTCAGCATTTTGCTGAGGGAACTGCACTGGCTACCTATTCACTACCATGTCAGGTTTAAGGTTCTGGTACTTGTGTACAAAGCCCGAAACAACTTGGGACCAGGTTACCTGAGAGAGCGCCTCCTCCCATATTAACCTGCCCCGTTGCTGAGGTCATCGGATAGCATGCTCCTGGTGGTTCCTCATGGCCCTTTGGCCCGATTGGAGTCCACCAGAAGGGCCTTCAGTGTGGCGGCTCCATTTCTGTGGAACTCCCTGCCTCTGGAGGTCAGGCAGGCTCCGGCATCATTATGCTGCTTTCGGTGCCTGCTGAAGACCTCCTTGTTCCGGGAAGCCTTCTCTGCTCTTTAACCGCCAATGTAATTTTAGTTGGTTTTCAATGTATTGTTTTTGTTTCTTTTATCTGTTTTTGTCTTTTTATTGTTCACCGCTCCGGAATCTGCTTGATGTGGAGTGGTATACAAATATTGTTGTTAATAATAATAATAATAATAATAATAATAATAATTAAAAAAAATCCATAAGAGCTAGCAACTTGCATGTTTTTCAGAAGCAGGACTGTAATCTTAAGGCACTTCTGTGCCAAGAACCATACAATGCTGAGCTCTGCTCAAACAAATTTACTTTTTATAATAAGACGAGGCTAAGAGAGATTCCCACCATCTCTGCCTCCACCCCTCAACTTACGACAAAAGTTGAAGCTTCTCCATTGGCCAATATCCACTTCCGCATTCTTACAGGCGCTGGCATAGCGAGCCACCGAGTCACACAGCTCCGACTGGTTTCCTCCACTCTGGCACAAGCGGAAAAGGCAGGTGCGGTAGTAGGCAGACACGTTCACCACGGAGTGGCACTCCAGGAAAGAGCTGTTGGTGGGATCGTTGATGATGCCGCACTTTGAGCGGCTCCGGTAGTCCTTCAGGAGCTCCGAATCGTTGTTGCAGGCCTTGAGTAGGTTGCCACACTCCCCGTTGCAAATCTCGTTGAAGGTTGTCCAGCTGTCCAGGAAAACCACCAGGCTGTCTGTGCATTTCCCATTAGGGAAGCAGAATTCATCAGTACTGTTTCCATTGAAATAGCCACAGAGGCCCCCGGTACAATTGAAGTAGACAGTAGAAAGACGCACCTCCAACATGCCGGAATCCGAGTACTGGATATGGATGAGCCCTTCCGACTCAACCACTGTCCCATTTTTACTCCGATAGATTTCCAGTTGGCCAGAGGGGTGGAAATATGGCAGTTCCATTTCATATCCATTTACCTGTAAGTGAAAGGAAATGAATGAATGAAGAGGAAAGTTGATGAGAATGGCCATAGAAGCCTATGACATTTCCTTCTTCATCCTTTGGCTAGCAAGGGTTAAGCAGAACTGAATAAAGGCAGGCAGATGAGGAAGAAACATAGATATGGCATATTCAATGTACGCAACAGATGCCTAGAAGTATGTTGCCCAAAGACCAGCCAAAAGGCAGTGCCACTGGGACCAGGGAAGGGGGGAGTGGCCATCTAGGGCACTCCGGGAAGTGCCAAATTTGGCCCATAGGCCTGTGGTTCAACACCCCTGCTCTACAGGAAGGCGTACTAGAAGAGTTGTGGGGGTGGGAGGATCAATATTCCAGTGTGGCATAGTGGTGAGAGTGTTGGACTGGGACGTGGGAGATCCAGGTTCTAGTTCCCAGTCAGCCATGAAGCTCACTGGGTGACTTTGGACCAGTCACTGCCTCTCAGCCTAACCTACCTCACAGGGTTGTTGTGAGGATAAAATGGAGAGGAGAAAGAGGAGGATTATGTAAGCCGCTTTGGGTTCCTTGCAGGAAAAAAGGCCGGATATATAATAAATAAACAAACAAACAAACATTCTTTGTAGTCTAGCACATATCTTGAAGTAACGTGCCATTGAAAGTCTATTCAGTAGGGAGCCACAACCACTCCGGGCTCTGTACTGCGCATGTCTGTGTGACACATGCATTTGCATACACACGTGTGCTACCCACCTGTTCACATTACATTTTCAAGCATATTCAAAACCACTTCAGTGTAAAGGTAACATATGAATTGGCCCTTGTCCTCTGCCAAAAGGTCAGGACCAGCCATCACACTACTCCCCCGATTATCCTAGGCCTGAAGTCTCCAATGTGGTGCTGTGGGCACCGATGTGCCCACGGTCACCGCTCTTAGTGCCTGCCAGGCTCGCTCCCTGTCCTGATTTATTATTATTATTTTTGGTCTCTCAGGATGCTGACCCCTGATGCTAGCATACTGTCTCCGAACATAGTCATAATGGCTAAAAGCCATTGACAGACCTTCCTCTGTAATTTGACTAATCCCCAAAATGTGAGGTTTGTGTAATAAAATAGCGCACTGTCACAAAGAAATCTCATGATGTTCTTCATAAACCTCTCCAATTCTGGCTTGAATTTAGGGAAGTAACTTGCTCCTGCAATTGTTTCAAGGCAACAATTCTAGATAATTACACCTTTGATATTCAAAACAGACAACCTGAGATAGTCACAGTAGAAATAGATAGGACAGGTAAGAGCAGTGCTTTTTTTCTGGAGAAAAGGGTACCAGAACTCTTGGCTTACATTTCCTCGGGAGTAGATGGCGATTAAATTGTAATGCAATTAATAGAAGAAAAGGTGCTGGAACTCAGTTCCAGTGAGTTCCACCAGAAAAAAAGCCCTGGGTAAGAGGCACTTGATGGATGTGTGTGAGATGCATTGATCTGCAGCAGACTCTGATCCAGTGCACACATGCATTTACTGAAAGGAGCAGGAACAGAAGCAATGTAGCAAGGGTCATAGGAGAGTTGGAAGGGACCTACAAGGCCATCGAGCCCAACTCCCTGCTCAATGCAGGAAACTAGGGGAGGGGTCTCCCATCCAAGTAAGAACCAGGCCTGACCCTGCTTAGCTTTCCATGCTCAGACAAGCTGAGCCAGCGTGATAGGCTCTGACTATTAAGAGTGAGTTTATACAATCAGTATTTAATTACCGCAAGATGTCATCATAAAATGTCACCACGAAATTGACTAGAAGGTAAATTTGATTTTAAAAACGTCTTTCCTCTGCTTTCCGTCACACATTAGTCATGTCCGTACATGCAAGCATATAGCACGGGACATGTTCAAAGGTGCTGTTAGTAATGAAAGACCCTTGTAAATAAAATGTCCATTGCTAACTCTTGTTAAAGCACTTCCATCCACCAGGTGGCAATCTATGTGCAGGAGCCTGTTTGTGATGCAGAACTTCAAAAAGCTGGTAAATATAGTTGTAGGGGGAAAAGGTTCAAGCCAGTGTGATCATAGAGGCATTCCTGCCTGGGGCGTGCAAACTCATCCCAATCCTGTCTCGTGTAGAGGTTGTGCAGGTTGTCACAGGACTTTGAAAACTGATCAAACTTCTTTGAGCAGAGATGACAGCAGGACAATCTTAGAAGCTCAGTTCGCCTCACTCCTGTTTTCATCTGCAACCTGTTTTTCTTTTTTGTTTGATTGGTGAAAGTGCGCATTTCGAATGGGAAAAATGTGCACTAACCCCCCATTGGCCACAGCATGAAAATGCACCTTTGGGGGCAGGGAGACACATGCATTTTAAAGTGCACATTTGTCAAAAACTATGCATTTTTCGAACGCAATCTCAAGTTTGAGAATATGTGAGCATTTTTAAAAAAACATGCTCCCATTCACATTTGGGGAAAGTTCTGATGATTTGCAAACAGAAATGAAATTCTCGTACATCCCTAGGATGACTATGCAGCATTATGGGAAACAATGTCTTAAAAACAACAACGAACTATCACACCATGATTTTTTCAGAAGAAGAACAATTCTGAATTAGCAATGAGCAAGGACCAAAATTAGACATGACATTAATTGGATGAATGCAATTAACACGGATGGTTTTTGGTTTTTTTTGGTCATGCCAGTACTATAGCAGCCCTGGGGAAGCCTGAGGAGTTTCAGGACCATAGGTGATGGGGTGCGGGAGCTAAGTCTTTCCCTGCCACAGTCTGGGGGAAAATGGCCTCCCCAAAGCTCTTCCTCACCCCTCTGTCCCAACAAGGCTGCTCATCCTTTCCCACAGCTGCTATTTACATAACAAAACCATGTACTTTAATTGCTTTCATGCAACTAACATCTAGTTTAACTGTAAGATCATGCAAAGGGGGGGGGCAGAATCAAAGCTCCCCCTACGTAAACAAGTCTGTAGGAGAGATTTCCCCTCTGTCAAAGGATCTGGATTTTGTTTTTTAAAACCAAGCAAACAACCCCCCTGCCTTTAAGAGGCATGTGATTATCCCAGCTGTCAGCAACACAGAATCGAACTGAGTTTGTTTGATCACTCATCTAAACTCTTTCTGGGTCTTCCGTCACTCACTAGTATTACAGTCGGCTATATGTATCAGGCCAAGAAGATCAGCAGCAGGCATAGCTAAGATGGTCTGCCTTGCCGGTCACAGCCAACCCTCCTCTCAGCAGGATTAAGAAAAGAATCAAGACTTACTCCCATGGAGTGCCTACGACTTAGAAGCGGATGATGCATTCAGGAAGAATGCACTTTTCCCTCAATGGTAAGAGCCATTTTCCGGCTGAGACCTGTGTGTTGGAACCACTGGCTCAGCAGGTGAATGTGGTGTAGTTTTACAATCACGGATTTGTAGTACGCAGTGAACGTCGTGTTCAGTTTCACCAGAATCTCTCACGTGAGAACAAAAGAAGAGCCCTGACAGATCAGACTACAAGATCTATCTAGTCTAGCATCTTGTTTGCCACAACAGACAGCCAGATGCTCCTGAGAAGCCCCCCATGCAGGGCAGGAAGGCCATGGCTTGCTTGCTTGCCGCCTCTGTGATGACCGCTAAACAAGTGGTATTCAACAGCATGACTGTCCCTGAAGATGGAGGCTCTACATCAGGGGTCCTCAAACTTTTTAAACAGGGGGCCAGTTCATTGTCCCTCAGACTGTTGGGGGGCCGGACTAGTTTGAAAAAAATATGAATAAATGGATCAGGTAAAAAAAAAGGACCCGGATTTTTTTTCTTCTTAAATGGAAAGTTATTATAATTTATTTATTTATTACATTTATACCCCGCCTTTTTCCCTGCAAGGAACCCAAGGCAGCTTACAGAATTCTCCTCCTCCTCTCCACTTTATCCTCACAACAACCCTGTGAGGTAGGTTAGGCTGGGAGTCAGTGACTGGCCCAAAGTCACCCAGTGAGCTTCATGGCTGAGCAGGGACTAGAACCCGGATCTCCCGAGTCCCAGTCCAGCACTCTCACCACTACGTGATTAAATGGAGGATGGAATTTTATTTTGATGGCAAAAGTGGATTTAAAAAATAAGAATGTACTACCTTTTTTGCTGTCTAAAATTGAAATGCATTAAATTTTAAAAAGGTATAGAAAGGCTTGATTTTGGATGCTATAATAAAGAATGTAGTAGTAGATATTAAATCATGATATTAAAGCCCTGCCCCTCCTCCGACTCGGCTGCTCATAATCCCCCGGGCTGGCAGCGCTGGCCTCCTCTGGTGGTGGTGCCGCCACCGGTGGCTCTGGCTCTGGCTCTGCGGAGCGACCCCTGCACTTTCTTTCGTCTCCCTCTCTCATCCTCCCCCTTGCTCCTCTAACGCGCAGCCCGGGGCTCCAGCATCCCCTAGAATGCATGCACAGTGACAGGCACACGCGCACGCACTCTTCCGCTCTCTTTCAGTTCCCACCTCCCAGGGAGAAGACAGAGCGAGAGGGGGCGAGAACCTCCCCCCCCCCGAGGAGCAAGCCTGATGGAGTCTGCCGCCGCCGGTTTTCTCTCGGCCCTCGGAGATCAGGAGAGAGGGTCACACGGGGGGGGGGGGAGGAAGAGCAGGCGGGCAGGACCCGGAGAAACCTCCGGAGGCGGCGGGCACATGCAGACGTGCGTGTGTGTGTGTGTGTGGAGCTGCAAGCGTGTGTGCGTGCGTGTGTTTGAGCGCCTCTTCCCGCTCTGCCTCCCAAGTCTCTCGCGCCTGCCTTCAAGAGCCGGGGCTGCTCGGCAGGTTGATCTTCGCAGTAATGAGGTCTCCAATCTGACTCTTCCCCGCAGATGGAAGCTGTGCCTTCCCCCCACCCCTTCTTCCTCGATCGGCCGCCGGGCCGGATAGAAAGACAGGGTGGGCTGGATGTGTCCCATGGGCCGTAGTTTGAGGACCCCTGCTCTACATCATATGAGTAAGTAAGTTTTTATTTGATTGCATGTTTTATTAATATCTGTGCTACCCTTCAACATCAAGATCCTCATGGTGGCTCATGACAATAAGATATTGTGTTATTATGATACATCATATTATTATATTATTATATCATTCCATTTTGATGGAGAACTCAAAAGCTCACATATTCATATACACCAGGGTGGGGAACTTCATGCCTGGGGGCCAAATCCAGCCTTCCAGGGTTCCCGATCTGGCCCTCCAGGTGTTCCCAGCCGGCCACACACCCTTTCCCCCCAACCACCAAACTTTTGGTGGCTTGCCGGTTTTTCTAAAAGGTTGAAATGCCTCCCCTAAGCCATAGTTACCAGCAGCCAGAGCATCAGGCTAAAATGAGCTGGCATTTTGGTGCTTTGGTCCCACACCTTTTGCCTTTGCCCCCCCCCCACTAGAATGTGGCCCCCGAGAGCCTCTAAAAAAACAGAAAGTGGCTCTTAGGCTGAAAAAGGTTCTGCACCCCTGATATATACCAACAAACCTGGCCAATGAAATATATCACCTTCTCTTTTCCCTTTCCTTTCCTTTCCTTTTTCTTTCCTTGCCGGTAGTGGCACCAGATAGCCCTTAACCCCGTGTCCTGTTGGAATCCTCCCTACCTTGATTTCAGAGTTGTCTATGCCTCCAATCTTGACCTCTTGGCTGGCCACCTGGATCCGCAGGGTCCGAAGCCAGTCGGGACTTGATTCTGGTTTCTTTTTGCTGATGTCCACTTCCAGGTAGTTGGGTCTGTCCGGGCAGGTTTTGACCAGTGTGTAGGAGTTGTCCAGGGGGTAAACGAATGCTGCGCCAGTCGAATGTCTGCAGCACCTGATCCTGGGACACCAAGCACAAGGTCTCTCGCTTGGGGTAGCAGCCTTGGTAGCCATTCTCCACGGCACAAACCTCCCCTTCTCGGCAGGTGGCGTTGAAGCAGCTGACCTCGCCTCCGTCCTCGCACCAGCATTGAACCGTGCAGTCCAGGGTGGCCCAAAAGGCTTCCCCGACGGCGTGGTATCGCCCGTCCACGTCGCAGCCGCACTGGTGGACCGGGACACAGAGGTCCGTGCTGAGAACGTAGCCTTCGTTACACTCGCAGCCCTCGGTGCAAGGGGAGGTGCAGGCCGAGGGGGCGGTGAGGTCAGAGCAGGTGGCCGGGCAACTGCTGGTACATACGGAGTAGTGGCTGAACTCCGGACACTGCACAACGGTAGCTGGAAGGGGCAGGCAAGACAATATTTATTTAGCCCCATCCATGTACTCGATGCTTTCTTTTTTCTTTTTAAAAATTTATTTCTATGTAAAACAAACACATGATATAAAACATATAACAATTAACAAAACAAAATAGACTTCCGATTTTCTTCTACAGCAAATATAGGGAACAATAATTTTTCTTACTCAATAATCAGAATGAGAAATCTCTTTCTTCCCGTTGTCCCAAATTCACTTATTATTCCATGAACCCACGAACAAACAAATCATTCTTTTCCAGTCTCTGCAAAAAGTCAGCTAGAGGTTTCCACTCAGCAATCAACGTGGATGTTGTCCTTTCTCTGATTAATGATGTGAGTTTGGCCATCTCTGCCAGCTCCAGCATCTTGACCAACCATTCTTCTGTCGTAGGCACTGCTGGACCTTTCCATTTCTATGCATATAGTAGTCTCGCTGCCGTTGTCATGTATAAAAATAAAGCTCCATACCTTCCTTCCATGCACTCGATGCTTTCTGAAGAACTAACTAATGGGCCCAGCTTTGCATGGGATGGGTCTGAGCAAAGCCTTCTATGCAGCTGCCAAAGTTGGACGCATTGTGCCTGCCCCATCCGAGTGAAGGATATGCTCACTGGCACCCCTAAGCATGGTCCCTGCCATGGGGCACCCCTATAGCTCCCTGAGGGATGGGTCTGTCCACTCCACTTTCCCGCAGGGAGGGAGCAGACATATCACTGAAGAGAAGCCCAGGCCGGGGAGCTGTTGCCATCAGCTCCTGAAATGACCATCACCGGCCTGAGAGGACTGCTGGGGCAGCCCCTCCCCTCCCTTTCCAGGGGCTACAGAGGGAAGGCTGAAGAGAAGCCCAGGCCAGGGAGCTTGGACCATCAGCTCCTGAGGAAACCTTCAGTTGGCCTGAGAGAACTGGTGTTTGTTTGGTTTTGGGGGACGATGACATTTGTTTGTTTGTTTGTTTCAGTATTTAAACACTGTAAACCGCTTTGGGTGCCTTAGCAGAAAGGCGGTATAGAAAAGTATTAACTAACTAACTAAATAAATAAATGTGTCCTTTAGCCTACTAAATAGTCCTTACTTTGATACAGCAAAGCCATCAAGCAAGCCCACCACGTAGCTGTCAGAGAGCTGGAAACACTGTGCCCATCCTGTCTGAGTGAAGCCACATCACTGGCACAGCTACCCCCTAGGCACGGCACGCCTGGTGCGCCCCTCTAAGCCCCTTAAGGGAGCAGTCTGTTCATGCCCTGAGGGGTGGGGGCTGCCCGACAGCAGTGGGGAGGGTGATGGTGCATAACTGTGTCCCTGGGACTATTAATCTCCCCTGGCTTCAAACTGAATTGGCTACAAAACTGTGCACTGGTTAGGGACGTCTGTCCCTAGTGACTGAAAATATCAGAGGGGTCTGAACACTCCATTTCCCTGAGGTGGGCTGTCCTACATCAGAGAGCAGGGGGCAAGCTATGCATTGGTTAGGGAAATCTGCCCCCAATGGCTGAAGATGTTATTTCATGCTTCAACCACATGGGCACATTGAAATTAATTAAAATGAATTAATATGCATTTAAAAAAAACAAAATAACCACAAGGTGCATATCCCTAGGGTTCCCTTAGTATGCATGCCAAGTTTCAAGAGTCAAAATAGTTTTGATACTATGGCATGGATGGACAGACCCCCCCACACACACACCTATTACTATAGCTGAGAGGGCAGATCCCTGCCCCAAGGGGTTTACAATCTAGAAGCAGAAACAAGGGAGACAACAGAGGAAGGAGAGGAAAATGGAGGCAGGGATCGTTATTACATTGCCATGTGCATGCCTCCACCTTAGGCCTAGCCAACACAAGCTGGTATACAAATGCAACAGAATGAGGTTAAGAAGGATATTGACAAACTGGAACATGCCCAGAGGAGGAGGGTGACAAAGATGGTGAGGTGCCATGAGACCAAGAGTACTACCAGATGAGGCTTTTATTGTACAGCCGTGTTGTCTCAAACACAAAATTTTATGGGGTGAGGGTGGGGGTGGGGGTCCTCCTGATGTCGTCATCTTCCATTTGCAAGCTTCCCAAGTTCGGCCACGAGTTCTGCTGTGTTTTTTGTTACCACAGAAAATCCGTTAAGGAAGGAAAGGTGGATTAGCTAGCTACAAAATGCCTTTCAATCAACAATGCTGGAAACCCTCCTAGTCCTATGAAGCAAGACCTGTGCATGTTTAGTCTGGAGAAGAGACCATTAAGGAGCTCCCCCTCCTTAATGCTCTCTTCTCCAGGCTAAACATGCACACAGAACTTTGAATCTGGAAGGGTGGGAGGAATATAAGTGCCACAGTTGAATTCTAGCAAGAGACAATGTGATTTACAGCTGACATTTTGGGCAACAATAAATCAGGTGCATTCAAGATGGGTTCTACCTCCCATTTTTCTCACTCTCTCATTCTTTTTTCTTACCACAGAAAATCCGCTAAGGAAGGAAAGGTGGACTAGCTGCAAAATCCCTTTCAATCGGGGGCAACAGGGGGACACATATGCGAATGGCCTTCCGATATCTGAAGGTCTGTCATGCCGAAGATGAAGCTGATCTGTGCTCTGTTTCTCCAGAGGGTGGGACCTACCTAATCAACAGGTTCAAATTAAAGGAAAGGGGATTTTGACTAAATGTTAGGAGGGACTTCATGATGGTAAAGGCAGTTTGCCCACAGAAAAGCCTGCCTCTGAAAGTGGTGAAAACCCTCCACCATTAGAGGTTTTCAAGCTGAGGCTGGATGGCAAGAGAGTTGGACTAGACAACCTCTGAAGTCCCATCCAACTCTGATTCTATGAATTTAAGTCTCACATCCAAAGGAAACTCACCCGATAGCACTATCCCCCGGAACATCTTACCATTTGGGGGAAGGGGCACACCATAATACTACGCTAAACAGAGGATGGGATGCTATGATACTCTTAAGGTAACAGATGGTTACCTGAGATAGGTATCTAGGTAGCAAGGTACCACGAGGGCCTTGACCGTCTCCCACTCATGCAGGTGCAAATCAACGTCCATCCCATTTTAGCCTGTGGGGTTACACGGGCAGAAGGTCGGGTGATGCAGGCAAAGAATGAGAGAGTGAGAAAAAGTGATGGGGGGGGGGCCCAGCTTGAATGCACCTGATTTATTGTAGCCCAAAATGTCAGTTCTAGGGGCCTGGCTCGAGCCTAGATTGAGGAGACGACGGAGCGAGCAGTCAACCAAGACATCCTGAGTGCTGCCTGGATAGAGCATCGGTTGAGCGAGGGGAGAGAATGGTGGACCAAGACACCAGGAGTGCTGCCCCTCTGCGTGCTCTCTGGATGGAGAGGGATTTAAGGTTCAGGTAAGGGTTAGGGAGCGGGCAGCAAAGTGCTAGAGGAGAGAGCTGTGTGCGCCCTGCGCCCTGCCCTGCAGCCCCTATGCTGGCCTGCTGCCTTCCAGCGCGGAGGGGGAGGCAGTCCCACTGCCAGCGTCGAAGAAAGATACAACTGCCAGTCCAGTCATCTTTTGCACATGGAACGGGAGGGGGCACCATGTTGTCTTTCACCTCAGGCAGCAAAATGTCTTGTGCCAGCCCTGGTTGTACAACAACAAAACGGTCTGCCAACTCTGCTGGAATTTTTTTTTTTACTCTGAGCATGTGCAGTTTTGCATGTTAAATTCACTGAAATCATAGCACAGTCATGACTAAAGGAGTGAAATGGAGTTTGCTTCTCCTGCCTCTATGAACTACATTGGTTACCAATTGAAGTCCGGGCCCGATTCAAAGTGCTAACATTGACATTTAAGTCCTAAACGGATTGGGGCCAGGTTATCTGAAGGAATGCTTCATCCCATACGTGCCTACCCGAACCCTGAGATCCTCTTCGGCGGTCCTTCTCAGAGAGCCCCCTCCAAAAGAGGCTAGGAGGGTGGCTACTAGGGGAAGGGCCTTCTCAGTTGTGGCACCCCATCTCTGGAATCAACTCTCCAAGGAGGTGCGCCTGGTGCCTACCCTTTATTCCTTCAGGCGCCAGGTGAAGACCTTTTTATTTACCCAATATTTTAATGGTTAGATTTTTATCCCCATTTTTATTATCACTACTGTACCTGCGGTCTGACATTTTTGGTTTTAAGATTATTGTTTTTATCCTGCTTCTTTGTAAACCAGCCAGGGAGCCTTTTGGCTGATGGGTGGTAAATAAATATATTAAATAAATAAATAAATAAATAATAGTTGGGAGGAGGGACTGGGTTGTAGGCCCCTGGACTCTGGTCCCAGGTCCGGCCCTGACTGTATCACTGCACTGGTTCATTTAGCTTAACATCCTTTCTCCCACAGCAGCCAGTGACATGCCTTTGGAAAGCTGTCAAGAAAGGAATGAAGCCTACCCTTCTCCGCCGCAGATGTCCTTGAGCATCTCGGAGTGAGGTATAGTCCAAACTGTCTAATTTCAGCAGTATTGTTGTTGCACAGTCTGAAGATCCACTGTGCTCTCTCACTTACCGCACCCTGTCTGCACTCTCCAGGCTCCGATCGGAATCCCGAGGGCTTGGCAAACCAAGGCATACGCTTGAATGGCTTGGCAGAGTCCTCCCGTGCCGTTATCTCGGATGCTGCACAAGTCATACACACAGCTGTGGACGAATGCTGTGGGGTCAACGATGGCCCCACATTCCCACAGGGGGCCTCCGGTTTTGTTGATAAAGCCACAGTGCTCAGGGCCAAAGTAGAGAGACTCCATTGCCATGTCGCAAAGGCTGCAGTTGTCTAAGCAGCCCGGGGAACACTTCCATTCAGGGTGATAGACGCGCCAGCTCTCCCCCAGATCCAGCACAGATGTGGCCAGTTTCCCATCTGAGCGCAGCGCATCGTCCTCGGGGTTCTTGTTATAGTTCCCACAGAGTCCACATGTGGCATTGATGTAAGAGCCCGGGACGGAAATAGCGGCGTAATGCTCTCCGTCGTACGTCACCAAAAGGCCAAAGTCAGTTTCTACTGCTGTTGACAAGCCACTCTGATAGATCTTTATTGCCCCCAGTTCCAGGAAGACAGGTAGAGACATGACCAAGTCATCTATCTGCAGAATGGGTACAAAATACCTTTTTAAAAAGAAGAAGAAAAAGAAAGGGGATCCAAAATGTATTTATTTACTGTATTTATAATGAAGCTTTCTACCACCTTTATCATTAACTACAAAACCTCTCTCACACAGCTCCAAGTGACAGTTCCCTGGGACTGCAGACTCTGGCCTCATCCATTGGCCAGAGAACCAAGGGTCGCTTGGTTGGAGAAGCTGAGGGAGGCAGAGAGGTTGGTGGATGAGACCTTCGGGGTCCTAATAGCAGTGTCCCAATCCGTGGGTGATGGTGGCTCCTCAGCTGTCACAGAGAATGGGGGTCACGGGGAAGGAGGGCATCATTCTGAGGAAGAGGGAAATGGTCCCTTAGAAGGGACCCATTCCTTGGAAGATAAACAAATATCCTCTCATGCCAAAAATGTGCCTCTGGGGTGGGTGGGTGGGGGTTGTGGTAGTGAGAGATTTGATCATTAGACACATAGACAGCTGGGTTGCGATGGGCAAGTAGACAGCATGATAAATTGCCTGCCTGGTGCAAAGGTTGTGGATATCACGCACGCACCATCTAGATAGTTTTGTAGATAGTGTGGGGGTGGAGTCAGTGGTCGTGGTCCACATTGGTACCAGTGACATAGGGAAATGTAGTCATGTCATGAGGCCCTGGAAGCCAAATTTAGGTAGCTAGGTAGGAGGTTGAAATCCAACCTGTGGTGCCAAGAACCTTCTGTGGGGTCTGATCCAACCTATTCTGTATTAGCACTTTTTGATATGTTTTAAGTTAAATATTTCTCCAAACAAACCTGAAATTATTATATTGTTTCAGTCTTCAAATTTCTTCTTCCTGGTGCAATCCCAGACAATTGAGGATTGCTCAAGTGAATGGGATGGCATCATGGCATTCTGTAGCCAGCCAACCATGTTTGGATACATGACACCGTCACTCAGGACCAGTGAAGCAATGCAGGAGGCACTGCCCTCACTTTGCATGTGTGGATGCTTTTGTTCCCATTCAATGTAGCCCCTGAAAAATTGCCAAAAGGGGTAGGGGGCTTGCTTTTCACTGCTGCTAAAAATGTTTATGAAAACACCCGTTTCAGCTCAGCCTCATTATTTTTTTAGGGCACAATCCTATGGGTTGTGTTCCCGCTAGACAGAGGGCTCTGAGCCCTCCATCAATTCTATGCCCTGCCAGCAGGGTGAGAGCCGGACGGAGGTGCTTTTGCCTCTGTTCCTCTATTCAAGATACAAGAAGCAGCTAGACGGACTTCTGACCCCATCTAGCTGATTTACCTTTTGGTGGGCAGGAAGGGGACTAGGGAGGCCATAGGATACTGCATCACCCGGCCTCTCCTCTCCTCTGCCCTGCCCTCCCCGTCCACCAGCACGCCCCCTTTTCTCCCTCTCCGACTTCTATTTTGAGGTTGCAGTTGTGACCTCATAGGAGAAGCTTTCCATGGCAGCTGGGAGTGACGAGGTAAGTTCCACCATCAGGTCTCTCCCTCTGCACTCATAGCTCTTTCTACAGGCATGGAGGAGGAGAACAGCTTCAGATGTTGTCTAGGGGCCATAGGATTGCTCTTTTTATTTTACTTATTTATAAAATATCTATCCCACCCTTCATTGCAAAATGATGCAAGGGTAGAACACAATGGACAATAACATATAATTATAAAACCTGTACAAGTGCACAGAAATGGGTCACTACAAAAAGTTTCATATACATCACCTATCAGCTGTCTCAGTGTCCCACCCATCTAATCAAAAGGCCTGTTGTAAAAGGACTGTTTTTACTGAAAGCTGACCAATGCTGGTGCCAATCTAAGCTTGAGGAGAGGAGCATTTGATTTGACAGCCGGGGTGCCATCACTGAGAAGGCCCCATTACGAGCTCCGGAAGTGCAGACTTAGTTAGGTGATGGCATAACAAAAATGACGTCCCTGATAGATCTCCATTCATGGGCAGGATGCTACAGGGAGAGGCAGTCCTTTAGTTATTAGCTAAATCCTAAGCCATCCCAGGCCTTAGCCCTAAGTGACTGAAGATCCCTTAAGTGAATAAAGAAACTGCATGTAATGAAGTGAGTAATTGAATCTCACCATAATTTTCCCAAAGCTGCCTTTGGGGATGATGATCTTGTGTGAATAAACCTCAATGGAGACATCTTTCAGCCAGGAGACGGAAGAAGCACCTCGATTCTCATTCTTGGCTTCCACACTGAAGAAAGGCAGGGTGGATCCTGACCAGCACTGCCGGGCAAGAAGGTAGGAGCAGGAACCCTGGAAGTGGAAGAGGAAGCCATCGAAAGTGTGGTAATGTGGGTCACCAAACACCACGCAGGTGCTGCTTTCCACTGGCACACACTGGTGGAACTTCTCCTTCGGCTCACAGATCTCGTAGGGGCCGCAGGCCGCTTCCTGGCAGAAGATCTCATTGTTGAAATCCAAGCAGCGGCATTTGGTGGAGCAGTTCGCGCTTTCCCAGAATATCTCTCCTTGACGGAGAAACTGCCCTAAAAGCAAAAAAAATAACGTTCGCTTTTCAGCACTCAGAATACAATGTACAAATCATCAGACCACATTGTAGTGAAAGCCCTAATCGCTGCTTTTCTGAGTCTGGAAACTTAATTTGGCCATGGAAATGACAATGACGACAGCAACATATCGACCCATGCGCCAGCCGAGGTGTAGACAACAGGCTTTGTTGTCCGCCCCGTTCTTGTGAAAGGGGAGGATGGTGATGGCTATAAACTGGGCTCATTCAGTTATGGGTCCAAACCAAAGCTATGGAACTTTCTCCTCGAAGAATAGCTACCTCTTTGACCCAAAGCACATGTTACTATAAAAGCGTAGCAAGCTGCTACATCTTTCTATTTTTATTCTAGAGTAAGTGCAAAGGTCCCATTCTGGATCAGGAACCTACTGCGGTGGGTAGGGAGCCTTTAACCCTTCCCACCCACTGTAGTCCCAATCTGGAATGACACCCTTCCATAAAGCGAATGGATCACTATTTGGCAATATATATTGCAGGGGTGGGTAGGAGGTGGGCTAGAACAGGACTGAAGCCCCCTACCCACCATGCTATGGTTTTGATCCATACCAGGATCCCTGTGATTACAGGATCTCCTGAGTCCCAGTCCAACACTCTCACCACTATGCCACACTGGCTCCATTTAGTGGGTGCCGCTTCTATGTTCACCAGCGCGAGAGGGGGAAAATGGAACCATGTTCAAATCGCGGTGCATTGACCACAATTAAGCAGCAGCAAAAGCAGCTGGCACCTACAAATTACTAAATCCGTGCCGCGTGAATTATATCCCAGATACGCCATCGTTGCTGTAAGTGAATTCTAATAATAACAATGGGGGAGTTATGTTTGCAACTCAAGGGGCATTAATTTGCAATTGCTTAGCTAGGCTCGTTTTCCTACAGTATGAATTAGCAGTAATTAAACCTCAAGCAGCATAATTTTTGAGCAACACTGCTTCACAATAGTTACAGAATTACTGAATGTAACCCATAGTAATACATCCCTTATATACTGCTATGACTATGACTACGACTAGCAGTAATCATCATCATCATCATCATCATCATCATCATCATCATCATCATCATCATCATCATCATCACCTCAGGGACTCCCCCAACAGAATAAAAACAAATAAATCCACTCAAACTTGATGATAATCCTGGGGTCTCCAAGGGGGTACTCATGGGCATGAATGTGCCTGCCGATATTTCTCTTGGCACCTCCTAGGCTTCCTGCCGTTCCTGGATTTTATTTCATTTCTTAAGTTTTGTTTTAATTAATTTTAAAAAACCTGGGAGGTAGGCATGCTGCAAAGTGAAGTGTTGTCCTTTCAGTACCATCTTTAATGGGGTTCAAAGGAGTGTTTGGGGTTTTGGAGCCTAGACCCCCACCACTGCCTGGTACTTAGGTTCTTGGGCAAATTAGTTACTTTTCTTCTGGTTTCACCAGTTTGCCTCCTGGGAAAAGAGTGTTCTGTCACCAGCCATGCCTATCATGGCAGCCATTTCATGAATGGGCAGGCACCATCCCCATGGTGGCCGTTTTGGGAGAGCACCCAGGACACACTTTCAAAATTCCAAATGTGCCCACTGACCCAAAAAGTCTGGGAACTCCACAATCATTAACAGAATACTGAACCTCAAAATGCCATTTACAGAGCCATCCAAAGCAGGAGAGAGAACCCATGATTGACAAACGGCCAAGCCCTTTCCCGGTGCCCACTGAAGTGCCCTCCCCCTCCCCCCTTTTTAATTAACACATTTTATCATGGGCAGCTGGGATTGCTGTGAAATAGGTACCTGTGGGTGTTGAAAACTGTGGGTTCAAAGGAGTAGTGCAGTGTCTTGGGAGCTTAGGCCCCACCTCTTCCTTGTACTTGTTTTTTTGGGGGGCAGGTGACTTGTCCTTTGCCATGCCTCCCTCAGTAGCCATTTTGTGGCAGTGCCCAGGACAGTTTTTTCTCAAATTCCCAAATGTGCCCACAGCCCAAAAAGGTATGCCTACCTCTGCAGTAGATACAAGTCATGCCTTGGATTGAGAGCATAATTCGTTCCAGAAACATGCTTGTAATCCAAAACACTCTTATATCAAAACGAAATCCCCCCCAAAAAAAATTTGTACAGAGATTTTTAATTTAAGCCGTACTACAGTACTTGTATTGCAAGATGTCGCTTGTATATCAAGTAAAAAATAAATAAATAAAAATTAAAAATTTGCTTGTCTTGCAAAACGCTCTCAAACCAAATTACTTGCAATCCAAGGTATTACTGTAATTAGCTTTAACACCTGAGCCACCATTTTGTACCTGACTCCATTTGGTGAGCCTTGGGGGGTCCTGATTAAAGAAACAAGACCAATCCTGGCCACCTCAAGTCTCCCCTCCTCTGCCCTGGCCTATCCCTGCCTGTGAGCCTGCCTGTTCCTCCTTTATCTCCCTCCTTCCTGCTTCCCATCCCAGTCTGCCAGCCTCCTCCATCAGCTTGCCTGCCTGCCTGCCAGGACTGGGCCTACCATTAGGCCTCTGGCGGAAGATGCCTGGGAGCATGGCAGGGCTGCAGCAGCCATTCCTCCCGAGACCCTCCTGCCGCTCCCCTCTGTTGGAAGGCAGAGCTGTGTGAGTGCCAAGGGGTGCCTGCCCTGCACCCCACAAAACTAGCCTACTGCCCTCAGGTGTGCTGGAGGCTCCTGCTGCCCCATTGCCAGTGTTGAAGTAAGATTCAACAGCCAGTCCAGTTGGCTTCAGGAGAGGCGCCATCTTGTCCCTTCACCTCATGCAGCTTTCCTTCCTGCTAGCTTCGGACAGACTTCTCAGCTCAGCTCCTGAGCCTGCCTCTGCCAGGCCCTGAGTTCCTCTGCCCACTGCTAGGTCGGCCACTTATGAATCCCCCCCCCAAAAGAGGCCTAGAGAGGGTGGCGATTTGCCTAACAGGTGCATATGCTAATGGATATGCATAGATGCAAATTTAGAAATAATTTAAATAGAAACAGAGTACATCTCGCCATAACATGGGAGACTGTGTCCAAGTCACCTGTGTCCCTGACTGTTCACTCTGCTGCCCGGTGCTAACTGTGGAGGGACAACAGTTCTTAAGGCGTTTTATCTTTAAACTGGATTTGGACTGGCCAGCCCTTCAAATAGAGCAGGGGTGTTGAAGCTCTCTCAGCCTGAGGGCCGAATTCCATTCTGGAGAAGCTCTCGTGGGCCGCATGCCAGCAGTGGGCGGGGCTGAAGGCAGAAGGGGCAAGGCAGAAGGTGAAATGGGTGGAGCCAAGAGGACAAAAATACTTAATTCTCGTGCTGCCAGTGACTAAGCCTTAGGAGAGGCATCTCAACTTTTTAAAATGGGGGATTGCACAAAGGCCAGGAAACCACCAAATGATGGGTGACTCGAGGAAAGAGGGCGGGGCCAGGGGAAGGAGGCGGGGCTCTTTGCAGAACTACAGAGGGCCAGTTTGGGATCCCAGGAGGGCTTGATTTCTCTGCCCCTGAAACAGAGGATGCCTTCAAATAGAGGACTGTAAAAGAGGGTGCCTGGCTGCCCTACACTGACAGATATATTTACCGTATTTTATTTATTTAATGCATTTTTATACTGCCCAATAGCCGAAGCTCTCTGGGCAGTTTACAACAGTTAAAACCATAAAATACAATATAATATAACTATAAAATTTAAAACCATAGATTAAAACAAACAGCAAGGCTAGCAGCAGTTCAAATTACAGCAACAGTTAAAAACTACCAGATAAAAATGATTAAGATGATTAAAATGCCTGGGAGAATAAAGAGGTCTTCACCTGGCGCTGGAAAGAGTACAATGTGGGCAGCAGGCGAGCCTCTGTGGGGACCTCATTCCACAACCGGGGTGCCACAGCAGAAAAGGCCCTCCTCCTAGTAGCCACCTGCCTCACTTCCTTTGGCAGGGGCTCTCGGAGCAGGACTGCTGATGAAGATCTTAGTGTCCGGGCAGGTACATATGGGAGGAGACAATCCTTGAGATACCCTGGCCCCAAGCCCTTTAGGGCTTTGAATGTTAGTACCAGCACTTTGAATTGGGCCTGGAAACAGACTGGCAGCCAGTGCAGATGAGAAAGCACTGGCATAATATGTTCACGTCGGCCAGTCCCCGTTAATAATCTTGCTGCCCTATTTTGGACCAGCTGAAGTTTCCGGACCGTTTACAAAGGCAGCCCCACCAATGTATGTTTCAGTCCCTAAAATTTGCATCTGACAGAGAGAATATTCACCCACATGGGAAAAGATCGGGGGGGGGGGGGGGAGCTTCTTTGAATTTCTAAACTATTAATGCTATAATCTCTATGCAGCCACATCCCTGTGAGATCACAGAGATAGCTCCCATGAAGCCTCACACAAACGTTACCCAGGAAGAGAATGGATGAGGCCCGAAACGCATCTGAGATCCATAATTCAGGAGCCAGGGAAATTGTGATCAGCCGTCGCATCTTTTTACTGCGATGGCATTTCCAGCGGAGCAGGAGGGCGGGCAGGCGGGCTGGAGTGGGGAGGCTTGCTTGTTATCAGCCGAGAGTTGCATGGGTAAAGATAAGATTAATAGGATCCCTATCAGTGCTGGTATTTTAAAAGCCGAACACAAGAGACCCTTAACTTAGTGGAGGGGCAGTAATGAAAGAGATGGCCTTATTTACTTTTTAAATGACTCTGTTATTTGCAAGTTTATGTGAGCGGAGTCTGTATGCTGCGAATGATGGCAGCATTTCAATATCTCATAGATTTCATAGATTACAGAGTTGGAAGGAGCCTACAAGGCTATCGAGTCCAACCCCCTGCTCAATGCAGGAAACTAGAGGAGGGGTCTCCCATCCAAGTAATAACCAGGCTTGACCCTGCTTAGCTTTCCACGCTCAGACAAGCTGAGCCAGCGTGAGCCACATCTCCGGAGGACGTTCTGTGGCAGACCTTGAAGCAGGGGTGCAGAACCTCAGACCCGGGGTCAACTGTGGCCTACCTCGGGTCCCAGTCCGGCCAGCTGGGGTTCCTAGATGACCATGCCTCCTTTTGCTGTCCGTGCCCCCTTTCCTCTGACTGTTGGTCATAGGTGGCTTTTCTGACTTTTGCAGTTTTTCCCCATTCTAAAAGGTTGAAATGCCTGTCCCTCCCAAGGCTTAGTTACTGGCAGAGCTTTAAGCTGAAATATGCTGGTATTTTGGGCCCGTCCCTTTGCCTTTGGCGCTGCCCACCACTGGAATGCACCCACCCCTGAGAGCTTCTGCAAAACTGAATTTGGCCCTTGGGCTGAAAGAGGTTCAACACCCCTCCCTGTCTTAAAGCCTCCATGTTTCAACAAAATGGATTTCCAAAGAACGGCTCCAGTATGAAGCAACTGAGTTAGAATTCATCGGAAAAGCTGCTCCTGTGGAACTTGGACTCAGGAGGGACAAGGGATGGCTTTCGTCCCTCAGAAAGTGATTGTCCCACTTTAGGTGTTTATAGTTCAAGGGTGGGGATCTTGTGGCCCTCCAAAGGCTGTTAGACTACAGCTCCCATCATCCCTGACCATTGGCCATGCTGACTAGGGCTGAAGCGAGTTGGAGTCCAACAACATCTGGAGGAAAAGGTTGGGGAAGGCTATGCTAATGGATCACCCAGTGTCACCAGTGTTGAGAGCCAGTGTGGTGTAGTGGTTTGAGTGTTGGACTAGGACTGGGGAGACCTGAGTTCAAATCTCCACCCAGCCATAAAGCATACAGGATAAGTGTGGCCCAATCACTATAGCTCAGCTTAACCAGCTTCACAGTGTTGTTGTGTGAGGATAAAATGGGAGATTGGGGGGGGGGGGAGAACCATGTACACTTCCTTGAGCAACTTTGAGGAAGGTGTGATATGAATGTAATAAACAGTTAATCACAACATGGGAGTCGGCGGCCCAGAGGGATGGGCAAATGAGCGATGTGTGAGATCACAAGGATTCTCCGAAGATCGTCTTGCCGTTTGTCTCATGCCTGATTCCCATTCACGTTTCCAATCGTTGCTCGCCCTGCATGAATGGGAAACTTGCTGCGCAAATTGAGCAGTGACTGAATGGGAGATTTACGGAAATGTCCCCAAATGTGTGCAAATTTCCTCCATAGACTAAAGTGGGGTTGATTCAGTCTACAGAGGAAATGTATGCAAATCAGGAAATTTGCACAATTCGAACTGGAAATTGGGAATGAGATTAATATGAGCACGTATGTGCGTATTGACACATATTGACAATGTGCGTATATTTTCGGGGGACAGGTGCTTGTGCTTCTGCTCACATTTGGATCTTTGCATGTTTTGTGAGCAAAGATGAAATTCTCATACATCCCTACGGTCGGGACTGGGTTCTGCCCAGATTCATTACTATGTAAAGCTTATTTTCCCCTCTTGGCACCCATGTACATATATACTTTCCAAATTGGAAGACCACTTCGTGCATCTGATGGCTTGTGAAAGCTTATGCTGCAATATATGTATTAAATGCCACAGGATTCTTTGTGGTTTTTGAGTCAGCAGACTAACAGAGCTACGCCTCTGGCATCCGTAAATTGCTACTACCACAGATAAGAGTGGAAGCTGGAGAGCACAATGTAAGTTACTAGCATTAAATGAGATCAGTTTTGAATGTGGAAAGCTCTTAACTGTCTCCATTACATTTGTCCTTTATTATCAGGCAGGTCAAGATAATGACTGTAAGGTTCTTTGTACTAATTAATATTAACATTAGTAGCAATGACAAACATTAGCAAATTATGATAACACACTACAAATTGTCATAGCTTGTTCTTCCCCTCTTTCCTCCCAGAATTCCCTCCTAGAATCTAAAGTTCCCAGAATTCCATCAAGAAGGCCACCATAGGAAATTCTCCTGAGAAAGTTTAACTGCCCTTGAATCCCTGTGGCTGTTTTGCCTGAGTAGCAACCTCTAAATTCACCTTAAGTTTCAGTTTAGGGTGAAATCCAATTCCCACTCTAGTTAAACAGGTTTAAAAACTGGGATAAGAATGCAGTGTAGATGTGACCTTCCACGCCCCACTTATACCATGATCAGTAATGAATGAGGAGTGTGTTGTATATAAAGGATTCCTTTGCAGTGGTAGAGCATATGCAGAGGGTCCCAGGTTTAACCCCTGGCATCTCCAGGTAGGGCTGGGAAGACATCTTCTGTCTGAAACCCTGGAGAATTGCTGCCAGTCAGTGTAGACCAGAGGCGGGGAAGCTTTTTTGGCCCAAGGGATGGAGTCCATTTTGGAGAAGTTCTCAGGGACCACTTCCCAGTGGTGGGTGTGACCAAAGGCAAAAGTGGGCGGGGCTGAAAAAAATCCAACCCCCCATTCTATTGTTACCAATTTATAGTAATAAGCACGTCTACTCAGAAGTAAGCTGGACAAGCCTCTGCAGGAAAAGGCTCAGAAGAAAGCAGGACTGAATCACTTCACCCCCTCTGCCCCACGGAGAAAAGCTCATCTCCAATCAGCAGCTGGTCAGAGATAAGTGCTTTGCCCCACTAAGCACTGAGAAAGGGAGCCTTTTTTCAGTGCTAAGCAGGGAAAAGCACTTACCTCCTATCAGCTGCTGATCAGAGATAAAGAGTTTTCCCCTGCAAGACAGAGGGAACCCCCACAGGCCTTATCAGACCGACGGGCTGGAGGTTCACTATCCCGGGTCTGACTCAGTACAAAGCAGTTTCTTACCTCTAAAACTGCATCCATTGGCCGGGTCAATTTCTCTTCCATCAATTTTGAACACCCAGCGGCCTGGCATGTTGACATTGGTTGTGTCTTCAATGTTGACTATGTCTGGGGTTCTAGAACCAGGAATGCTAAAATAGTTGGTGCTGTTTCCACCATTGAAGCCTGCCTACAAGACAGAAAAGGCAAGGCTCACTTGCAAAAACTGAGACATGATGTACCTCTTAGCCACTCCCCCAGATGGCATCACAGCCAATGTGTTGAAGGAAAAACCAACAGAGTCTTGTGGCATCTTAAAGACTAACACATATATTAGGGTGTAAGCTTTTATGGACTAGCCCACTTCATCAGATGCATAGTTATCTTTGGTGTGTGTTTTCACACACAGACACACACATGGGTTGTAGGGGGAAGGAACTGCAAAAATGGAGTTAAATGGCAATGAAATGCAAGAAGTACATTCTCTGACTATTAGAGTGCAAATGTCTGCAAAATAAGCCGTCACCATTCACAATAGCAGTGATTAGTTATATGCATCGGATGACATAGACTCTAGTCCTCCAGTCAAGAGGGTGAGTAGGATACAGGGGGAATCCCGACCACGAGGGGGCGGGGCCTGGGAGAGGGCGCTGCAGGCCAGGTGGGGAATCTCTATGAGCCAAATTAGGCCTGCAGTCTCGAGGTCCCCTGTCCCTGGCTTAAGCCACAGTAAATTTGCTAGTAGTCTTTTAGGTGCTAACAGATTAACATGGCTGCTCCTCTGGACTGAACCACAGTCCTCTGAAATTTGTGGCTAAGCTCTGCCATTTGATCATTCTCCTGATTACTACTACTGCTAGCTACAGGACCATCAAGTCTGATCGCTTGTGGAGGAACGGAGGCAGAGTGGCAGTCCTTCTCCTTAGCTTTGCTCTCTTACTTCTTGTCAACGCTGCAGTGTCCCAGCCACCTCCAAGGCCATTGCCACAGGCAGGGCAAAAACACAGGCCAGGGCCCTGACTCACATTTCCTCAAACTGAACATGGCCTCCAGGCCCTGACGGGGAGGACGTGACGTAAGGAACACTGACTTTCCTTTCTCTCACCCCAGAAACTACAGGCGGGAAAGGGGACACTGCATTCCTTCTCCTGAACTAGGTTCCTCAGCTTTGGTGGGGAAGGGGGGAAACCCTTCACAACATCTCTGGAACAGCCTTTAGGAAGAAGTGGCCCATGGCTCCAGAATTGTGCCCAAAACTGAATCCTGTGCTTGCCGGACGATGCACTCCACCATACTGTCTTAGTGCATTTTTCAGCAGCAGCACTTTATGGCAGAATGCTTCATGGCAGTACTACTGAGTACAAGCGGGTTTACAGCACTTGGATTCAACTGGTATACACCCCGCTTTCAGGCAGCAGTTATTTGCTGCTGGTTCTTCATCTCAAGGACACAGTGATTGAGCTAACCTAAAAACCAAGGTCAGTGTTTAGTTATTTTGGATGGCACCTAAGTTTTATTTTCTAAAAATGGAATAGTTCCTTGATACATTTTCAAGTGTCCCAGATGTTTTTGTGGGACAACAAAACAACCCAGAAATTACCATGCTATGCGATGGGATGGTTGAGATTCAACATAGGCAAGCCTTTCCCCATGGATGCTGTAATGAACATGTGGGAAGACAGCTCACGGAGATGAGCTAAAGATCCTACCTGAGCCATCACACCACCAAGACCAGTTAGAGGGTCTCCTCCACTCGCAGTCCCAGTTGTCCAGTTAATTTCTTCATAGTTGAACATGGCGAATGAGGATGTTCCATCAGAGATTAGGAGAGCCTGGAAGGTGTTCACCTATTCAAAATATAAATGTTTCTTGTTCAGATAGCAAAAAGAGTTTCTCTTTGGCCAACCTTTTTCTTCAAGGTTCAATTATTTTCCAAAATACATATTTTTAATTGAATTGATACAACATTTTATTGATGAACTTAAAGGTAGTGCATATTATGAACCAACATGCAAACTACAATATGTGTTGGGGTTTTTTTTAACAAATCCCTAATAATCTAGCAGCATCTTTAATTGGCAATGCTGGGGGGGGGGGAATAAATGAAGAGAATATTCCTGAATTTTTGCAAGAAAGACTGAACTAAGAGAATGTGGTTGTCTCTTCCTCAAAGACACACATCAAATTTTTGTTTTGGTTGGAGATCCTACCTCAACAGATTTTGCTCCAATGAAAACATCTCATGTTAACTGTTTTGTACTTCATATATCCTATAGATGGCAGTGTTAGAATAAGCACTGAAATGCACGAATAAAACATGGTTGGAACTTCAGATCAAAACCTTTCCATCATTACACCTTAATCCATCCCAGTGTTATCTTATTTGGTTACTTGCCCTATTTAAGTTGTATATTAATACAACCCATGACTTTTGTAGAACTATCAACAGGATTTTGCACTGAAAACTATGTTCCCACAATCAGCAAAGTTGTCGAATCTACCTGCTAAGAACATAGATTTCATAGATTTCATAGATCATAGAGTTGGAAGGAGCCTGCAAGGCCATCGAGTCCAACCCCTGCTCAATGCAGGAAACTAGAGGAGGGGTCTCCCATCCAAGTAATAACCAGGCCTGACTCTGCTTAGCTTTCCACGCTCAGAAAAACTGAGCCAGCATAAGCATGTTGTCCATCACTTCATTTTTGTTTCATTTTGGAAAACTTCCCTATTTGGGGCAGAGAAAACAAAACGTCTAGAAATTCCTCTAACAGTGGATGGGTTCACTAATTTAAAAACCAGTAGCTGCTGCTGCTGGCGTGTGTGTGTGTGTGTGTGTGTGTGTGTGTGTGTGTGTGTGTGTTTAATTATAATTTGTATGTTCACATGTATAACATTTCAAGCCTTATGAGGGCAGTGTGACCTGAACGATAGGTTAAAATCTTTTAAATAAATATATAATAAACAGGGATGGGGACTCAGACTCGAGGACTCGACTCGTGAGTCGGACTGAGTCCCCCCTCTGACTCGAGTCCCAATATTTTTAATGGGACTCGAGACTCGGGACTCGAGACCAAGGACTCGGCCACATCCCTGCTTGATGCCACCTGCAGGTGCTGTCTGGACCTAGTTGTAGTAACAATCCAAGTTTATTTTTTAAAATCATTTTACTAATGTAACCTTTCAGACATTTTAGGGTTTGGCTGCCTCTGCCTGCCTGTTTGGGGTTCCCTGCCTCCTCTGCCTGCCTGGTCTCTTCTTAACCAGTTCCACAGTTTGAATTGTCCAAAACAAAGGCCTCTGCCTGCCTGTTTTGGGGTTCCCTGCCTGGTTATTTTGGGTTTGTCTACCTGGTCTGTTCGTGTCAAAATCAGTGGTAGAGTTTTGAGATAAAAAGGCACACTTGTGCCTAGAATTTATTTAAGCCACACAGTAGCCTTATTTTGTTGGGAAAAAAACCCATTGATTTTAATAGGGACTCGTGGAGTCAGCTTTGGGAGTGACTCAGGACTCGGGACTCGTGAGTCACCATTTTGGACCAAGGACTTGGACTCGAGGTCCAAAGTCTCGTGACTCGACTCATGACTCGAGACCAAGGACTCTTCAACATCCCTGATAATAAATAATAATTCATGAGTAGAACTTTCTGCGTGATCAGAGTTCCATGCCTTATCAGGGTTCCCAATTGTGCTGAGAGTTCAACTTGCATTCAGGTGAACGCGAGTAGAGCTTCTTTTCAGACTTTACTGATTCAACACAGGAAGGTCTGAATTGAGGGGGCCAGGGAGGCGTGCACAGGGATGCAGGGGGTGGGGCGAGCATACACAGCCCCATTGCTGTACCCACTTTAAGCCCGCCTCACATGTTCTTCAGGCAAATGCCTGAACAGGGCTAATGATACAACAGAAAACTGATGAACACACATGCGTGAAATAGCCAGGGGTGGGGGGGAAAGTAGATCCCCAGATGTTTTGGACTTCAGCACCCAGTATTCCTGACCATTGGCCATACTAGCAGAGACTTTTGGGAGCTGAAGTCCAAAACTTCTGGAGATCTACCTTCTGCCCACCCCTGAGACAAGGATAATCGGAGTAATTGTAATTACAATGGGTAATTGGAGTAAAGCTGAAATCCTATATACACTTCCCTGGGAGTAAGCCCTACTGAACAAAGATGCATAGGAGAGAACATACTTAAAAGAACCTTCCTGCAAAGGACATGTCTATTTAAGGGACGGATTGCACAAAAAGAGCAGCATTCCTCTGTCATGGCCATGTACCAAAATAATCCACATGCCATCAACCTGCATGTCAACATTGCTTCCAGAATTGTGGGAGTAAGCCCTCCCTGAAGGCATTTTTGCAATGAAAAAAACTAGGGTACTGCTCATTCATAACTTTTTTGGCTTGCAAATGTATCAGCAGCTCCGCCCATAGTAAGTAGGAAGGGATACACATCATGGATAGTGCTTGTCCATATTTGTTGTTGTTGTGAGTTGTTTCTCATTTTTTAAAAAATGAAATCCCAATGGACAATTGGAAGCTTCACATGCATGATGGATTCTAGATATTGCTTTGGTAGACTCCTAAGTCCTCTATGCCTTATAGAATCATAGAATCATAGAATAATAGAGTTAGAAGGGGCCTATAAGGCCATTGGGTCCAACCTCCTGCTCGATGCAGGAATCCAAATCAGCATCCCTGACAGATGGCTGTCCAGCCGCCTCTTGAATGCCTCCAGTGTGGGAGAGCCCACGGCCTCCTTTTTGCCTTGCATAGTCTTACAGAAGGGGTGGACAACTTGTGGCCCTCCAGATGATTTGGCCTACAACTCCCATCAGTCCTAAACAGCATAGGCAATTGTGAGGAATGATTAGGGGTTGTAGGGCAAAACATCTGGAGATGCCACAAGTTGCCCATCCCTGTAGAAAGCAAGCAGGCTGTAAATAGCACAGTTTTGATAATTAAAACAATGCTATTAGATAGCCACAATTTGACAGTAATTGCAGGAAGCCCCTTGATATTCTATTTGTTTTGCCCCACTAGTGTGCTAGAAGACTGGACTGCCCATTATGTGCGAGGTTAAAAGGTAGCCACCCTAGACATAGCAGTCTGGATTTGTTCCCTCAGGATATGTCTCACTGGGATGCAGAGTGGTCAGGCTAACGAATCAATGCCTATAAAGCAGTTTTAAAGTCTCCTCATGAAATTGGAAGTTCAAAATATGAATCACAGAATATTAAAATAGTCCGGCAGACAATACATCAAACGGCAGCCGCTCAGAGCTGCACGCTCAGCCAGAGTTTAAATAGCTCAGCTTCCGAGAATTAAATGCAAGAGATTCCAATTTACATCAGGTCGGGATATTGCCCACTGTCTGGAAAAGGCCCAATTCCAAAGCAATTTTGGTGGTGTGTAACTTTCTTTTTATGGCCTTTCCATGACAGGTGTTTTATAGAACCTCCTATTTCAACCACCATAAAAATGGGCCCAAGAGACCAGCTCCCTCCTCCCGTTGGCCAACTTCTTTAATTCCCCTGACTTTAATGGAATGATTAAACCAAGGATCAATTTGGCCCAATAAATCTAAAACCCACACTAGTGAAGCAAATGTTCATCTTAACGTATGATGCCATTTTTTTCACTGGTTCGTATTTCTAGGTGGATGGGCATGAAAGCATCGGGTGTCTGGCTTTTACAGATCAATTTAAAAAAAAAATGTTTGCTAACCCAGTCAATACATCCACTGATGTTTGTCCACCCAGTTTCCAAGAGGAGGAGGAGGAGGTGGAAGAGGAAGAGGAAGAGGAAGAAGAGGATAACTGGCAAGATCTTTAAGATGCATTAGGGCCAAGGTGAGAATTGGACCAAGGATGTCATAGATTTCATAGATCTAAGAAAATCTATGATATGTTTACAGCTGACATTCTTAGCTAGAGTTCTCTTGAGCCCCACTGAACTAATTTAAGTCTCATAATTTCAAAGGCAAATGGAGCCCGGTCCAAGACATGCTTACTCTGATGTAAACCTCATGGTGTTCAATGAGGATTACTCTCCCAAGTCAGAATGCGTAGGGTTGCAGGCTTAGTTGCAACAAACCTTAGCCAAATCTTGTTCAAATTATTTTATTATTGATCACATTTATTGATACCCCATTTTTTCACTTAATGGACCCACAATTTTTCCTTTTTGTCTCCCAAGCTGATATACCATGGACTGGAGTCCTCTGTGTTAAGAAGATTGTACTCATGACATGCATAGGGAGAGTAAGGGCACAATCTTATGCATGTTTAGACAGAAAAAAGTCCTACAATTCCCAGCATGCCCCAGTCAACCATGCATAGGATTGTGCCTTAAGTGAACCATACTGAATCTCCCACTAATATCCCAGTAATCAGGAGCTGCTGGAGCTTGAACTGGGACTGGGGCCCTGGAATAGGGTGGCTACTTACGTGTTGCCAAAAAAGAGGACACCAATTTGCATAACATTTGCATGTGCAAAGTTACACATATAGGAGCACATTTAGAAATAATATCTATAACTTAATTAGAAATTCAGTGCATCTCACCACAGTGGAGAAGCATGAATAGGTGACACCTGTGCCTGCTCAGTCTGCTATCCAAGTGCTAAATGCTGATAGGAAACTTCAAGGACCTCCTGCTGCTCTCCCTCCTTATGGTTGACTTTAAACCGGATTTGAACTGGACAGCCCATCAAATGGAGGGCACCTTCAAACAAAGAACTGTCCTCTGCCAACTCTCCAAAATAGAAGACTATCCTCTGTAAAGTAGGACACCTGGCCACCATACCTTGGTAGCATAAATGCCGTTCAGTCTACTCTTAGACTTCACTTGAGTAAGTTCATTCCTGGTAGGTTCCTTAATGCCTTACCCTCATTTGTGCCCCGTGGATTCCTCGTCAAGATCAGGACCCCCCTGGACAGGAAGGACTATAAGAGAGTTTCCTGGTCTAGTTCAGCCTCGCTTGAGCAATAAGGTCTTCCTGAGCTCTGGTGTGTTCCTGTATCCTTTGGTTGCCCTTTGGGCCTCATGTTAGGCTTACTCTTTGATCCTGCTTCCTGGTTTGTCCTTTTGGTGGTGACTGTGGACCTGACTCCTGGCTTCACCCCGTGACTCCTGGCTCCCGGCTCACCTAACTACAGTACTGGCTTCATCCCATGGCTCCTGGTTCCTAGCTCACCTGACTACTGGCTTTGTCACATGGCTCCTTCTGGCTCCCGGCTCACCTTGGACTGCTTCCCATGGCCCAGCCCATGAACAAAGAAGTACCAAAACCAAGAACCTTCTGGGAACTCGAAGAACATCTTATTTTCCCTCTGCCTCTGCTCTCCAGTCTGATCTAGTCTGCCTCTGCTCTCCAGTCTGATCTAGGTAGGGGATTGAGCATGCATCCTGGACACTGAATAGGATGGGACTTTGTTATCTGCAGTTCCTGGCTTCTCCCAGGGTGGGTAAGGGGTGAGGTTTTCAGGCCCTGATTTGCTTTCCATATTTGCACCAAGTGCTTTCAAAAATAAAACAAACCTGGCAAAAATACAAACCCAAGCTATTTAACTTTTTTGTGGAGCTGATTGTGATGCTGACACAAGTTATATGCAATAGAACTGTGTTGTCGCCCCACAGCCCAGCATTAAGTACCCACCCACTTTTTATATTCTGCATGTAAACCTTAAGTGCTCCACGCCATCTTGTGCGCAAAATAAATTGCACTGTGTTGTAAATGCAATTTCCTCCCCCTGACAAAAAACAAAAAAGTGCGTCTACAATGTCATAGCCTCCTCCAAACATTTTAAACTGAGTGAGAATGAGATTAGAAAAGGTCATTATATTACAAGAAAGGTTAAGGAACAGAAAGGAGTGTGTCCTCTGTGGCAGCTGTTTTGAAAGCCAATTCCTTAAGAGCAAGGCCACTATTTCAATTTCCAGCGGGAATGGCTGGGAAAACAAAAAAACAAGGCTGCCTCTGAAGAGTATCTGTAAACTGCAACTGCTCCCGGATCCAGCAGCCCGATCGATTGTTAACACGGGCAGCGTACAGGGACCATGTGACTCTCTTCTTGCAACAGTTGCATTTATTTATTTTATTACATTTGTTAATCGCCCATCTGGCTGGCCACCCTGCCACCCTGGGCGATGCATTGGCTCCTAATTGTTTCGGGTACAGTTCAATATGCTGGTGAAGGCCTATGAAGCTGTGAATGGTACCAGGGTGGCCAGGTGTCCTCTTTTATGGAAGGCAGTCAACCCTGGAGAGGGGGTAAAGGGGGCATTCCGGTGGATGGGGAGGGGAAGAGGCTGGGGCTGCCAGGATATGAGCAATCCGGAAGGCGTTCCAGTCTCCTTCCCTCCCCCTCCAAAGTGCCTCAACTAGACCGCCAAAAACGGCTCTGTCGCTCCTTCTGCTCTGCACTGGATGCTCATAAACCTCCGAGTTCAGGGGCTTATAAGCATTGCGGGCACAGTTGATAAGATTGCACCCCAAAACTGTCAGCAATTTCATTCTCTTTCTCTCCCTCTCCCTCCCTCTTTCAATCTCACCATGATTTGGTGATATGTCCACCAGGGCCAAAATACAGTTGTTTTGGGGGCTAGAACTGGCCTGTGAACCCCCAGTTGACCGTTGTTGTTGCTGCTGCTATTATTATTATTATTATTATTATTATTATTATTATTATTATGTATGCATCATTTCCTACCAGAAAAAGCAGTCTCAAAGTGACTTACGCAAACAAATACAGAAATCCATAATTAATAAAACAGAAAAACCCAAAATCAATAGAAACCATAATCCGTAGAATAACACAAATAATAATAAACACCACATAAAAACATCCTCTAAAACAATACAGAAACAATACATAAAAAGAATACAGTACAATACAAAAAGTGTCCGTCCGCAGTACACAAACATCTCTCCTGCCCTCAGCCTAGAATGTAGACCACAAAAGCAACCCACAACAGTTGGGCTATAACTAGTGTCCAAGTGCCTGGGAAAATAAGTACATCTCTGTCAGAGAGTTTTTTTCAAAGCAGGGGGTGTCATCTAGGTAGGCAGGGAGAAGGCAAGCATGTGCAAACACAATGTTTCGCTCTGCATGTGATCTGGCTTTGGGCAACCAATATCTTTGGCCAAGAAGTTGGACCATAGGAAGCTGCCCCTCTAGACTAGCCCAATCCAGTCTAGTCTAGTCTAGTCTAGTCTAGTCTAGTCTGAGTAGCCATGGCTCTCCAGGGCCAGGCAGTGGTCTTCCCATCATCTGCTGCCTGATCTTTTAAACTGGAAATGCCGGAGACTGAATCTAGCACCTACTGTGTGCAAGGCATGTGCTTTGCTATGAAGTTATGCCCCCTCCTAATACAACCCCTAGGGAGGTAGTGGGCTCTCCCACACTGGAGGCATTCAAGGTGCAAAGGTGCAGCTGGACAGCCATCTGTCAGGGATGCTTTGACTTGGATTCCTGCGTTGAGCAGGGGGTTGGACTCGATGGCCTTGTGGGGCCCTTCCAACTCTGCTGTTCTATGATTCCAGAGGTGATGGAAGACAGCTGTTTGGATAACAATCGTATGGCTCAGAATGAGCAGGGGGATTATTATAATGCCTGATTTTAAAACCAGATCCAAAGATCTGCTTGTTCAGCAGTGTGCTAGCACCCAGCTCATTGCCTGGGTGAACATCTCTTGCATTCCAGGGCTCGGGATGCAGTCAAGACTCTCACTCTTCTAATCCCCGATAGCTACCCAGGGCAAAAACAGAGATAAAAAAGGGAGGAATTAAAGAAGTGAAAAACAGTAAAGATGATACAGGGAAGGTCTGTAAGCTCAGTGGAAGAGCACCTGATCTGCATGCAGAAAGTCCTAGGTACAATCCATATGGATCCAGTTAAAAATGGATCAGGTGACTGGAAAGACATCTGCCTGAAATCCTGGGAGAACCACTGCCAATCAGAATAGAGTCTCAGTAGACAACGATGAGCTAGATCAAGGGTGAATAACTTTGGGCCTGGGGGCCAAATCCAGCCAGCCCAGGGCTACCCCAGATCATGGCTCTACCCGCTTTCCCCTGACCACCATCATGTGGTGGTCTCCCAGCTTTTGTGCATTTCTCCCCCCTCTCCATTCCAAAAGGTTAAAATG
The DNA here is from genome assembly GCA_021292165.1 of Shinisaurus crocodilurus. Lineage (NCBI taxonomy): Eukaryota > Metazoa > Chordata > Lepidosauria > Squamata > Shinisauridae > Shinisaurus > Shinisaurus crocodilurus. The sequence continues at coordinate 6,285,318 of CM037884.1, read as the reverse complement.
CCTCTCTCCTAAGGCTTAGTTGCTGGCAGTAAGAACTTTACGTTAAAATAGGATGGTATTTTCTGGTATCTTGGCCTTGCCCCTTTTCCTTCAGCCCTGCCCACCACTGGAATGTAGCCCCCCGAGTGCTTCTCCAAATGGAATTTGGCCCTCAGGCTGAAAGAGATTCTGCACCCCTCAGCTAGATGAAGTGATGGTCTGACACAGAATAAGGCAGCTTTATACCATCGTAAGATTTTTGTTAAGTGGTCGATCTTTAAATGAGCCGCTGTTGTGTTGTTCATCATATAGTAAGACACACATTTTAATTAAAGAGGGCAGCAATAAACCCCCACAAAACCTTGGGCCAGTTCCCTCATATTAAGCTCCTAGCACTACACGATCATAACTTTATTACAGATTCGGCATCTGTAAGGTAGGTGGATAGTACTGGCCTCTCTGGACCAGTGAGTGGAGAACAGTACAGCCCTGGATAATATTTATTGTATTTTTTATTTCTAGTATTTTTATATCACCTTTCTGTAAAAACCATCAAGGCAGTGTACAACAAATATATGGTTCCTTAGATAGCTAGGCCCTAAGCAGCTTAGGGCTTTAAAAGTTAAGGAAAAAACAAGAGGGGAAGGCACTTGTATGCAACAGAAGCCAACAAGAGAGAATAAGAGAATCTCAGGTGCCTGTGAGAAACATTTATTTTGCCCAACGCGTTTCAGAAAATGTTTTTTCCTTCATCAGGGTCCGCTTATCTTTTGCTGGATGTATTCAGGAAAAAGTCCTTCAAGTGTCTCTTCTGCATGAAAATGTTCTGCAAAATGTTGGTTTCCTTTTAAAGTTAAGACCTTTTAAAGTTGAATTGAGCCTGGAAAGCAATTGGCAACTTGTGCAGATCTTTCAAGATAGGTAATATGATCCCGATACTGTGCACTGTTTAGCAGATGATTTTGCACTAGTTGAAGCTTGCAGATGCTCTTCGAGGGTAGTAGTCCCACGTAGAGTGCATTGCAGCAGTCTAGATATGATGAGACTAAGGCACATCATATAGACATTAGCCTTCTCTGAACTAGATTAATGAATGTGCCTTGTGGCCAATTGAGATCAATCCCCTCTTTCACTGAACCATGATCATTTGTTGAGATAACGTTGCAAGCAATCTCTTTCCCTTGTACTTCTATGCTTCTAAGTATCCTGTTGGGATTCCTGTGTGTGTTTTAGATACAACCACTTGCCTTCCATTTCTGAAATGGCCCACCCTCCACACCCACTCAGATTAACATCACACAGGAGTAATTCCATCTGTGTGCTTACATTTAAAAGCCATAAAGTTCTGGAAATTAGATCAGTCACTTGGGCCAAAATGATTCCTTTTTTAAAAAAAGGACCCCTATTTTTCTCATCCCACAAGGTAGGTTTTAAGTGGATGGATGACAGCCAAAGATTAATTTATTGTGGCAACGGGGACATTGAATTTTGTTCTTGGGTTTTTTGGTGTGTGTGTTTTTAAACACCCTTCATTTATAGGCTGTATCAGGAAGATCTCTCTTGGCTCCATCTAATATCCACTGGGGATCCATTTAGGACTTGAGACTGGTTGAATTTACTAGGTCAAATACCATTCCCATTCAGTAATTGCCCATAAAAACATCACCTACCCCTTCCCTCCCTGAAGCATACACTTTATATGAAGCCTCTCTACAATAGAAGCCCACCATCAAGTTGTGAGGATGGAGGTACACACAACAAGGGTGAGGGGGACGGGGTGGTAATGGGATGGAAATGAGCAAAGCTAAGAAGCTGTGCACCAGATGTCTGCAATGACTTAAACAAGTACAGGGCAAAGCAGGTAAAAGTTAGGCCTGTGGCTTACGCTGGCTCAGCTTGTCTCTGAGTGTGGAAAGCTAAGCAGGGTCAGGCCTAGTTCTCTGGTTGTTACTTGGATGGGAGACCCCTCCTCTAGTTTCCTGCATTGAGCAGGGGGTTGGACTCAATAGCCTTGTAGGCTCCTTCCAACTCTATGATTTATGAAATCTATGAAATGGCTTGCTGGGAAGAAAAAAAATAGACAGCAAACAGAGTTTAGAAGCAGTGAGCGGATGTATGACCAGCTGACATCATCTCACCGCGAGGGGAGGACAGTCACAAGACGCATTCAAATTTAGCAGAGGCTTTTGTTTGAGAAAGCTTCACTTCACCTGGAGTGCAAAGCTGGAAAATCTATACATGAACCTTGATGACACTGAGCATATTCCAGAGGGATGCATAAGTATCCTGTGTGTACGACGCTTTTCCCAGGCAGAAATTGTGGAAAGCTAGCTAAGACTCAGATACACAGTGAAAGCTGAAGAAGGATTACAAATACAGTTGCCAGCGAGCTCTGCCAAAGCCAGATTTTTCACCTGTCTTTGTGGAGCGTACTAATCACTGATCCATTTCAGATCCAGGCTGTTTTGGGGCGCAGGGCAGAAATGAAATGGCGCCAGTTTGGATCCTTGGACAACTCCAGAGCTTGGTGCATCATAATGACATCATCACCTTGTGCCAAGGTCTGGAGACTCTCCAACTTTGAGGCTCCCTCACACAGGTTTTCATTGTATGTACATGGGATGTACAAGTGCAGAAAAGACAAAGGGGACTTCTATATGAGGCTGTCAGTGTGCAATTGCCCTGCCTCCTTCACAGATTTTTTAAGGGATGCAGACAATGTTGCCTTAAATTTCCAACCCTCCCAAGTTTCCCACTGCTACGTCCATGTATTCACTTCCCCACCCCCAAAAAGGGGGGGGAAAGTTGTTAAGGAGGAAAAGATAAAGCTGCAATAACAACAACAACAACAATAATTTCATTTCTATACTGCCCAATAGCCAAAGCTCTCTGGGCGGTTCAAAATGATGCCTTTCTATGGATATATTGTGCCACGTGCAATGGTTACTGGTGTGTTTCCAAGCCCAATTTAAAGTGCTGGTTTGACCTTTAAAGCCTTAAACAGTTTGGGACCAAATTACTTGAAGAACCACCTTCACTCATAGCAACCTGCCCACACCTTAAGATCAGAAACAGAGGCCCTTCTCATTTGCCCACTTGTGAGGGTAGTTAGGTGGGCGACTACATGAGAGGGGGCCTTTTCTGCAGTGGCCCCACAAGACCTCTGGAATAATTTGCTATGGGGTCCACCAGACCCCCATCATTGCAGGCTTTTAGGAAGGCCCTGAAAACTTACTACTTTACCCTGGCCTTCCCCTGATTGTGTTTTATCAGACTGGTTTGTAGCTGTACTTATGTGTTGCAGGTTTTTGTTTTTATGTTGGTGTGTGTTTGTTTTTAGAATGTTTGCTGCTGCTGCTGTTTTTACTGTTTGTATTACCACACCGGCTATTATCAAATTGGTTCTTTTTATGTGAGTTTTGTTGTTGTACACTGCCTTGGGAGGGCTTTTGGCCTGAAAGGCAGTCAAGAAATATTTTATATAAAATAAATAAAATATCATATAAAATTTAAAAAGCGCCAGGGGCCCCTCCATGTCTAAACACTAAATCAATTAGAACGTCCTACTACACACCCATGCCTGAATTCCCCCCCTCCCCATGTAAGATCAGCAAATCTAACCATTATATAGATTTTGCACTGATTGCTACATAGAAGTGTCCTCTATGCAGCCGTTTAACACGCGACCTGGCCCCAATTCAATGCATGCACTCTGACATTTAGTGTTGGTCCACTAACAGATTATTTCAAATTTAGCTTTTGTACATCACGTAAGCCAGCCTTCATCAATCTGGTGCCTTCCAGATGTGTTGGACTGCAACTCCGGCATAGCACAGCTGGCTGAAGGATTATGGGAGCTATATTCCAACACACCTGGAGGGCATCAGGTTGGTGAAGGCTGACATAAGCCATCCCCCCCCCCTCTTACCGGGGTTGTGCTGCTGCCTCCATAGAAGGTAACTTCTTCCCAGGTAGCAACAAAAACGGACACTGCCGTGAATGACAGCAGGTTCTTGAAATACTTCTGGATATCTTTGGAGACTTTCTTTAGGAGAGCAGGATCGGTGCTTTCGCGGTAATAGATTTCGCCTCGAATGCCATTGTGGACATCAGCCCAGAAGGGGGCAATGAAAGCCCGTCCATCAGCCAGGGGGAAGGACTCCGGCGTGAACTGGCTGACTATCACATTAAAGGAAACGACACCATTGTTGTTGACCTATAGGGAAAGAGGAAGGTTTGATTTAAGCCCATGGAAGCCTTGGCAGGAAGAGGCAGCTTAAAATTATACTTATGTTGGAGGAGTCAGTGGTAGAGACCGCGCTATTCAATTATGGATTGTAAATAGGACTATATTTCTACATTCCTCTGTGCCTCTCATCTCACCCTGAGGCTGGGATGGAATGAAGATTCAAAACCCCACAGAGAAAGGAAATTTAGACCTTCTTTTTGTGGTCCGTACAGTGAAAGAGACTGATTTAAGCAGACTTGTGAAAATGATCCAAGCGGAACTCCAAAATAATACTACCATTAGCCCAAAACATTGCACATTTTATACAGTCCCCATCTCCCTGAGATGCTATTTTTCCATGAGCAGGGAATTTTCCATTGGGGAAGAAGTTTGCCTCTCTCCTTCTCTCTCGCTCTCTTACTCTCAACAACCCAAAACCCACACCCTACTGAACTGCATATTCGGAATTATCCCATGGTAAAACCCTGTTGGGACTGTACCACGTCAGACTACAGGTTGGGGATCTCAAGTCTGAGCATTTCCATATTAAAGGAAAACCTCCCCACACCATGTAAGTTAGCATGGTAGGAAGAAAGATTCAGCCTGATCTTCTCCCCTGTGATGCAGCTTGGGATGTGCAGGGAATGTCTTTGTAGAAGATCATTCAGACATGAAATCCTCACCACAGATAAAACAGATAGGAGTAAAACAATATGTTAAAAACAGAATCAATAAAAACCGTGGCCAGTTATTCCTGAAATAAAGTTGTTTTCAGGAGGTGCCGAAAACAATACAATGTTAGCACCTGCCAGACCTCCAGAGGCTGGCAGGGAGTTCCACAGAGAAATGGAGCCACTACACTGAAGGCTCTTCTCTGGGTGGATTCCAATCAGGCCACAGATCCATGTGTAACCACCAGGAGCATGTCCTCCGATGACCTCAGTGACTGGGCAGGTTGGTAAGAGAGAAGGTGCTCTCTCAGATATCCTGTTTAGGGCTTTATACACTAGTACAGTAATACCTTGGATTGCAAGCATAATTCAGTTCTGGAACTGTGCTTGTAATCCAAAACACTCTTATATCAAAGCGAGTCTCTGGTGGGCGTGAGCAGGGCCGATTTCAGCTCACTACGCCTGCTCGAGGTGAGCGGTTACATCCCTAATTTTGTATTGCAAGACGTCGCTTGTTTATCAAGTCAAAATTTATTTAAAAAATTTGCTTGTCTTGCAAAATGCTCTCAGACCAAGTTACTTGCAATCTAAGGTATTACTGTACCAAAACCTTAAACCTGGCCCAGTAGCAAATAGACAGCCAGTGCAGTTCCCTCAGCAAAGGAGTTGCACGCTGAAAAGGGGGCAGTTCCCGACAACAGCCGAGTTGCCGCATTGTGCACTAGCTCCATGATAGTAATAATGATGTTATATAACCCCACCTGACACAAGTGAATAGCGTTAATGCGTGCAGCTGACTAGCCTCGCTTCCCTTTTAAAAAACCTGAACACATCTCAGCTTAGGAAAGAAACTTGTGCGTTCCCCATTTTTCTTTTTAGAAGAATAAGACATTTAGAAGACGATCTAAATGTAATAAGCTGTTGAGTGGCCACTTCTGTTTCCAATTTATAATGTTGTCTAGAAAGTTTAGCCAGGGTTTCATTAGCAATCTGGCGGTCCATATCAAACCACGAAAAAGATGAGCCTGGATTCGGATGTGAAGTGCAGGGAGCTGTTAAAGAAGGTTTCAGAGTAGCTGCTGTCTGCTGGCACATAATTAAAGGAAGGAAGAGATTCTCCCAAATGGGAAAGATCCTCTCTCCACTCCTGGAAATCTGCTGCCAGTCTGAGTAAACCAGTGGTAGGCAACCTGATGTCCTCCAGATGTTTTGGACTACAGCTCGCATCACCCCGTCCATTGCCCATGCTGGCTGGGGCTGATGGGAATTGCAGTCCAAAGCATCTGGAGGGCACCCTAGTTGCCTGCCCCTGAAGCAGACATTATTGGGCTCGATGGACCAATGAACTGACTCGGAATATGGCAGTTTCTTGCGTTCGAAGTCTCTCCTTGCACCACTTTTTTTGCCCAAGCCTTTGATCTCCTCTCAATCTTGCCTTGAAGTAGTAATTCTGCCCTTCCAGGCACCAACACAGGAGATCAAGTAAATGGAACAGCCACTTTGCAAAAATTCCTGAAGCAGGAACTAAATAATTCTTTATTTTCCATCAGCTCCCTCCGTATTCTTGTTTCTTGTCATGCAACAGGAATAATGTTCAACGTGTCAAGGCCTGAGCATTGCCACGGTGTTTAATCACCTGCAAAAGGCAATTTATTGCCTTTTATATTCCTGCCCCATGAACATTAGCCCATTAAATATATCTTTGACTTTCTTAATCATAAAACCTATCAGTTCATGAAATCTAGGAACTTGTCAGGTAGGATCCAATAAATCTTCCTCTTCTTTGAAACGCCAGAGAAGAGCTGTGTTTAAAATGCAGACGCTAATGGCAGGGAAATGAGTAATAGGGTCCGGTGCGGACCTGGTCCTTTACTTACAAAAATGGTCCTATACGGGACTCCGAAGAGGATGAATGGGAAGGACAGCTTGATCTCCGGGGAGCTGCCATCATCCACTTTGGGGGTTTTCGTGTCGTTCTGCCAGAACGGATACAAAATCGCCATGGCCTGAGCTGTAATGGGGACATAGATATTATTCAAATGCCAGTTGTGTCGTGTGTGCAGTCATCCCTGGTACACAATCAGGATCATCTCTCCTCCCTCACCCTAAAAGCCGCTTCATTAAATGCAGCCGCAGCTGGAGTGAATCATAGCTGGCTGTTTATAACAGCACGTGCCTTCGCCAATATGGTGCAGACTAGCAGAAGTGAGAGCCAGTGTGGCACAGTGGTCAGAGTGTAGGACTGGGACTCGGGAGATCCGAGTTCTAGTCCCCACTCAGCCAGGAAACTCACTGGGTGACTTTGCGCCAGTCACTGACTCTCTGAGCCATGTACACCGCTTTGAGTTTCTTGCAAGAGGAAAAAATGGTGGGATATAAATGTACTAATAGATAAAGTGAAATCATATCTGTAGACTAGTTGGCTGGCTAGTTACTCCAAATCAACATACAGGCCTGTGGCTTATGCTGGCTCAGCTTGTCTGAGCGTGGAAAGCTAAGCAGGGTCAGGCCTGGTTATTACTTGGATGGGAGACCCTTCCTCTAGTTTCCTGCATTGAGCAGGGGGTTGGTCTTGATAGCCTTGTAGGCTCCTTCCAACTCTATGATCTATGAAATCTATGAAAACATGTTCTCCTCCCCCTCCCCCTATTGTCTCTTAATATATGCCTTTTGGGGGCAACTGTCCCCCAGTCTTCAAAGCTTCCTTCCCTGTCCATCCCACAACTGCCAGCAACACAGAGATTGTCCTGTTTGCAACCTAGTTTCCACTAGTGCAGGGCTCTCCAACCTTGCGTCCCTAGATGTTGCTGGACTACAGCTCCCAGAATCCCTTGCCATTAGCCATGCTGGCTGGGTATGCTGGGAGCTGTAGGCCAGCAACATCTGGGGACCCAAGGTGTGGGGCCCTGCACTAGCGCAACATCACTTGCGCTAGCAAAAAAACCCATTGGGTACTGCTCAGAACCCCATAAGAACATAAGAAGAGCCATGCTGGATCAGACCAGCATCCTCACCAAACTACAGTTCCCAGGATTCTTTGGTGAAAGCCACGCCTGCTATAATAAAACGGATATAAGTTGGCAGATGTTCATCACAGGCTACATTACCGATAATAAAACGGATATAGGTTTGCCTGCCACAGGCTAAAACAGCGTTACTGATAAAGGCAAAACGATACCCCTTCACTGAGACATTCCAATCACTGTTGGAGGCACCTGCTCAAAAGCTGAATCGCATCTGGTCGAGTGAGGTTACCTTCCAACATGTCATTGACTTTTTACATGAGGAAGTAGGCTGTCTCAGGTAGAAAATAACTCCACTGCTTCTCATTATATTCAGTGAATGCTGACCTGAGCCACCAGAGGCGAAACAATCCATCTTCTGTTTAAGACTCTTCGCTGTGTTTGGGTCCCGAGGAGAGGTTGTATCATAGGTTTCATAAGAGCATCCACCCACCACTGGCTCTTCCTGAATTCTCGAACATGCCGGGATGCTTTTGAACCCTTCTGCTCTTTTGCCCTCTACCTGCACTCGTTTCACATAGAGCAGCCATGGGCCAGTGCCCACCAGCCATCCCTTTGCGGAGCATGACCGCAGCGCCTCTCAGAATCGCACGCCACACTTTCCCACCTCTGCCTGCAGTTGTACCGTTAATGCAGAAGTGATTATTTTTATTTATTTATTTATTATATTTATACCCCTGCCTTTTTTCCTGCAAGGAACCCAAGGCGGCTTACATAATCCTCCTCCTCCTCTCCGTCTTATCCTCACAACAACCCTGTGAGGTAGGTTAGGCTGAGAGTCAGTGACTGGCCCAAAGTCACCCAGTGAGTTTCATGGCCAAGCGGGGACTAGAACCTGGATCTCCCGAGTCCCAGTCCAACACTCTCACCACTATGTCACTTGCACAGTGATAACTTCTCCTAATTTGCCGGCGCCACAAAGATGGATAGGGCTGCAGTTTTGAAAGCACGTGGGAAGGAGGGCTACTGTCCTGCTCTACAGAGCAGTCACAGCAAGGACAGAGACTTGGTTGAGGTTGTTTAAAAAAAAAGAAATAAACCACGCAGTGCAGCGGCCAGACTGCATGCCCCGCTCTGACAGGAGCAGCCCTCAAGTTCCCAGGTGCCTCCTATGATGTCTCAGCTTCTGAACCTCAGAACACCTGGCAACCTCCATGTGGGGTGGCTGGACCACTCCTCCATCACCAGGGCTCAATGTAAGTAAGCAGGGCTGCTCAGCGACATTTCGGTGCCTGAGGTGGAAAATACAACTGGCACCCTCCCTTCCCATGAATTGACATCGCGCATAATGCACCGGGAACTTTTATTCAAGCCTCACTGAAGCTGTGCGCTTGTACAGAGCTCTTCCATTGACGGGGGCGGGCTTGCATAGGAAGACTTCCCCGTGGATTGTGCCCTATATTAATTGGGGGTGGGGTGGGGGGGTGGTTTGATGTTTAAGTTTTTCACCTCAAGCATCAAAATGTCTTTGGCCGTGGTGTCGTGATACATTTTGAAGTGCAGGCGCTCGTCGTGATAGTCCCGATAGCCACGCCCCACAAGGAGTGTCCAAAAATGCAGGCAGCTTGGGTCGATCCACGTCAACAAACCAGCCCCTAGCAGTTTTATCTCCATCGAGTGCAGCTCTTCCGTAAAGTGAATGGGTCTCCGTTGCTCATTCAAGACCAAGCCACCCGCAAAAAAAATACTTTGCCTTGCAACAGGGAACAATATATTGTTGTTGGGAAAACTCATCCCCGCCCCCCGCCCAGGTACTTTGAGGACTGCACCTACACTCAGAGGCAGCAGGGAATTCTGAGGGGGGCGTGTGTGTGCCAGATGATGTCAGCATCCCTGCTAATAAAGAAAATGCCGGCACTGCGTTCCTGAAAGCCCCAGTTCCACTACACCACCGGCCTCCAGCCAAAGGATGGGGCCGCAGATAAGGAACGGAGCAGGTTGTGTATGCCTAGATTCCCCCCCCCCCATCATTGTCAGATGCCAAGAGGAGGTTAGAAAGTTGGGCGTGTTCTTCTCTCTTTGTTATTGTTTATGCATCATGCAGGAGAAAAACCTGGTGGGCGTTGCAGCGCTCTTTTATATTCGGGTGCAGGGAAGCTGTGAATGCAGGGACTACTGAGAGCCGGTGTGGCGTAGTGGTGAGAGTGTTGGGCTGGGACTCGGGAGACCCGGGTTCTAGTCCCCGCTCAGCCGTGAAGCTCACTGGGTGACTTTGGGCCAGCCCCTGACTCTCAGCCTAACCTACCTCACAGGGTTGATGTGAGGATAAAACGGAGAGGAGGAGGATCATGTATGCCGCCTTGGGCAGAATATAAATACAATAAATCAGTGTTCTCCAACCTTGAGTCCCCAGATGTTTTTGGCCTACAACTCCCAGCATGCCCCAGCTAGCATAGCTGGCTGGAGCATGCTGGGAGTTGTAGGCCAAAAACATCTGGGGACCCAAGGTTGGAGAACACTGCAATAAATAAATACTGTGTGCATAGGGCAGCAGGTTGCTGGATGTGTAACAACTCGGCATCTCAAGTTAGAGTGCACACATATGTGCTGAAAAGCGGGCAGGCCGAATAAACATTGCCTACCAGACCCGGAATATCCTGTTGGCAGCCCTGCCAGCAGGTCGTGCTCCGTGCCACTGTGGTGCAATTATTAGAGTGTCGGACTCAAACTGGGGAGACCTGGGTTCAGTTTCCCACTCAGCCATGAAGCTCACCAGGTGACCCTGGGACAGTCACTCTCTCAGCCAAGCCTACCTCACAGGGGTGTGGTGAGGATAAAATAGGAGCGGGGAGACCTGAGCTCCTTGGAAGAAGGGTGGATAAAAAAATATAATGAAGAGAATGGATAATCAGCCTGCCTCTGTTCTTCTCCCCTAACAGCACCCCAAAATCCATCACCTAACCTCAGCAGAGGGCCTCCATAGCACATAAGTTGAACAGTCCTTCTGATTCCTCACTGCCATACCATTCTAAGCTTTCATGCTACCTTTTCTTGCACTCTTAATGCAAAGCACACATACCTATTTTCCTCCACAAATGACAGAGGGCACGAAAGATTTTGCTATGAGACATTATGACTGGGTTCACACAACATGACAACCCATGCTCAAGGTTGAGTCTGGGTTGGGTGTGGGTTTTTGTTGAACCGTGGGCTGTCGTGTTGTGTGAACCCAGCCACGGTAACCACGAACAGCCCATGAAGAGAACCCAAGGTTTGTTGTTCGGTTGAGAACTGTGGTTTGTGCATGGTTAATAAACCATGGTTTGTTAGCATGGTTGGGTTCACACAACACAGTAACCCACATTTCAGCAACAACCCATGGTTCTGCAGCAACCCACGGTTCTGCGGCAACCCACATTCAACCCATATTCAACCTTGAGTATGGGTTGTTGTGCTGTGTGAACCCAGCCATTATGTGTGTGTGTGAGAGAATTATTGTTCTAAATGCACTTGGGGTGCAATCCTATGGTCCTCCAACCTTGCCTGGGGGGCCATAGGATAGGTTGGGCTCCCTGCTGCAACCTCGGAAATCCCTTCTGGGGTCGCAGTAGGGAGTCCGCCCACGGAGCGCCCTCCCCCCCACCTTGCAGCTGGTGCAGTTCTTTCCACACTGGCTGGGAACCGAAGGTGGAAGACCGTCTTTGGTTCCGGCATGGGGGTGAGGCATTCCTGGGGACAGGGAGAGGAGGAGCGAGGCACCGCTGTCTTCCGCTGAATCCGGGCGGTGCCTCGGCCTCTCCTCTTCGCGAGGAGGGGTAAAACATTTAAATATGTTGGAGGGTGAGGGGAGCATGGAGGCAATCCTATCCGCCACGTTCCTCCCACCTTCAATTGGATGCCGGTAATCCTCCAAGTTCATAGGATGTTGCTGCCCGAGTTTCTATTGGTTTGTCATAAAATAGAGAGATTGGCACATGGAACAACCAATCAGAAAACCAACATAGTTTTGCATATGGATACAGACTGCATTAAGAGCTATATGCAAAGATTCTTTTGCCAGCTAGGGAAGGAGCAAAATCGTTTCCCAGCTGCTATGTAATAGGTGGACAATTACAGCTCAGCTGTTAAATGTTGGGTTGTGGAGGTATTCCCCCCCCCCTTTCAACATGGAATTCAGCCCAATGTTTTTCAATAGTCATATTAAACAATGTGAGCTCTATCGTTGCAGGTGCAGCCTCTTCAAACATCGCATATAATAAGATTGCCTGCAAATGGCTCACCTGGTCCTATTGAGAGGCAAGGCACTGCAGGCAATTCCCCTTATCTGGACAAAGTTATTCGGGGTAGTTAAAAGTTGGGGACAGATGTGTGGAAACAGTGGAAATCATGTGATAAAGTAGCCACTTTAAAATGAGTGCAAACCTTGTGATAAAGAAGCCACTTCACAAACTTTCCACTGGAACAGATAACCATTTGGAGAACAGGTTTTCCTACCTTAGTCTCCCAAACCAACTCTGATATTCAGGGACATTAACTGCTTATCTTTTATTAAATTATTTCTAACCTGTTTTTTGATCCATACAGGTCCACAAAACTGCTTACAAAAAGCCAAAAACACCCCCCCCCAAACACCTTAATAATATAAAACTATAAAACACATCAATAAAACTCAGAAACCCAACAGAAACAACTGCTGCTTCCACACAAAATCATAACTCAGTGAAGCCCCCAAACCTCTGAAACGAAACTATATTTGCCCGATGCCTAAAAACTAAAAGAGAATGGGTGAAATGATGAGTTTGCCTAGGGAGAGGCTTTCATAACTTTGGTGCCACCACAGAGAAGGCCCTGGCTTGCATCACTGCCTGTACCTCTAATTGAAGGGGAATGTGGACCAGGACCTCTGTAGATGAACAATGTGTGTAGTTGGGTTCATATGAGAGGTGGTGGGACATTTGGTACCCAGGTAGGCTTATTGTGTGGTTGGAAGCCACAGATAACTGCCTCTTCCTGCAGTTAAAACTGTTGTGAAAGTAAGCAGGTACCATGGATCCCACAATACCATGGATCACAATGGCTCAATTCCACCCTAAATGTGGTGCCCTTCACATGCCCTATGGTGGTGTGGGAACTTCCACATGTTGTGATTCCATGTGGCCATGGGATGCATGTGAATTCCAGAACTGTGGGAGCAGGGCCAGTTGCCTGAACTTACCTCTTCTTTCCCTGTTTCCTGGCTTGGGTGACAATTAGATGGGTAGACCTACGGAACTGACCTTGGCTGCATGGTGGCTTCATTCACACATATTCTCCAGCAGTGCCTGGGCAGGGGTGGACAACTTGTGCCCCCCGCCCCCATATGTTGTTGAACTGCTACTCTAGTAATGGCCACCAACTTGGATGGTTTTAAAGTGGGATTAGACAATCCATAGAGGATAAGGCTATCAATGGCTACTAGTCATGATGGCTATATGCCACCGCCATTATCGGAGACAGCATATCTCTGCATTCCAGTTGGGGAACACATATTCCCAACTATATTCCCAGTTGGGGAATATGAGTGGGAGGGTGCTAGTACACTTATGTCCTGCTTGTGGGCTTCCCATAGACATCTGGTTAGCCATTATGGGAACAGAATGCTGAACTACTAGATAGGTCCTTTGGTCTGATCCAGCATGGCGCTTATGTTCAACAACATCTGGAGGGCAAAAAGTTACCCACCCTTGCTTAAGGGTCAGGTTGCTGAAGACCGAGGCATTCTTGTTGGAAATAGTTTCAGCTGTAGCCAGTGGGATGTACTTACTCCCATGAAAATGCACTTTAAGGTTGAGAAGCCATTATCTATACGTGACTGGTTCTTATGTAGCCCATCTTCAAACAGAATGGGTTTCTATTATGAACAGTGAGAGTATCAGTATCTAGCCACTGAAAAGCCGAAATACTAACCTTGCTGTCGTACAATTATGAAGGAGAAGGCCACCCAGCTTCTAAAGAATGATGGATAATTCATCCTAGCAGGGGGAAAAAAATAATGTAACCAATAGAGCCATCCAGGTAGAACTGGGTCTCCTATACAAATGGCACCTTAAAGGTTATGTCAAGATTGCCTCAAAATTATTTGATTAGTTCAGACTGTCAGAAAATTTGGAAATTAAAGCTCTTCATTTGGGCAGACAAACTCAAAGCCTCTTAATTAGGCAGTGGTGAACAGCATAGCTCTTGTTCGAAACAAAGTAATACGCTGGGCCGATGTTGTTGGGGCAAACACAGATTATGATCTTGGGATGGGGGCGGGAGTTAGAAAGTATTTCTAATGTCAGCCTTGAATAGGGTTTAATATAATAGCTTAGAGGAAACACTCAGCCCCCTAATAACCCCAAACAATTCCTCCATGAACTCCATACTACAAAGCTTTTGGCTGAACAACTTCACATTGTATACCAAAATGACAGCCAATTATCTACCGTGGAGTGCTTTCATCCCTGGAAGACTTTAAGCGTTGCTTTAACTAATCCTCGCCCCCCCCCCCCTCTGTATCAGCTGGTGGGAAGATGAACACTCAACATTTCTTGACTGGTAGGATGGAAGTGCAAACATTGACACAGCTGCCCATCTTTTGCATTACACAGATATCAATTTTTATAAAGAGTTTGGCAGGAATGTGTGGGCGCAGGGGTGGAGTGGAGATAAAAACGAAGCTACATAAATAATACATCAACCCAGTGAGGGTGTTTTAATTCCTTTCCTGCCCAGTGGAAATTGGTATACATTATTAATCCAGTACAAAGTAGTTCTCAAGGTAAAGAGCTCACAGTTTCATTACTTTTCTGTTTTTATTCAATCAGGGCCAAAGTTTGCATTTATGCCCAACACACTGTTGCAGGACGTAGGAGCGCTGATTGACGTATGAAGCCCAGAAATTTTCCTCCATTTAGTTTGGTCAAGGGAGCAGTCCCAGGCCATACATAGAGCTGACCCTTTATTGAAAGGAGCTGTGAGGGTCTCTCTGATTCCAGGGCAACGGGATGGCATGGGACGGGACTACAGTGAAAATAGATTACAATGAAAAAATATCTATTTTTACAATGTACTACATTATTTCTACAATGTTCCCAAGTCAGACTTGACCTTAGCACAGATGGTTTGAAGATCCCATTGAGAGACAGGAATGCAGATAGACAGACAGACAGGCAGATATGGTAGCAGAGTACAACTGGTCTTGTATATCTTTCTAAGTATCTGCAAAATCCAGCAAATCTTAGTTGCAACTACACTCATATGCAACTGATGCTCACTGAATACAGTGGGCCTTACTTCCAAGAAAGCATGCATAGGAGCAGGCTATATTATGAACCATTGAAAGCAACTAAGCAGGACCATGATGATGAATTTAAATCCCATTGCATTCATTTGATTTCAGTGGGACTTGGTTGCGACTAGCCTTTCTGTTATTCCCCCCCCCCTTGGGGGAGCGAATGAGTAAGGGTGTGCATGTGGGTTCCACATATCCATAGTCATAACTAACTTTTACTGGACTTGTGTCATGTGTGACTACCTGGATTCAGAAACTATCTCACTTTCTCCTGCAATACACAGCCATCAATCATATTTGCAGAAATTCTTCAACTAAAGACTTTAAAAATGTATTCTTGTCTAATGTTCTCTTCAAATTTTGAAATATACGGTATATATTTTAACGCCTCTTTAGGTATGTACAGATTCATTTTCCTAAAATGCAGGAGTAAGAGAAATATCTAATTATAAAATAAAAAATTATAAAATATAAAAGAGATGTATCTAATTATTTATAGAAACATTTCATGTAAGTTTAATGTATGCATGATAAGTGTATAAGATATTAGGCTGAAATTTCAGCATTTATCTATATATAACCGGGAGCTGACACTGATAATAGCGAATGTGACATGCTATTCAACTATCAAATAAATTCTGAGTTCCCATTATACTGAACATATTTCTCCCTTATTGAAGGGGTAGGATTAATTTCAGTTCCTCAAACTTTTCCCTGGATTCATAAATGTCAGACAAAAAGAAACGTATAGCTAACTAGCTGGCTATTCTACCAAACATCGCTGAAATGCTATCACAAACCAAGCTACAAAGGACAGATCTCAAAGGAAGCGTTATAGGGCAGGATTAAATTTTTTTGAAGAAATGAAAGAGAGAAATGCAAAGTTTAAATATATGAAAAGAAATCACCAACCTGGTTTGTGGGAATGCAGAGCAAAATTAAATCTGAAATTTAAAACCAAAACTTGGATAACCTTTGGGGAAAATTATGTCCACGAAGGACACATGTCAATATCCTTTTGCCAATTATGAACGGTTGATGTTCCCCAAAACTCCTTTTGGTCTTTTCAGTTGAAAAACAAAATAGAACAGCCCCCCCCCCCCCTTATACAGTAGTGCTGTGTTTCAATTAAGAATAATAAATCCACTTTGCTTTTCTAGGGTTTAATGGCAAGTTGGCTAATCAAAAGTGCAAAAAAATAAAAAAATAAAAATGCAGGGCTGGTAACCTGGAGCGATCTGTCTTTTTCTCTCTCCTTCTGAAAAGTTAAACCTTCCAGGAGATCCAGAAGGGAAATGTCAATGCAACAAGGAACCAGGTATGTGGCTGTTTTGATCAGAATCACTTTTCACTTAGGGGGGAAAAAACCTACAAAAGAAAAAAAAAAAAGGCACCCCTTCCTTCTTTGTGCTACTGAGGGAGGGTCTATATAGTGTTACAGAATTAGCATTAAGCAGCATAGGAATTAAGCACACTCACACACAAGCACAGGGCCTTTGGGCCCAAAGTTAATTTGTCTGGTTTGTTTAAAATTCAAATAGATGTCCAGGAATCAGTGTAGACTTGCCGTTTACCAAATTTATACCCTGTCTTTTAGTCTATTGCAAAAAAAAACCCCTTGAGGGTGTGTGTGTGCGTGTGCAGGATAGTTTGAGGAGAAAACTTTAAGACAGGGGTGTGAAACCTCTGCCCTGCCAGCCGAATATGGCCTGCTGGGCACCCCAGTCTGGCCCACAGGGCTTCCAGGGGATGGGGCTTAGGCAGAACTAAGTTGCCAACTTATCAGGGAACAAAGCAGCCCTGCCTTCTCTGATGACTTCAACGGCAGCTTGTTGTGCAGGGTGGAGATAAACACGAGCTCTCAGTAATGTGAACACAGATTCAACTGTTGTTAAAAGAGCAACCGATGGAAGGTTGAGAAGTTGGCAGCTCCATCTGTGCCTGTCTTGTCTTTCTAGCCATTTGCCCCTTTCAGGATGATGATGATGATGATGATGTACCTACTTACTTTTTAATATATAAAATATAAGAATTTGACCATTCAAAATGGGAAGGAACCAGGTATGCCCCACTTGAATGATTCACTTGCAACTGCAGCTAAGTTTTCAAGTTTGCTAATAAGCGGGGGGGGGGGGGGATCTCCTGTTGAATAAGCAGGGGGGGGGGAGATCTCCTGTTGATCTTCTTATTGTGCAGCAGTTAAAGGTACAGAGCTTCTGTCCACGCACCAGGATGCTGACCCTACTTACACAGTACATTGGTCTCTTTAGCAAGTCTGTTTTGCTGAAATTCCTGCAAGTCAGAAACAAGGGAGCAGGGAGGCTTGATGTACCCACATTCTCCTCCTCTGAAAACAATGAACCAGTCAGGAACAAGGATCGGTAGGCCTGTTCTAATCCAGAAAGTCCTGACCTCTGCAGCAGTAGCAGCAGCTCACTGGATGTTGGGCTCTTCAGGGATCGAGGCAGCACTCCTAGATCCTGGAGCATCTCTTTTTGTCAAACCTGGGTTCCAGCTGCAAGAGGTGGAAGGAGGAAGGTTTAGCTTGAAGTTCTAAGCTGAAGCTCTCAAAGCTCTAAAATGATGCACCCCATTTTTAATCCAAAAGTAAAAGCAAAACATAACGAAAAAAACACCAAACCTAGTATGTGTGTGAAGTTAAAACAACAGCAAGAGTTTGTATTTTGCAAATATCCAGGTCCGTCCCCAACTACCACTGGAACTCCTTCCCAATGCACACAGTTGTGTTTCAAGTGTGTAAGAGAGGGAATGCCTAGTGCGAATGTCCCATTTTCAAATGAAGTGTTTCATCCTGTCAGATGTTTCAAAATTACATTCTTCCTTCACTCTGAGGCTGCTTCAAGTGTGTGAGAGAGGAATCCATTTCAGAGCGCAACATTCTGTCCTCTGGAGCCCTGCCGCACTGGTTTTCTCTGTGCTCGGAGAGCAGGGCATGGTCATGAGGAAGGCTTAATGCCCTCCGTTTCAAGGGACATAGATAGGAAATTAGGAATGTCTCATTTTCACACTTTGTTTTTTTGTTTTTTTAATAAATGGGATGGATTGGATTATTTGTGTGCCAATTTTTTTACTTTTATCTGTATTGTGGAAGTTCTGGAACCCCTTGTCAGTACTTGAATGGGTGAAGGCAAAGCATCTGTCAATCTGCATACATGTTTGTTTATTTATTTATTATATTTATACCCCACCTTTTTTCCTGCAAGGAACCCAAGGCGGCTTACAAAATCCTCCTCCTCCTCTCCCATTTTATCCTCACAACAACCCTGTGAGGTAGGTGAGGCTGAGAGTCAGTGACTGGCCCAAAGTCACCCAGTGAGCTTCATGGCCGAGCGGGGACCAGAACCCAAATCTCCCGAGTCCCAGTCCAGCACTCTCACCACTATGCCACACTGGCTCTCGACTTTTCCACCCATCCAGAGCAGAGGCATTGCTAGGGCTGGGCCATGGGGCCCAGGCTCCTGAATATATTTGCTGGGCCCCTGAATCTATTCCTCAGAGCCCAGTCTCCCCATTGCTGCCAATGGAAGTTTTCTTCTTCTCAGCTTACTTGCCATGCAGGCGGAGGCGGCAATTTTCAAGGGGGAGTGCAGCTGGGGAAGGAAGGGTTAACTCTTCTCTCCCTACATGTTGCAACCCCACCCCCAAATGTGCATGGCAATTAAGGTTGGGGGGGGGGACTTTTCCCAATGGTTTGGGATGATCTGGGCAGAGTGCAAATCAAGCGAAGACGTTATTTTATTTGAGGTTATTTGGATGAGAAATTAATTGGCTGGTTTTGCCTCCTATGAAATGTGAGTAAATCCTAGTAATTATTTGCATACACATATGCACATTATATGGAGATTTGTTTCTTATGGGCCTGCTCCCAGAATCTTTTAAGAGCCTAGCAACAGCCCTGATCTAAAGCATATTCCTAAATTATGTTAAATGCAAAACCATGGAAATGTTTCATATTTCAAAGCAAGACGGACTTAACCCTTCTACTGTACTGTGCAAATTCTAGGGCAGCGTTCAAAGCTGCAGTATCTCAACTGAAATGGAATAGCAGGGGTCTTTTAAAAAGTTCTGCTTTAAGTAGCTCACTGCCTGCGAGGTTTACCAAGGTTGAGGAACACAGCATCCAAGGAGCGGTGAGTGGCTAAAAAGTCTAGTTGAATCCCTTCCCATCCTAGCTTGTGGTCTAGAAACTGAGCTAAGGAAAACAATATTTGAACAAAATAATCCTACACTTAAAAAAATATATATCTAAAGTTTATTGAGATGATCCAGCTAATTGCCCTAAGCAAGTTCTTGAACACTGCAATACAGTGCCTTGCAGAAGTATTCACCCCCCCCCCGACTTTTCCACATTTTGTTGTGTTACAACCTGGAACTGAAATGGATTTAATTGGCATTGTTACCACTTGATGTACACAAGATACTCAACACTGTGAAGGTGCAAAATATTTTTATTGTGACACAAAAGTTAAGCTAAAACAAACTGGCACTTGTTGGTTGCATAAGTATTCACCCCCTGTGCTGTGACATGCCTAAAGCAGCTCTGGTGCAACCCACTGCCTCCAGAAGTCACATACGTACTATAAGTAGTTGAATAGAGTCCACCTCTGTGCAATTCCGGTGCCACATGATATCAGATCATACATGTTTCTGGAAGGCCCCCCGAGTTTGTCGGAGAGCGTATCTAAACAAACAGCATCATGAAGACCAAGAAGCTATCAAAACAACTCCAAGATAAAGTTGTGAAGAAGCACCAAGCAGGGTTGGGTTACACATAAAAATATCCCAAACTATGAACATCCCCCAGAGCACCATTAAATCCATTACGACAAAATGGAAAGAATATGGCTCAACCCAAACTCTGCCTAGAAAAGGCCATCCACCAAAACTCAGTGACCGGGTGAGGAGGGCATTAGTCAGAGAAGCAACCAAGAGGCCAATGGTAACTCTGAAGGAGCTGGAGAAATCCACAGCTGAGATGGGAGAAACCATCCATGGGACAACTATCACTTGGATGCTCCGCAAAGCTGGGCTTTATGGAAAATTGGTGAGAAGAAAGCCATTGCTGAAACAACCCACTATCAAAGCCTGTTTGGAGTTTGCAAAAAGGCCTATGTGAGACACAGCAAACATGTGGGGAAAGGTTCTCTGGTCTGATGAGACTAAAATTGAACTTTTTGGCCTTGGTGCAAAACACTATGTGTGGCGCGAAGCCAAAAGTGCTCATTGCCCTGAGAACACCATCCCCAGTGAAGCATGGTGGTGGCAGCATCATGTTGTGGGGATACTTTTCCTCAGCTGGGACTGGGAAACTGGTGAGGATTGAGGGAAAGATAGATGGAGCCAAATACAGGGCAATTCTTGAGGAAAACGTTTCAGTCTGCAAGGGACTGGGGCGGAGGTTCACCTTCCAGCAGAACAATGACCCTAAACACACAAAGTAACACTGGAGTGGTTTAAAAACAAGAAGCTGAAAGTCTTAAAATGGCCCAGTCAAAGCCCAGACCTCAATCCGATTGAGAATCTGTGGCAAAACTTGAAAGTTGCTGTTCACCAATGGTCCCCATCCAACCTGACAGAGCTGGAGCAATTTTGCCAGGAAGAATGGGCAAACATCGCTGGATCCAGCTGTGCAAAGCTGATGATAAGCTTACAACTGCGAGTCTTCTTGGGTAATTGCTGCCAAAGGTGCTTCTACCAAGTACTAACTCGGGGGTGAATACTTATGCAACTGACAAGTGCCTGTTTTTGACTTTTGTGCCACAATAAAAATATTTTGCACCCTCCCAGTGTCGAGTACTTTGTGTACATCAAGTGATAATAATGCCAATTAAATCCATTTCAATTCCAGGTTGTAACACAACAAAATGTGGAAAAGTCAGGTGTGTGTGTGTGTGTGTGAATACTTCTGCAAGGCATTGTACAAGAAGTGATTCTTAGACCAGATAGATTATGCCCTGCTCCTTGCACTACAGTAGTCAAGAGACAAGACTAGAACAAAGTGGATTTGAAGCACAGATAGATATATTTAGGGGTCATTGTTTTTAAACAAAAGTGCAAAAAAAAAAAAAAGGCTTTAACGTTTAAAGAGGAATATATTTTTCCTGTTGCCAAAGGGTCAATTTATCAATATCTTCGGGGATCCTCTGATAGGTATGTAGGTGAAGGTTCAATCAAACTGATAATCAGGAACAAAAATGGTTGAATATTCTAAGGCAGGTGAAGGCAGGCTTCAGGGATCTACTTTTTTTTTACTAGAACCCCAAGATCCACAAACTGGTGCTTGGTACAAGAGACATACACTCAAAATTAAAGAATTCTGAGCTCAGTCTTTTCACACGAAAATCCACCCCCTAGTTACCACATGCTTTCTTCATTTCAGCAGCATAATCTAGTGTAGGGAGGTGGGAATCATTTTGTTGCTACTATTGAAAATCAGGAATCCTTGCCGCTCTACTGCAAGTCAGCCTGACCAAGCTTTCTCACGTGTAGTCATCCTTTTTGTCCTGCCAGTTGACCAAATAAAAATAAGGCCTCTCATCTTGGTAGAAATTAAATGAACAGTGTGTGTCCATCGTATTCCTACTGTACACTGAGGAATGTCTAATATACTACACAATTGCAAAGGGATTACCTTTGGTGTTAGGAAACATTTTTGTTGGTGGAATTTTCATACTTGGTATTATCAGTCATTCTGAGATGCTAAAGCAGCAGCAACCACCCCTTCCCAGAATATTTTACAGTAGTACTTCTACCTACTCATCCTAGAAGTACATCCCAACATCACTAAGTTGCAGGTTAGCAAAATTGATTCCACCCCCTTCTGCAAAGGACGTGTGGCAAAATCTTTAATCCCTTGTTCTACATGGCATAAATTTCTGCATGGCACCACTGGCAACTATCTCACAAGCTGGGTGTACATTGTTCCCCTTTCAAGCCACCAAATCTTGGTCAGAGAATGGATTTGTAAGTGAGGCAAATGAACGTTGGCTATACCAGCTCTATGTTTTGGTAGCTCCTGGGCATGACACCCTTAGTGTGCGCGCGCACGTGTGTGTGGGGGTCTTCCTTGCTGCTGCTCTTCTGCACTTGCCTCACAGAGACCGCTGATGAGCAAGTGAACAAGCAATGTGACAGCTGCTTCTCTTCCTTGCCGCTTCTGTCCACTAACTTGCTTCTTCTATGGCACAGCGAAAGGTGGGCAAGCAAGCAGGTGGTAATGGTGAGCAGGTAGCACTGTAGCAGATCATTCCAGATTGGGTTAGGTGGTGGGGAATCAATTCTTTGCCCAACTTAATGATGGAAGCAGAATTAGATGCAGGTTAAACAATTTGCATAATTTATTCTGAATGCTAAATTTGGGTCTAGCATGCACAGAATTCGGTTTCCTTCAGTATTGCAAACCAACAGCCCTCCTTAAGCCATACATACTACAGGCATAAGGAACCACATACAGGTCAGTAAACATTTGCTATGGCTTGGTACCCAGAGACAAGAATTCCCCGAATTTTGAAGTTAGTGCACGCATATTCCACGTGTCCAGTAAAGTGTTGCAGGCAATTACACAATTATCTGAAGCCAATCATCTGGGTGGGCCTGGCTCTGAATACCTTTTAACGACACCCTGCGTATGTCAGAAGAATGCCACCTATGCTAAGCTGGGAAGCCAAAGCAAGCAGTGGACAGTAAAAGTGTCCCTCGTTCTGGTGACTGGAACATCCTCCACTTATGGTATGGAGCTTTTTGCAGGCACGGAAGACGTGAGAACTAGAAGCTCCGTTTCTTCAAAATGAAAGTGTGGTTTTTAAGGGGGTGGGAGGGGGAACAGCGATCTGAAGAATGCACCAACTGCCATGTTGGAAGCTAGGTCCCAAGATTCAGAGTGCAGCCACTGAGTAAGCCATTGTCCTCTGCTCATTATCTAGGCTATTGGACTTAAGTGAACACGTGTCAATAGGTCTGGCAGGAAGGATGACTTACATTTTGTGAACAAAATTTTGTGAGCTTCATCTGAAGGTGGCTTCGCAAGTTGTTTCAAGCAATGGCTGACACAGGATAAGACTTTCAATCTTCCCAGCTTGGCTCCTGCTGTCCCGGGGTCGCCTGATGCGATTTAGAGCCAACCATCCTTGACATCTCGTGAGGATAAGCACTTCGCACAACCAGTTTATGAGCCCACCAGAGGAACAGCCAAGTAGTACAAACTCCATGCATACACTCTTTAACGAAACACCAATGACCAAAATCAGCTTCCGCTACAGAATTTGACTCAGAAACAATCCAATGTACATATTTTGAAAAAAATAAAATGCATGTTCGGTCAATGCCATGTGCAAGATGCGAAGTTGAAGAATGTGGTCTGTGAGGTTGGTGCCATTTGCAAGTGGAATGGCTTTAGTATGTAATTCCAGTCAAAGAAATAATGCATCTGGGCAGAGAAAGTGTGTGTGTGTGTGTGTGTGTGAGTATGTGAGAGAGAGAGATGCAATTCCCTGAAGCCCACTCCCTTGCTTGTTTCTTCTGCCTTGCAATAACCTAACTAGTTAAACAATCCATATCTGACATACTCCTGCTTCTCCCAATCCTGACAGCTCTAGCATGGATTCTGTCCAAGTGCAGAAAGCAGAACATGGTACTGGGTTCAGAGTCCAGCTTCCAAAGAAAGTTTCTAGCTTTTATGCATGGAAAGAGGACTTCAAAATGTGGGGGTCAGTGTATGGGCAGAGAGATGGCTGAATAAAGGCTCCAGTGGCCAAGGGCAGGGAGAAGCCTTGCCTAGCTCTGTCTCCCTTCCCTCTCTATTGTGACTAGCAGAATAATGTAAACTTACGCAAAACCTTCTTGACTTGCATAAAGTATAACAAGCTGCAGATTTCCAACTTTTAAAATTGTATATGCAGAGACCATACAGCCCCAGGGTTTGTTACACACAACACACAATGTTGAGATTTTGACAATGGCCGTCCCTTTTGAGAACACATACACGGATCTTCAAAGGATTCTATTCATAGACTTTTAATACGTAGGAGATTTCCTTCTAAGATGCCATGTGTACAGTGAACATAGCCGGCCAGCAGTTAAAATTTCTCATTAATGTCTGTTACCACTGTATAAATACTAGAGTGAGGAGAAAGGCAAGAAACTCTGTTCTGCATGACCATATTGGCCATTCCTTCACACTCAAATCAGTCTTCTGGCCCAGGTTTCAGCGCTAATGTACTTTATACAGTAGGTCCACAGAGGAAATAATAGTCTAATATTACACAACCCTATCTTTCAATAAAACTTTTCTTTATAATAAAATATCTTATTAACATGACCATTTCCCCATTATGTGTATATATATATTTATATATACATACACATACAACACGCACGCACGCGCTCACACCATCATACATAAAAAGTGTTGGTTTGGAGCTCCATTGCAGGGTAGCAAAAAGGCGTTCTGCTACCCAAATGGACAGGTGAGAACCCTAGCTTGTCACCACAGCTTATAAAACCCAGACACATTTCAACACGTTATTCTGGAATGACTCCACATAATTTATTTCTTACTGGAGTCGGTGAAATAAAAAGAACAGATTACCATGCTCCACAGGCAAGGCTTGGATTGGCTTTGCTTTCTACTGCTCATCTTTAACGGCTCGTAGGAGAAAGCAGCAGTTCAAAATTGAGGGATTCATAACTTTACCCTGCCTCAAACTCCATGTGCTCTCTCTCTGCTTAGCATACAGGTGGGACTTCTCCCAGGGGAACACCTCCCCCATCATAAAAAAACAAGATGTTTGTGAACACACTGCAGATGTTAGTAAGGAGGAGAAGGGGAAAATGCACAAGCATATATTTATGTAAAGCCCCCATGAGAAAACAGAAGCATCATGAGAAAGAAACCTCGTATGTCAGGGCAGGGAAGCGAAGTAGCCAGGGTCAAAAGTTCATAGGTAACAAGAGCCCGGTGACACTGCTTAGGGAAAAAA
Source organism: Shinisaurus crocodilurus (assembly GCA_021292165.1). Classification (NCBI taxonomy): domain Eukaryota; kingdom Metazoa; phylum Chordata; class Lepidosauria; order Squamata; family Shinisauridae; genus Shinisaurus; species Shinisaurus crocodilurus. The sequence continues at coordinate 6,260,167 of CM037884.1, read as the reverse complement.
AGTTTGCGAGCCCCTGCTCCCCTTTTTAAATGTACATGTGTAAAACCGTGATTCTCCAGTTTTCAACTTCTCAAACTGACAGTTGAGTACAGAAGGGCATTGCTGAAGAAAAACCTTGCCTGCTTTACAAAGTAAACATTAAAAAGAGAGAGAGAGAGAACGGATTTCCTAGAAGCATAAATGGGATTTAGCTACATAAAATGGCTGGGGGGGCGGGGGGAGAAAGGGTCTATAGAAACAGTGGGCAGCAATTTATACACCTTTTATGGCAATTTCTAAAAGTTCTGATAACTGAAACACAGCCTCCTGCCCCAATTAAAATTGAGTAAAATTAGCATTTGTAAGAGAAGCCCACCTGCTACAGTTCTGTGCAGCTTATTGTTCCCAAACATCTTTTGATTGGAAGAAGGCAAGCCTAGAACATCGATTTCTGTAGTGATATGACTGGCACCCTTCTCCGAGGATCAGTAGTTTTGTTGCATCTCTGTGTTGGCTTAAAAGTGCTAAGCAGGAGCGAACATTTGCAATGGCCTGGGCTTTGGTTTCCACTGTGGTGCAGCGGTTAGTGTAAGACTGGAACTGGGGAGACCCAGGGTCAGATCACCCTGGAAGATCCCCGGGGTGACCTTGAGCCAGTCACCATGAGTATTGTCAATATAAAATATATGGGGGGGGGGGCGGAGAGAGAAAGCAGCATGTACGTCACCCTCTGCTCCTTAGAGGAAGGGTACAATGAAAATATAACATTCACAATAATAATAATAATAATAACACCACACATACACACAATACAAGGGTTTCGGAATCCTTCAGCAAACAGCTAGGGTGACAATGGTCATAGGAGCCGTTTGCAGCTTGAGGGATACTTCAGTAACCAAGCAGGCTGTGAACCTTCATAAAGTAGCTTTTCGAACGTACTGCTTAGCTGCTGACGTAACGGCCCACAATTCAAAGTGGCCATCCATTTTAACACCCAGTGCTTTCTGTACCGAGATGGCCCCTATGCTAACCCGAAGAGCTAGCAAGCCAAAAAGGTTACCAAAGTGATTGCAATTTAGCCGAGTACCCTGGTTGCTGTGCTTTAGAAGTTGCAAAGTGTGTGTGAATGCGCGTGCACATTTGTGTGTGTATGCACACGTGAACACATGCGTCTAGGTGGGTTTTTTTTTATTTCCTTCAACTTCCTGAAATCCAGAAGGGTACTGGATATGCTGCAGCTCTAAGCGTGGTAAAACACAGCTTATAGAATGTTTTCCTTCCAACCTAACATCAGGCAACAAAAAGACAGGCCACCCAGGAGAAAGGATTGCAATGCAGCCATTTGTAATTGGAGTCTGACTGCTGAGTGAACAAGAGCCACACAGAATCTTTTTAACACGTACCTCTGGTCTGAAGCCTGAACTCCCTGATTGAGTGACTGTATTAATAACTCTCTAAGCTTTGAAGAAAGCCTTTCATGCTGAAGTCACAAGTATACCAGAACAACTGGGAGAAACCAAAGAAAAAATGCACACACACACACACACACGTTTGAAGTCCGTTACCTCCTCTTAAAATCATCCACCACAGTAACCTGTGTTGGATCATGGTGCATGTCTCACAGACTTGGGCCTCCTAACCTGGGCTAGAGAGAAGTTACCTGGTATGTTTATAAAACCAAACCTCAACTGATGAACCAAAATGAAATGCCCCTGCAGAAAGCTCCTCAATTGTGTGCATGGGGCGGTGTGCGTGGTCATGCGCCTCCTGAAGCTAGGGAGGCTATTTGGCTTTGGAGTCCACATAGATTTTATCTCCATCCCGAATGCCGTAAGAGTGCAGTGCCCGCGAGTTGTACTTCATCTCCTCGGGACCGAAGGGAGCTTCATGGTCGAAGTAGGTAACAAGCATGCTGCTGGTTGGCAACTGGACCAACGTTTTCAATTGTTTCTTTAGTTCTGCTACCGTCTGGTCCAGGCGGATGGTCATCTCCTCCACCTGGTCTTTGAAGTGGACTTCGACTTTTGCACTGCTCTGAGGCCGTAGGTCTACCACTGCCAGCTTTTCCAGCTTCCCGTATTTTGTCACTAGTTCATGATACCTAGGAAAGGTGGAGAAAGGAAGGGGGGGGGGGAAGGTACAAGAGTTATGATTGCAAGTGTTGTGTGGCATTGCTCAGTGTTGTAAATATTTATCTCATAAAATATTTATATCCTGCTTTTTGCACCAAGGCTCTTCAATGCAGCTATAAAAAAGACAAATTAGAAACATAAAATCAAAGCAAACAATGAGTAAAACAGCAGAGCAACAATATAACCTGCAGAGAAATCCCTATTACGGCAGCTTAGAAGATTGGAAATGCCCTATGCTTTGCTTGCTACCAGAAGGCCAACACTTAAGGGGCTGAATGAACCCCTTCAAAGGAAGTTTCATAGCCTCAGTGCCACTGCGGAAAAGGCCCTATCCTGGGTGATTGATCCCTGTATCGCAAATGGTGAAGAACCCTGAACAGGACCTAAGAAGTCTTTAAAAAACAGGTAGGTTCATAGGGCAAGAAGTCCTTTCTAGACTCACACCCACAAAAGGCCACTCTTGATACATGAGGGCAAGTACGACTTGATAGGGATAACTGAAACCTGGTGGGATGACTCCCATGACTGGAATACAGCAATTGAAGGGTATAACTTGTTCAAAAGGAACAGAAGCAACAGAAAGGGAGGTGGAGTTGCACTGTATGTTAAAAATACGTATCTCTGCACAGAGATACAGGAAGAGGAGCTTGGCAGCCCCATTGAGAGCATCTGGGTTAAAATAAAGGGGGCAAAGAATAAAGCGAACATGGCGGTTGGAGTCTACTACCGACCACCCAATCAAGGAGAAGACGAGGATGGAACTTTTGAAAAGCAAATTGCCAGTGTTTCAAGGAGGCACGATGTGGTAGTAATGGGAGACTTCAATTTCCCTGATATCTATTGGGAGACTTATTCAGCCAAACATGGCCCCTCCAAGAAATTCCTGAGCTGTGCTGCTGATAACTTCCTCCTACAGAAAGTGGAAGGAACTAGAGGATCGGCTATCCTTGACCTGATTCTAACCAACAGAGACGAGTTAGTGGATAAAGTGGCAGTTTCGGGAACTCTGGGGGAAAGTGACCATGTTATACTCGAGTTCTTGATTCTAACAGAAGCAAAAGCTGAGTGTAGCCAAACACGTACCCTGGATTATAGGAAAGCCAATTTTAACAAACTCAGAACAATGATTAGTAAGATCCCATGGCAAGTGACTCTCACGAGAAAGGGAGCCCAGGAGGGGTGGGAGTTTTTAAAAAAGGAAATTTTAAAGGCACAATTGCAAACAATTCCCACAAGGAAAAAAGGCAGAGGGCAACAGAAGAAGCCAATGTGGCTTCACAATAAACTCAAAGATGACCTGAAAACAAAAAAGGACACGTATAGGAAGTGGAAGGAAGGACAGGCTACAGGGGAAGAGTACAGGCAGGTAGCACAGAACTGCAGGAATAGTGTCAGGAAGGCTAAAGCTGAGAATGAGCTAAGGTTAGCGAGGAATGCTAAAAGCAACAAAAAAGCTTTCTTCAGATACATGCACAGTAAAAGACAGAAGAAAGAACTGGTGGTTCAACTACGCAATGAGGATGGCAAATTGATAACAGAAGACAAAGAAAAGGCAGAAGTGTTCATTTCCTACTTCGGCTCGGTCTTCTCCCAAAAGAGGGTCTATGACCCCCCTGGCAAACCTGAAGTGCAGACTGAAGGGGCAGAATTGCAGCTTGAGATTGATAGGCAAATGGTCAAGGAGCACCTGATTACTCTGAACGAGTTTAAATCTCCAGGGCCTGATGAGCTGCATCCTAGAGTAATAAAGGAACTGGCAGAAGAACTCTCAGAACCACTGTCTATTATCTTTGAGAAATCATGGAGGACAGGTGAAGTGCCAGACGACTGGAGGAGGGCAAATGTTGTTCCCATCTTCAAAAAGGGCAAGAAGGAGGAACCTGGGAACTATAGGCCAGTCAGTCTGACATCAATCCCCGGGAAGATTTTTGAGCAGATTATAAAGAAGTCAGTCTGCAAGCACCTTGAAAACAATGCAGTGATTACTAGAAGCCAGCATGGATTTGTCAAGAACAAATCCTGTCAGACTAATCTGATCTCATTTTTTGATCGGGTAACCTCCCTTGTGGACTGTGGGAATGCTGTGGACATTATATACCTGGACTTCAGCAAAGCTTTCGACAAAGTGCCTCATGATATCCTGATTAGTAAGCTAGCTAAGAGTGGGCTAGATGGAACAACTATCAGGTGGATCCACAATTGGCTAAAGAATCGGACTCAAAGAGTGCTTATAAATGGTTCCTTCTCGAACTGGGGAGAGGTAACGAGCGGGGTACCACAGGGCTCGGTCCTGGGCCCGGTGCTCTTCAACATTTTTATTAATGACTTGGATGAGGAGGTACAGGGAATGCTTATCAAATTTGCAGATGACACAAAGTTGGGTGGAACAGCTAATACTCTGGAAGACAGAAACAAAATTCAAAGTGACCTCGATAGGCTGGAGCGCTGGGCCGAAAACAACAGAATGAAATTTAACAGGGATAAATGCCAAGTGCTGCACCTAGGGAGAGGAAACCAAATGCAGAGTTACAGAATGGGGGACACTTGGCTCAACAATACTACAAGTGAGAAGGATCTTGGAATTGTGGTAGATCACAAACTGAATATGAGCCAGCAATGCGACGTGGCTGCAAAGAAGGCAAATGCAATTTTGGGCTGTATTAATAGAAGTATAGCTTCCAAATCGCGGGAAGTGATAATTCCCCTTTACTCGGCACTGGTTAGGCCTCATCTTGAGTACTGCGTCCAGTTCTGGGCACCTCACTTTAAGAAGGACATAGACAAACTGGAGAGGGTTCAGAGGAGGGCAACAAGGATGATAAAGGGACTGGAAACAAGGCCCTATGAGGAGAGACTGAAAGAACTGGGCATGTTTAGCCTTCAGAAGAGGAGACTGAGGGGAGATATGATCGCACTCTTCCAGTATTTGAAGGGATGTCACACAGAGGAGGGCAAAGATCTCTTCTCCTTCACCCCAGTTTGCAGGACACGGAATAATGGGCTCAAGTTACAGGAACCTAGATTTCACCTAAACATCAGGAAAAATTTCCTGACTGTCAGAGCAATAAGACAATGGAATCAACTACCTAGGGAGGTGGTGGGCTCTCCCAGTCTGGAGGCATTCAAGGTGCGGCTGGACAGACATCTGTCAGAGATGCTTTGACCTGGATTCCTGCATTGAGCAGGGGGTTGGACTCGATGGCCTTGTAGGCCCCTTCCAACTCTACTTTTCTATGATTCTATGATTCTAAGTGGGAATTGGCCCCAAAACCAAGTGGAAGCCAATGAACTTGTCACTTCTGTATCCAATACTGTGATATGTCCGGGGACGACAACGACGGGGGACAACACATGTATTTAAAGCCGGATGGGTTATTTTATATCACAGATAAATCAACAAGAGTCATTGCTGGACTCTCACCTACAGAAAGAGATTACTAAAATTCAGAGTGAGCCCAGGGTTGTGCACCTTTAGGGATGGTGCCACTGAAATTCCAAGTTCTTACTGTTCTGATAGACTGCTACTACAGCTCTATAATAAGCTAGCTCAAAAGCTGCCATGTAAACACAAGCACGCATGCGTGCACACACACACACCCATAACCATACTGGTTGCGCTCGAGTGAACATCCAATCGGCAGCAGTAAAGCAAAGTGACATGGCTCTGGAATTTCTTTCTGCTAGCAGTGTTCAGTGGTAGAGTGTGCTTTGCTGTGTTAGGTTTCAGGCACAGAGTAAATCTGAAGCTGCAACAGTCCCAGCACCTAACCCTTCTGCCTTAGCTGAACAAGCGGGGATCTGCCTTTCTTCTACTTATTCCAAATAACATTATTTTCCAGCCATCAATGACATTACTTCTGCCCACGTTCCACCATTATCCAGGTTGTGCCTGGAGCAGGTGGCCCTGAAGTTCATTTTACATCACAGGTTCAGGTGAAGTGTTCATGAACAGAAGATATAGGAAGACAGAAGGAGAAAGTGGAGCAGTGCCTTCCTGGAATGCCATGGACCTGCTCAACAAGTTTCTCCATCTTCCAAGAGATGCTTCTTTGTTCTGTGCCCCGTGGGTAGAGATCCATGTCCTGACTCCTTTTCCCCCACCCAAGCTCACTTCAGGTATCTCTCTGACTAGTAATGAGGGGGCAGTGTCTCTTCTGCCGGGCTGGGAAAGTGGCAAAAAGTCAACCCAAAGTACAAGGTAATTGAAAAGACAAAGACAAAGAGTGGCTGAGAGGAGGTAACATTTCAGAGTCTCCAGGCGATGCCCGGGACTGAAAGCTCCTTTTGTCTCCTGTCCGACTCGGGGTGTAAACGTGATCGCTGCTGTGTCACTGCTCCTGTCAGGGGAAGATGGAGCCTGGCAACGGGGGAGGGAGCCCCCCCTCCCACGGGACTCATGTTAAATGGAGGAATGTTCGCTCAACAGCAGAGCCTCTGTCTGCCTGGAGTATGAGGGAGCCGGCGCAACGCACTACGGTTTCCCCAGCATCTTGGACAAAACCGGCCTTCATCGGGGCAAAGTGCTCAAGTGCGGGCTGCTGCCCTTGCTCTTGCAATTAACAGAGAGATAACGATCAGCCTGTGTGGGAAACTGTTACTCGGGAGAGGAGGAAGACGTACATTTTTAGAAACCTAGCCATCGCCAACAGCGGTCGGACCGGTAGTGGGGAAGTGAACAAGGAAGGTGCTTCCGAGAGTGCGATTTCAACATCTCTGGTCACTGGCATCAAGGAAACGCTTCATAGCGGCATCTGTGACTCACACAGCATGGCCCCAAAAAGGGCCTCTGAGGTTATCACAACCTCTGCTTAGGTGGAGGTATGAGAGACCAGGTTGTTTTTGCCAAGAGGCAAAAGCCTGCCTCATTTCAAAGCCTAGTAAAAGTGTGATTTCAGGTGTGTTTGGAAACACCTCCGTTGACAGGCCCTGTCACTGTTCTGTACCCCACACACTAAAACACTATTTTCTGCACAGGTTAAATGAGCACAGGCTAAGAAAGCCAAAGGAAGTGACAGAATTTATATGTTAGGTCTGCAAGAGGATTTCCCTTCAGTTGGACTCCAGACGGCAGGAGCGGCCCTTTCTTTGAGCCTGCCTGTATCCCCAACTCAAAGAGGTGGCGATTCGCAGGAATGTAGCTTCCTTCGTTCTTAAACGCAGTCCTCACGTGCCTAGTACACATTTATAGTAGCAGCACATCTGCACAGCGTGTAATTTGGACCAGTGTTTTACTTGAATCTCAGGCCTTACAAAAAGAACACAGGTTCCTAGCCCTCATGATGGCAACAAAAATGTTGAACACATTTTATTTTGTTTTAGTTTCTTCAACATCTCTATCACACCTTCCTATAGAAAAAACAATTGAGTTGGCAAACATACAAGAATTAAAACAGTATCCCCAAAATTATGTCATTAAGGTATTAGCAACAGCATAACAATCTGTTCAGAAAAGATCCCATCTCTCGTGACCTCCCACTACACTTCAGGTGGGAGGGGGAGATCTGGAGCAGGGCCTCAGAAGAAGATCTCCGGGATCAGGTAGATTCATGAGTGGAGGCATACTTACGATACTGATGGTCCAGAAACTATCTTTGGCAGATCTTCCAGCGATCTGGAAGAGGAGCTCAATGTCCTGCACATCTCTCTGCTTTTCCCCACGGCGGCCACTCATAACCCCTCAATCCCCAAGGTTCTTGCCAACACGTACTGAAATTCTATGGCCAGAGTAAGACTGGTGGGATTTCTATTGTATGATTAGTCACACGTGCAAGACTTGCCACAGAATTTCATTTTGAAGGGCTGTGTGCCTACCCACACATTTTTTAAGTCAGCCATGGAGGCCCTGCTTGTGCACCCTCCAGTGAGGGAAATTAGGTTGGCTGGTATGAGGGACAGGACCTTTTTTGGAAGTGGCTCCACATTTGTGAAATTCTATCGTGACTGAAATACCTGTGCCCTGTCAATTCAGGCCTTGGAACAGGCTCTATAGGCCCATTTTGCATCGATTCGATTTCTCTTAGACAGATGCTGAGGTGGTGCGCACGACACCACAGCCCATCGTGGGACTGTGGTGTTGTGTGACCCTAGGCAGGAGAGGTTGTTTGAGGGTTAGAGAACCCTCAAATAACCCTAAACAAGCATGACACGACAGCCCTCACGGGTAAATTAATCCACGGTGGGCTGTCATGTCGTGTGAACCAGGTCACTGGCTGCTGCTGTTTTAAATTGGTTTTACAATGGTAAAAAGAAGTTTTAAACCATTTTTTAAAGTTCTTAAGCTGAGCTATCTTGGGTATCTTTTTATTGTTGCCAGATTCTACTGCTGTTTTCTAGGTATGCATGACACTTTGATATGTTTTTGACTTCAGTGATGTATTGTGTTTTATTTTAGGACACGGCCGTAAAAGGTGACTCGGAAACCTCTCAAATAATAGGTGGAGGCAGGAACATGGGACCTACTCTGCTTACATAAAAGGATGCTGCTCTGGAACAGCGCATGGCAGGGAGTGGGGGGCTTTGTTTGTAATATGGGCTGGAGACGCCTAAAGACCATCTAACGGGGAGTCCTGCAAGATCAGGTTGCTGCTTCTCTGGCTCATTCTACCTGGCCTGGGAGGGCACAGCTCTGAGTGACTCACTCCAGCTACAAAGGTTGTTGCCCCTGCGGTTATTTTTCTTGTTTGGATTGGATATTTTTCCTTGGTTTGACTTTAGTATAATCATTATTGGATTATTTAAACCGAGTGCGTATTTATTAGCGCGAGATGCTTTTATGTGCGCGATTATTTAAACCGTGTCGCGATTTGTAACGGTTAATTATTTAGAAATGCTGATGTATTTTATTGTGTAAGTTTCTGACGTCGCGAGCCGCTTTGAGCGTGGTTCTTACTGTGGAAAAGCGGCATAGAAATAAACCGATGGCGATGAAACAGATGAGAGTTAGATGAAGAATGAAACAGGATTGGGGGAGGGGGGGAGGAAGCCGCCCACACACGTCACAGATTGAACAACAAGCACAGGCTCAAGGTCCAGGATATGGAACCTGAACCTCAGCCACTGGGGACACCACCTCACCCATACGTGACCCAGTCCAAAGGTAACTCTGAAATGGCACACTAGCTCCTGGAGCGGAAAAAGAACCTTCAATGGCTGCGCAAGTCTCAGAGACCCCACACAGATGAGGGCGTTTAGACAAAGGGGCTATTGAGCAGAGGAGGGTAGGAGGGAGGGAGATGCAGTGTTGTTTAAAGGCTATGAAGCAGGGGGAGGCCAAACGCAAGTCCCCCCCCCCCTTCTGTACACAACCTGCATGCAACAGGCAGAAACAACTTGCTGGAATGCAAGTGACAAAAATTGGAAGGCAAAAAACAGAACACGTTAAGGGCGTAATCCTATGTATGTGGGGACAGAAAAAAGTCCTACAACTCCTAGCATTCCCCTGCCAGCCATGCTGGGAGTTGTAGGACTTTTTTCTGTCTAAACATACATAAGATTGTGCCCCGAGATCATCAGATATTAGCGCTGCAGGCTGACACATGTGTCCCATCACTATGGGAGCAGGAAACCCACCATTATATTTACAGGAGGGGCATTCATGTGCCCAGGACTACAACCCTCTGATGCTCGGCGCTGTGCCTACAACAAAAGGTTGCGCGTAAGTGCAGCACAGAGCCCAAGGAAAAGCTGAGGCAGTAACTTTGAAGAGAAGTATTGCTCTCAACACAAGTTAGAGATCATGAAAAGAGACCCACAATCTTTAGCTGAGAAGGCCTTTCTACAATAGGGTCAAAATCACCCACAGGTCTGCTCATTTGCAGATATCCCCCCCACCCAAGTGGTTTCTCTGCCCTTTCCGACCTGTTCTTGGCTCTATGAACTCAGAAGACTGCAGTCTCCCCTTTTAAAAGGCTGCTCCAAGTAGTACCGTCCTTAAGGGGTTTTGGGCCACTAGCCCCAGATTGTGGATGTTTTGAGCCCGCAGAGAGCAACCAATTTTCTTTGGATGGGTTAGCGCTCTTTACTTTGCACCAGAACTTCCTCCTTGAATCCCACCCTTTTTTCAGCACTTGGGCCAACTTGCACACCTCACTCAACTTCACCAAGCAGGTGCCAAGGCACCTTCCTAAAAACTGCTCTTGTCCTTGGGCATAACGCAGTGCGAGTGAGTTGCTAAGCCAGCCTTCCCCAACCTAGTGCCCTCCAGATGTGTTGGACTGCAACTCCCATGCTGGCTGGGAATTATGGGAGTTGCAGTCCAACACATCTGGAGGACAGCAGGTTGGGCAGGGCTGGGCTAAGCATTCCAACTCGTGGCTTGACTACAGGTTCAGCTTCTACTGCCTCATGACGGCATGAGCAAAAAGGCATATAAATCATGCCATCTAAATTCATTTCGGTTTGGCACATAAATCCCTGCAGCTTGCAGCTCTGTTTAGCCTCCTGCACATCCTATCCAGCACCAGATGGAAGTGGATTAGCCACCTTGCACTGGCACCAATCAGAAGGATTAGAACTCATTTCCAGAGGGAGTCGACTTCTCAACAGAGGGCTTAGCTTAGTGATGTGGGAAGAGCAATTGCCCGCGTACAAGTACCAGTCATAACTGCGTTGTTTTGGGGGCCACGATCTCCACAGCTCCCCTGTAGCATGCGATACAAACACCAACTCATTCATTACATCTGCCAGTCACTGACCAGCCTGGGAACAAATCACAATTCTGGGTCTTCAGCAAAGAACAGCTTTGCTGTAATTCAGTAATCTGCACATTCAGTAATCTGCCGACTCCAGAGTTGAACATGGAAACTGATCAGTCCCCAAGGAATTTCACTGGTCGCTTCTCTCCAAGTAAAGCTCTTATATCTCCCTTCAATGAGATGTACTTTATGTGCACCTCCCCAGAGTTTCTGCTTCAGTGTCAGGTAACCATACCGAAGTTATACGAACAGGTTTGTAGTTACATTGCAGCAGGCTGTGCTGAGGGAGATGAGAGGGGAATTAGGGGCATTCCACCAGCCCTGAGGCCCACCTCCATGACGGTTCCTCCTCCTTCAACTGTCACCTCCAGCAGGCTGTACTGAGGGAGATGAGAGCTGGAGGCAAGGCCATTCCATCAGCCCTGCCGGAAGAATTCCCCACCTTCCTTTCCCATTCCTTTTTCCTTGTGTGTCATGTCTTTTAGATTGTAAGCCTGCAGGCAGGGACCATCTCCTTTTACTGACTGTTTGTATGCCACTCTGGGAAGCTTTTTGACTGAGGAGCAAGATAAAAAAAATACTCTAAGTAAATTATTTATTCTGTGCCGTGAAAACCTGAAGTTTTTTCACACTAAATCATTCTTGAGAAATTGAGACTCACTATATCAAGTGGGTTGGACCAAAAAGGCTAGATGTGCAACATGCCATTCTCAAGATGAATTCACTGTGCCAAAATGGGATAATCTGTTGCAGCGGTTTGGGTACAGAGGCTCTTGATCAAAGGCTGCCACCTCCATGAGGTGACCAAATACTTCTCAGCTTTCCTCCCGGCCAAATTCTTTCTTTCTATCTAATTTCCAGGAATTGTGAGGCAGGTTACAAGGCAGTGAACTGATTAAGGACCAAAAGTGTACTCTGCAGGAAGCAGGATGAAGGAAACGGCAGTCCAAGGGCTAGCCAATTTAATGCATATCTAAAGGCCAGCCTTGAAGTATTGCATTTCATTGGTATGACCTCCCTTCTCTTTATACGTACCCTTTGGTTCATCCTTCTAATCCTCATTTCCAGCTGTAACCAAGCTTTAGGTGCAATGCCTTCTACACATATTCTTTCCTCTCTATCTTTGGGAGGAGGGAATTGTCTATGTTGCCTATGTAACCCCTGTAAGGCAATAAGTACACTGGTGGTGTGGTACATATAAATCAATACACACAACGTTTAGCATTTCAGTAATCCTTAAAACAACCTTGCAAGGTAGGTCAGTACTATCACACCCATACTGAAGATGGAAGAGGCATACTTGGCTCTGTGGTTTGCCTAAGACTACCTAGTGAGCTTCTGGCAGAGGCAAGACTTGAACTGGGGAAAGTTTACAGCCCAGTCTCTTAGAAACTATGAAGTACAATTCATCAAGATATTCAACTCTATTTCCTGTGGTTTGAATAGGGACAAAGGTTTTTTTAAAAAAACAACAACCCAAAACACATGTAGTGTGATTGCACCAATGTACTGATGTGTGTGCTATCATCCAACGCCATTTTGTGAATGGCAATTGTTAATGTAATTATTGCTGTCTGTACTTTTTGCATTCCAATTTCCTCTGACCTCACTGTTTACAATCCCCATCCCCATTTGTATGGAAATCTGACAACTTGAGGTTCACACTTCATGCAAACTGATGAAGAGGGACTTTGAAAATTAGAAACTATGGTATGCCAGTTACACTCTCCAACTCTAAATTCTGGGGTCAGAAGATCTCACCTGAAAGGGGCTTCCTCTGGGGGAAAGTCAATGTAATAGCGAATGAAAAATCTCTCGGAATCTTCTCGTTCTCCATCCATAATGACACTCCCATTCAGCTTAGTGATAGATGGTAACCTGCGAAAGAGAGAGGGAAACATTAATATCTTAACAAGGACAAAAAAGATTCCCCAAGCATAGTCATCAGCAAAAAATGATGAGCTGTGTTCTCAGGAGAGTTCCCCACCAGAATCAGACACCCAAAAATGTAGCACTCAGAGGAATGAGATTTTATACATTTTCCTTACAGAGAGGATTTGATTCAAGATCACACACTACAATTTGAATATAAATATATCCGATAATTCTCCAAGCACCATCCTTCTCGTTGGCTTTCAGAAGCGCTTCATAAAATATTGGTATGCTAAAAAAAATAATAATGGCTGCAGATCAGTTCAGCAAGAAACTTGCAAAATACTGCTGCCCCATCATGCAGAACATGAACAGAAAGCTAGCTGACTCTCAGGTAGAGAGAGGGCAAGATAATTTATAGATACAAATGTTTAAGTCATTTCAGATAGAGGCCTGTTCATCAGACTTCTATGAATACCCCCCCCCCAAAAAAAAAGAAAGAAAGAAAGAAAAAGATTGCACTAGAATTGCAGAATATTAAGCTGGTAAAAATTTCATGACAGAGAGATCTAGGCCATATTGTGTCATATACTACATCACAGATCAAGCAGCTGCCTTTAAGCTTCTAGTCAGGTAATGTGTAAAACCACCTTCTGTCAATAGCCAGGTGCCACTAGTTCTTGAGGTCTTAAGAAGAGGAGAAGGAGAGGATAACCAGCCTATACTCTTTAGGAACATAAAGAAAATACACCAATTAATTTCTTTCCCTAGAAAGGAAACAAGACCCACATGGCGGAGATCACAGGGTACACAAAAGCATTTGGCGAGCATTTAGAGAAAAAGCAATACCGTACACATTTATGAAATAGCCTTAAGCAATGAGACCACACACTGACCCCCCCCCCCCCACCAGCAGCTGATGAGTAGGGACCCTGGTGCCCAACCTTAGCCGAGCAAGAACAACTTCCTATCAGCAGAGTTGGCAAAAGGTACATTCAATCATAACTTAAGTTATTGGTCCAAGATCAAGGAGTATATTGTTGTTCTGGCCAATCTAAATCTCCAGCCTGGTATCATCAATCTAGACTTAAAAATGGGGACCAAAAAAAATATCACTCACTGGGGCCACTATGTGTTGAATGGTAAGTTGGGCTGCTGCTCTGGCAGCCTGATCAGCCAGTTCATTGCCTTTTACTCTGGCAGGCTCAGGAATGAACTGAAAACCAACACAATAGTCCAAGAGTCTCCAATGGAGAGAAAGTGATAGGATGTAGCAGGTGCAAATTACGCAATATACTAAATGGAGGGACCTTTTAAACTATTGGAGTTCATCTCCAATCCTGTTAAAAGCAAACAAACCCCTTTTACCAGCATTTGAGTAACACAGAATTGGAGCGGGATGGATGCAGCACTCATCTTTAAATATGTCACCAGAACGGATGGTTTCAGAACAGGAACTGGGTATGCAGAAAGGCCTGCTGTGCTCTTGAAAACTGTGGACATTCCAGCAAGATGAATTTAACAGTGATGGGAACACTGTGAGGCATGGACATGGGTGGGCCTTCTCTGCTCAAGAGATATGGATGGGCAGGGACTCCACGCCCAGTGCTTATACAAGCCAGGACAACCTCCTTCCTTCAGCTCTTTAAGTGACATGTTTGGCCACAATCAAAGTACCGGTTTCAACTCAAGAAGCTTATTGCTGGTCCTCCCCAAAGCTCTTGCCACTGTTACTTCAGCTTGGATTTTAAAAAAGGGGGTACTTAAGGATGGTACTTTTGCATGCTTAAAAGTCAAGTGGGTTGCCAGTCTGGCAGCCGGGTCTGCCAGTCCACTGGCCCTCACAACTTGCAGAAGAATGTAACTTCCATGGCGGGATAATTATTTCTGGTTCTTCTATCTTCTCTCAGGAGTAAGGGCCATGAGGTTGCTACTACAGCTTAGGAGTCCAGGGCGCATAGGACACAAGAAATACCATCTCACTATGGACTCCCCCCCTCCCCCCATGAGCTCCTCAAGCTTGGGTTGCACAATTTTGGTTGCATTAAGCTGGAACAACAACAACAAAAATCTCCAGACCTGGCTATTACCAGCTTCCTGCGTTCCTCGTTGGTGTATGACTGAAGGAGAGGAATGCCCAACAACCTCACTTCCTCGAGCTTGGGGAAAGAATTGAGCTTGTCTATGTCTTTCCAGCATTGCAGACCTGATTTAAAGAAAGGAAGTATTTAGAAAAGGAAAATTGTGCCAATGTTAGAAACACGGAGCATGTCTCAAGACAATACGGTGCAGCAGAAATCAGCAACTGACACTCAATGCTGTATGTGTGGAATCAACTTGTAAAGAAACCAAAAGAAAACAAGGAGACTTCAATGCACCCTCCAGCCTGTGTACACATACTGTTATCAATTAATCTCAGCCTGGGTCCATGCATGCGGCAGAATGAGATGGCAGAATGGATTGTACCACTTCAGATTGTAGGACAGGGGAGCAGAACTCCCAGTGTGTGTGTGTGTGTGTGTGTGTGTGTGTGTGTGTGTGTGTGTAATATGGCCTGCCAGGCTCTGCTATCTGGCTCACCTTAGGCTCTACCAGGGGGCAGGACTTGGCCTCCAATTGGAAGGGGGAGCGGTGAGCAGGGGAATCACCACTGTTACCTCCAGACTCAGATCAGAGATAACAGCAGGGATGCAGGCAAAGGGGGACTCAAATCGTGCTGGGAAGAGCTGCTCTTCCCAGCGCTGGCCAAATCTTCTTTTGCGTGCCTGTTGCCACCCCCGACGGGGGACGACAAAAACGAAGTGGACGAGGCGCCTTACAATGTAGGCCACGTTGCCCCTACTTAATTTATTTAAAAGTTGCGGTTTGCTGCCAAAATTTGGCAGCAAAGTGCTATAGCGGCTCAGAATTGACGGATTTAGCGTGAAACAGCGACGGAGGCTTGTAACAAGAGCCCGCATCCCTTTTCCTTTTCTTTTCTTTTTTCACTGAGGCGGCAGGAGTGCAGCCTGAGGCAGGTCCAGGGAATTGGAATTGGGCCCCGGATCACCCAAAGTGGCCCACCCCATTGCAGATGAACAGTGCTCCTCTGTTTCAACGCTTCTCAGATTTATAGGAACCTCACACATCAGGGAGAGATAGTCCAACCCAGTGTAGAGGTTTCTGATGGGTTTTTTGTTTTTTTTAAAATAAAAAATTTGGGAGAGCCTTTGAAAAATGTGATCATCCACCTACAATCTGAAGTAGCGTAGTTCAGTCTATCACCTCACAATTCTAGCACGCCATTGCCACCTCAGTCTGCCGCAGGTTATCAACCTAACCTCAGCCAGTCACAGCAATACATGTGTGTGCCTGAGAGAGAAAATCCATGTTATTTATTTATTTATTATATTTATACCCCGCCTTTTTTCCTGCAAGGAACCCAAGGCAGCTTACATAATCATCATCCTCTCCATTTTATCCTCACAACAACCCTGTGAGGTAGGTTAGGCTGAGAGGCAGTGACTGGCCCAAAGTCACCCAGTGAGTTTCATGGCCGAGCGGGGACTAGAACCCGGATCTCCCGAGTCCCAGTCCAACACTCTCACCACTACGCCACACTGGCGCCCTCTCCCACTACCCACAACCTTGCAGTAACAAACATGAAGCTAAATAAATCAAGAGCGCCCCTGTTGTTAAGACCACCTCTGTATCCGCCACTTGAGGTAGGGTGCCTCACCCTGTGTAACGGTAGGGCCGACCTTGTTCAGTCACAGCTTTCTTAGAGGAAGCTAATGGAAGGAAGGAGTTACTCTCAGAGGACAATACCATCGTTCTTCTGAGGGGGAAGGGATGACTTCATGTGTTTTGTACAATGGAAAGATGAGCTCCGAGTGCTGATGAGATGCTCTATCCTCATTTCTCTAAAAGCTTATAACTTCCCCAACTCTCTCCTGTCTCCCGCAGCCCATGACAGTCAGAAACAATCAAGAACCGAGTTGACATGGCTAATGCATCAATGGTAAACATGATTGCATTTCACAGTGCAATAACTTCGTGCTTTAGGGAACTGCAAGGCCAGAAGCTGAAAAATACTGGTCCCCTGAGAAATAAGTGGCGAGGCTTAGTTGAGGAGCAAGCAATGAAAGCAAAATGAAAATGGAACGTGGGCGCAGCCCAAATGACTGCTTCCTTCTTAAGAAGAGCCCTGCTCAGGCATTCGCCTGAATGCGTAAGGGCTAAAACAGTGTAGGGGCACAGGGCCGCTCATGCAGCTCCGCCCCCTATATCCCTGTGTGCATCAGCCCCTGCCCCCCTGGTCCCTGACCTCCCCACGTTGGGCAGGAGGTCTGACAGGGCTTTCTACTCGCATCCCCTTGAATGACAGCAGAACTCTCCACGCCATCAGGGACCCCTGATACAACAGGTTACCTGATCGCTTGCAGAGCTCTACCTTGTTCAGTCTGGGGGCCAAATTCCAGTGGTGGCGTGGCCAAAATACCGGCATGTTCTAGCTTAAAATCTCTTCCTGCCAGTAACTATGACTTAGGAGAGGCATTTCAACCTTTCAGAATGAGGGGAAAGCTGGACAAAAGCCAGGAAGCCACCACACAATTGGGTGGGTGGGGAAATGGGGTGGGGCCATCTGGGGAGCCCCAGATGATGGTACTGGAACCCCAGCTGGGCTGGATTTGGCCCCTGGGCTTGAGGCGCTGCACCCTTGGTTTTTGCCCTCACACACTGAGGCTAATGCCTGAACAGGGCTAAGATGATGTCATTACCAGAAGCTCATTCACTGCAAGGTACGTGTGTGTGTGTGTGTGTGGGGGGGGGGACACACTTACAGGGCCTGAATTCTGACTCAAAGGAAGATGCTTCATTCAAGACCTCACCTGACTTGTGCAGGCTGATGGACCGCAAGTTTGGGAACAGCCTCGCCAGAGAATCTTCCGAGTCCTCAATGGTTGTCAGGTAGTTGTTGGCCAGAACCAGCGTGTCTAGCGATGGAAACATAACCCCCAGCTTTCGGATTTCAGTCCAGTCTTTGAGATTATTGTCAGTAATGTGGAGTAACTTGAGAGAGTGACAACAAACTGGAGAACAAGACACCGTTTTATAGTCGTT
This sequence comes from Shinisaurus crocodilurus, assembly GCA_021292165.1. Classification (NCBI taxonomy): domain Eukaryota; kingdom Metazoa; phylum Chordata; class Lepidosauria; order Squamata; family Shinisauridae; genus Shinisaurus; species Shinisaurus crocodilurus. The sequence continues at coordinate 6,242,388 of CM037884.1, read as the reverse complement.
AAGGCACAGGAAGAGTTCCTCCAACCTGCAGGGAGAAAATTAAAATGTCCTGATATATCTAGGCTTCCATGTGAATGGAGACAAGTTTATACGTGCAGTTAAGTGTAAGCAACTGTAAAGTGATACGCGCCGGGGCAAAAAGTCCTGACTTCACATACACACTGATGGGGTCTGAGGTGGCAGTGACTGACCAAGAAAGGGATTTTGGGGCTGTGCTCGATAGCTTGATGAAGACATCACCCCAGTGTGTGGCTGCTGTGAAAAAGGCAAATTCCATGCTAGGGATCATTAGGAAAGGAATTGATAATAAAACTGCCAGTATCAGATGCCCCTTGTACCCCAAGTGTGGTATGGTGCGACCACACTTGGAATGCTGTATACTATTCTGGTCTGCACACCTAAAAAAGAATATTGTAGGGCTAGAGAAAGAGCAGAAGAGGGCAACCAAAATGATCATACGGTTAGAGCAACTCCCCTAGGAGAAAAGACTGCTATGCTGCGGGGGGGGGGGGGGGGGGTTAGCTTAGAAAAATGGTAAGGGGGTGGAAACGTGATAGAGATGTATAAAATTATGCATTGTGTAGAGAAAGTGTACAGGAATAGGTTTTCCCTCTCATGATACTAGAGACCAATGGGGTAAACCCATGAAGCTGATTGGTGGAAGATTCAGGACAGGTAAAAATAAGTCCTTCACACAGCGCATAGTTAAACTATGGAATTCACTTCCACAGGATGTAGTGATGGCCACCAGTCTGGATGGCTTTAAAAGGGGATTGGACAAATTCATGGAGGAAAAGGCTATCAATGGCTACTAGTCCTGATGGCTATATTCTACCTCCAGTATTGGAGGCAGTGCACCTCTATATAGCTGTTACTGGGGTACATGAGTGGGAGGGTGGTATTGCACTCATGTCCTGCTTGTGGGTTTCCCATAGGCATCTGGCTGGCCACTGTGGGAACAGAATGGTGGACTAGATGGACCCTTGGTCTAATCTAGTAGGGTTCTTATGGCTTTAAGGAGAAGCTGCTGCCAAGGTGGACCCATGCAGAATGCTGCAGCAAATGTCTAGGTTGTTATGAAAAATGAAAGGAGCTCGTCAGCCAGCCTCTACCCATTCCATTTAGCTTCATTCAAAAGCCAGCATCTCCATTAGCAAGTTATTTGACCCTGGTAATGGAAGACTATGTCAGAAGGAGAGCATAACATATAGACTGTCTGTCAACTTGATGATCAGAATTCTGTTGATTTAGAGTTAGCATAAGTTCTGAAGTAACATTATCCAAATGTAGCCTAGGTCCTTCGAAAATAAAAGATGGATCTACACATGCAGCAGAGTAAGGTTATAGACTGTTTAGCACTATGACAGACTGTACTGTACTACTTCAGACTACAGGCAGGACATACTATTTTGAATGCTTCACATCATAAAAAATTCTCAGCAAACAGAAAGTTAGCATCGCAGAGAGCAAGGTTCCAGCCCATCTCCTTGTCTGCCATTTTACACGGCTATTTGTATGGAGTTTTTAATGTAGGGGAACATTCAAATATTTCATCCCCCTGCCTGCAGTGCAGAGAGGTTCAATCCTTTTAACCGCCTCATTCTGTAGCATGTGTAGACCAGGCCTAAAACAGTAGTGGCTGGGAGACTCCATTATGGACCAGGAACTCCCGGGTTCAAGTCTTGTCTTTGCTAGTCAGCCTTGGACAAACTAAGATCTCAGCTCAGTGCGCCCATACTGACCTATTTTACAGGGTTATTGTAAGAACAAAGCCGCTTCCAATGCCCTGCTGCCTTGTGCTGGTTAGGACTGGAGGTAGGTGTGTGTGTTTGGGGGGGGGGTCCCCTTTACTGTCCCTGTACAGCTGTGCCTTTTCTTCCCCACTGTACTGACTCCAATGAGAGGGGAATCAGGTGGCCCGACGCTGGAATAGAGGCCCAAACCCGGGTAGGCCCAATCCTGGGGCCTCCCCAGCAAGTAAAGAGACTTTTGATCCAAGGCTGCCACCATTCCACCACTGCCCTCCCCCTGGAATGCCCCCTTTCAGAGCCTACCGCCGGTAGATTTTCACCTTCAAAAGTATCTGCAGTTGTACCAGGGGCCTCCTTGGCAAATGCCGGCCCCTCCCTGCCAGGGGAACTTTTCTTCACCAGTGCAGGGGGGACTTCTGCATCATCCTAACCCCCTTCGGGCAGCTTGTCTGAAGGGGAATAGGACTGCTCTACATGTTCAGATAGAACCCATTATCTCAGCAATATTTACAACCTTGTAAAGAAAATGGGAGGGGCTGCAGCATAACAGTTGCCTAAGGCCACCTAGTGAATTTTGTGGCTTCGGCAAGATTTGAACTGGAGACTTCCATGTTCACGGCCACTCAGCCACTGCACTAGACGAACGTCCGCAACTTGTTATTCAATGCTCCGATCAGTACACTAAGAGCACCTGCCCCTTTTCCTGCCCTGTTCCTTTGGGCTTACTCTGGTAACTCTTGCAGTATCGTATGGACTGTTTCCCAGGAAGCTTTGCTGTTGTTGAGCACAAGTTTGCGAACGCCGGCGAAAGACCCAGCACACGTCCTCTCTAAAACCGACAAGTTCAGAGGGTTGGAACTCAGGTTTAGAAACTCCAAGTGGGGGACATTTGACACAATTTTACTGACCTGGGAGGGAGGGAAAGAAAGAAAGAAGCGTATCAGGCAGTAATCAGATCTCAAATAATATTCTGTCATCGAAAAAAACCCCAGGCTTTCCAGCACAAAGAAGGAGTCAAAGTCAAAGAAGGATATGGATTCTAGCAGCATTCAAGATAGTCATCTGTAATTCATACTGCTGCTATTTGCTGATTTAAATTGATTGGCTAATTGCTTGTTCACCTCAATGGTTCATTTAATTACGCCCTTAAAAAAAGGCTTGATAAGGAAAAAAGCAGATAGCTGGCAGGCTTCATAAAATCCACCTGAATGGCAGCTAAAGAAAAAACAACTCACAGCCGCCAACATTTGTCAAGGGGCTATTTTACCCAGGGCTATTCATCTTTGCTGCAATCTTGCATGCACCAAATTCCATTTCTAGCACAAAAAAAAAGAAGGGCTGGGGGAGTGATTCCTGAGATTCCTAGTTTTTATGCATTTTCCCTGCTGAGCCTGTGCTGCTTCCTGAAAAAATGCTCTAGCTTGTGGGCAAAAGGCTGTATGCTTGAGGTGAAGGGACCATCTCTTGTGGCCTCTGGTCTCGTAGGTCTACTGTAAGCCCTTGCTGCGAACTTCCTTACACTTCCCCTCCTGCAGCAAACCCCCCCCCCCCATTTTATTTTTATAAACCATACAAAAGGTTGTGGCAACATAATTAGGAAGTGGTAAGATGGTCGTGTAATACTGGGAGGAGTACTCCAAGTGCTGTGTCAACTGCACTGGTTGCCAGTCAGTTTCCAGGCCCAGTTCAAAGTGTTGGTGCTGACCTTTAAAGCCCTAAATGGCTTAGGACCAGTCTACTTTCTCCCATATGTTCCTGCCCATTGCAAAGATCCTCTTTGGAGGCTCTTCTCCGGGTGCGACTCCCCACCATGGTGCGACAGGTGGCTACCAGGGAAAGAGCCTTCTTTGTAGTGCTGCCCCCCCCCCCCCGTCACCCTCGTCTGTGGAATGCCCTTCCCGGGGAGATGCACCTGGTGTGCTCACTGTACACATCTAGACACCAGGCTAAGAACTTCCGGCAGGCATTTAATCTTTACTGATTATTAACTGCTCACCCTTTAATATTTTTAATGTTTCGGTTGTATTTTTTTGTACTGGTTGTTTTGTACAGAGAGACTAGGTTAGAGAATGAGCGCCCCCCTCTCCCTGTCTCACTTCCACACTGTCATCTACCATGTGGAAGTTTACAAGAAGCAGCTGAAGGCAACGGAATGACATTGGAGGCTCCAAAGGGAGTCGTGAACCGAGAAATGAAGAGGAAGAAGAGTGGGTCTACTGAGCATTACCGGCCAAAGGAGGATACTGGTGATTTAGGAAGACTGGGAGAGCAAGTGGAAGGAGGGAGAGAGGGGGCACTTAAAAAAAACCCTCCCAGATACATCATAGTAGTTGATCTGCTCTGACAGTTCCAGACACGAACAGCAATCCACCTTGAACAACCAAATTTACCTGCAGCAAAGGCAGCTGTGCCTGTTACTACTAAGAATGATATTTGTAAAATTCGTGTACCTCGTGCCAGTCTTCTAGTTTATTGTCAGAAAGATCCAGTTCGGACACGTGGGCACAGAAGGCAGCAATCTCATTCTCATCCCCAGCACAGGTTATTCCACAGCTGTTCAACACCAGCACGCTTGGGAGGTTGAGACGATCTGAAAAAAGCAGGAGTGACAATGCATTATTTTGTGGGGTGATCCAGTTTCTGGAGATGCAAAGACTCACCCACCCGTACATACTAGCAAAAACTGAGCCAGACTATATGAAATCTGGTAGAAAAACAGCTCAGCCGAGAGATGGGCAACCTATCACAGACATGAGCATGTCTGCGCAGTCAGATTGGCTTATGTCAATTGTGCCTGATCATTCACGTTACAAAGACTCAGGCCTTTGGGGGTTTTCTTTCTTGCATATGTTTTAAAGACAGGCACAGGTTAAACAACACTGGAACTGTCCGAAAGTCACTGAGTTCAATGGCTTTAATGGATAGCTCATGACTTACAACTGGGTCCTCCTGCTCAGGGCTAAGAAGGCTTACACTGGTGGCATTACTTCTCTTTTAATTCTATTAAGAGAAACCAAAAAGAGTGAGGAAGAGGAGGTGGAGGAAGACGGAAGAAGGGGTATCCACCAGTAAAATAAATAAATAAGTGGCCCTATGTTGTAGGTGGGGAGGAATGGTGGGCCCCAGATAAGAAAATGTGGAAGGCTATACTGCCTTAGCTTAAATACCCCTATTTCACAGACAGGGAAATCAACATCAAGTTAAGAAATTGGAATTCCCAATTGAGTTCATCCAGGATTTATCCTGTTTGCCAGTTAATGGTACACAATGGCAAGGGTGTTGTTGTTTTTTAATGGTTGTTTTATGATGCTTTATTGATATGCCATTATGTACCCTTGATCCCACCTCGTGAGAAGATATTATGCATTTAAAAATTGTATACATCTGTAAATAAGCATTTCCGGAGGGCTTTATTTATAAGGCCACTGGGTGCATAGTGATGATGCGTGTGAGCTTGCAAAGCCTGCATATGGTGGTCCCAAGCCAAACTGATCACATGCACCCCTCGTGATCCAGCTTTTGGCACATGATGGGAACCTGACAGTGGGTCTAACCCTCAAACCACCCCTGCCACCTGGATTCACATGACACAAGCCATGGCAAGCCAGGGCCCGTGGGTGCCATGCAAAAATGGTGCCTTCGGGGGCCCAGCGTGACGCAACAGCCCCCGCAGGAAAATTAAGCTGTTGTGTCATGCGAACCAGGTCCATGAGTTGGCGTCCACTATGTGCAAACTTCCTATTATGCATTGAGGTGGTAATTTGAACAGGCTCCCTAACTCCCTTTATTTATTTATTTATTGTATTTCTAGATCGCCCATCTAGCTGGAACCCGGCTACTCTGGACAATGTACAATAAAACAAAGCAGAATAAAATACACTTAAAACAGTATAAAATTTTAAAATCCTAGCCCACCCCATGTTCCCGCCTGAAAATCCATGATTTTAATGAATGGTGGAAGCTCATCAAGGAGGGGGCACGGCGGAGGTCACTGGGAAGAGAGTTCCACAGTTTGGGGGCTGCCACAGAAAAGGCCCTCTTCCTAGTCCCCACCAGCCTGGCTGCTCTGGCTGATGGGACAAGGAGAAGGCTGTCCATGGCAGATCTTGTTGAGCGGCCTACTTGATGTTGCTGGAGACGCTCCTTGAGATAAACTGGACTGGAGCCGTATAGGGTTTTAAAGGTCAAAACCAACACCTTGAATTCAGCTTGGCAAACTGGTAGCCAGTGCAGCTCCTTGAGCAATGGAGTGATGTGATCACGCTGGCGACTGCCTTTAACGAGGCGAGCCGCTGCGTTCTGTACCAGCTGTAGCTTCCAAACCGTCTTCCAGGGTAACCCGACATAGAGCACATAAGTCTTGGTTTAAGATGGCACAGCCACTGAATCATGCTGACTATTTTATGGGGGAAATTACTGAGAACATTCGTAAAGACTGTTTGCTTGATAACCTTGAGCACTAGGTAGGGGAACACTCTTATAAGCTCTTACCTTTTCACAATCCTCATCTGTTACAGCATTTCAGTGTGAACAACACTGTAACAAACAAGAGCATGAAAGGGGCAACTATGTTTTGCACATTCTGGGAACCGCTGAACAGAGAGGGGACTTTTGAGGGTTGTACACTCCACAAGGGGCAAGTAATATGCTGCTGCAAGTGCCGTACTATTTTAACACAACATTTTTAAAGGTGCAACCAGGGCCATTGTCAAGATGTCCTTTTTATCATTTCTAGGCACTCAAAGGAAGACATTAGAGGGGTAGCCTGAAAGTTTTTGTTAAGGTGAGTCTGTTGTGATTAATTTTGAGTGACATATGGTGCATTTTGTCCTTGACTGACTCAACTTATTTCTGCTCTTTTCTGTCACACTAAGTTACTGTCATTTCCACCCAAATAGCTTCCTTGTTTTTTTCCCTTTTGGGGGCTATGGTTGTGATACAAATAAACCTGACAGGAATTTAAAATGACACGCAGTGCGTATGCATGTATATATGTGTATGTACAGTATATCTATATCGATATAGAGAGGGGTGGGTTTTTTTGGGAGGGGGAGTGCTTTGCATTTGCAATAAAACCAGATATAGGCTTAACCAACTCTCCCCTCCCTCGCATATATAACTGAGGAACGAATAGAATTAGGGACACCCATTTTGATCCTCGCTTTTCAACCACATCCCTTGGAATGTCTGATGAGAGTACCAGATTTCTGCGTAAGGCGAGATGCACTCAGAATCTGTACCTTTCATAGGAGAACCCTGAGGTGTAGCTGGGACATGCACGCCCATCCCGGGACCACGACGGTATGGAAAGTTTTCGGGGCTGTATTTCTCACAGAGAACTTGCATGAAACTTCTCCCACCGGTGTGATCCATGGTCCCTTCCTGAAATTCTATGGTTCAAGGAGGGGAGGGGGAGAGAAACAAACCAATGTACTCCTTTCACCAGCAGAGGCAAGTACTCATTCTCCTACTTAAGACTATTCAAAAACACCAAGCAGCATCTGCTCCTGCAGTTCAGGAATCCCCCAAACAGTGTACTGTGAGAAATAAATGAAATGCTCCTGTGAGCAGGTCCATAAACATGTTTGTCATGATGACTGTCCTCCTCACTTCTGAAGAGAGTGATGAAATCTTAAGCATGAAGGGGGACAGAGGAGTCGTTCCCCTTGCACAGAAACATACTGAATGGGATCTTCCGAGGACCCTCACCCTTATAAAGTGAAAACAATCTTTTCCAGGACTAAGATTAATGCATATCTTCAGGTTTAATTGGGCGGGGAGAATATGTTTCATTTATCACAAATTTGGGAAACCTCTTAAGCTAAGAAATTCATAGGACAGCACATTTATGTCACTGCCTCGATAGCTTTTTAGCAAATAAGGTGGTATACAAATGTTAATAAATAAAAATATAACGAAAACAAACTGGAAGGAACATGAGATACGGAAGCCAAATTGCAAACTTTAGATGAACACAGGAACCAGGTATTCCATCTTGGTATCAGATATCTAAACAATCTATGCCAGGGGTTGGAGCTCAGTGGTACAGTTCATGCTTTGCATGCAAAAGATCCCAGGTTCAATCTCTAGTATTTTCAAGTAGGGCTGGGAAAGAACCTTGTCTGACAATGTTTGGCTAGGTGGACCAGTGGTCTGACAGTATAAAGATAGCTTCCAACATTCCTAAGGGTTCAAAACAATATACCTATTAGCCCCCCCCCACGTTCATCAATGCTGGGCTTGGAACACCTGGGCACAGAGGATCAGGTTGGATAATGTGACTTAGAAAATGAAGGTTACTTTTCTTTCCTTTGGTTTGTATATTCTAAAATGTGAAAAAACATGGACAACAGCAGCAAACAAATTAGAACACCGAGGGACTAACCAAGTGGGCAGAAGGTAGATCAGGACTGTACTAGCAGATCTCTCAGTGAGTTGCAGTAGATCAAAGTGTATGTAACTTCCAGTTTTTTCTTTTTTGAAACAGCAGCAACAAAATTACTCCTCCCCTATGCTAGATTATACAGTTGAAATAAAGAAAGATCGGTGTGTGTGTGTGTGTGTGTGTGTAACCATGAGTGGATCTTTCTGTAGAAAGACTGCGAGTTCTGGTACTCAAAACAAATTCCTAGCATCAGAGTTCTTTAATTTTAAGCATATAGTATGTCTTTTGCACCAGGCCCCGATTGGTGGATTTTAGGGATCCAGTAAAAAATAAAGCAGATCCTGCAAGGCTGAAGTCTACACTACATGCTTATTTCAGGACTTCCCCACTCCCACAATGGGATTACTTACTGGTCTCAGCATCAGCTCTCAGTAGGTTAGCAGGTACAAGTCTCAGCAGAATCCACTCATCCCTTCATCTTTTCAGAGGAGAAACATCACCGGTCCAGGTAATTCACTGCATGGAAAGGGGAATGGGGGGAGAAGAGAAAACTGGCTTTAGGCAGAAGTGAAAAATTTGGTTTGCCCCTTCCTAAAAAGAACATCTGTGCTGGATCAGACCAAGGTCCCCCTGATCCAGCATACTGTTTTAAGAAGCAGCAGGCCAGATGCCTGCCTGAAATAGTGACAGCCAATAGCTTAAGAGCTCAATCCAATGCATGTTTAGACACAATAAAGTCCTACATGCATAGGCACCTTAAATGGCTTTAAAAAGGGATCAGACAAATTCATGGAGAAGTCTATCAACAGCTATTAGCCCTGATGGCAACATGGAACCTCCATGTTCAGAAACAGTATACCACTGAATACTGGCTCATGCTGGCTCAGCTTGTCTGAGTGTGAAAAGCTAAGCAGGGTCAAGCCTGGTTATTACTTGGATGGGAGAGCCCTCCTCTAGTTTCCTGCATTGAGCAGGGGGTTGGACTCGATAGCCTTGTAGGCTCCTTCCAACTCTAGGATCTATGAATACCAGTTGCTGGGGGGAAGCGGCAGCAAGGAAAGGTTCTTGGCTTCATGCCCCATTTTTGGGTTTCCCAGAGGCATCTGGTTGGCCACTGTGGGAAGCACGAAGCTGGCCTAAATGGACATTTGGCTTGATCCAGCAAGGTTCCTCTTAAGGTCACAAGCAGAGTACATAAAATGTCCATCTGCCCCACATGCACACACTTTGTACTGAGAATCCGGTATGCAAATCAGCCATTGTTTGGGCCAGACCATTTGCCCTATTAAGGGCCAAAATTTCCTAGTCTTGAAGGAAATTCATTAATTTATTTTGTTTGCCAGGCCATTCCAGGGTTCCCCAAAAGGCCCTTGGTCCTTACATTTGAGAGTCCTGACTTAGGATGTTTCTCTGGCAGAACGGTAGGTAGGCCGTATTCTGAGGATCTGGCTGCCACACACAATTTCAAGCAAAACGTTCCTGAAATTGGACCTTTCTCCTCCAAGAAGCTAGCAGGCAGGCGTCTATTCTACATACATGGTTTACTTTAGCTCAATTTAGAGATAAAGGTCAAGAGGTTGCATGGAAGAATTACTAAACATGGAAGGGTTCTATAGGTTGAATGGCAATTGCTGCTGCTGAGGTTTAAAAAGGCATATTTTATTGATCATTTGGCTTTCTGAAGTGATTTTTATCTCAAAACCTCAAATCACAATAAATTCATACACAGGGCCCACACTTTTTCTGAGTGTGCTTTTCCCTGTGAAGAGTAGCAGCATGAAACCAACTCAAAGCCACCTGCACTCCCAAGAAGCAGGAACTGGGAAAATAGGCAAGCCTCAGCCTTGAAAAATTCATTATATTAATTCATTATATTTATATCCTACCTTTTTTCCTGCAAGGAACCCAAGGCAGCTTACATAATCCTCCTCCTCTCCATTTCACCCTCACAACAACCCTGTGAGGTAGGTTAGGCTGAGTGTCAGTGACTGGCCAAAGTCACCCACTGAGCTTCATGGCTAAGTGGGGACTAGAACCCAGATCCCCCAAGTCTCAGTCCAACACTCTCACCACTACGCCACACTGGTTCTCTTTATGGTTTTTAAGGTGCATGCTCTGTTTGAAGCTCTTTCCACACTCTGAGCATTTATAGGGCTTCTCACCTGTGTGGAATGCAAGTGAATGGAAGGTGAATGCAAGTGAAAAAGTCAATGAGAAGTAAAGATTTGTTCAGTTTTTCCAAAAGTGCAGTAATAACACCACTGAAGAGATTTTCTTAGAATTAGAAACCCATGCTTTCCCTTTCCCAAGAGTCAAGGTGTAACTAAAAGAAATAAAAGGTTCTTAAATGGATGGAAACCCGAGTTACAGGAAAGAGAGACATGCACTTTTGAATGAAATGGAGACATTTGTTGCCTACAGCACACAGTCAACTCTTTCGGAGACCTTCAAATACGACCCCTTATGCACCCATGTTACAGATACAGCGAAGGGTTTCTCAACTTGCTAAAGCATGTGCCATTGGCAGAAATCCTTTTTATTATTCAGTCACCATACACCGGCCTTCCTCAACCTGGTGCCCTCCAGATGGTCAGGAATCCGGGAAGCTGTAGTCCAAAACAGGTTGGGGGAGGCTGCCATACACCTTCCTAAACAAAGAACCAGTTAAAAGCTAGTTCAATACAGACTGATTATCACTCAAAATACTAATGCTGGAATAAGAAAAGTTGTGATAGCCAGGACAGGGACAAATCCAAAGTACATCCTTCATCCAGGCACCATAATATTCACTGGCTTCTAAAACAAATGTGTATAGGTTTATAAAGGTATACTAGATACAGGATTATAAAGGTATAGGATTATAGGTAAGCAGCCTATACATGATAAGCATAGTTCAGCCATGGTGATTTATTGCACTTATAGCCCATCTTTCTTCCATCAGGGAACCCCCTTCATGGGGGTTACCAGGTAGTCTTCCATCCAGCCACCAACCAAGAACTGGGCCTTTAGTCTCAGCTCTCAAGCTGGAAAATGGGAATTTCAATAATGTTGTTGTTTAGATAGATAAAGAATTGTCACCTGCCCTGAGCTTTGGAGTAAATCAAAACTTTGATCAAAAATACCAATACAATACAGGCCTGGAAGACGCTGAAATTCTAGAAACTACAAGAAGAGGCAATGTGGTAGAGAAACATCAACAGGAAGCCAAAACCCTAAGATGGAGTCTAGTACCAATTGCTTGAGGATTGCTCACATCCTGAGTTAATTAACCTGCTCTATGCTATTAGGCAAATAAGGCAAGGTCACCTTGTCTGTGACAACAAGAGATCTGTGAGTACATGATAAAAAGGACTGCACTATTGTAACATTTAACCAAAGAGGTGTAAATTATAAATATACAAGAGAAGTAAATAGGCAATAGCATTTAGTTTGCCCAATTCCTGATGATAGAAACAAGCAAACTTCAGAGTATGCTTGTGAAGCTCTCATCATCAGTGACTGGTACAGAAGCTAGTGTAACTGCCCCCATGTCATGGTGCAGCTGCTGCCTCATACCAAGTCAGACCATTGGGCTATGCAGCCCTGTTCCATCTATCCAACCTGGTGCCCTCCAAATGTGTTGGGCTAAAACTCCCAACATCCACTGTGCTGGCTGGGGATGTTGGGAGTTGTAGTCCAACATATCCGGTGGGCATCAGATTGGGGAAGGTTGGTCTATGCTAAAGGGCAGAAGCTCTTCAAGGATTCAGATCAAGTTCTTTCCAGCCTTGCTACCCAAGACCTTTTTTCACAAGAAGCTGTTTACACCAGGTCAGACACTGACTGGGTTCAGGCAACACATGGGTTGTTGTTGAAACATGGGTTATCGTGTTGCCCAGCGTTGCCTACTGTGACTGTCAGAGAGCTCTCCAAAAAGGGTCTTTCATATCACCCTTTCCTGTTTAATACCCTACTGCTGAGCTATGGTCCCTCCTTGCCACTTTTTAAAATGGAGAATTGAACCTGGGACCTTTTACATTCAAAGCATGGGTTACCATTGAGCTGCAGCCCTCTCCGAGTACAGAGACTTGTATACCTCTGAATACCAGATACTAAGAGCAACCAAGAGTGCCAACTAATGGAACCAGAATACTAGACTAGATAGACCTTGGAAAGATGCAGCTGGAAAACTGAGGTCCACTTTTCTTATAAAGTACCAGCCTTGCAGACACCACCTCCTGTATCTGGGAATATGCCAATAATCCACTAGATTAAGGGCACAATCCTATGCATATTTAGACAGAAAAAATTCCTACAACTCCCAGCATTCTTCAGTCAGCCCAGCTGGCAGGGACATGCTGGCAGTTGTAGGACTTTTCTGTCCTATACCTTAATCCTACACTTTAGGATTGCACCTTAAATTATTGTATCAGTAACCGCTGTTACAGCTGAAGCAGGTGCTTTAATATTTAGGTTCAGTATATAAGTACCTTAGAGCAAATCATTTTATCGGCTCTGTGATGGTAATAGTAATAACAGTCATATGATTACTGTAATGTACAAGAAATCATACATTTTAGAGATGACTAATGCCTAAAGAATAGGACACCATGGCTAGCTATGGATGATATTTGTTTTAGGACCAATGTTTGTTTTTGAACCACATCTAGGAAACTTTGTTCAAGATCAGATCAGTCAAGGACAAACAACATGTGGCCTTGGCCAGTCACCACTGTCCAGCCTCAGTCTATCCTCCATAAAAAGCAGGAATATTAGTGACTTACCTGACAGGGCTTTTGTGAAACAACATGTAAGCAACAAGTAACAGTATAATGAGATGGAGCCATCTCCCAGACGCTTAGAAGTGCTATAGCAGAAGTAATGAACAACACAGAGGCCTTCTGAGTAAATAAATTCAGCCAACGTCAGAAGACACTAAGCCTAAATCTTCCCCTCTTGCCACAACTACGTACTAGCGGCAACTGTGTGTGAATGGAAGGTCTCTCTCCAGCAGTGATCACACATAGAAGATGTGACTATCTTAAACTTGCATAAAAGAGGCAGTTCTGGCCAGCACAGATTTTTCTCACCAGCCTCAGCACTGTGACCCAACAACCTGTTCCGACCCACACTGCTGCTCTGTTGTTGTTTTCCAAAGGCTAAGACTAAAACGATGAAGGAGCTCCATCCTTCATAGCATCTACGGTACTCACCCCAGGCGCCCACACAGCTTAAACATGCCTGCTCTAAGCGCATAAGAGCAGCTCTGCTGGACCTGACCAACGTCCAAGTACCCTGTTTCTGACAACAACCAGCCAAATACCTCTGGGAAGCCCACAAGCAGGGCATTAAAGACACAAACTTCCCTTCTTGTGTACTCCCCTCTTCTTGTACTTAAGAGACAGACTGGGGTAGGCAACCTGGTACCCTCCATATTTTTGGACCAAAATTCCCATAACTCTTAACCACTGACCACACTGGCTGAGGCTTATGGGAGCTGTAGTCCTAAACATCCTACCCCCAATAGACTACCTCTGACCATGAAGGTGCCAGTCCTAACCATCAAGGCTTAGAAGAACTGCCTTACTGCATCAGACAATAGATTTCATAGATCATGTAATCCTGCACCCCGTTTCAAACAAGGGCCAGCCAGATACTTCTCAGAAAACTCACAAGCAGGATGAGAGGGCCATATCCTAACCCTTCTTGTCTCCCCCCAGCACCTGGTACTTTAGAGAGAGGCGGATTGCCTCTGAACGTGGCAGCCTCCATTGCTAACTGCCATAGCTTAAAAAATAAATAAATAAAAGGAGATCGAAAGGTCCACGTAGTCCAGCATCCTGTCTCCAATAGCGGTCAGCCTGACACCTCTGCTGATTCCCAAGTAGGGCACGAAGGTGACCTGCCCGCCACAGTTATTTACCCATGGCATCTGGCACTGAGGGGGTAGCCTGCCTCATAACATGGAGGCTCCTCGCAGACTCAGCATCAGCCGCAGCCACCCCCGCCCCTTATTTAACCCTTGCGTTTCCGGATCACAGCACCAAGAGAGCTTGGATTGGGGGGAAGGGGTGGCCTGCTCCGACCCCTCCCCGCCATATTTATGCCATTGGCCCTCCTCCTCACCGGACCCCAGCGCTTTAGGCTCCCCGTCCGGCCGCCGCGTCCTGCATTGACCCGGAAACAGCTTGCTTGGGATGGAAGGTGAGGATGATGGAGGAGGAGGAGGAGGAGGAGGGGGCTGGAGTGCAAAGAGAAAACCAAACATCACGTGACTTCCCCAGCAAGGCAGGTCACGTGAAAGCGTCCTCGGCGAGGCGGAAGAAGCGAGCGGTTACCATGGAGACGGAGGAGGCTTGGGCTCGGCAGAGGCCTGCTACGCCTTGCTCGGGAACATCGGCGGTTATGGGTTGCTTTTTCCCAGCAGGCATCGCGCGACGAACGGCTTCCCCCCCCCCCAACCTCCTGGCTGCGCGCGCTACTTCCCGCCTCTTCCCCCCCCCCGCAACCCCCCCCCCCCAACCGTTTCAGTTGGCCGTTGGCGGTCATAACCGTCCCTGGGAGAGGCGGGAGCCCCCGTGATGCTCCTTGTGCCGCATAATGACTTTATGACGAGGCGCGCGGCCCGAGGCAGCCTTCCCCCCTGCCCGCCTCGCAACCTGGTGCTCGCCAGGCGTTTTGGACTTCAACTTCCATCAGCCTCATTCAGTACGGCCAATGGCCCGGAGTGCTGGGAGTTGTAGTCCAAAAATAAATAAATCAGGAGGGCACCAGGGTGGGGTAGGCTAGGCTGGTGAAGGGTGTCCCTTCCCCCCTCGCACCCCACAAGGTGCCTAGGAACCAGAACAGAATATTCTGGAGTGTTCCATCAGTGAAGCTGTTAGAAGAGGAATAAGGACATAAGAAGAGCCGTGCTGGATCAGGCCAAGGGTCCACCGAGTCCAGCATTCCGTTCACACAGGTGGCCAACCAGCTGCCCATGGGAAACTCACAAGCAGGACCCGAGTGCAGCAGCACCCATGTTGCACAGCAACTGGTGTACATAGGCATACTGCCTCTGATACTGGAGGTAGCATAGAGCCATCAGGACTAGATGCCATTAGATAGCCTTCTGCTTCATGAATTTGTCCAATCCCCTTTTAAAGCCCTCGAAAAGGGTGGCCATCACTACATCTTTTGGCAAATGAATTCCATAGTTTTAACTATGTGCTGTGTGAAGAACTTTTATCTGTCCTCAATCTGCTTCATGGGATGACCCCAGGTTTTAGTATTAGAAAGGGAGAAAAATGACCCTATCCACTTTCTTGACACCATGCATAATTTTGTACAGTCATGCCTTGGATTGAGAGCATAATTCATTCTGGAAATGTGCTTGTAATCCAAAACACTTATATCAATACGAAATCCCCCCCCCAAAAATTGTACAGAGATTTTTTAATCTAAGCCGTACTACAGTACTTGTATTGCAAGATGTCGCTTGTATATCAAGTAAAAAAAATAAATAAATATGTAAAAATTTGCTTGTCTTGCAAAACACTCTCAAACCAAGTTACTTGCAATCCAAGGTATTACTGTACACCGCTATCGCGCCTCCCCTGACTCGCCCTTTTTCTAAGCTAAACAATCCCAGCTGCTGTAACCTTTCCTCATTGTGGAATTGCTCCAGCCCCTTGATCAATTTAGTTGCCCTTTTCTGCACTTTTTCCAACTCTATACAGTCATGCATGCCTTGGATTGAGAGCATAATTCGTTCCGGAAACGTGCTTGTATTCCAAAACACTCATGTCAAAACGAAATCCCCCCCAAAAAAATTGTACAGAGATTTTTAATTTAAGCCGTACTACAGTACTTGTATTGCAATACATCGCTTGTATATCAAGTAAATTTCTTTAAAAAAAAAAAATTAAAAATTTGCTTGTCTTGCAAAACACTCAAACCAAGTTACTTGCAATCCAAGGTATTACTGTATCCTTTTTTAGGTGCAGTGGCAGGAACTGTACACAGTATTCTACACTGCATAAGGGTCACACCATAGATTTGCATAAGGGGTGCATGGTCTATATTATTATTAATATTATTATTATTATTATTATTATTATTCATTTCTATACCACCCAATAGCCAAAGCTCTGTGGGCAGTTTGCAACAATTATAAAATCACACAATAAAATGCAATTATACAATAAAAATACAATTTTACAATAAAAATAGAGTAGTAAAATAATATGCTGGCAGTTTTATTTTCAGTTCCTTCCCTAATTTATTATTTATTTATTACTTTTCTATACTGCCCAATAGCTGAAGCTCTCTGGGCAGTTCACAACAATTAAAACTATAAAATACAACGTTAAAAAACAGGATAAAAATTTAAAAATCTCAATCTACAGCATAAAATAGGAGTAAAATCTGAACTAAAACCTAGCAGCAGTACAGAGATTTTAAATACAGAGACTAAAAGAGTAAAATTCCTGAGAAAATAAGGTCTTCACCTGGCTGGCACTGGAAAGAGCACAGTCCGGGTGCCAGGTGAGCCTCTCTGGGAAGTTCATTCCACAACTGGGATGCCCCAGCAGAAAAGGCCCTCTTCTTAGTAGCCACCCACCTCCCGTCCTTTGGTGGGGCTTTTCTTGGCATGGAGATAAAGTGATTCAAAATGTGCCTTGATTTGAACTGGGGCAGTTGGATCCCAGCGCTGTGCACGTTGACAGTGTCGCCATGATGCTAAGATTCCAAGCCGGCCCCACTCATTCTGAAGCAGGCTGAAAGTTCCGCTGTCGCTCTTCTGGAGTTCATTGCAGGCAGAAGCGTCTTTCAGTGGCTCTTGCGTTGCTGCTGCTTGGCTGTGCCTGAGCAATTTTGACATGGACACGAAAATGTTGAGAGTGAGTGTTGATTGTCGAACCCCAAAGAGGTTTGGGGGGGAACATGGCTCCGGGGTCAGCTTTTTGGTCAGATAAGAGAATTATAGGAGCGGAGCAATCCTGGCCTCTTTGGGATGGCCCAAATTGTGGGTTGTCGTTACATGTGAACTCCCCACTATGGTTTAACTATGGGTTGTTAACCACGAACAACCAGGAAGAGAATCCAGTCCCTTCCAGAACTGGATTTTTCTTTTTGGCAGTAGAAATATGTTCCTGTTTTTCTTTATTACCCTGGTGATATAATGCTGGTATTATCCTTGTTACTAAGCTGCCTGCATAAATGAGTATTGACCCTATAATCACCCATTAAAACCCCCCAAAAAACTTAATTTGCATTCCTCTGAATAGCTCTCTTGCTGTCTTTTCTGCTTTCCTTAGTGTGCATTGTATCTGTATTTCTTTGGTATCTGTTTCAGGGAGATAAGGAACCCTGTTGCACCATGCAGGATGTGTACTTTCTTGCTAGTAAGACTCCCACACATGCACCACTCACCTAAGCCATTCAAATGGCCAAGACACCAAGATTAATCTTAGCTCATAATGTCCCATTAGCTGACAAATCTGTAGTAAACTTATTGTGGCTTTTGTTTTCAACAGTTGCACATTCAGTTGGAAAGCCAGTACTACATTTTAAAGAAACCTTTTCTGGTATACTGTATATCAAGAATCACTGTGGTCTAGAGAATAATGTTGGTCATAGAAATGTGATCTTTAGCATTACATCTGGAAACCAGAAATAGTAATATTACATGATGTTATGATGAGAATGAATGAGATTAGCAATGTAAAGTACTTTGTCCACAAATATCCCAATCCAGCAACTGTAAATGGACACAGGAGCTTTAAGAGGACCAGGTTACTTGAAGGCGCATCTCCTCATGCTTGGCCCTGCCTATACATTCAGCTCTTTTGGGAGAGGTTCTGCTCTATTTTCTACTGCCATCAGAGGTGTGGTTGGCAAAGATTCAAGATATAATGTTCTCTGTTGTGGTGCCAAGACTTTGGAACTCCCTGCTCTGGGAATCAGAGTGGCCCCTTCCCTTATGGCCTTTAGATGAGAAACCAAAACATACATATATGCCTACATACATATTTGGCTGGCTCTTAAACTTTGTCTCTTGTAAGGTTATATTTTTACTTCTGAAGAATAGTGCTATAGGTTTTCCTGTGTTTATTGTTTACTGTATTTGTTTAGTGTATGACTGTGTTTAACAATTCTGTTAGTTGTCTTCAGCTTTTCTGTATGAGTGGAAGGGTGAGATACATACATTTCAACAAATACATAATTTTTTGCACAGAGCTCCTCTACCTTTTCCCCTATTCATCCATGTGTATGAATGTAGCAGCCCCCACTATTGAAATGAATAGGGGCTTGTGTTTGCCATATATGCCTCCTAATACTTGTGAAAGGTAAAATGCTTCACACGGACCCCAGAAGCATGGAGTCAGAGGGTTCTAGAGCCACCCCCTCAAGAATGCCCAGAGGGTGCCATTCCCTCCACCTCTCCCCAGATGATCAGGCAAAAAAAAAAAGAAAAAGAAAAAGACTGCTGCCACCACCAAGGCTAATGCTCTGCAAAGTGTTTTATATTTTTTATTTTGATCAGTTACTAGTTTCTTCTTTCTTCAAGTCTACACATGACTGTGATAAATTCATTCAACAATATTATATGTGATTGTTTGCTCACTAAATAAGAGGATGTAAAAATGGTCCTGAAAAGTAGGCAACATTCATTACGTCCTGATCACTTTCAGCTTCCTCATTTCCAACCTTAAAAATGCTTCTGAGTCTTCTCCTCCTTCTTCTGGTTTGCATGGACCTTAACAGAGTGCAAGAGGACTGTACAGTTGTTCCAGTTAAAATCTATTCTTCTTTCTCTGTGCATGTGCATGCGTCCTTCTTTCCTGTTTCTTTCCTCTTATTCTCCATACTCACCCCATCCCCTGCCTTGTAAAATTGCTATGGAATCTTTATATACCCTGTATGTAGCTAATCCCTAGCAAACAGCTATAAAAAAAACCTCAACACTGAATCCATACCATGCCTTTACTTATACCTATACATTCATTATGATTAATTAATTAATTAATTCATGCTACTCTTAAGTTTTCAGGGCAGATCACAAAATTTAAATTCCCTGTTCTTCAAAGGATTGCTCCTAAAAACTCTTTAAAAAATTGAAATGGCAGGCAGGGAAATGGTTGCAGATAAATAAATATATGCAACTTGGCAAATTGCAACTTTCTTTTCCCTGGAGATTATTCTTCGATTCTTCCGAGAAATCTTGCTCTTTTTACAAATCTCTCTTCCTATCACTTATGTAATTTAAACATTTTTGCCCAATTTCATGATTTAATAATGAGAAATAAAATTGGAGCTTTAATAAGTATCAAGAGAAGAACTATTTCTCTTTTTCTAAGGATTAAGAGCGGAGTCAAAGGTGTGAAAATTCCCCATTAACCATGGTGCCCTGACATGGTGCTCAGCATTCTCTCAACTTCTGTTGAGCCACCTGGGGGTGTGGTCAAAGATCTGTGTGTACTTTAGGAAGGGGCCTAATTAATACAGGTAATTCAAATGCATCGCAACAGCAGCCCAGTCTCCTACCATCTAACTACCAAAAGTATCTTCTGAATCCAGCTTCATGTAGAGCTTTGCCCAACTGATTCTCCCAAACCACCTTTCTGCTAAGCCATTGATTTAAGGGTTCACAAAGGGCTAGGCCTTTGCTTTTGCATGAGTGATCCCCAAGCTGTTTTTGTCCCCTCCCCTGAGTTCTAAATACATGTTCATAATAAACAAATTTATTTCAAGGCAAGAACAAGCAACATTGAGCAAATATTCAAAATCACAAGCATGGCCCTTCAGAATTATGAGATGTAAATAAAATGCACATCGATCTTATTATGGGGCCTGGCTTTCTTGCAAGCACACCACTTTCCTTAGAATATGTGGCCTAGCTTTTTCAGTTTTAGGATAAAGGCACAGAGGGGGAGAAACCTAAATTTTCCTCTTAGGTTTTCAGTTTCTAGAACAGGCCACAGGGCTCTCCAACCTTGGGTCCCCAGATGTTGCTGGACTATAGCTCCCAGAATCCCTTGCCATTAGCCATGCTGGCTGGGTATGCTGGGAGCTGTAGGCCAGCAACATCTGGGGACCCAAGGTTGGCGAGCCCTGTTCTAGAAGGTATAAGAGTGATGGGTGGGTTTCTAAACTGTTAACATAGGAGCCAACATTCCCTATTCTTTGTGAAGAACTGCTCCCACATCGTTCTCTGGCTGAATGGGAAAAAAATAAACCAGCACCCCTAGAAGGGTTTTCAGGACCATTTTACATTTTTATGGTCTTTACTTGCATTCTGATGTGCGACAGTGAAGTTCCCCATAGGCATGGGAAAATCTTGGCTTTCTGAATTCTGAGCCACATCACCAGTGGGAACAGAGAATACCATAGTAAACGATGAGTGAGTGAGATAGCAGTAGACAGGGTGTAAAGACCTTTACCTATATATTTCTGGATGCCACTGGTATATGATCCTTGGTGGGTCAGCCATCTGACCAGTGTCACAGTGATATTTTGCTTACTGGGGGGGGGGGCATTAATTTCTGTGGAGAAAGCCCAACTGTAAAAGGAACATGAACACACACAACACACGCACACATTTCCCTGCCAAGCTCTGTCTGCATAAACCTCTCCACAGGGGGTGGGAGGGGAACTGGAGGTGCTGGCTCCGCCAGACGAAACCTGCAGACCAACAAAGAAGTTCTCGGTCGGAATCCACAAAGGAGAGTTGTGGACCATCAAGAAGACAGGGCAGCCACTATGAGCTGTAAAGTACACCCCGGACTAGGAGACGTCATCTTTTCCCCGGGCAGGCATAAGCCCACCTGCCACACAGGGGGCAGGGATAAGCCCACCTGACAGGCAGGGGGCGGGAGAGCGGGAAAAGGTGGGGTAGAAAACCCCCATGCACATCTTCTGGGAGTTGTTGGGAACACGGGTCGCTTCGGCAAGTTCATCCCCAGTGGTGGCTGGGATAAGCTGTTCTCTTCCCTGGATCAGGCGGATCGGAGCCAGGCATGAAACTGACCAGTGCAGAGTCTCTGGTCTAAGGTAACTTACTTTCCTCAATACGCTAGCCTGGGAACCCATTCATTGATAAAACTTGGAGATCACGTCAGGTCATGTTGACGTTGTAGCATACCTAGAAAGTTATTAGTTCCGCTCCATTTAATTTGTAGTAAATAAAAGCCTTATATGGTCATACAAATGGCTCTGGAGTTTCCTTTTACTGCACAAACCTCCTAGTCAATTTCAATCGCTTGTACGGGCTGTAGCTCAGTGCCGGTTAACCCGTTAAGCGCCGAACTCACGCAGAGGACCCGGGTGCTGGTCCTCCACAATTTCTAATAGGACAACTTGCATCACAGGAAACTTGCAACACTGCAACCTCTCTTCAAACAGCTTAAAAAGTAAACCTGTCAAAGCAGGTACACAGTCAAGGAATCTAACTGGGGGCTGTGCATGTATATGTATGTATATGTGCGTAATTTTCCCAGTTTAGTCCTGTAAATGATAGCTGTAGTTTCATTTCTGAGTACGCTCATAAATGTGGTCAGGCTATAGAATCTAGAGCAACAATACAATTTGAACAGACAAATCAGTCATCTTAACATTCACCTGGGAATCGGAGAGATCTTTCTCCCCACATTCATTTGCATTCACTTTTGGCTTTGAAATAAATTACATCCAACCTTGGTTCGCTCAGAGCTAAGCCTGGAAAAGCTAAAGTGCTAAACTCATCAGTGTTACCTGGGAGCATAGACAAGTTCTGACAAGAAATATTCTCCTTCCCAAATAAAGCAGCATACAGTTTGAAGAAGCCAATAGGATGTTAGAGAAATAAGGCCATATCCCTCCCTGGGTGTGTGCGTGTATATATATTTTAAACCTTATTTACATCAGCTGGGGACCTGGTCTACATTGATTTTCTGCCATGTATTCTGCATCTTATTGGGTTAGATTTCCTAGTATAAAAATAGGGAATTAACTCCACTTTGGGGACTGACAGCTACAGGAAAGATTAGCAGCTTGTTAATAATAAACTAAGCATAACAAACGAAGCATAGCTTAATAACTCTTTGCATTTATATAGGGCTTTTCTTTAAGTGTTTAAAATGCGTCCTATACATTACAAAAATCCTATAATGTAGGTTGAGTGTTATTGTCCCCCCCCCCCCCCCCATACTGCAAATGTGGGAGTGAGAGAATTCCTGCAAGTGCAGCTTTCTCATGCAGTGGTGAGGAATCTGCAGCTCCCAAAATTCCATCTTCTTCATAGATTCCATCTTCTACAACACGATAATCCACACTCAAGGGCTGAGTATGGGTTGAACACTGTGGCTTGTTGACGAAACATGGGTTATTGCATTGTATGAATCAAGCTGTGCTAACAAGCCATGGTTTGTTAATGTCAAACAACCCATGAAGAGAATCAATGGTTTGTTGTTGCATTGTGAACTGTGGGTTGTTCACCATGGGTTGTTATCTCAGCTGAGTTCAGACAACATGATAACCCACATTTCAACAACAACCCATACTCAACCCTTGGGTGTGGGTTATTGTGGTGTCTGAACCCAATGATTACAGTTAAAGTATCCTCACCTCCTTTGCATCTGGCCACTCAATGCCCATCTAGCCCAATATTGTCTACTCAGACTCAAGGATCTCAGAGGTCTTTCCCAGCCCTGCTGCTTTTTAACCTTCAACTGGAGAGGGCAGGCACTGAAAGTGGGACTGTATATAGGAACATAAGAAGCTGCCTTATACTGAGTCAGACCATTGGTCCATCTAGCCCAGTATTTTTGACACCGACTGGCAGCAGCTCTCCAGGGTTTCAGGCAGGAATATTTCCAGTCCTACCTGGAGATGCTGGGGATTGAACCTGGGACCTTCTGCATGCAAAGCAGGTGCTCTACCACTGAGCCACAGCCCCTCCTTATAGGGAGGTCATATGCAAGCCATGTGCATAGGTACCACTGACCTATGGCCCCTGCCATAAATTTGAGTCTGGTGCTTGAGAACTGGAAATAGCTATTCAAGTCTTGCAAAGGTCTGGTGCCTAAAAAAAAAAGCTGGCTTTCTAAAGTGCAGTGCTGGCACCTTGGAGAACACACACACACACACACACACTTTGTTGGAGTGTGTATGTGTGTACACACACACACACACACACACACACACACACACACACACACACACGCCAACAGAGCTTCTGGCTGCTGTTGCTTTTGTGTTGATACCAGGACTGCTTGGCAGATCTGTAAGGATTGCTTTTACTACTGTGGATGAGACTAGACTTGGATGGGTTGCTTCTCACTCAGAAGAATGTTAGTAAATCTTTATGCAGTAGGTGCTTGTTGTCTCCCACAAAGAGGGAGAGTAGTCCAAATTCCCTTGTTTTACATATGTCCTGATCTGTAACTTTTCTTGCCAAATATGAAATGTATCTACCCAGAATCTCTCTATGACTTCACAATCCCACCATGGGGACTGTTATGATGAGTGCCTGCACGTCAAAATGTACCATTACACCACTGGGACTGTGCTATTTAGGCTTCTTTCCCTTGTGGGAGAGCACCCTTCTTCCAGTTTCATTCCTGCGTAGTTCTAAGATAGGACACCAGCGGTGTTCCACTGATTTTAAAGAATATAAGAAGAGCCCTGCTGGATCAGACCAAGGTCCATCTACTCCAGCATTCTGTTCATACAGTGGCCAACCAGCTGCCCACGGGAAACCCACAAACAGGACATGAGAACAGCAGCACCCTCCCACCCATGTTCCCCAGCAACTGGTGTACATAGGCATACTGCCTCTGATACTGGAGGTAACTTATAGCCATCAGCTTGATAGCTTTCTCCTCCATGAATTTGTCCAATCCTCCTTTAAAGCTCTCCAGATTTGTGTAAGAGAGTATGATCTTGGCAGTTCCATTTTCGATTCCTTTCCTGATTATACCTAACATGGATTTTGCCTTTTTCACAGCAGCCTGCTTACTGGGTTGACATTTTCTTTGAGCTGTCCACAACAACCCCAAGATCTCTTTCTTGGTCAGTCACCACTAGCTTAGATCCCATCAGCACATACATGAAGCTGGGATTTTTTTCGCCCCAATGTGTATCACTTTATACTTATTTACATTGGGCCACATTTGCCATTTTGATGCCTATTTTCCCAGTTTGGAAAGATCCTTTTGGAGCTCTTTGCAGTCCTATTTTGTTTTAACAACCCTGAAATTTGGTGTCATCAGGAAACCTGGCCACCACACTTCTCACTCCTAATTCCAGATCATTTGTGAATAAGTTGAAAAGCACTGGTACCAATACAGATCTCTGTGGGACCCCACTGTTTACGTCCCTCCATTGGGAGAATTTATCATTTATTCCTACTCCCTGCTTTCTGTTCTTTAACCAGTTACTGATCCATTAGAGAGCCTCTCCTTTTATTCCATGACTGTTTAGTTTGCTCAGGTGAGGGACTTTGTCAAAAAGCCTTTTGGAAGTCTAAGTAAGCAACATCTGCCAGATCACCCCAGTCCACATATTTATTCACAGTCTCAAAGAACTCTAAAAGGTTAGTGAGACAGGACTTATCTTTGCAGAAGCCATGTTGATTCTTTTTCAGCAGTAATTTTTTTTCTCCGGCATTTACATCATAACTTATTAAGTCCCCACATTCTGATCTATATACTTCACTTGGTGCTTTCGAATGACTGTAATGCTTTGCCCAAGCGATAGCTACACAGCAGGGATGGTCCAACGTATTCCTGTTCCTATCATGTCAAAAGCTGCAATTTTATGAACAGTAAAACTTATGTTTAATTAAGTTACACAGATCAGAGGAGTATCCTTGCCTAGATGTTATTGATCTTTCATATTTGTCCTAAACACAAATAATTTAGTGGGTAGATGTGGTAGGATAAATTCCTCTCTAAGGAATTGATCACCGCTGCCTCCGTATCAAAAGAAGTTCCATTCTGTAAATTCTATCACTTTGTATATATAACATTCTAATAGGATTTATGGTTCTTTAGGTGCACCATAATTGGGTAGCATTTATGCACATTGATCTGTTGCTTTACGAGCACTGATCTACAAGTGCTTCAGTACTTTCTTTCTGGTAAAAACAGTGCTCTGTTATATTTCTTTAGCTGGAATTTTACATAAGCTTTTGGTCTTTCTGCTGTTCTATGTTTCCTCTTCTTTTGGGGGTCAGATTTTTCTTCAGTGGCCTTTTGAGCATATTCTTTTTCAAGCCTTTTCATTTTATTATATTTCTTAAATATAAATTCATCACTGTTTAATGTGCAAAGTGTTTTCTAATCTTAATCTGTCATCATAATAGCTTTAGTGAAGTCACTTTTGTTGTCATTTCACCAATGAATGATAATGGGCTTACAACCTCATTTGCTTAAAAATAAATCCTCTTTACCCTTATTATCATTTCTCTGTTGTAGCTGAATCCTAGGATCCAGTGTTCCAGTGCCAGACTGCCTAAGATCAGGTTTAAGAGCTCTCATGATGCTAGCGCAAAAGCTGCAACTGCTACCTGTGCAGAGAGGTAGGAAATCAGCCATAGAAGTAGCAACCATTTATCTATCTATCATATGTTCTCCCATCGAAGCATTGATCAGGTCCACATGTGTTTTGCTTCAACATCATCTGGTGCTTCAAGACTATGGTTTCCCATATTCTCATTGGAACCATTAGCAGCATGGAGACTGATGAGGTTGGGTGAATAGCACTTTTCTGAGCCATTCCTATCTTAATGCCTTAAAGTAGGTATTGCTTATTTCTGCTTTACAGACAGGGAAATGAGGCTGAGAAATATAGCCAGTTCATATACAGGCCTGTGGCTCACGCTGGCTCAGCTTGTCTGAGTGTGGAAAGCTAAGCAGGGTCAGGCCTGGTTATCACTTGGATGGGAGACCCCTCCTCTAGTTTCCTGCATTGAGCAGGGGGTTGGACTCGATAGCTTTGTAGGCTCCTTCCAACTCTATGATCTATGAATCTATGAAATCTATGTGTAATGCCAAATCATGGTTAACTGTTACACGAGAGAGCCTCAGAGTCTTGTATTCCTTCCCTTTCCTTTCTCTTCCCCCTTGTGTGATCTACTTCATTAGTTACTTTTATTTATTTATTATATTTATACCCCGCCTTTTTTCCTGCAAGGAACCCAAGGCGGCTTACATAATCCTCATCCTCCTCTCCATTTTATCCTCACAACAACCCTGTGAGGTAGGTTAGGCTGAGAGTCAGTGACTGGCCCAAAGTCACCCAGTGAGTTTCATGGCTGAGTGGGGAATAGAACCCGGATCTCCCGTGTCCCAGTCCAACACTCTCACCACTACGCCACACTGGCTCACTTCTTGGTGTGTGCTAGCAAATCATAGTTCACACCTACATCTGAACCAGCAAACTATGGTTTGCAGTTGCTCCCCAAGCCTTGCTTACAAGCCAGCTTCAAATGGTGGTTTCCAATCCTGGTTTCTGAAGGCAACTGCAAACCACAGTTTGGTGTTTTGTATGAAGCAGCAAACTATGGTTTGCTTCAAAACAGGAAGTAACTAACCAAGGGCGCAATCCTATGCATGTTTAGACAGGCATGCTGGCTGGGGAATCCTGGGAGTTGTAGGACTTTTTTTCTGTCTAAACATGCATAGAATTGTGTTCTAAGTGGAGTACTAGAGCACAAGGGGAATTCCTATACTACAAAACTTGATTTGGCATTATGTGTAAACTGACCATGGTGATTTGCACATGGCTTCCTAATGAGTTGGTGAGAAAGGATTTGAACCTAGGAGATCTAAGCTATTTTTTTGTCTTATCTGACAGCAAATCCAATTGTGTCTTTTATGTTTTTTCCCGAAATTATATTGGTCTTGGTTTAGAATCCAATCCTAATTACATAGAATCAGATCTAGCATAAAACCATGAAAATCTATTCAGATAAATGCAACTGCTGCCCATTACACCAAAAGAGAACCTGTTCTTTATTTGCTCTTGAGATCCTAGAAGTGAGTTGGTAGAAAAAGCAAATGAATGTACTGTCAAAGGTAACCAAACAGGGTGGAGAAGAATGAAAAGAGCCTGTATGTTCTTTCACTGTGTGAAAAGGCCATTGTGCTGTTCTTTCTATGAAACCACTGAAGAAAGGGTTAAGTACTCATTCTTACTAGATATGCTGACCTAAATAGGAGGATCAGTCCCACCTCCCTTGTTATCAGTGTCAGCTTTATCTGTTCACATAGGCTTTGGAACCGCAAAATGATTCTGGGATGATTTAACAGAACCAGAAATCTCAGTAATTGCATCTGCAGAGTTCTGAGACAGCCCGTGACCCTCATCAATACATTAATGCATCTAGAAGTCAAGTTCCAGGCTGGACCCTAAGGGGAAAATAATATCCCTTTAGAGCTGAGTGAAAATTAACTGGCCTGGAAATCAAAACTCATAAAACATTCATTACAAAAAGGGCTCCCAGTATCTTAGTTATCATATGGGAGTCTCACCTAACCTGCATGAGAGCCAAAGTTGGCAAAACCCCAGAATGAATATTCTAATATGGAACATAGGAGCGACTTAGCCGAGAGGAATTTAAAATCCTCACTTTATGTGCCTCTTGGGGCTTTGAAGCCGAAGGCCTCATAATGGACAGCAGGTGTAGTGAAACAATTAAAAGGGATAAAGCAATTATATTTGAATTGATCTAATCTTCTGCTCCCACTGGGATCTAGAGAGATATCTTTCTAGAATTACCACATTTTATCAATAGGTAGGCATTCTGGGAAAGTGCATTTCAAATGACAAAACCATGAACTTCATTTGCATGTGTGTGGGGTTGGTCAAAGGAAAGAGGCCACCAAAAACCCCCCGCTTCCACTGGGATAACAATGTGCCTGGTGGAGAAAAAAAGAGCAAGCGGCATGTGTGTCTTGTCATGGCACCAAAAAACCCTGCCCTCACCCAAAGCAGCTTTTATTCATCCACTGGTTTCTCAGAATTTGTATTTTATTGTAAAAATCTGATCCAAGACAAGACACACACACAAGAAAATATATAAACACACACACACACACACACACACACACACACACACACACACACCTTTAGTGTACCAAATGGGATGTAAAATGTATAACAGGAAAGGAAACCCAATGATTTAGTAAGAGAAGAAAGAATAATAGATCTGACTTGTAAACTGTTTGAATCTCCTTTGTGCATTGTTTTCAACAGAACATTTATGACTGCTGGAGCCCCAGTCTTGGTAATTCATTGGAAATGTAAACGTCTTTACAGCCAATTTACACAATCCCTAGGCACAGCGCTGGCTGATAGAGTTGCCAGCTTTTTTGTGGCCCTGGTCCTGTGCCTCTAACAGTCGCTAGATGGGCAGAAACAGAGCCAAGTTATTTTTTTCCTAGCAGGGAGACAAGGGGATAGGAAAAGCTTGACCTGCTTAATGTCTGTGTCAGGCTGCTGTTAAAGGGTCAGGATTAAAAAAAATGACAATCCTACCAGCTGCTTATTGTCTGACTGAGCTGACCCTTATTTTTTTTGGTCAGCTTAGATTTCTTGTTTGTCCATAGTTGAAGCAGTCACCTGAGTGCTCCAACATGGGCACAAATGACCCACATTGACCTGGTTTGCACAACATGACAACTCACCATGGGTAACCAGCCATGGTGGGTTGTCATGTTGTCCAAACCTGGTGCGGTTTCTGCAGGGTGACTTATTTTTCACGAACAAGCCACCCTGAGAACCCATGGCTTGTTTAGGTTTGATCTTGCCCACGAAGGGTTGTTGTGTTATCCGAAGCCGGCAGGGCCACTTCGTCGTGGGTTGATGGGAATGGCTACTGAGCCACTTGGCAAGAACAGCAAAATAGCCTGTGCTGTTTGCTTTTCACGATCTCACCAGTAACTGCTCTTCCACCGATGCGGAAACAGCACTTCGGAAGGACCTTCATTTGTTCCCCAGCTTTTCTTCTTTTTTTTTGATGCTTCAAAAAATATCTGTTTTTATGTTACGTTTTAATTAAGATTTTGTTTTTAATCTGTATTTTATTGTTAGTTGCCTTGAGTGCCATTTTTTTAAATAGAAAGGCACGAAATAAAATAAATAAATGAATGCACACACCTTGCAGTTGTGTCAATCATTCCTTAAATGTAACCAGCAGCGTACTCTGCCCACTTTTAAATCAGTGAGACTTGTAAGAAGAGCCCTGCTGCTGGATCAGCCTGAGGGCAGATCCAGCCCCGCATTCTCTTTCTCACAGTGACCAGCCCATTGCTCCTGGGAATGAGGGCACTAGCTCTCTCTGCTTGGTTCCCCAGCAGCTGGGTGTTCAAAGGCATGCTGGCTCTGAATCTTGAGGTTCCATTTAACCATTATGATCTGGTTCACATGACATGATAGCCCACTGTGGCTTAAGTTACACGCGGGGATGCTTGTGTTGTGCTGGGTGCCCACAGGTGCAGTTTTTGCATGGCGCCCATGGGCGCCTGGCTTGCCCTAGCTTGTTGTGTGTCAACCCATGGCTTGTTTTAGGGTTGTTTGAAGGTTGCCAGCTGCCTGGCTTCACATGACAAGCCAGGGCAAGCCAGCGCCATGCAAAAATGGCCCCCGTAGGCCCCCGCGGGTATATTAAGCCATGGTGGGCTGTCATGACATGCAAACAGACTCAGTGACTACAAGCCATTGATAGCTTTATCCTGCAAAATCGATGTGTGAATCCTTCCACACTGGGCATTAACAACTTCTATCTGCTTCTAGAGACTGGCATGATTTGTGCCTGTTCCCCCAGTCCCACCCATATCTCCTTGAATTCTCTGGCAGGAGAGTATTGGATGGTGATATTCTCAGTCTGAAGAGCATCACACAGGAAGGAACAGAAGCAGATCAGTTGCGAAGAAAAAGTATGGGCAGGCACTACAGCTGTCAAGAATAAATAGAGATTTTAAAAAACAAACAAAACTCTGAGAGTACAACCCTGCCCATCAATTATGCAATTTAAACTGGCCACCTATATAGGCTTCCTCAGTATGTTTAAGGACTTTGGAGCTGGAAAAGAAAGGATGTCTTTCATTGTCTGGCTTCTCTTTATTCACCTCTGTCTCTGTGAGAAGGAGCTCAGATTAAGTTATTCATGAGAATCTTTCCCCCTACTTTGGGTAATTTTTGAATAAATGTTAAAAGACCCATACTGTTTTGAGGATATTCTCCACAGCTTCTGCAAACCTGTCAGCCTTTAAACAAAATGTAGCCTCGCTCAGAAGAGTTCCCCACGTGTTGCTGTCAGGAAGGTGGATGTGATAGCAGTCAGTGTTTGTAGGGCTGATCAATGAGTGATGGTGGCATTTCACAAACTTTTTAGGAGAGCAGCTAGTAGGAGGACCATGTCTTATTTCAGTCTCCACCTTCCATTCAGTTCTGTCACATTACCCAAACACTTGTACTGTTGTGGCCTGCCCAACAAGCCTAATTGGGACTTGACTTGCTCATTGTGATCAATGAACCATTTACATTTACTGAGATACAGAGGCACCGGTAAGTGGGTCTAATGTCACAGGACTAGAGCAACTGATGGAAGCCACATGGGGGTTTACTATGGCTGTTGACTTCATGCCCGGTTTGTGGGTTTCCAAAAGGCAGCTGGATAACCCTAGGATGTTGGATCCTTTGGTCTGATCCATCAGGGCTCTTACGTTCTTAAGAGGAAATTTCAGCAGGTTCAGCTTGACGCAAGAGCGAGAAAAGCTTTTCTTACATTCTTATGTTCATTTCAGGATGGTAGGTCACCCTCATAATCTGAACAGGATGTGATTTAAGGTTCTATCCATATTTGCATCAACCATGTGCTGGTTATAACTACAGTTCCTAGCATGGTTGTATAACAAGCCTAATAAAAGAATGTGTGGGGTGGTGTAGAGGTGAGAGTGACATATTAGGGCTGGGGAGACCCAGGTTCAAATCTCTACTCAGCCATGAAGTTCACTGGCTGATCATGGGACAATTACTCTCTCTCAGTCTGACCTACCTCAAAGGGGCTGTTGTGAGAACAAACTGTGTGTGTGGGCTGGGGGGAGGACCATGGGCACTGCCTTGAGTTCCTTGGAGAAAAGGCAGAATATAAATAATGTATAATTATTCCCATCAGAATAGCGAAAGCCAAATGCTTTCTGTTATTAAAGCATAGGTACAAAACCATCAGTCCAACTCTCTTCCTCTCCCCCCCCCCCCCCCCGCATTCTGTGTTTGATGCCAACTGCCTAGGGTTAGGAAGGGGCTTTCTCTATTGGTAGGCTAATCATAACAGTTTGTCTCTTTTCTTTTCCCAAAGGTCTCTCGCTGTGCTCACAGTATTTGTTGCTGTCAGGGCTTGAAGTTTCCCTTCCATATTAAGAGCTGAAAACAGGAAGCGAAGATTCTCTATTTCACACTTGCATGCTGCCCTCAGAGATTATTTCAATTTTTTTTGCTGTAGTTGATGCAAACCTACTCCCAGAGTTGAGAACTGATATTAAATCTCTAAACAAGTTAAAAGAACGATGGATCTTTTCCTCAGTCACTTCTTGGGCTTTAAGTCGTTAACCATGTACACAAGTATAGTCCCAACACAATCAGTGGCCACTGTTAGATGTACTGACACCCACTGAAATCAATGGGCTAAGAACTCTGGGTGTTAGATTGTGGCCAATGACAATATAACACTGATTTAATCAGTTGGAAAACTACTCCAATGTGGATAGAAATAATGTAATAAATTGCATTAGCCATAGGCAGCTACAGATCTCCCCCCACCCCACCCCTGCCTGTGAACTAGGATTCCAGAAACCTCTGAATATCAAGGGTATAGAGGGGGAAAACCCTATATTTATAGAAGGACATATTTTATTTCAGTACATTCGAAAACAACCCCCCTTCCAAAAATGAAAATAAAAATCAGGATATTCATTGAGCTCTGTTTGTTTGTCACCACCTTCTTGAATTTCTTCTTCTTATTTTTACAGTCAGAAATTGCATAGAATTGTCAATCAGGAAACAGAACACTCCTATGGGAAACCCACATTGGCACAAAGTTGCTGCTAAGGATTTCCTGACTATTGACCCATTCTTGCTGGACTTCCAAAGGACACCATGGTTGTCGATTTCCAATGATCTTCACTCAAGGACATATTGTAGCAAAAAACTCTCTGATACAAGATGTTGACTGGGTCAGAAGTGAGTCTATTGAACCTGGGAATGGTGATACCTTACCTATTTTAAAGGACAACACTCATCACCGGTTTGTGTAATAAATTGTGACTCTTCTGGGATAGTTAAATTCTACCACCCTCTGCTGGTGGGAGAAGGCAGAGTCCCATCCCTCCCCCCCACAACCTTCCCTCCTACTGGTTAGCTTTCTCAAAACCCATATAAGGAAAGACCAAAGTAAGGCAAAAAGTTGTGAAAGAAAGAAGAGAAGAAAAGAGAAACAGACCCCCCCCCCCAAATTCTAGATGTTCCAAGGCCTCCAAGTTCAGAGTGTTGGTTGGTTTTTGGTATTTGTAACTCTTTGAATGGAACCTTACTTGTTGGTGGCTGCATTTATATGGGAGGTAGCCCTCCCTCCCCCCCCCAGTAACTTTCCACCACCCCCATGAAACTAGGAAGGTAGTGTGAGTTTAGTACCTGAACTCATGTGTGCTGGATCTAGGTCCTGAAGAACCTAAAATAAAATAAGATTACCCCTCCCCCTGCCTTCCAAAAATAAAAATAAAACTCCCCATATGAAGAAGTCCATGTGGATGTGTAACACCTTTTCACCTGGTTTGGAATATTTGTGTCACTGGTTGGCTCCTCCTTTTGGTGACTTGCCTTTTTCAGACCCCTTACCTCAAGTTTCTAAGGGGCAAGCTGTTGAGCAAGAGTCCTCCCAGCCTAGCTAGAGGTGCTTCCTCCTAGTGCTTCAGGAAGTAGGTAGGTTAGATACTCTCTCATATAAGACAGGTAACAAAAAGTTCCCATTGGGCTCAGCCCCCAGCCTAAAGCTTTGATTTGCTCTTGAGAAGCCGGGGAGCTGCTTTATTAATTTAAAAATAGTTCAACACTGTGTACAAGTCTCATGTTCTGTAAAATGGAACACGAGCTTCTTTTTTGCCATCTCCCCACTGCTTTACTCAGGCTCGCTGCTGTTTGTCACCTTCTCCCATTCCAAGCTCTCATCGCTTTGCATGGGGGAATCCGGTCCTGGCCGGACCCGGAGACCCTGGAACCTCCGGCATTCAGGACACACCCGGATATGCGTGCAGCCTCGAGCAACCAGGGCAGCTTCTTGTGCAAGTCTCTGTGCCAGCTGATCAGGGTCGCCCCCACCACAGAGCTTGCCATTGCTGAGTGTAGTGGTGCGGGCTCTTCGTTCTTCTTGTATAACGGGGCGAGTCCGTATAATTCCCCCTCGCCTCCGGCGGGGGTGGAAACTGTCCTTGCAGAGAATGATGCTGCGCAGTTCTGTCACCATCTCCTGGCAGACTGACACCTATCATATATAAAAATAAAAATAAAACTCCGAATAAACAGAAGTCAATTTCTCAAAGACACTGTCGTCTCTCAACATCACTTGCCTCTATCATTCTGGTTTCCTCAGGGCTCTCTCAATTGTTTGATATCCCTTTGTCTAAAGCCTGCCTGTTCATGATGTCACTGTTTTCCTGGGCTCCAGAAAACCCCCTCATTTACCTTTGGATCCTGAAATCCTTACAACCTTGTCAGAACTGGTGTCATTCATCTGCAGCTGGACATCTCCCTTCTGTTTTAAACCTCAACAAGACGTGAGGCCTAGTTTTCACTGAGATGATGAATCTGTCTGGGCTGCACCACTTCATTCAATGAATGCTCTGCCATACAAAACAAGTCCCTGCAAGTGAAAACTAGATGTCAGAGACAAGATTCTAACTTAGCCTTCTGTGCTAGTTTTCTGCATGCAAGGTTTCTTTTTTTAGATGGCAGAACATTCAGTCAAGTGGTGCAGCCCACACATAGGTTTATAATAAGTGAGAACTAGGACTTGGATGCCTCATGTGGTCTAATACTGGAGTATTAATCATATCAGGACTTGCCCTGGGCTCTCCTGTTGTTTTAAGCCAGGGGAGGGCAACCTCCCACCTGTGGGTCTAATCCAACCTGCAGACATTGCATATCCGACCTGTGGAGCCTCCCAGGATTTCTCCAGGCGCTGGGGCTTGGCATCCTGGAGGAATCCCTGCTGTTATCTCTGATCTGTGATTGGAAATAACAGCGGGGGATGTGGGTGGGGGACTTGCCCGCACAGTGGCTTCCCTGAGTCACTGGGGAAGCCGCTGAGTGGGCAAAGACACCCAACTGAGCCAGTGGCTGAAGGAGCTCTCGTCCAGCTACTGGCTCAGTCGGGTGCCTTTGCCTGCCCCGAGTCCTCTCCCCAATCGGAGAAGGCACAGGGCAGGCAAAGCAGCTTCACTGTGTTTCTCCAATGGGAGAAAGCCCGGTTGCAGTGCAGCTGGTGAGGGCAGGAGTCCCTAAACAGATATTGACCTTGCTCTGAACTAGCTTCATTTGCTGTCAGTGCCATCATAATGTAGTTAATTATGATTGGTTGTGTGATGACATCATTGTTAACAAGGATGAAGAAGGACTATGTTTCAAACAAAGAATACTGCCCAAGCTGCAGGGCATCAAAATGGCAAACGCGGTTCAATGTAAGCAAGTGTAAAGTAATGCACATTGGGGCAAAAATGAAACTGCCAAGATCATACTGCCTTTATACAAATCTATGGTGTGACCGCACTTAGTTTATGGTGTACAGTTCTGGTCACTGCACCTAAAAAGGATATTGTAGAGTTGGAAAAAGTGCAGAAAAGGGCAACTAAAATGATCAAGGGGCTGGAGCAACACCCCTATGAGGAAAGCTTACAGCAGCTGGGATTGTTTAGCTTAGAAAAAAGGCAAATAAGGGGAGACATGATAGAGGTGTACAAAATTATGCACGGTGTGGAGAAAGTGGACAGGGAGACATTTTTCTCCCTCTCATAATACTAGAACCCAATGGGGTCATCCCATAAAGCTGATTGGTGGGGAGGGTCAGGACAGATAAAAGGAAGGACTTCTACACACAGCGCATAGTTAAAACTATGGAATTCACTTCCAGAATATGTAGTGATGGCCACCAATTTGGAGGGCTTTAAAAAGGGATTGGACAAATTCCTGGAGGAGAAGGCTATCAATGGTACTAGTCCATTGGTTGGCTGTATGCTACCTCCAGGTATCAGAGGCAGTATGCCTATGTACACCAGGTACTGGGGAACATGGGTGGGAAGGTGCTGTTGCACTCATGTCCTGCTAGTGGGATCCCGTTGGAGTGGTGAATGATGTATTGTTGAAGAAAATTCTTTTGAAAAAGGGGACAAAGCAAGGGTTGTCTTCTCTCCCTACTTTAGTTTGCTATTTTTATTTGAACCTTTCGCTCAAGAGATTTATAAAATAGTGGGTTTTAGCATTCATTCTAAAATAGATAAGATCAATCAGCTTTCAGATGATACCACTTTTTTTATTTATTTCAAGGTATCTAGACAGATCTGAAGAAATATCAGCATGTTTGAGGCTGCAAAGTTAATGTTAGTAAATCAGGATTATTACCGGGGCTTGAAACTAGCCTCGATTGGGTAGAAAGATTGAGCGGTCAACAAGAAAATCCTTAGTGATGCCTTTGGGCATACTGTCTGAATGTATAGGGCTTATAACTGCATGTTAGTGTTAGGTTGAGTTTGGGTTAAGGATAGGAAAACCTGGGTCTGTGTGCATGTCCCAGGGCCTGGAAATCACCAAGATTTTATTTATTTATTTATTTATTATATTTATACCCCACTTTTTTTCCTGCAAGGAACCCAAGGTGGCTTACATAATCCTCCTCCTCCTCCCCCTCCATTTTATCCTCACATCAACCCTGTGAGGTAGGTTAGGCTGAGAGTCAGTGACTGGCCCAAAGTCACCCAGTGGGTTTCATGGCCGAGCGGGGACTAGAACCCGGATCTCCTGAGTCCCAGTCCAACACTCTCACCACTATGCCACACTGACTCACACCAAGATAGAGCAGATAAAGTGAGTGGTCAACAAGAACACATTCAGTGATGCCTTTGGGCATGCTGTCTGAATGTATATGGATTATATCTGCTTGTTAGGGTTAAGCTTTAAGTTAGGGTTAGGAAAACCTAGTTGTGTGTGCATTCCCGGGACCTGGAACTAGCCCTGATTGGGCAGAGAGGGTGAGTGGTCAACAAGAACACCCTCAGTCAGTACTACCTTTGGGCATGCTGCCTGAATTAATAGGGATTATACCTGTGTGTTAGGGAAAGGGTTAAGGTTTAGGTTAGGGTTAGGTTCAGAAATACCTGGGTCCCGTGTGCATGTCCTAGGGCCTGGAACTAGCCTCGATGGGGCAGAAAGAGTGAACAGTCAACAAGAAAACCTTGAGTGCTGCTTTTGGGCATGCTGTCTGAAGGTACGTACAGGATTATTCCTGCATATTAGGGTTACGGTTAAACAAAGCTTAATCCTAACCCTAAGTAAGCAGGGATAATGCCTATACCTTCAGACAGCATGTCCAAAGGCAGCACTCAGGGTGTTCTTGTTGACCACTCACTCCTTCTGCCTAATCAAGGCCTGTTCCAGGCCCCAGCACATACACACGGAACCAGATTATCTTAACCAAACCCTAACCCTAACCTAGTCTGTGTGCATTTCCTGGGGCCTGGAACTAGCCTCAACTGCATAGAAAGAGTGAGCGGTCAACAAGAAAACACTGAGTGCTGCCTTTGGGCATGCTGTCTGAAGGTATTGGGATTATCCCTGCATATTAGAGTTAGGATTACGCTTCAGGTTAGGGTTAGGAAAACTTGGGCCCATGTACATGTCTGGGGGCCTGGAACTAGCATTAATTGGGCAGAAAAAGTGAGGGGTCAACAAGAACACCCTGAGTGCTTCTTTTGGGCATGCTGTCTGAAGGTATAGGGATTATCCCTGTTTATTAGGGTTAGGATTAAGCTTCAGGTTAAGGTTAGGGTTAGGAAAACCTGGGTTCATGTGCATGTCCCAGGGCCTGGAACTATCCTAGACTGGGTAGAGAAAGTGAGAGGTCAACAAGAACATGCTCGGTGATGCCGTTGGGCATGATTGTATCTAGAGGTTTAAGTAAGAGTGGGGGTGCTGCCCAGCCTTATTCCTGCCGCCGCTCTTACCTGTTTGAAGCCTTGCTTTTTTTTTTTTCGAGCAGTGCAGCAGCGCCGCTCGATCGATTTTCGCCTGTCCTCTTCAGCCTGTTCAGGGCCCGGAAATGGACCCTGCGCAGGTGCAGAAAGGACCATAGGGGTCCAGCGCACCTGCACAGAGTTCCGTTGCGTCATTTCCGGTACCAGAGGTGCCGATTCGAGCGGCGCGGGCGGCTCTCCGCAGAGCGCGCACCGGATCGAGCAGCGGGGGCGGTTCTCCGCAGAGCGCGGCGAGCCGCCCCGAAGAGGAGGTAAGGCCTTGCCAGGGCGCGAGCGGGGCCATGCTCGGCCTCATTCTGCCCCAGTGAGGCTCGATTTACAACTCTAAAATCTGTGTGTTAGGGTTACGGTTAAGCTTCAGGTTAGAGTTAGGAAAACCTGGGTTGTGTGCATATCCCAGGGGCTGGAACTATCCTAGATTGGGCAGACAAAGCGAGATGCCAAGAAGACTAGGAATGCCTTTGGGTATGCTGTCTAAATTTACTACAGTGTAACTGGATGCATTGTCTAGATGAACATCTCATTGAGTTCATGGGACTTACTCCCATGTAAATGGTATAGGGATTGCAGCCTTAATAAATCAAAATTGGTGTGGAGTGATAAAATCAGGAATTTGGTAGGCATCTTGGTTGCTGGCAGTGGTAACATATGTGATCGTGATGTTCTATTTTCAGTTGTATTTCTTCAGTTATTAAAATCTGGGCCACTTCACATGTTAAATAATTTCGTACCCAGAAAACACATTCACCTGTGTGGGAAGCCAGACCAAATAATGGACTTCTCAGAATATGTACATGAAGCATATGACATATGTGATATTTTGGCATACACAATGATCTCCATGCAGATTGCAAGTTTGTTCCTACACAGAAATGCTTTCCATATCAGGAAAATGTGTCATAGGTTAATTAGGTCTTAGAGATGTCTATAATTTGCACTTGAAATACCCAAGTGATACATCTTTTTGCCTGTGCCCAGAACGTTCACAATAGTATTCTAAATTCCACCATTGTGCATTTTCTTGGGTTTTTAGATACCACTGATAGAAACATTCAGTTTTGCCTAGGGTTTTCATTATGTTGTGGAACCCATCAGATTGTTCTTATGGTATCCATCAAACTTGATCAAATATTAGAATGTATGCCTCTGGCAGAGACTTACCTCGGAGTGTTCGGAGTGTCGGAGGCTCCATAAGAATTCCAGCATTGCCATAAAAATCGCTACGATTAAACCACATATCAGAACCACAAAGATTCCACCTATATTCTCCATTCCCAGGCCTACCGAAAACACCAACAGAAAGAGCAACAACATTAACATGGCAAGCTGATTTCTAAGGAGCTACTTTTTACTGATTTAGATCTATGGGACAATCTAGCCCTTTGCTGTTAAACCTTGGGTAATCTCCCAAATACATTTTTCTGAATTTTACTGTCTAAGAACATATAACCAGAGATGTCTTGGACCCAGCCTGAAGCCTCAAAACATGTGAACTACACAGTTTATCACACAGAGTAGTACAAATACAAAATCACCTTGTAATACAGCCAGGGTAAGTAAACAGTGGTGAAAGGCCAGAATTCCTCCCCTTCTACACTTATTGTGATTTAGGGCACAATGCTGGGAGTTGTAGGGGTTCTCTCTGTCTCAACATGCATAGGATTGTGTCCTTAATGATTGTGAGAATAGGACCTTAGCTACATTCCTTTGCATACAGGCAAAGTTTTTTATGAAAACCTTGACCTTAATAATCCTACGCATCAAATCAGGGAATGGAAAGGTTGCTATGTGATGCTGTTGCCCAGCGACAGCAAGCCACTAAAGGATGAATTTTCAGTACTGATGGGTGAATGGTTAAAATAATTGTTCCTTTAAATCATCTGGCAAATACTTTCCCACTACAGATAGACTTAAAGGATTAGTAGATGGAATAGATACAAGGAAAGGGCATAATGGCAGTCACATAAATGGTTCTGTACAAATATCTTGCCTAGGTCAAGTGTTTAGAAACTTAGTGAATGGAAGAGTGAATGCATCAGCATACAAATTTAAGATAAGACGATAAACGAGACCACTGCATTAGGCAAGAATAACAACAGGGACATAACAAGTATTTTGATTTGTGTTGATAGCATTCAATTATGGTTAATATTTAAAGTACGGTAGTATGGAAAAGACCTGAGATTTCTACTTTAGATAAAAAATGATGAAGGAGGCCTTTCCAGAGAAGTTTTTATTTTAAATGAAAAAGAACATAAAAGATGTGACCGGAAATGAAAGTTGAGGGAAAATCAGGTTGACAGCTTGGATCAGTGGCAGTCAAAAAGAGGCCTTCCAGTTTCCTGATATCTCCCCCCCCCCCCCCCAGTGTCTGCCTGCTCTCTTTCATTGTTGTCTTGAGGCTTTGTATGGTTATGCTATCATTCAAATACCTATTACCGGTAGTCCCATGGAAAAAAGAGTTGTGTGCCTATGAACAGCAGAAGGAACAAGCAGAAGGAACTTGAACGACAACTTCTTGCTACCGTTAACCACTGTAGTTCTATCAAATTCAACAAGGCCAACTAATAGACACCATTCAAGGATCTGTTCCTATATACTTGGCATGGCTGCGCAAAGTCACTCATGCTTTCAGCCTCTGCAATGCTGATTTTCTTTTTCTGCCCAATCACACTGAACACATGGTCCCTGTTTCTCGTCCACTTCTAATTTAGCAAGACTGGAATAGGACCAGCAGGTCACAGTGTGCTGGACCCAAGATAAAAGCTGCAGTGACTAAGCCTGTCGCTCTGGCTGGAGGCATCTAAGCAACACCTCTCTCTCTCTCTCTCTGTTGCTTGTTATTCTTGGGTCTCAGGTGGGTTTAACTGTTGATTGAATTGATGACCACAAACTATACAGCGGCTTGTGCTGGGGTTATTATGTACCACTATTAATCACATGACACCTATAAAATCTTCCTCTCCCCTCTAGAACAGTAAATCCAAGCGTGAAAATCAATGATTTATTGACTTAATCTCCACGCAGCTTTTAGACAAAGCTTCACCACCCCCCCTTGTAAATCATTGACCTGCTGTTTTATTTTTTAAAGTCGAGGGTCAAGTCTCTCTGCTGTTCTCCACCATTCTTTCTGCAACACCTATGGGATGCTCCCTACCACTCAGTAAATCAAATGTGTGTAAGCAGAGATGCTTCCATTAGGGTGGTAATTACAGATCTGGGCAGCCAAAAAGTGAATAAGGGAATCTGGAGGATGCAAGGTAGGTCCACAGATGGATGCCCAGAGCTCAGTGTTTACCAGATACTGGAAGTTTATGTAGCAGCTCCAGCCAGTTGCTTGGGAGTCAGTATTTGGAATATTGGCACAGATGTTGACCAGGCAGGTAGCTCCTTCTGTCTTCCTGCCATCTCAAAGTGGCTCTGTTTTCCCTGGAAGCAAAAGCCCTGATATCTAGTTCTCCCATTGGGAGCAGCAAAAAACTGTGATTGTTTTTATTCTGTTGGAGCTGCCATATTCCATGGCAAAGGTCATACTCCACTATCTGTGGTGCAATCACAGCCATGAATGCTCTTAGACCCCCACATTTGCACTAGAATGAGTTCACCCGCTGCTTTTGCTGTCTGGGATTTGTCAGAGCTTGCTCTCTTCCTCTGTGCTCTTCACTGAGTGACAGATCCCTGTGTGCTACCTTCCTAGTCTCTCTCTGTCTCTGTCTCTCTCTCTCTCTCTCTCTGTCAGTAGTAACTATTTCATAATTTATCAGTTTATTTTCATCCCTTTGAAGCTCAGTTATATGTTTGAGATGTCAAGATAAAGCAATCAGTGCTCTCATAACTCTCTGGACATCTGATGCCAGCCAGTGAGGCACTCAGAGAAGTGTTCCTGTAATGCAATCTTGTCTCTACAAAAATGGCCTGGAATCCATGCTGAATGGCTGGAAATGGCTTACAGCGGGATCTTAAAAGCAACATTATATCAGCGTTATGAAAGAATATTTTATATTTGGATGAGATAGCCAAAAAACTTGAGGGGAAAGAAGACAACACCAGCTCCAGGCTACCTGAAGATTCCTCTCTCCCTGTTCCAAACATTTTGGGCCATTGGAGAAAATACAACCTTTTCTCTTTCAAAATTGTTTCTGGAGTGCCCCCCTCCTCCACACAGATCCATCTCTACCTATGTTCAGAATTAGACTGTGCAGTCCATACAGTTTCTGGACATCCACTTTTCTTTAACCTGCAACAACCTGACACACACAGAAGAAGATGAAGGGCATGCATTGTCATCCTGCTGGTGTTTCTCCTTCATGTTTGCTTTTCCAAAGAAGCATAAATGAAGGCCAATCAGGCCTGCTTGCCTGTTAGTCTCCGAAGAAAATACACTCTTTCTGTTTGGTTTAGAGTGACGGTCATTTTTTCTCCCCCCCCCCCCCCCAGCAATTGCTTTTAGCTGCAATGGTTTCTAGTTCTGGGATGCCGGCCTGAAGCCAAGTTTTTTAATGGTGATTTGCATAACTTTCCCAGAAGGTCTAGCCCAGTGTTCTCCAACCTTGGGTCCCCAGATGTTTTTGGCCTACAACTCCCAGCATGCTGGGAGTTGTAGGCCAAAATCTTCTGGGGACCCAAGGTTGGAGAACACTGGGCTAGACTTTCAGCTCCAGAGGTTTGTTATTAAAGTCTCTGTCACTTGCCCTCCCATATCTAACAGTTCTTTAGATTGGATCATTAGGCAGCAGCTGCTTCTGATGAAGTTCCATTGACTTCTAAAAGACCTCAGAATTTGGATAGCCTCCCTCGAGTGATCTATTTTCTGCTAAGATGTGGTGGACATTCATTAGAAGCCCATGTGCCCTCCACATGCCTCCAATATTTGTCATTTGATTGTTTTCCACTCTCTTTGCCCCAGGCAAGAACACGCAGCATGAGGCACAGCAGCCACTGCCTTGGCGTTCTCCTCACATTATTAAGAAAGATATCTCGAGTTAGGAGGACTCTAAAACCCTTGAGCTGGAAAGGTGATGCCGCCCTGGAACCTGTGCTGTTCTCCTCAGCAACAGCCTTACTGCTGCAGATCTCCATTATCAGACAAATAGCAGAGGAAGAAGGGGAAAAGCCATGAGTTTTACCTTTAGCTCGATGGTCCTCTTCTTTGGGGCACTGCCCTCCCTCCCACCACTTCCGCTTCAAGATTTCCAGGCGGTTGTTCTCCTGCAGCTGGAGGATGGCCAAGTCAAACTCGTCACGGAAAAGAGAACCTGCAAAGCCAAGAGGAATATTTCAGAGGTGGAGCAGATATTGTATCTGTTTCTTTTTAGCTGAATCTCAAGTGGGTTGTTTTGCATCTTTTTGTTTGTTTGTTTGGTTGGTTGCTTGTTTGTTTGGTAAAATGCATAATTTACTGTAGAGCCGAGACTTGCAAGAGTATCTCTTAACTTTCCCATTTACATCAATTTCAGCATTTTAAAAAACATTTCAGAAAACCTTGAGTGTGAGTGAATCAGGTTTTTGAAATTAATTTATTAAACAAAAGCATGAGAGGTTATTGTCCTAAAACTCTGTGGATCTGAAAATGCAGTGAATTAAAGTGCAGAACTATGATACTTCTGCTCCTGTACATTTTTGCCTCCTTGAAAATCCTACTTAATTTTAGTGGTGAAGCCTAACAGTCACTCAAATTATAGAGAGGAATAGATATTTGCTCATTGCCACCTTCCTCCTACAGTAGGGAAACAATCTTTCACCCCAGATGCTTTTCTCATAGCTGGGTTCCAAAATGAGAACATAGGAAACTGCCTTATGGCCAGGGGAGGCTGGTGACTCCTATTTTGGAGGGGCTCCTTTTCCCTTGCAGGCTTTGCAGTTGTTGTTGTTGTTGTATAATAATAATAATAATAATAATAATAATAATAACAACAACAACAACAACAACAACAACAATAATTATTTTTATTTTTATAGTATTTGTATACCACTTCATATCTAAGTAGCTTCTGGAGTGGTAAACAATAAAAAGATAAAAACAGATAAAACAAACAAAAACAATACATTGAAAACAAAGCAAAATTACACTGGTGATTGAAGAGCAGAGAGGGCTTCCTGGAACAAGGAGGTCTTCAGCAGGTGTCGAAAGCAGCACAATGTTGGAGCCTGCCTGACCTCCAGAGGCAGGGAGTTCCACAGAAATGGAGCCACCACACTGAAGTCTCTTCTCCTGGTGGACTCCAGTTGGGCCAAAGGTCAATGAGGAACCACAAGGAGCATGCCATCTGGTATGGGAGGAGGTGCTCTCTCATAGGAGCTATCCATGGTGGTGAACCGAAATAGGAGTCACCAGCCTCCCGTATAGCAAGTCAGACCATTGTTCTAACTAGCTTGGCATTGACTAGGTTCAGACAACATGATAACCCACACTCAAGGGTTGAGTATGGGTTGAGTGTGGGTTGTTGTTGAAATGTGGGTTATTGCGAACCCAGCTGCACTAACAAGCCATGGCTTGTTAACCATGAACAACCCATGAAGAGAACCCATGGGTTGTGAACTGTGGATTGTGAACTGTGGATTGTTCATCATGTTTTCTTATCTCATCTGGGTTCAGACAACACG
Organism: Shinisaurus crocodilurus; assembly: GCA_021292165.1. Taxonomy (NCBI): domain Eukaryota; kingdom Metazoa; phylum Chordata; class Lepidosauria; order Squamata; family Shinisauridae; genus Shinisaurus; species Shinisaurus crocodilurus. The sequence goes on along the minus strand of CM037884.1, from coordinate 6,198,406 downwards.
ATAACCCACGGTTCAGCAACAACTCACAGTTCAACAACAACCCACACTCAACCCTAGAGTATTGGTTATCGTGTTGCCAGTCACTGTCTATTTCTAAACTGACTGGCAGGAGCTCTCCAGGGTCTCAGAGAGGAATCTTTCCCAGCTCTAACTGGATATGCCTGGGACTGAATCTGGGACCTTCTACATGCAAAGCAGGTGCTCTGACACTGAGCTGTGGCCCTTTCCCAAGGAATTAAGCCCCAAATGGAGAAAAGCAGCTGGGGGAGGGGATGAAATTCAGGGAAGAGATCAGTATCCCTTCCTGCCCACCCCTACCATGGTGTTGCCTGCTCTAATCCTTCTGTTCTATATTAATTGTGAATCTACATTCTAACACATGGGTTATGCCACTGTCATGTCTAGTTAGGTTCTCAGAAGGTCCAACTTCTTCCACCATTGAGCTGTAACAGTGATGGGGTTACATAATTCAGCTGTCAGGAGAGAATGGCTGTACCATTTCAGCCCCATAGCAAGGTAAAGACAGATATGCTAGCTCTCTCCTTGATACAAAGTCCTTAAAGAAACAGAATCCCACTCCTGTCATGGCCCAGGACTGGCACCCCTCAAGACTGGCCTTCAGGTACAGTGACTCTGGGAAGGCATCAGAACCAGTTCCTGGTCCTTCTGAAATGGGGCCCATTGTCTCGGATCCCATATCTTGTCCACACAACCCCCAGGAGATGTCACTACCTTCTGGCTCAGAGGAGTGGTCTTCTTCAGATTCCTGTAGTGAACAGGGAGATCTTGGGGAGCATTCCCCAACTGGTTTCCCCCTTCTCCAACCTCCAACCTTCATTCCCTAGGAGAAGCCAACACCTGCAGGGAAAGACTGCTGGCCCTTTAACAGTCAGAGGCAACACCTGAAGGGGTGGAGTTTTCTGAGAGACTCTCCTGGAGTGACTATAAAAGCCTGCCAGTAGCTCTCAGGCTCTGTTGGAGTAACTCAGTGCTTCTCAAATAGTGGGGCAGGCCCCCCAGGGGGGGCACGAGACTCCGTAAAGGGGGGCTCGTTTGACCTCAGTTAAAAGTTTTTTTTAATATTGTGTTCCTTTAAATCCTGTGCTGCCTTTAAAGCTTTTCTGCTACAGTTAATAAAGCTATTCTTTGTTGTAAATTGATCCACATTCTTTCTTTTTTATTCTCTTATACGTTAATAAGGATACAGTGTTATGCAGAGGTGTACTTATAACAATTTTATAGACAAATGATACTATTTACAGTCATGCGGGGGGCGCGAAATGTTTTCTTCTTCCTAGGGGGGGCATGACAGAAAATAATTGAGAAGCACTGGAGTAACTTGACAGTTCTCTGGCTTCAAGATCACTGACCAAGGTCCTGAAACCTGCCAAAAGTTCCAGATGTGATCCAGCCATCTGGACCACACTGAGCCTCCATGCCTGAGCTATCATCTGAGACAGCTGATAGATTCCTGATGGAACATGACACTTCCAGAGCAGAATGGGCACATAAGAAGCTGCCTTAGACCAAGTCAGACCATGGGTCCAGCTAGCTCAGAACGTCTACAGTGACTGGCAGTTGCTCTCCAGGGTTTCAGATGGGTCTTTCCCAGCCCTACCTGGAGATGTCATGGATAGAACCTGGGACCTCCTGCATGCAAAGCAGGTGCTCTAACACTGAATTACAATTCATATGGCTGTTATGAGATGGAATTCTGCTCATCGTATAACAAACTTATAACAGTTCCAAATAATATCTCAGGTGCTTTGTCCAAGTCTTTCAAAGGTTGTTAGGAATTGTTGCCTTCTCTTTGGCTCCCTCTCATGCTTTAATCTTACAGTCTTTCAACTTTTGACTGCAAATTCCACAATGCCCTCGAATGAGCAATGCCGAGGTATGGACAATAGAAACTACTCCTTATCAAATGTAACTGAATCAGAGCAGGAACATGTCCACCTCATCTGTTAGCTAAATCTCACACTTTTCACCTTGGAAAAACATGGAGCAGTTACCTAAAACTATCAGGCAGGCATCAATATAATGTGACCAGCAGGATCCACTTAAAAATCAGTCAAAATCTGCCCTCCCCCTGCTCCGCTGCACAGACTGAATCAAATTTGAATAAAGAGTAAATTAATTGAAAAAAAATCCCAGCCTCAATTAAATATGTTTCAACTTTTCATCAGACAATTGTCCCTCTGAAGCCCAGTGACATACAAGGGGGCTGCAAAACCCATCTGGCATCTGTTCTGAAACGCTTTCGACCTATTAATGCTCTGATCCTCGGCAGACAGCTCAGAATAGCTAGAATTTTGCTTCACTGCCTACCGACTGGCATGCCAATCCCGTAGCCCTTGGTGTCCAGAAGGCCCCCGACCTGCGTGAGGTTGCAATTGCGCTGGCGGTAATACTCGTTCATGGTGGACTCCAGCAGGAAGGCATAGTTGGAGTTGAGCACCCGCGCAATCCCTTCCTCTGTACTCTTGACAAAGACGCTCGGCTGCTTGGAGTACATGTAATTCCACATGCGCTGGTACGTCTGGTACCGAGAATTCTGCAAAAAAGAGCAAAGGGAATCCAAGGTGCAATGGGAATCCTGGTTTGGACTCAAAGGAATGAGTTGTCCTCAATAGCTCTTGCCCTTGCCCTTGGCATCTGAGGGCTGATCCATACAACAGGAAGTGTTGAATCCCTGCTGTGCCTTGCACAATGCAAATAATATTTGACTAAAACTAGAGCCATACATTAAAGGGAAAGGAGCCCCCTCCACCCCACAATTGATCACCAAAAAGGACCTGAACCTGGTGCCCACCAATCAGAATGCTAGTGGAGGCAAGTCAAGAGCAGGGTCTCCAAAGCCAACTGAAGATCTCAGGCAGGTTCCTATGGTAAAGGTGGTTCTTTAAGTAACCTGGTCCCAGACCACTAAGGGTCTTAAAGGTCAATACTGGGAACTTTAAATTGGGCTTGGAAATGGATACATAGCAATTTTAGACCCAACCCTAAATTCTGGCAATCAATAAGAACCTGGGAATGAAGCAAAAAGTGAACAAACAGTGCTTTAGTTTCTCAAGTACAAGTTGCGAAGCCTCAAGCCTGTCTAGAAGTCATAGCACCTGATCTCAAAGCCCTATTAGTCAACCTCAGATGTCTGGTGGCTTCTTAGAGCAGGGGTCCTCAAACTTTTTAAACAGGGGGCCAGTTCATTGTCCCTCAGACTGTTGGGGGGGGGGGACAAACTATAGTTTGAAAAAAATATGAACGAACGGATCAAGTAAAAAAAAAGGACCCGGGTCCTTTTTTTTAACTTGATTAAATGGAAAGTTATTATAAATTAATAATAAATTAATTGTAAATTAATTTGCTGTCTAAAATTGAAATACATTAAAATTTAAAAAGGTATAGAAAGGCTTGATTTGCACACTGCACATATCTTATTTGTAGTGCAAAAAAACAGGAAAAAACAATACAATATTTAAAATGAAGAACAATTTTAATCAACATAAGCTTATTAGTATTTCAATGGGAAGTATGGGCCTGCTTTTGGCTAATGAGATGGCCAATGTCCGGTTCCATATTTGTCACTGCTAGTCGTAACAAGTGATGCAAGTGTGCATCAGTTCGTCTGGATCTGGTTGGAGATTTCAGATGTTTCATTCGGGAAAAAGTCTGTTCACAGACATAGGTGCTGCCAAAGATGGTTGCCATTGATGAGCAGTATTTGGTATGAGTAATGAGCAGTATTTACCAGCCATAGAGCTGGTGGTCCACATCCTGCAACTTTGTTCCAAATGTGCATAAGATTGCAGCCTTACAGCCTCATCTTATGCATGTCTACTTGGAAGTAAGTTTCACTGAATTGAAGGACACTTTTTCCCCAGGTAAGTTTACAAAAGATCACAGCCTTAAAAGTACAAACCCATTCCTTGGGGTATGTCAGGAAGACCTGGTACCCAGAGAACATAGTGAGAGCCAGTGTGGCATAGTGGTTAGTTAGAGTGTTGGACTGGGACTCAGGAGATCTGGGTTCTAGTTCCTACTCAGCCATGAAGCTCGCTGGGTGACTTTGGGCCAGTCACTGACTCTCAGTTTAACCTACCTCACAGGGTTATTGTGAGGATAAAATGGAGAGGAGGAAGATTATGTAAGCCAGGGTTTAGCCACCTAGGGTTCCTTGCAGGAAAAAAAGCAGGATATAAATATAACAAACAAATCAGACTTCCCCTGGCCCCGCACCTTGCACGTGGGGGAGGAGTGGGGAGTCAGGTAGCAGGACAGGTCACGGCCAGCTGAGCCAATGGGCTTGGCTGGGGCGGGGAGATGGGGGGCTCATTTAAGCACCTGGATCCCCGCCCTCGGTCTCCTGCTTACCTGGAGGAGGTAGTGCCCGATTGAATCGTTGTCCCTCGTGGTATCGTTCCGGTTGTGAGAGAGTTTGTGGCTGTGAGCGTGTGTGTGTTTGATGTGGTTTAAATTTGCTACTTCGGTGTTGATTGTGTTGCTTGGCTGATTGTTGTTGTGGGTTGTGATAGAGGGCCCCCCCGTTGCTCATTGTTCTGACTCGTTGTGGGTCCTGGGCGCCCGGGTCACGCCCAGCTGACCCGGGTGCCCGCTGGGTGCCCGGGTCACGCCCAGCGGCTGCGCCGAACAGCTGTTTATTTCCCAGGGGAAGCAGGCGCACGTGACCGCCTCAGCGGCTTGACGAGCACGCCGCTCTGCGGGCTCCTCCGGTGGGGGCGGCTTCCCTGTGCATGTCCGCTTGCTTCCCCGCCGCCGCTCGGTTGTTCGCCGCCGCCGCTGAACAGCTGTTCCTTTCCCGGGGAGCGGACGTACATGGGGACCTCAGCGGCTTGGCAGGCGCGCCGGCTTGGTGCTTTCCCCCACGCCTTTCTTCCCAGCGGCTTACTCCGGCAGGGGCGGATTCCCAGCTCGCAGGGAGCCTCTAGATCGGCCGCCGGGCCGGTTGAAAAGACCCGGCGGGCCGGATGTGTCCCACAGGCCATAGTTTGAGGACCCCTGGCTTAGAGTGACTCATTAGTCAGGGGAAGTCATTCTGCACATGCTCAGAGGTGCTCTTCAATGTACTAGAGTTTCGTATGTTCCAGAGCTAATCTGTGACACTAGAAAAAGTTTCCAGAGCCAAACCACGTTGAGTCCTGATTTAGCTTGACCTCACAGCATAATCCCATCCATTGGGCCTCTATGAGAAAGAATCCAGTGTAGCGGTAATACCTTTATTAGGACAATCTAAAATGTAGGGAAAATGCTTCTTTGTGACATTCAAGTTGGTCTTAATAAAAGTATTACCCTTCTGGAAAAAGTTTCCAGAGCCAAACCACGTTGAGTCCTGACTTCGCTTGACCTCACAGCATAATCCCATCCATTGGGCCTCTATGAGAAAGAATCCAGTGTAGTGGTAATACCTTTATTAGGACAATCTAAAATGTAGGGAAAATGCTTCTTTGTGACATTCAAGTTGGTCTTAATAAAAGTATTACCCTTCTGTGGTTTTTTTGGGACCAACATGGCTACCTTATGTTTTTGTGTATCTTCAAGAGAGAACACTCTTGGTTTCCACCCTCTCCGCTCTCTCTACCTGTTTTCAGTCTTTAAACTATTATTATTATTATTGTTGTTGTTTCAATTTTTGAGTTGTCCTATAGCCAAAGCTTTCAGGGTGACATACACGATAAAAGCAAAGAACAATGCAATCAATGATTAAAAAAACCACCAATAATAAAACACATTTAAAAGTTCTACTTTAAAAGCAGTAACAAAACTTCAGCATTTAAAAGATAAATAACTGAACAGCTAAAAACAGAGATGGCTTTTAAAAACTTGGCTTGAGCACCATAGCTTAAACCATTTTGTTGAAACAATCCTTTCTGAACCTAAATTGCAAATAGTGTATGACTTCAGCTCAGCTGAAAACAAAGTGAGAAAAGCTCTCTTCCCATTCTGGGACGTGGGCGTTTAATAAATAATCCCTACTCTCAACTGTACACTATCGAAGTGCTGCAAAGAGATTAACTCGTTAATGTCCTCTTGCTTCTCCATAGAGAGGGCAGCCTCCCCTTTGGAAGACGGATCATATAGCTGGAAAGAATCTCACTGAGCATCATGTAGCTTTTCTGATCTCCAACAGGTGGTCATGGGTGACATCCAGTCTGCCAATCTTCTCTAACCAGTTTTTTCATCTCCTTATCTCATTGTTATTGCATCACTCTCTGTCACTCACAATGACCTGGCTTGCACAACACGACAAAGCACTGTGGTTTAATTTAGCCACGGGGGCTGTTGTGTCTTGCCAAGTTCCCACAGGTGCTCTTTTTGCTTGGTGCCCACGGGAGCCCCTGCTTGCCGTGTCATATGAACCCAGCATCATGGGTTGTTTGAAGGGGGTAGAAATAACCATAATAACCGTAAAACAAGCTATGGGTTACTTGAGGGTTGTCTACCCCCTCAAACAACCCATGATGCCGGTTTGCATGGCACAGCAAGCTACGAACACGCCGCTGCCACACGCATATTCAAAATGGTGGCCAGTAGGCTCCACTTAGCCCCGTGGGAAAATTAACCCACGGTGGCTTAGCGTTACGTGTGAACAGGCCCCAATGGCTTGGTTTGCACATAACAGAAGTCCATAGTTTATTTAACCTATGGTTCATTGCCCTACCCAGGGTTTGTGTGGCAGATGACTGAAAAAAAATTGTGGTTTGTTGTCTCAATCTCTGGGTTGTTTGTTTCTCTCCTCTTTCACCCACTCCCCCCTGTATCCCAAATGCCTTTGCAATGCTAAACACTGGCATGGGGAGTGGCTGGGGATTTTTGACTGCTTTTGCTCATTGCCTCTGTAGCCTGGCCAAACAACCCATGGGTGTGGGCTCATATGTAACGACAACCCGTGGTTTAAACAACCCAGAGTTCACAACCCAACCACAAGCCATGGGTTCTCTTTCTGGGTTGTTCGTGGTTAACAAACCATGGTTTGTTAGTGCAGTCACATTCACACATCACAGCAACCCAGAATTCAACAACACAAACCATGGGTTAGAGTTATGTGCAAACCAGGCCAATGGCTACCTAACATTCTGCCATCCTTTGCTTTTTAAAATGTACTAGGACTGGGAGACCTAAGTTCAGATCCCCACTCAGCAATGAAATGTACCAGGTGATGTTCATAGAGGAAGGGCAGGATAATGGTGTCATAAATAAAACAATCCCCTGTACTTGTCTCCTCTGGGGAGGACTGTACCCAGTGCTTTATTTTCTGAACATTTGAGTCAGCTACTAGTGAGACAGCAGAGGAGTTATAAAGAACATTGAGGGCTTGTTAAATTGAAGTGCCTAGGCATGTAAACACTGCCTAAGATGCAGACTAGGATAAAAGTTCATTCACAAGCCAGGTGGGGAATCTCTTGTACTAGAAGCATTTGATTCAGATGGAAAGATGTCCTGTCTTCCCAATTAACCACACAGCAAAAAGTTTACCTGGAAGAAGGTCATGCTAGAACCTCCGTGGATTGTGCCATACTCGATGGCTGTCTGGTCAGCAAGGTCATCCACTGACTCAATGGGCACATCCATGCGCTGCACGGTGAGAAAGGCTGCCAGGTTGGCCGTATAGGAGGAGATGATGATCAAGGTGAAGGCCCACCTTGGGGGAAGGAAAAGGAGGCAAAAGGCAAGTGGAAATTATCCATGCTTTGCATCCCAGAGCTAACTGCCCCCTTCGCCTGGAAAAAACAAACAAACAAACAAACCTGGTTCTGAAAGATACTGAGTATCCACTGCTCCCCCAGAAGGAGTCTGCAAAAAGCTCAAGTGTATCAAGGAATGTTGCTGGTTTTTTAAGGGGGGAAAGCCACGTTCTGCTCAATGTTGGTATAATGAAAGCTGCACCGCACACACTCTAAAATTGCTGGAAGTTTTCTAGACTGAGTACTTGAAGGAACCACCACACCCCCTTCTGCTTGTCTTAGGGTGCAATCCTATGCAAGTTTAGATGGAAAAAAGGCCTACAACTCACAGCATGCCCCTGGCTGGGGCATGCTGTGAGTTGTAGGCCTTTTTTCTGTCTAAACTTGCATAGGATTGTGCCTTTAGTTTTCTTTCTATTGGACAGATGATCCGACGGCAATTCAAAATGGAGCTAGCCAGCAAGCCTTTTTTGTTTGTTTACAATCAGCTCTGCATGCATGTAGTCTGTATCTCAAAAATATACATCTCACACTGAAGATAGCCACATTCTGCAATTAGAATTATGCAGAGATACAGTACATGTATGTTGCTTTGGATCCAAAGATTCTGCTAAATGAGCTTGCACAGGCAGAGGCTGCTGACTTTCCTCTCCACAATCCTACCCCTCCCATGCTCATTAAAACTGGATGGGTGTATGTGTGAGAAGAGTGCTGTATTGGTGTCCTCCCTTCTCACACAGTGGGATCTTTGAATCCAAACCATTATTTGTATAAACTCCCCCAAAGAGGTTTTTCTTTGTTTGTTTGGGTTTTAGTCAAGAAAACCAGCAATTGAAGGACATGGAAGGATGAAAGGGCACCGAGCTTGGTGTAGTCAGTAGAGTTGAGAGATAGGGCATAATAGTTAACAGAGAGCTTCAGCTATTGGGCGGTATAAAAATGTATTAAATAAAATAAATAAATAAATAGTTAAGAAACAGAGAACTGTTTAGAACAGGAAAACCTGATCTCCTCAGAAGAAAACCCTCTACATCTGTCTTGTTTTTGCGCCTTCGCTGTTTATGCATTTTCAAGACCCAATCTGCAACCAAGAGGGCTAGGAGAAAAACAAGGCTGCTGAAAATTCTCAGCATACCAAATTCACCACCAGATTTCCCCATCGGCATAACGTGAAGTTGTGGCCTCGTTTATAGTTTTGAAAATGGACGGTGCTACTTGAAAGGAAAAAAAATCTTGAATGACTCTGGAAGAGGGGTGCTTCCAGATGAGGTGCTTTACTGTACAATTGCCCTGCCTCATTCACAGAATTGCACGGGGTTTTTTTCTCCAGATGTTGCAGTCTTCCATTTGTGTTGTCCTACTGCTTCTGTCTTTTTTCTTACCACAACAAACAAACAAAGCAAAACAGTTAAGGGAAATGTTGGAACAGCTGCACAATGCCTTTGGATTGGTAGCTCTAGGAGCCCTCTGTTTGGAAGCACCCTTAGTGTCAGGGAAACTGAATATACAAGGCCTCTCCAAATGCATTGGTCACAGGAACATCTGGATCTAGAGTCAGTGTGTCAGTGTCCAGTACTTTAGAGATCTTCGGCTCTATCACGTTACCAAAGCCCTCACTGAAAACCATTCACATTGGCAATGCTACAGGGAACAATTGTGGCAGGAAAGATGACCTGTGCGATTTCTTACCAGACTCCGCTGACGCAGCGTGTGGACAAAGCCCGGGGAGCGATCGTGGATCCCTGCTGCATGAATCCGCCGACAGGAAACCAGAGGCTGTTGCCAAGAGAGTACTGATTGACTAGTAGATTGCATCTCCCTTGGGAACACGGGTGAGGGCTGTACCACTCATAAGGTGTCAATCTGCAGCATCGAAAGACAATGCATTCAGTTACACTGGAGTAAAAACACGGTGCAACGGGAAGCAACAATGGTAAAAGAGTTAACTCTCCTGGAGGCAGAATTTCTTAGTTATTTTACTGAAAATTGGTTCTCTTTGGCTTCTTTTTTCAGTCTTTATTTCTGCTTTGACCTCATCTCTGACTTCTGGCTTGCTCTTGGAACTGACTCCAGCACCTGGATCATCTCCTAGCTTCTGACTCCTGACTCATCTCAGACAGCTGCCTAAAGCTCCACCCTGACAGCACCAAACTTTAGATTTGTGGAAGCAGATATGAAAGCACCTGTTATTATAAGTAAAGTATCCCTTTCATCTGTCATGTATACAATGAATGGATAGGGCAGCATTGTAAGGGAGGGGCTGTAGCTCAGTGGTAGAGCCCCTGCTTTGCATGCAGAAGGTCCCAGGTTCAATTCCTGACATCTCCAGGTAGGGCTAGGAAAATCTGCCTAAAACCTGGGAGAGCCATTGCTGCCAGTCAGTGGTGACAACACTGGGCTGGACACAGGGCTGTGGCTTACGCTGGCTCAGCTTGTCTGAGTGTGGAAAGCTAAGCAGGGTCAAGCCTGGTTATTACTTGGATGGGAGACCCCTCCTCTAGTTTCCTGCCTTGAGCAGGGGGTTGGACTCGATAGCCTTGTAGGCTCCTTCCAACTCTATGATCTATGAAATCTATGAGATGGACCAATGGTCTGACTCAGTATAAGGCATTTCCCTATGTCTGAAAAGACCTCTGTGTATACAACTGTACATGCAGGGGGCTCTTCCTCCATGGTCAGAAACCCTGGAAAAGCAGAGTTCCTAAATGCATGGAGCTCTTTCCAGACCTTACAAGGAACATACATGCATGGGATGGGGGGGATGGGAGAGAGCCTGCCGCCATGATGCCACTTCCCCTACGCATGCTCATTGTATGCATGCTAAATGTGTGAAAATGGACACGGAAGTCTACAGCTGGAATCAAGGGGGTGCTGAATGGGTGACAAATGGAGGGCTTACATCCCTTGCAGTGGCTATGGAGAGGCTTCAGACTGGGTGTTATTAGGCTGCCTGGGTCAGAGAGAAAGTCACACATTTATTGAGCTTTTAAAACAAAACCACCTGGCATTTGAGTTTCTATAATCCAACAGTTCCTTGTGGGCTGCAGCGGCTCCAGTGCAGAACACCCCCCCCCCCGCCGCCCCAACTGCAAGGGCTTTTCCCTTCTCAGCTGCACGAGTGCAAAAAAATGTGCACGCGGAGATTCGCAATTTAAATGAACAGGGGAAGCATTAATAAAAGGTTCAGGCTAGTGGAATTATTTGGGAAATCCATTGCTGTTAATGAAAGCAGCCTCAAGAAGAGGGTGAAGGCTCAACTTTGTGACCCTTAGAACATTGGTTGAAAATAGTTCAGAAGCGGATAGAGATTGTTCAAAAGCGTGGAATGTTACATGGTGGCTTCTGCTCTGCCTACCCCTCTGCAACTCCAAGGGGATAGTTCTTTATCACCCCAGGATCTTTCTTTCCTTTTTTCTTTTTGGCAGAAGAGAGTTCTGCTCTTTTTTCTGTATTAAAAACACACACACCATCTGACTGAACTGCTTTGACAAGCACATGGGACCAGGCATCATGGCTTGCAGCTAGAAACTGAAGCCCCTGTCTCCTCTGCAGCACTGAATCAGTGCCGACACTTTTAGAAAATGCATCATGAGAAGCTGTATCTCAGTGTAGACAGGTCCGGGCTGTTTTATCAAATAGTTTTAAATGCTGTGTGATGCTGAAAACCATTACTAGCCCATGAATTCGACAGCTTCAGCTGCACCAAGAGACCCCCAAGGGACGGCACACTTCCATTTTAGTAATCATATTGCAGCTTTGTAGCATTATTACCGCACCTGCAAATGGTGTTGGAATCCCTGGTGCCTCTTTCGCACACTTAAGGGATGCAATTAGAATGTTTGAGAAGTCCAGCTTTTAGACTAGAAAGAACCAGAGTGATACTCAGGTGACAGAAAGTTCTGTTTTAACCAGAAGCAGCAAAAGATAATGTAGGTGAGATCTTGATAGCTGTTTGTGTACATCAATATCTAGAGAAGATAACTGAACAAAATATCTACCAGGACCTCTACAAAAAGCCTTGAAGGAACATATAGTTGTGATCTGCAGATCAGAAATTTTGGGTTCAATCTACGTAGCATTTTGGTCTTAAGCACAGATGGTTGTTCTTTTTAGTTTAAAGAAATCCCACTGATTTCAAGCATAGACTTCCTTACTTCCAGAAAGTACACTTATCAAGGAAATAAGTTCCAATGAATTCATTCCAAATAAACATGCTTAGGATGATGCTATGAGTATGCTTAGTAACAGTGTGGTAGTTCATTTGAAATTCAAGAAAAGGTAGAACATTTTGTCCACATTCCATTTTAACTAACTTGAGGTTAAGGTTATATTTGTTCTGTTTTCAGAATTAAAATCAGACAATGATCTTCAGAAGAACAGATCACTTGCAGGGCCGGCGCTACCGCTAGGCAGACCCAGGCGGCTGCCTAGGGCACATGGTGGAAGAGGGTGCAGCGTTTCTGCGCCCCTTCCTCGCCTCCGGTGCGCTCCTGCCCCGCCTGCCGCCGCCGCTGCACCTCCCCCCCCGCACGCACGCACGCCCGCCAGCCACCTACCTACCTTCCCGTCGTTTCTGGAGCCCCGCCGGCGTTGTTTTGGCGGGAGGAGGAACCAGGGCAACAGGGCTTAAACAGCCCTGTTGCCCTGGTTTCCCCGGCAAAAAAAAACAAGCGTGGGGGTCCCGTCGCATCGGAGGCGGCGGCGGCGGCAGCAGCAGCAGCCAGCAGCGGGGGTGGGGGGGAAGGTAGGTGGTGGTGGGGCGGCGGCGGCATGGGGGGGGTTGCAGAGCAGGGCTGCTTTGCTCTGGAGTCCCCCCCCGGCACGAGAGGGGGGGTGCTAAATATAATTTGGCCTAGGGCGCCAAACAGCCCTGCACCGTTCCTGATCACTTGCATGGGTGATCCTTAGGAGATTTACTGTACTCTGGTGTGTAGCACTGGAGAGCCAATTTGGTGTAGTGGTGAGAGTGTTGGACTGGGACTTGGGAGATCTGGGTTTTAGTCCCCACTCGGCCATGAAGCTCACTGGGTGACTTTGGGCCAGTCACTGACTCTCAGCCTAACCTACCTCACAGGGTTGGTCTGAGAATAAAATGGAGAGGAGGAGGACCATGTATGCTTCCTTGGACAAAAGGCAGGATATACAGTAAATGTAGCAAATAAATAAAACAAATACATACGTTCTGGAAGTAAATTCCATTGAGTTCTGTCCTTCCTAGTAAGTGTTCTTGGGATTGCAGTCATAATCTCGTAGCCATCAATGGATCTATTCACTGGAGTGTAGGAAAGTGCCTTCTACTGAGTCAGACCATGGTTCCATCAAGCCCAGTATTGCCAACACTGACTGGCAGCAGCTCTCCAGGGTTTCAGGCAGGACTTTTTCCAGCTCTGCCTGGAGATGCTGGGGATCGAACTGAGGACCTTCTGCATGCAAAGTGGGTGCTCTGCCACTGATCCACGGCCCAACCCATTCCAGTGTAAATTGGTTGGACATGAGGGCCTGATCCAATGCTGTTAATTAAGACCTGCTGCAGTGCAACAGAGGTGTGTGCCCCAACAGCTGAAGTGGCATCCTATCCCTCCGCCCTCTTGCCACACTGGCAAGAGGTTGGGTGCCCCCTTGCTTTGGCTAGTGGAATTTTCTTAAGCTCCAAGGCCACTATGGGGAGGAATGCAGGACTGGGCTGTTAAGGCTATTCCACACCAAGATTACATATTGGTGGCTTTCAAATGCTTTCTTCATCTTGGGCATCTTTTTTTCACACGTCCCACACGTGACCCAAGATCAGGTAAACACAGAAGTTCCCAATCCTGATTTTGTTTATTCAAGCAAACATAAGGTGAGATAGAGATCAGGTGGGAGGCTTGCTTTGTTTGCAGAGTAGTTTTCCAGAGAGGACTTAAGAGCCTTGTTTGATTACTGCAGTCTGATGCTTTCAGAAGGTTCTGATATTGTTGCTAACCAAAGTGCAGACCCCATTTAAGTTTTTGCAACAAATCCTTGCTTTATTCCTCATCCCCTCCTTTCCCCCAGCCCCTGCCTCAATACATGTGTGTTCTCACTACAATACCACCTTCCATTTTTGCTGGTTTTCTTAGTGGCCAGTTTGAGCCTTGCTCTGGTTTTCCGCAATGGATTTCATACACAAACAGAACAATGTGCTGTCTGTTTGCACTTTGTGGATGCTAATCTCCAGTTCTCCCCTCTTGAGGTTTAATGCTCTTTCTGTTTGGCCAGCACCAATCCAGCCCAAATACAAACCAATCCTATGGATCTATTTTTGCCGCCTGTTCAGTTGTGAGTACTTCCAGTGTGCGCAACGAGGCAGTTTTGACATATGCCTTTTACAGCGAAGACGAACACTTATATCTTGGGCATAACAATGCATTAGAGACAGGAAATATTCCCCTCTGCTTAGGAATGTTTTTTCACCCATTGTAGGTCAGGTCTTGCATTGTTTACTAGAATCCCTATTACTGATGCATTTTAAAATTCCAAAGCCAGAGTCCATATTCAGGATCTCTTACTAGTTAAGGTGCATCAAATTTGTGTTCAGCGACCCTGAGTTTGGACTCTCGCTTAAGAACATAACCAGGACTGGTGTCAAGGGTCAGTATGGTCAGGCACCTGCTGAGGGCCGCATCGCAGCAGGGGTCCGCTGACAAGAGCCCCCTGGAGTTGTTCCTCCTCTTCCCCATTGCAACCTGCTTGTTCACCTGCCTCTCACTCTGGCCCAGACAGCAGTGGTGGTGAGAAGGAGGAGCAGGAGATGCCACTGCCTGCTTGGCCACTGGCTCTCTGCCTATCAAGCAAGTTGCAGAAATGATGACAAAGAAGATGAGGAGCAAGAACAGCTGGTGACAATGGTGGTGAGAAGGAAGGCTCACTGAGGGAAGGAGCCCATTGAGAGTGTCTTGCCCAAGGGCCCTCTAAAACCCAGAACTGGCACTGAACATAACAAGTGCCTTCCTGGATTAGACCAAGTTCCACCTGGTCCAGCATTCATTGCAAGAATCCAAGCAATCAGAAAGTGCTATGTGATCCACCAAAAATCAGCCTGTGACCCTCCAAGTTGAACCACAGTCTACCTTCTGCCCACCCCTATTGTTGGACACCATGGATTGTCTTCAAGACAGGACGTCACCGGGAGGGGCTGTGGCTCAGTTTGTAGAGCACCTGCTTTGCATGCAGAAGGTCCCAGGTTCAATCCCCGTCATCTCCAGGTAGGGCTACAAAAGAATCCTGCCTGAAACCCTGAAGAGGGGCTGCCCGTCAGTGTCGACAATACTGGTCTAGATGGACCGAAGGTCTGACTCAAAACAAGGCAGCTTCCCATGTTCCTAAGTTAGATAGCAAGGTGCTGTGCCTACCCGTATGCTCCCTGCTCTTTCAACGATATAATCGGATTTTATGGACCATTTCAATGCTCTTGAAGCTACTTCATTTACTAGTTTCTCCAAAAATAATTTTTTTAAAAATCCACATAAACATTTCCCCCTATCAGCAATAGACAATGGTCCCCCACACACATTAGCTTTCCCTTTGCAGTTCTTAAAAGCTGACAGTAGGTGGCACTCTGAGGACAGGGGAAAGGGACCGAATGAAAAGTTCAGGGTACCTGGCCACCAAGAAGAGGACACAGCTCACAGCGAGGTAGGCGAGTAACATGAAGAGCCAGACACCAGGAGAGAAAGGATCCAGGAAAGAGAAATAGCCAGGCTTGCGCCCCTAAGGCAGAGAAAAGGAAAGGGGAAAAGAAGAAGGAGAACATATATGTATATTTTAAAAACACACCTCTGCTCTACAAAGTAAGAGGCCACATGCATCAGAGAGAGCAGCAGCGCGGGGATGATTTGGGCAAGTGATCGGCAAACTTCCTAGAAAAAGATGGAGGGAGAAGAAAGGGCAGCAGCTGCCTTGCCAACTTGCACTTCTCTCTGATAAGCATCTCCGAGTATCCTTTATGATAAATCTATGGGGATCAGGTCCATCCACTGATGGAGACCCAGGATCAGCCTGCTCCACATTTGACATCCATCCCTTCCCGTCTTCGCCCACCCTCTGAATCCTGTCTCTCTCTCTCCTTGGCTTTTCTATCTCCCTGGGAATCTCCTTTATTCAACTTCCATCACTCATGCTGCCAAAATGGCTGCTTCTTGGAAACAAAGAAGGGAAAGAGGCATTTGCCAAGGGCAAGGGCTTTCTAGCCAGGAGCCAGCTTCCTCGTCTAGAAGTGATCAGTTGGCCAGATGGAGCGTGATGAAAGTAAGAGCCAGGGAGGGGCAAGTTGTGCTAGCTACATCCCTGTTAAATGCTTCCATGACACTACTGGCTTCTATTCTGTGGTGATATATGGAGGGAGAATAGGTCTGGTGACCCACAAATAACCACACTGTGCTTTCTACAAACTCAAGTATCTTGCAAAAGCATCACATCTGTTCAATGGCAATGCTGCTCCAACTCAGGATCTGTGGACAGAGGAGTAGCCCAGAAAACCTATCTGGAAATGGGGGAGCGAGGAACCTGCTTCAAGCTGAAGGCACTTGGAAATTCAAGAGAGTTGCGGTTAACTCCTATGGTATGGTATGTTTTCTCCTGATCTGTGTTAGCTGGAGGATGGCTTATGCCCTAAAGCATGTAGGGCTAATGTTTCCCTGGATCATTTCCCCCACTGGCCCAAAGAACTATGGATTTTATGTCATGTTAGCCATGCAAATTAATTGGTACAATGTCATTATCACACAGTGCAATTGCATCCATTAAAACAAAACACTGTCTAAAAGTATGGACCCAATCTTTATTCCCATGACTAATTGTTATGCAAATAGCTTTGAATAAAATAAAGAAGGCCTTTTAGGTCACAGAGAACTCGAGTGAGTGAGGGGAAGTTTGGGCAAAGCTTCGTGTAGCCCCAATCTCTGTTATGTTGTTTGTTGGCCTTTGGAAATAATGCGAAACAGCTTTACGATTCATGGAATGCACAATATCAGGCCTCAAGACTGGAAATCAATCTGTATAACTTTCATTCTGGATTAAGTGACTCCATAAACAGCCGCATAGGCATTGCTTTTGATTGTGCAGAAATCCTTCCGTCTGACTCAGACGGCTTCGGGTTTGGATGAGGTTGGCATTGCGACTGGCCTTGGATCGGGGTTGGGACATTGGCATGTGAGTGCCAGAAGAGGTAATTTAAGTCTTCCCCACCCTTTCTTAGCCCAGGTCTTGGTGCCCACCCAAGGGGTGGAATAGCCGGTTGCATATGGACCGAGTAGGACATTTTTACTTGTCATCCAGATTGGCATGGGGTAACTGGGATTTTTGCCTACTCTACACTGAAGGCCTTGTGGGGCAGGGCAGCAATTAATGCTGGGTGTCCATTAACTCAATGCCACGTGTCTCATCTTGTCATTCCAGGGTAGGGACAAGTGTATGCTGAGGCAGAGGAAAATAAGAATGGGGGTAGGATTCAACCCAAACACACAATGACTTGCAAAAGCTGACAAGGGATGGAAGAGGTGTTCTTAATAAAACTGGGGTTCCCTGCTGATGTAATTATGGATTGTCCATTCAGGATAACAGCCCAGAATCAGCAACCTTTACACTGAAATCATGGGTGTTTCTGACTGCACAGTAAATGATGGATTGACTGGAACAAAGGCACACAAGCCTTTGGTTGCTCTGCATGGGCTATTCTGGGAGATGGGTCTCCTCTGTGGTCATACAGACTGTGTGTACAGGAAAAGATTCCTCATCCTCCCCACCCCGAAAGGAGGATCATGTCCAGTGAAATCATATGAGGACATTCCTCTGCTTTGCTTTCCAGAAAAGAACCAGGTATTCTCTTTCGTGGAGGCAAGAACCTTCTTCAAGTGTTCAGAAAATGTAAGCATGTAGAGGAGCCAGGGATGCATGCTTTGTCATGTGTGTCCCCCCCCCCATCCCTGACCTCCCTGTGTTGACAGGAACGGTTGGAGGTGGTGGGGACACCGAGAGGAAACTGAACATGGTTACAGCACTCCACAGGATCAGGAACCCTGATTGCTCAGGGTTGCAACCTTTCTTCTGTTGACAGACAGAGGGAGGTCAGAGGTAGAGGACATGCTAGCATCTTGTGAACACCTGAACAGGGCTAAAATCTGGAAAACCAAGCAAGCCTGGAAAGTGGTAGGTCAGGTGCTACTCTGCTAACAGTCGCATGGACCCATAAGGCAGGACTGGGGGTACGGATTCTTCTTTAAAGAGCAATGCAGGCTCCTGCTCCCCTCACAACACACACACACACACACTTCCAATCCTCTCTCCAGCCAGGTGTGCACATGCAGTGGTGCCATGGAAGGTGGGGTAGCATTTCCCTATGAATGGCCGTTGACCCACGGGAAAAGTAAATTGGGGGCTGCAGCAAATAGAGGAGCCATAACTGAGGGTGGCCATTGCACAGCCCCCCCTCTCTGTGCCACAACATCTCTCTCTTTCTCTAAGTGGGTTCAGACAACACGATAACCCACACTCAAGGGTTGAATATGGGTTGAGTGTGGGTTGCCGTTGAACCATGGGTTGTTGTTGAAACGTGGGTTATTGTGTTGTCTGAAGCCAGCTGTGTTAACAAACCATAGTTTGTTAACTGCAAACAACCCATGAAGAGAACCCATGGTTTATTGTTGGGTTGTGTGGGTTGTTTGTGGTTGACAAACCATGGTTTGTTAGCGTGGCTGAGTTCAGACAACACGATAACCCATGTTTCAGCAACAACCCACAGTTCAATGACAACGCACACTCAACCCTTACTGTACCCTTGAGTGTGGGTTATCATGCTGCCTGAACCCAGGCACTGTGTTCCTCGCCTCGTGGAATTAAGTCCAGTGCCACCTACTGGCCAAATCATATAATGACACTATCCATGCAAGTTGAATGTGGTGGTAGAACCCTGAAATGATAGACTGGACAGTACCACTGATGGACAGTACCATCAGATTGCGGGTGGTACGGCTGCCAATTGTGCATGTTCCCCAACATGGAAGAGAAATTCCCATCATGTTAAAAACAACAACCCAACCCTGTCAAATCAGAGAGAAAGGCTCTATCTAGCTCAATTCTCTCCCTGCCTTGCTACTTTTCTACTCACAGCGAACTTTTTGCACAAGGGAGATTTAATAATCAGACACCCCTACCCCAACCCACCAGCAATCTAGAATGCTACCGTCTCTCTTAGCACCTCCAAATTCTATTGGTTCATTCCCACTATGGTCTGATGCATGTGTAGACCAGGCTGCAGGGAGGAATGGAAGAGTTTATCAAATAGAATTAACTGTTCAATGAGAACATGAGCAGAGGCATTAGAGAATACGCTGTTTAGAAGAGGCATGATGTATGTTACAAATGCTGAGGATTCTTGCATGTTTTAAATACAGATAACTTATACCATCTTCCCTCCCACCAACTCACTGTTGAAAATATAGCCACAGGCCAAACATGCCAGTCCAAGGTCCAAATCCATCCACCCCACTCCACCCTATTCCAAAAGTTTGAAGGGGACGACGACGACGACAAAGTAGGTGCTGGGCTCGCTCAGCAGTTTGAAAGCCAGATACCCCATTAGAGCCCCTGTGTCAGCAACCCATACTTTATTAAATCACAACAACTGAAATGGAGAAAAATGACAGGCCCATTTAAACCTGCCATATTTGGTTACTTGTGATAAGACAGACGCGTGTGGAACGGTGGACGGGTGGGGGGGCTGGGGAGGGAGGTGGCAGGAAAAGAAATGATGGGGAACCACGGTTGTACAGAAAATAAAATAAAATGTCATTAGAGTTTGGAAGGGATGGCGATGGGGCAGCGGTGCCTAGGCAGGCAGGAAATTTATTTGTAGTTATTTGTTAGGAAATGTCTGATGGAAACCGTCGATTAACACAACGTCAGCTGCACTTTTCCATGCTGAAATGTGACGGGAAGAGGCAAGGAGGGGAGCAGATGGGCCTTTGGCACAGCTTTAATCTGCTGTGCAAACCAGATTCTTAAAGGAAGACTAGAGTAATTAGCTATCCGTGCCTTCCATTGTTAAATAAATATTTACTGGTTTAACGAGCTAATTGCCACACTGCTCTTATGCGTAACGCTAAGTGACAAGGTCCTTTCCCAAAACTAATAGAGGGATGCTGAGATCGGAGAGCTGGCATTTGGGGGAGGTATTGAGGAGAAGAGAGAAAGAAAGGAAAGGAAAGGTACAGTATATACCTGCCATTCCCAACCTGGTGCACTCCAGGTGTGTTAGACTACAACTCCCATCATTCCCAACTAGCACAGCCAATGATGGGATCTTCAGCCCAACATGTCTGGAGGGCACCAGGCTGGGACAACATCATTCATGGTCCCTTTCGGGAACATGGCAGAAAACATTCAGAAATATTTCCCAACACTGGGAAACTGTAAGGCACAGAAATGAATCTACCTACCCAGCCTGAAGGATTATTTATTTATTTATTTATTTATTTATTTATTATATTTTTGAATCACCCATCTGGCCAGTCATCCAGCCACTCTGAGCGATGTACAGTCCAATAAAATACAAGAACAAAACAGAGTGTAAAACACAATTAAAAACAGTACAAAATTTAAAAGATTGTAAGCCTGCGGGCAGGGACTGTCTTGTTAATTGCTGTAAACCGACCAGAGAGCTTCGGCTATTGGGCAGTATAAAAATGAAATAAATAAATAAGTATCCTAACCCACCCCATATTCCTGCCTGAAAAACCACGTTTTTAATGCACGGCGGAAGCTAATCAAGGAAGGGGCATGGCGGAGGTCACTGGGGAGAGAGTTCCATAAATTGGGGGCTGCCACAGAAAAGGCCCTCTTCCTAGTCCCCACCAGCCTAGTTTCTCTGGCTGATGGGACAGGGAGAAGGCCGTCTGTGGCAGATCTTGTTGAGCGGCCTACTTGATGTTGCAAGCTACATCTCTCAGTCTCATGGTACAAATACTTTCATGGGGTGCGAGGGAAATAATAATTTCTGGGCTCTGTATTCCCAGCAAAAGCCAGCATTCTTATTCTTGCCCTGGGAAAGGTACAGGGTTCAAATCCCTGATCAGCCATGACACTCACTGCATGACCTTGGGGAACCCACCATCTCTCAACCTAACCAACCTCACAGGGTTGTTGTGAGGTTGGGATAACCTTAAGTCCATTGCTCCTCAGCTTTTGGGATACAAATGGGATAAATAGTAAAGCATGGGAAAATACTGGAACCTTCCTGATGAGCTCATTCATTGATCCTTGATTTGACACGTACCAGAGGAAACAGAATTTTAAGTAGATTTTAATTACTTGTTCGTTCTTGGCCTCCACTGAGAAAAAGAGATGCACCGAAGCTTTGTTTGTATTGGTGAGGAAGGCTGCATCTTCACCAGCCTCGAATGTTGCAAGGGGAGAGGCTGAGAATCAGCTATAATGGTTTTAGTGCTTTGTTTATGTTGCTGTTCAGTGGATGGGGAATCAAAAGTGTATTCTTATTGCCCACAATATTGCAGAACATACTGAAATACAGAGCAGGTACAGACTTTGAGTGTTCCATTCAAAACTTCTTCAGTACAAATATCCTGTACTCTGTGACTCTTGGGAAGCACTAATGACTTCGAGTCAGTTTTGCCCAAGTGAAAGTAGCAGAACATGGTCCCTTTGGAGTTTTATTAAGGCAGAGAGAGAGAGAGAGAACAACCCACCATCCAACTGGAATGTTCTGAAATGCCAGAACTTTCCTGTTGGCCAGTGCTTTTTTTTTTCTTTCTCCCTTAATCAAGCTCAGAAAGGAGTGTGAGACCACGATTTTGCTTCTGTGTACTGAGAAGGAAAGAAACTGGAGCCCAAAGGATGGGCCGGGGCCATAGCTCAGTGTCCTGCATAAAGAAGGTCCCAGTCTCAGTTCCCCATCCTGTCCAGCTGGAAGCGATCCTGGGCAGCATGGCTGAGAAAGGCCACCTTCCCCACAGGAGTCTGGATAGCCACCACGAGCAGCCCGAGTGGACAGCGACAGGACAGAAGGGCCGGTGCACTGACTCTGTACAACTGCAGCTTCATTTGTCCATATGGATACGCTTGTTCACCTGAGGGCCAAGCTATATGATCAGCAGAGGCATGCAACACAATGATGCCTCTTCTGAACTGTGTCAGGAGGAGCTTCCTTTTTTTCTATGTATGGATGTATGGATTTTGTTAAATCCATTCTGTCTGTGTTTCATGCATCCTTTGTTCCATCGTCTGCTCACTGACAGAATCAGATTTTTTTTTTTAAAAAAGCAGAATTTGATTTTACTTGTGCTAATGTGCACTTAGCACTAATGCAAATTAGCACCAATCCCCCAAAGCGGAAAACCGGTCCACACATTCACGGAATCCATGTGACTCGGAAAAAGCCGGTCCGCTGCAGAATCCGCAGGTCAGATTCATAGAAATCCAAACCCATTTGAATCTGTTGAGGATTTCTCTGACATCCCTATAATTGTGCATAGAAAACACCTGGTTGGTGTTTTTTCTAGGAAGCTATTTATGGGGGAAGCATCAAAGCATTCAATTCCATACTTGCAGTCTGAAGGGATAGAATCCAGCCACAAAAAACAGCCCAAAACAACTTGGGGCCAGGTTACCCAAGAGAGTGCCTCCTCCCATACCAACCTGCCCGGTTGCTGAGGTCATCAGATGGCATGCTCCTGGTGGTTCCTCATGGACCTTTGGCCCGACTGGAGTCCACCAGGAGAAGGGCCTTCAGTGTGGTGGCTCCATTTCTGTGGAACTCCCTGCCTCTGGAGGTCAGGCAGGCTCCGACATTGTGCTGCTTTCGGCACCTGCTAAAGACCTCCTTGTTCCGGGAAGCCTTCTCTGCTGTCCAACCACCATTGTAATGTTTACTTTGTTTTCAATGTATTGTTTTTGTTTCTTTTATCTGTTTCTATCTTTTTATTGTTCACTGCTCCAGAATCTACTTAGATGTGAAGCGGTATACAAATATTGTAAATAACAACAACAACAACAATGACGACGACAACAACAACAACAACAGTCAGACCCCAGTATGTCAACACTAACTGGCAGCAGCTCTCCAGGGTCTCAGGCAGCAATTTTTTCAGCCCTACCTGGAGATGCCGGGAACAAACCTGGGACCTTCAACATGCAAAGCAGGTGCTGCTCTGCGGAGCCGATGGATCATATAGCTCAGCTACTTACAACAGCCAAATCCCACAGATCCATTTAAGAATGGTTCCCAGCACTGCAGGTAAAGCAGTATCCTGAGCTTGGCACACAGCTCTGCAGTCTCTTCTGCCATTCACCTGCTTTCTGCTTGTGGGGCTGCCACCTTTTCCTGACGGAGCCTATTTCCCAGTAACAGTTGCATACCAGTCAGATATTCAATAGGTGTCATTTTTCCTGCTGTGGAGATGCAATGAAGGAAGTCAGGCAAAATGGTGTAGAAATAAGTGTTGTTCTACATGCAGGTTCTGGTGTTTGTGTAAAGCGCACAACTGCTGAGTGTGAGAGGAAGCCCAAGAACAGGGGCCCCTCTGCTATTTCCCTGACCGCAAAGAGCAGATCTCAGGTTGCTCAGGTTTTATTGACCCACAAGTCTATGTCCATCCAGCATAGCAGTACGACAGGGCCAAACGAGAAAAACCTACAAGACTTAGCAGAGAGTTGGATCGTGCCTATAAGCATCCATTGGCTTTCTGCCCCCCCCTTTTTATCTGCTTTTTTTTGTTCAAAGTAAGCTAGTTTTTTTATTATTGATTTTTTCCCCCTGAGCCAGGAAATTTCTGGCATCTTTTCTCACCTAGGTGGAGCTTGGTCCGGGGGCAAAGACAGGATTAGTATCAAAACATTTTGTGTCTGACAAGGAATATTTTGTACAGCTGATATTGCAGAGGGATTTAGGGAGGGCAGATGGCCAGGCTGGGTGAAGATACAGCCATAGGCCAGAGTGTGTACCGACTGCCAGCTAATCTACAGAATGCTGGATTAGATAGGCCTTTGGTCCGATCCAGCATGGCTCTTCTTACGTTATGTTTCATTTCAGTTCATTTATTTCATTTCTATACTGCTCAACAGCCAAAGCTCTTTGGGTGGTTCACAAAAATTAAAAACCACTAATACAAGATAATAAAGACATAATATAAAATCTTTAACATATTAAAAAAACAAAACAATTTAAGAGCGCAATCCTATGCATGCTTAGTTAGAGAAAAGGCCTACAACTCCTAGAGTGCCCCAGCCAGCCATGGCTGCTGTGGCATGCTGTGAGTTGCAGGCCTTTTCTCTGTCTAAAGATGCAAAGGATTGCGCTCTTAAACAGCTAAAAAGCAGTTACAACAATATACTTGGACCTGATAAAACAACTGACATAAATGTTCCATCATATGCCGTCAAATGCCAGGGAGTAGAGAGAAGTCTTAACCTGGTGCCCTGCTGGATCCAAAAGTCCATCTTCCCCAGCACCCTGTTCCCCACAGGGGACAGCCAGACACCTCCAGAAAGCCCACAAGCTGGACAGGAAAGGCAACAGCCTTGCCCTGTTGTTTGTCCCCAGTATTGGTACTTTGAGACCGACTGCCTTTGAACATGGAGGTTCCATTCCTACGACTATGGCTAATAAGAACTGCCTTGCTAGATCAGACCAAGGTCCATCTAAGTCAAGAACCCTGCTTTCTACAGTGGCTAACCCCAGGCAGGCCACAAAGGCTCATCCATTGTTGCTCCCCAGAACCTGGTATTCAGTGCTTGCTGCCTCTGAACATAAGAGCATAAGAAGAGCCCTGCTGGATCAGACCAAGGGTCCATCTAGTCCAGCATCTTGTTCACAGAGTGGCCAACCGGCTTCCCACAAGATCCCACAAGCAGGACATGAGTGCAACAGCACCCTCCCGCCCATGTTCCCCAGCCACTGGTGTACATAGGCATACTGCCTCTGAACCTGGAAGTTGTTGTACTGTGTCGTCGTTGAACTGCTTTATTGTTTCGATCAGCCTTCTCCAACCTGGTTCCCTCCAGATGTGATGGACTACAACTCCCATCATTCTAGCCAGCATGGCCCTGAATGATGGGAGTTGCACTCCAACACACCTGGGGGGCACCAGGTTGGGGAAGGCACCTCTCTCTCTCTCTCTTCTCTCTGTTGACTGTAATGCTGATATTTTTGTATCTAATTGTCAGTCGCTTTGGGCTTCCTTTCAGCAGGAAAGAAAACAGGGTACAAATATTAAATGGAACAACATATGGCTGATAGTTGCTGATGGACCTCGTTCTCTATGAATTCATCACGCTGGCTCAGCTTGTCTGAGTGTGGAAAGCTAAGCAGGGTCAGGCCTGCTTATTACTTGGATGGGAGACCCCTCCTCTAGTTTCCTGCACTGAGCAGGAGGTTGGACTCAATGGCCTTGTAGGAAGGGATGTCACCGTTCTGTGTTTTTGGCATTCATGAACGGTGAGCTGGTCTGAGCAAAAGGAGAACGTTCGTGAACAGACTCGCGTGAGCCAAACAAGGCGAGTTTGCTCTTGCTGAACGGTTCTCCAAAAATTCTCACACAACCCTATAAGTTGTACCGATCTGTTTTTTTTTGCGTTCGCAAACGGTGCACACACTAAAATCCTCACACAACCCTACTTGTAGGCTCCTTCCAACTCTATGATCTATGAAAATCAATGAAATCTCATGCCCTTTTAAAACCATCTAAGGCAGGAGCCGGCCCGTCACCACATCTAGTGGAGCAGCCAGGACTGGCAGGGATGCAGCACAGGCACTCTTTTTATTAGCAGGGACGCTGACATTAACTGCCGCCCACCCCCTCAGACTTCCTTTTCCCTCTGAGCTTAGCTGCAATCCCCCCAGTAGCTGCAGTGGAGTGGGGTGGGGTGTGAAATCTCCCAGCAACAGTATATTGTTCCTCATTGTAATGCAAAGTATTTTGGCATGGCTTGGTCTTGATTGAGCAATTAAGATCCATTCGCTTTACCAAAGACCTGCTTCTGGTGGAGACTGAAAACTGCTAGGACTGGTTTTGTTGATGTGGATCCACACAGCTGCCTGGATTACTGTCCAATATTCCGAGAATGCTACTGCAGCATTCCTTTCTTAAAGTATCCTTATAGAAGGGCTGGAGAACCATCATTTTCCTGTCACTCCCTTGGGGGGGGGGGTAACCCGTTGGGGGCTGCACCATGGACAGTTCCTTAGAAGTTCAGACTAAAACCCGGAGTGGATACACTACTCAAGGGATATTGGGACCACCTGCCTCCGCTGCTGGCATGGTTGCATTTAAATAAAGAGAAGAAAATATTACCATGAGTCATTCGTGAATGCTTCCTCCCTCGCTCTGAATGTTTGTATGTCAGTGTCTTTCATGGGCATAAACTGTTCCAAAAGCCATCTCTTACCATGTGAACTCGGTAGAGAATGCTAATCCCCAGAGTCATGAACGGCTTGGAGAAATCAATCACCTTCTCCCGCTCAGCTGTAATCGTCAGGCCAGCCACTGCCAAATCAGCTTTCTAAAAAGAAAGGAACACAGAAAAGATCAATACCTTTCCCCCAGCTGGGCCCCACTGTGGTGGCTGGTCTCGAAAGGGTTTCTCACTCTGAGTTTTGGCTCAGCAAGAAGCAAGGGGGCAATTAATTGCAAAAGCAATTTGTTCTTTGTCGCATTGACAAATATTTCTTTGATTTGTACCCCACCTTTCTACCAAGAAAAATGGCATTCAAGGTGGCTTACAATCATAAATAGAATCTGATTAAAACAGTAATAAAACAAATGCATTAAAACACCATTAAAAACACAACAATAACAGAATAAAAACGGCATCCAGTCCAATGGACCCGCTTACACGCCAAAGGCCTCCTTGAATAAAAAGGTCTTTGCCAGCTAGATGAAAAGATCTTTGCCTGTCTATTTATTTATTTACTTATTAAGGGCTCAATCCTATGCAAGTTTATACAGAAAAAAGTCCTACAACTCCCAGCATTCCCCAACCAGCACTGCTGGCTGGGGAATGCTGGGAGTTGTAGGACTTTTTTTCTGTCTAAACATGCATGGAATTGCACCCTTTACTTGCTGGACTTTTAAACCACCCAATAACCAAAGTTCTCTGGACAATGAACAATCCATTAAAAACATACAGTGCAAACATTAAAACAAAATCAAAACAGCACAGAATAAGAAAAAAGCCAGTAACAAAGTATAAAACCATCAAATAAATAAATAAAAAAAATTAAAACCAGCAGCAGAATAGAGTACCAAAAGCACTAAAAACAGTCTTCAAAATGCCTGGGAGAATAAAAAATTTCTTCACCTGGCTCTGGTAAGACCACAACGTAGGTGCCAGGTGAGCCTTTCTGGAGAGAGCATTCCACAAATGGGGTGCCACCCCTGAAAAGGCCTTCTCTCACCTGCCTTACCTCATTTGGCAGGTCACCTGGAGTTGGACATCAGAGGATAATCTTAATGTGAGTCCAGGTTGGTAAATAAATATGGGAGGAGATGTTCCTTCAGGTATATATGTATGACAGGCAAATCATGAGATGTGTTAGGCTGAGAGGTAGTGACTCACTCAAGACCACCCACTATCATGGCCTGAGATCCTGACACACACACACCCTTAGTCAAAGGAGAGCCCCCTGAGGTTGGAGACTATTGAGTCCCTGAAGATGCCGAGGAGGCAATTTCCAAAGCAATGACCCCAGTAGAGGCTTCAATGGAGAAGAATTCCTGTGGACAGTGAGGTCTTCATCCCTGATTCTGGAGGATGTACTTCAGTCCCCACTTTTCAGACTTGTGGGACTCTTCCCCCAAAGTACCAACAGCAAAAGAACCACCCTCCACTCCCTGCTGTCTCCCAAATATCTATCTATCTATCTATCTATCTATCTATCTATCTATCTATCCATCCATCCATCCATCCATCCATCCATCCTTCCTTCCACCCACCCACCCACCCACCCACCCACCTACCTATCTTAAAAATGGCATCTGTAGTGGCTATGAATTTGGCCTTTTTGGTGCTCTGTAGCCACTACGGAGCACCAAAAACGGTTAAATTTAACTTGGAAATTAAATGGACTGGATTGCTGCCAAATTTTGTCAGCAAACCAGTGATTCCCCCTCTTTTTTCCATCCCCCCCCAAGGTAACCCAGTGGACTGTGTGGTGCTCCACAGAGTATATACCATGGGGGGTTGGGGGGGCAAAACTGGCCCCCGGAACTCCTGAAGTTGCCCACCCCTGCTCTAATGCATGCATGTGTGAAAACCCCTGTTGCTGGATGTCCAAATCTCTTTCCTCAAGGAAGCATTCCATTCCAGGAATATCACATCTTTCCCAGGACTCAAAGCGCAATATACCATTGCTGGAGAGATGTGATCCTTTTCCTTTGGGCAGTGCGCCGCATTTTGCAATGGGAAGCCGCTGCTGCCGACGCCAGCAGCGCTTTCAGCTAAAAGGGCACTGCAGAAGCGATCTAGGAGAAATGAGGTGCTTCTCTCCTCGGTTCAGCCACAAACGGAGGTGGAGATGTTGTTCTCTTGATGAGAAATAGGAGCTGTCACTGGCACGATGCAAATTAATTTTTTAAAAGGCGCTCTCCAATTTAACCATCATGTAACTCAGATAAGGCTTTTAATTTTAAATATGATTCTTATTATTATTGGTCTCTTTTAATGACTTTGAGTTGCTCTTTTTCTTTTTTCTTTTAAAGGAAGGACTGAGTAGCACTGTGCTGTCTCACACATTGGTATTACTTGCCAGATATGAGGCAGCTGTACTGATTTTGAAAACGGCCTGCAAATACACTTTCTTGCACTTTATATCCCTGGGCTGCATTGGCTCTGTGCCAGAGAAAGACTTGCAGAAGCAATAAATCGGGGATTTATCACCCAGGATACATAACCCAACTTGTAAACATGGTGTGACAGGTATGTTGCGTTGCATGTGTATCTTGCCACGATGGAGGCCCAATCCTGCCACTGCTGCAAGATTGTTAAAAAATAAAACTGACTGAATCAATCTCTTTCTGACAGAAGAGCGCAAAAACCTTCACCTGCTTATAAAAAGCCAGTCTGTGTGAGACAGCTATAAAAAGCAGGAGAAGTAAAAGCAAAAGTGTCGTCTTGTGGGAACATCTCCTTTATTGCCCTCTTAGGAAAGTAAAAGAAAAGAAGAAAAAAAAATAGTAGACTGGAAAGAAGAAGCTGGCCATCTCTGAGGCTGGCACGTGGGTCAAGAAGGCAGCGATATTTCACAATTCAGTCAAGCAACGCTTCTTTGAGCTATTTCTAAAGTTTGCACCAGAGTGGGGGCAACTGTAGAATCCCCTTCTGTATGTCGAGCTTTACAGCTCTGAATGGCTTGGGGGCCTGGATATTTTGGGGGCTCTTCCCTTACAAACTTATCAGCATACTTGGATCATCAGGTGAGGTGAGCCACTGCTTGTGATTGTCTTGGGCGTGGCAGGTGGGCACACATGAATCATGATAGGGCCTTCTCAGTAGCGATGCCCAGCTTGTGGAATTCTTTACCTGTGAGATCTGGTTACCTCCCCCACCGTTGTCTGCCTTCAAAACAGCAGGCTAAAACAAGGGAGGATTCGATCAGGATGCACCTGGAAGGAACGTGACTGAGTCTGCTTAATCTTATTCACCTCCTCTGTTAAAAATACAGCTGCTGGTTAGTTTTGGTGTGGCATTCATCTTACTATTTTGTGTTATTTTGATGTTATGTTTCTAATCATAGTCATTAAACACTTTGAGGGTCCCATGTGGGACAGAAAGAAAGGATCTAAACATTTCAAACATAAAAGCAAACATACTTAAGGTTCTGGGATGAGCACCAGTTGTATTCTTGAGGTCTTTGATAGAGGGAAAGACCAACAGAGAAGTGCAGGGCCAGCCCTAGCATTAGGCATTAGGCAGAATGAGGCAGCAGATGCCAGGGAATGACACTAATATGTTGAGGGACAGAGCTGGGTGTGCCACACAGCCTGCCCTATGCCCCCAAGTGAGCCTGCTGCCTTCAGGTGCAATGGGAGACACTGTCCCATCACTGGTGTTGAACTAAAATACAGCTGCCAATCGAGTTGGCTTTTGTATATGGCAGGGGTTCAGAATCTCAGCCCCAGGGCCAAAATCCAGACCTCCAGGGATCCAAAACTGGCCCTCTGGGGTTCTCCAGAAGGCTATGCCCCCTTTCCCTGCCTTCCCCCCCTTCCCCCCAAACAAGGTTTAATGGTTTCCTGGCTTTTGTGCAGTCTTTCCCCATTCTAAAAGGTTGAAATGCTTCTCCTAAGGCTTAGCTACTGGCATTAAGAGCTTTAAGCTAAAATAGACTGGCAATTTTTTTATTTTTTTGGCTCTGCCTCTTTTGCCTTTGGCCCTGCCCACCACTGAAATGCGCCCCCCGAGAGCGTCTCTGAAATGGAATTTGGCCCTCGGGCTGGAAAGAGGTTCTGCACTCCTGCTATGCGGAATGGGTGGGAGGGCGCCATCTTGTATTGGACTGGCCCTGAAGAAGGGAAGACTTTTGAGGGGCCATAGCACAGTGGCAGAGCATGCAGAACGGCCAGTTAAGAGGGCCTCAGGTAGCAGGCGATGGGAAGTACATTTCTCTGCCTGAGATCTTGGGGACTTGCTGCCAGTCAGAGCAGATAACACTGGGCTAGATGGACAAATAGCCTGACCTGGTATAAGGCAGGTGTGTGTGCGTGTGCGTGTGTGCGGCGTGCGTGTGCAGCTAGTGCTGGCTGCAGGTTTCTGAGGGTTGTTAGGCAAAGCATCCTCAATGGTCCCCCTTCCTTCAGTGAGTCTACTTTCTCACTGCTATTGTCACTACTAGCTGCAATTGCTCCTCTTCCTCATCATGGCCACCGCTGCTTGCTTGCCTGACAGGCAGAGAGCCAGGGAGCAGGAAGGCAGTGGAATCTAGCACTCTCCTTTCCACCACCTCCATTGCCTGGGCCAGAGTGAGAGGCAGGTAAACATGGAGGCTGCCATGGTGACGAGGA
This sequence comes from Shinisaurus crocodilurus, assembly GCA_021292165.1. Taxonomy (NCBI): domain Eukaryota; kingdom Metazoa; phylum Chordata; class Lepidosauria; order Squamata; family Shinisauridae; genus Shinisaurus; species Shinisaurus crocodilurus. Next base: position 6,167,679 of record CM037884.1, on the reverse strand, counting down.
GGAGCAATGCCAGGGGGCTCTTGTCAGTGGGCCCCTGCTGGTGTGTGGGCCCTTGGCAGGTGCCCGACCACGCCTACCCTGGCCCTGCATGCAGCTACCAATATATCCAGGATCAGGGCTGAAGATCTCCCCTTGATCTGATCCCTACTTCTATGTCATTGCATTCCATACATTTCCCTGTGAAGCACCAATGGTACATATAAAAATCATGGCCACTGATGGCCCTTTATCACATGAAGAATGGAGTATTCTGGGCCCCCTGGAGGATGTAGCCAGGCTGCCAAATTCCTCCCTAGAATGCCAGTCTTGGCTTTGATACAAAACTGGGAGCAAAGCCATATATTCGATCCTGCATTCACAAGTGCAAAACAGTTGAGCTGCTGGGGAAACAATATAAATGCCCCCAACCGAAATTCTGAAAAGCTTCCCCCTCCATTCAGGTTACAAAGTCTTGATGTCACATTAAATCCTGCTTAGACCTCCTGTATACTAAGGAGGCTTATATGAATTCCAGAAGGCAGCCCAGCCTGTGACGGTGCAGATAAAATAAACTATTATTTTTAAGCATTGGCAACAAAGAAACAAGAGCCATCCATGCACTGAGACCCCACACAAAGAAATCACAAGCACCCTTTCATCTAGCCCCATAGCACATAAACCAAAGAATCAGGTTTTTCTCCTCCTGGTAAGAAATGATTGTTCTGCAGGGTCAAGATGTCTGCATAAGTATTAAAGCTGGAAGGTCACCTCCTCAATTTGAGTAGCTCGACCCCCAAAATCATAGGATTTACTACCATTTGCAGCCGCTTATGTCTGTCTCGGTGTGTCTTTTGGAAGCTTTGAAATTCATTAAAGAAGCACACAGGTAGAATCCAGCAGATGAACTGTGACTGGATGGTTTGCTCTGATTGATTAAGCTCCTGCTGTTAACGAAACCAAGTCCTGCCAAATTTAGGCACCTTCTAAGCCCCATACATTTCCAGTGGGCAAGGTTTAAACCCAAGGACCCAAGGTCCATCTGGTGGAATGCATGGGCAGAGAGACAGAGCTCTAGAATGTCTGCTCCTCAATTAAGGGCATGTGCCCCATTTGGCTTCCTGATAAGTTAGCAGCAGAGGTGCTAGCATGACGGCTAGCTAGGATCCCAATCCTCACTGTGGCCAGGTACAAAGCTTCAGTTTTGCCTCTAGGCAACCTGGTGCCCTCCGGATGTTTTGGATGATAACTCCCATAATGCCTAACCATTGGCCATCCTTGCTGGGGCTGATGGGAGTTGTCGTCCAAAACATCTGGAGGGCACCAGGTTGCCTGTCTCTGCTACAGACTGTAGAAGTTGAAAGAAAATCCCAACAAGATGGAGGTTTTGATGGATTGCAGGCCAAATGTGAGGGTTTTAGGAGGGTTTTTTGTCCTGTCCCAGATGCGATCAAACTTCTCCTGAAGGAGCAACTGCACAACTCCTTGACTCTGTCTTGTTCATGAGCTTCAGTTGGCAAAAGTCATGAGCAATCTTTTTTTCTTTTTCTTTTGTACTGACTTCCTGCAGACCTTCTTCTCCAGATTAAATCTTACAAATGTTGGTCATGCCAACAATTGGTTCAGAATGGTCAAGGGATGGTGCTGAGAGTTGGTTCTGAATGGTCAAGAGTGGTCCTAGTTGAAACAGAATGCCTGCACTTCTCTTCTCCTGACTGATGGGCTGCTACTTCTCTATGTACTTATCTTGCTACAAACTTCTTCTTCTTTTAATTAGGAAAAGAAGGGAAGTGGGAAATTTCCAGACAGACAAAGCACATTATCCTAGCGTCAGTACCTCCAGATGCTTCCCAGGCAGAGGACGGCTTAAATTAGAACAAAATACTCCCAGCATCAGAGGGTCCCCTGACAGACCGCTGTCTGAAATTAAAAGCATGACCAGACTCGGCTGTCATTAAATGTTGATGCCGTCTCTGGTTCAGGATGCATGCTTGGAAGATGCCTACATTGCAGCAAGGCTGTTACTAACTACAGAGATGAAAGCAGAGTTCCACGGGCCTGGCAACTGAACACACTGAAAGTTAAAATGTGAGGACTGCGTCCCTCTCAGCGGATGATCCTGTCACGGCAACTGATGAAGTTCATTCTGACTAATGGTGATGAATGGTACTCAGTGATGGTGTAAGATGGCAGCCTGCAATTTGGTGGGATAAGGCCTGCTAAGCAAGACTCCTACTGTGCCCGGCACCGTCCCAGGACAGTTGTTCTCTCTCCCTGCCTCCCCAGCTGTTCAGGTAACTCCTGCCAAGTTAAACAAGCCCAAAACACCTGGTGGAAAGGTGATTTTATCCAAGTCTAGGGCTGATAGAAGTCAGAAGAAGATTCTCTCTCATATTTTCTGTCAAAGGGACCTGGGGCATATTCTCACGTCATGAAGATAATGGTGAAAGGAATGTGAGAATTACATGATGCGAATCCGGCTCTTAGAGATGTGTGGTTCTATAATTCACATGCTGTATCTCGAATGAACAAATCTGTTGTATACCTTTGGCACATATCTTATGCCACAGGGCACCTGTGTCTTCAAAAAAGAAGCATGAACTTGATCCTTCAATATGGACAAAAGAAAGGAGTACTTCATGCAACAGTGCATAATTCATTTATGAAACTCAGTGCTGCAAGACATGGTGTTTGCTTCTAGCTTAGATGATTTAAGCTAAGGACTAGCTTTAAGCTAGATGGTTTCAGAAACTTCAGCTGGTCCAGAATGCTCCTGCCAGACTGTAGACCAGGGCCGGTTACAGGGAGCATGTAACTCCCTTGTTAACACAGCTTCACTGGCTACCAGGCTGTTTCCAGGTCCAATTCAAAGTGCTGGTTATGAGCTATAAAGCCCTATACAACATGGGACCAGGCTACCGGGAAGATCATATTCTCCCATATGAGCATGCTCAGGGTTTAAAATATTTGGGAGAGGCCCTTCCCTTGATCCCTCCACCGTACAAATTTAATAAGTAAATAAAAGGGGGTTGGACAGATTCATGGAGAAGAGGAACCTCCACGTTCCTAAGCAGTCTACCTCATAAACCAGCTACTGGGGAGCAACAGCAGGAGAGGACAGTTACATTCACATCCTGCTTTGTGGGCTTCCTGTAAACATCTGGTTGGACACTGTGGGGGAAAAGATACTGGACTAGCACCCAGCGTAGCCAACAATAGTAATTAATAAATCAAAACAAAACAAGGGCAGCACAATCCCATGGCGACTAGGCAGCATCTAGACAGCCATAGGACTCTTCAGATTCCCAGCTTCGACCTCAGAAACTTGCTCTGAAGTCAGAGCTGGGACTCTAAACTCAGAGCGCCCTCCCCGCTTGCAGCCTGCACAGAAAGAGCCGCACCGGCTGTGTCTTTGAGTCGACCTCGGAGATGAGGTTTAGGGGGCATTCCGGGGGGGGGGCAGGGCGGGGAGGAGACCGGCGCTGCCATGATATGAGGCATCTTGGCAGTGCCTCAACCTCCTTCCCTCCCACTCTGAGGCGCCTCAGATAGACCGCTGAAATCAGCCATCTTGCTGAGTTGCCGGGCGGGAGGAGCATGGGGGCGGGCGACCTTTGCCTCTGCACCCCACCCACCCTGCATAGGATGCCTGTAATCCTCCAAGGTTGGAGGGCTAGGGGCATCCCAATTGGATTGTGCCCTAGAACAATTTTTTAAAGCTAATAATGATTTAAAAAAACACAAAAACAAAACAATTCAATAATGATGAAATAAAAAAGAAGAGCAGATAAAACCAAAGGCACTGAAAGAAGCTACATTAAAACACATGACAACCAGCCATTATTCAATCGACTTATCAATGCTCACACGTACATTGATAATGAGTGTAGGGGAAGACATGAACGGACTGAACTGATAGCTGCAGCTAATGGCACGTGCAATGCTCTGTGCAAAATTCAGGAAATAAAATGTGGAACCGTAGAGGATCCCTAATGCATAATTTCCTCTTCAGGAAGAAAACCAGGTAATAAAGGTTTCTAAAGTACAAGGAGAAAATTCAGTGGAGGAACATTTCAGGAGCCAGCCCTACATTAAAAGTGATGGCCGAAGTGTGCCGGAGACAAAGTGGAGCAGTTACTTTGGGACTCACTGGCAAATGCATTCAATAGGAATTGTGGTTAGGATCACCTAAAGCATAACTTTGGCAGGCCCGCCTCTTTGACAAAAAGTTAAGTAAAAGATGGAATCTACAATTACTTCCCAAGTTACACTGCATATTATAGTCAGCCATAGCTCAGTGTGATAGAGCCCCTGTTTTGTATGCAGAAAGTCCCAGGTTCAAGCCCCGGCATCTCCAGACAGGGCTGGGGAAGACCCCTGTTTGAAACTGCGGAGAGCCACTGCCAGTCAGCGTAGACTAGCCTTTCCCAGCCTGGTGTTCCTCAGGTGTGTTGGGCTTCCAGTCAGCCCCAATCAGCATGGCCAATGGTCAGGAATGCTGGGAGTTGTAGTCCAAAATATCTGGAGGGCAGCAGGCTAGGGAAGGCTGGTGCAGACAATACTGAGTTAGATGGACTGATGGTCTGACTCAGTATAAGTCAGCTTCTTCTGTTCCTACCTAGAAAACTAAGGAAAGGATCCAGAATCTTTCCAGTTTCCATATTCATGGCCTGTATCAGCAAAGTAGTAAGTAAGAGAGAAGAGTACACCAAAACTAGGAAGGTGCTCAGAAACTTCCAGTCCGGTCTCCAAACTGCAGTACCTGTAGATGAAATATTCCTGAGGTGTCAGCCACTTAGGAAATTACTTATGCAAATGATGTCTGCCAATCTCCCCTCTGGATTCCATTTTGGATCAAAATATCTACGCAGAACTGTAAAACAAAAGCCACTTCATGGGAATCCTACTAGCTTGCTGAGTTCTGCAGAAAACGTGGCAGAGTAATTAAAGTCAGCTCTGTTGGAAAAAGAGATTGCAGCAAACCTCATTGTGTTATCCTGGCAAAGTTTGTTACCCAGGATAAATTGATTACACGGTAGGTTCTTGTTTAACAAATAACAGTTCCCTGCTCTTTCTTTCTTTCCCTGCCTAGTAAGTATTTATTTATTTATTATATTTATACACCGCCTTTTTTCCTGCAAGGAACCCAAGGCGGCTTACATAATCCTCCTCCTCCTCTCCATTTTATCCTCACAAGAACCCTGTGAGGTAGGTTAGGCTGAGAGGCAGTGACTGGCCCAAAGTCACCCAGTGAGTTTCATGGCCAAGTGGTGACTTGAACCCGGATCTCCCGAGTCCCAGTCCAACACTCTCACCACTACGCCACACTGGCTCAGTATGCTTCTTTCTCAGTTTAAATGCAAGTCAAATATTGTTTGCCAGATGCTATAAGGCACAAACCCAAACCTACAAGCATCAGGTAGCCTCTGTGGTTAGGGGCAGGAACTACATCTATTAATCCTCAATTGAACCTTATTTGTGATGCTGGTTAAGGACATGTCATGTCAGTGGTTGTTCCAACACTAGAGCATTTAGTGTTGCTGAGGTATTGCTTTTCTGCAATGACCTGGAAATGAAATTAATATGGCAGTTCCACACACAATCTAATTATTTTCAAGCAATGACCTTTGCCATGGCCAAGATCCTTCTATAATGTTTCCCTACAAGCCTCATTTACCAAGATCCCCTGCAATGTTAATTAAAAGTTTTCTCCTTCCAGATTTGGCCATCATCATCATCATCATCATCATCATCATCATCATCATCATCATCACCACCACCACCACCACCACAATCTATAAAAGACATAATACAATATATATTTGGAACCAAGAACCAAATTTCTGGAACCTATTTTGTCCCATTTACATTCCAATACCATTTTAGAAAAGATTTTTTATCTCCTGTCTGACACCGACTCTAAGATCACCCATAAGGTTTCTCTTTTTGCCCTTGCAGCAATTAACATTCGGGCAAGATTCATTTCTGAGATTGCAGTTGACTGTTCTGGAGATAGTCTTATTTAATTATAGTATTTTTAAAATAATAACAACAATTAATGCTTTTAAACTGTATTGTATTTTATCCTGTTAACATGTAAGATTCATATGTGATTTTATGTAAGGTTTTTTCTTCCCCAATAATAATGGTAATAATTGCTTTTAAACTGTCTTGTATTTTATCCTGTTAATATATAAGAATCATGTGTGATTTTATGTAAGGTTTTGTTTTTTTTAACCGTCATACTGTCGTAGTTTTTATTATTATCATTATTATTGATGTACTGTTGTACTTTTTAATATTATTTTTATTTATTCTGTATGTGAATGGCCTATGGCCTAAGCATTAATAATAAATAATAAATACAGTATAATACAATATAAAATATACACAATAATAACATTATAAAAACTTTTTAACCAAGTTTAAAATTACACAAAAAGCTACAGTAATTGCTTCATCACTAATACCTCAGCAGTGTTGAACAAGAAACAATAAAATAGGGCTTGACCTGCAAAACAGGAAACCTTTGATTAAAGATTCAGGAGTCCTTAAAAGTCTCAGTAGTGCTTTGTCTGTCCACCCTGGAAAGTCTGGTGCTGCAACTGTGTTTTATTGTAACAAAATGGCCACAAATCAGGTCTGCAAAAACTCTAAAAGACAACGCATGAAACACTGGAATGCAATTATATGGCAATGCCATTGTTACAAAGCTCCATAAAAAGTGAACGAAGAAGGGCATTTCCAGAGAACTGGCTAGTATATGAAAACAACCAGTCAGGTGACTCCCAGCTACTAGCTTACTGGTCTCTGCTTTTATAAAATTGCACTTCCTATTTCAATTGTCCTTTGTTTGTTGAGTAACCCATAAAACTAGAAGAGGTAAATTTTATAACAGCTGGACTCTACACTTTGGGCTCACGCTGGCTCAGCTTGTCTGAGCGTGGAAAGCTAAGCAGGGTCAAGCCTGGTTGTTACTTGGATGGGAGACCCCTCCTCCAATTTCCTGCACTGAGCAGGGGGTTGGACTCGATAGCCTTGTAGGCTCCTTCCAACTCTATGATCTATGAAATCTATGAAATCTATGAATTACATTCCTGCTTTAGTCTCAAAGCAAACTGTAAGCAGTACATCTTATTTGGGCTTTTAAAAGTGTGATACTTTATATTTCATTACGCATGTATCATGTTATAATTTCCCAAGAGGCCATGTGTCTGGCTTCTCTTTTTATTGTATGTTCTGCAACACAGTCATGTGTCTCACTCACTTTATAATCTTGTGAGATTGGCTGGCTTGATCACTGTGTGAATGAGTGGTCAGAGCCCTGACAAAAGGACATGAATGTTTCCAAATGACTGTGTACTGTCCCCATGAATGGGCAAATTCACTTGCAGTTGTGGGGTCTGAGATCGTGTTTGGCAGATACAGCAGGATAGGAGGAGGAGGAGGCGGAGGAGGGGGGAGAGAGAGAGAGAGAGAGAGGGAAGGGCAGAAAGATCTATCCTGAGTTATCTGGAAAGTGGGGTGGGAGGTAATGTTATAGCCCACCACCTTCCTGTCAGGACCAGCCTGGAATCTGATGACACCTCAGAGAAAGAGGAGGGTTGTATCACCAGCCTGAATACCCATGGGGTTTAAGGGGAATCAGCAGACACCATCAACCACCACCATCACCCAGGAAGATATCTGCTTGATGCCACAAGTTCAGTAGAAGTGATGCAGCCTGATTGGTTCCACCCACACTCTGCTCCAGACCCTACAAGATCAGCCGCTTACCGCACAGGAGCAGAGGCAATGGCATTTCCAAGTGGAAGCCCAGAACTGAAGGTGTGGTTAGTCCCTGCCTGGCAGCATGAGATCTGCTGTCCCTGAGTCTTACTCATGAGGAAGAAGCCAGACTCCCCAGTGTTCTAGATCAGGGCCCAGATGATGAGCCAAGAAGGAGTAGGGACAGCAGAGCCAGCTGCTCAATTTGGGACTGACCCTTGCTGAAGCAGCGTCTTCTTCTCCTACTGTGCTCTCTGTGACTCTTTTGCTGGACAGCTCCTCTGCTATCTGAATGAACACTTTGATTCCTAACCTACTGGACAGCTCCCTGTACTGTACTTGCTGGGAAGGCAGGATTTTGGGCAATTCAATCGTTATGGTGGGAATGGGGCAGGTAAATTATGGGCAGGGTGACTTCACATGTTGTCCTCTATTCATGCTACTTACAGTGCGATCCAGTGTGGCTGCCCATAACCCTCCGAACTTGGAGGACTATGGGCATCCATTTCGAGGGCGGGAGGAGTGCAGAGGCAAAGGTCACCTCCATGTTCCTCCTGCCCTGCAAAAGACTTAGATGGCCAATTTTGGTCCATGTAAGTCTTTTGCCCTGGAGCACAAGGAGGGCAGGTGGAGGCCTGCCAGGATACTACATATTGTGGTGGAGCCTCTCTGCTCTCCCGCCCTGCCCCCTGGAACTCCTAGAAACCTCTGGCTTCGAGGTCAGTCTTCCGACCTTGGAGCCACAGCCAGCGCGGTTCTTTCCATGCCAGCTGTGCAGGCAGGGGGAGGGTGCTCCAAGGTCGGAGTCCCAGCCCCGACTTCGGAGTGCATTTCTGAGGTTGAAGCTGGGACTCCAACCTCTCCTATGGCCGTCTAGACTCTATCTAGTGGCCATAAGATTGCGCCCTTATTGTATTATATTTTCTGTTACACTATATTATCCTACTCATGCTTTGCCTCTGTAGTTGTAAATACACTGCCCAGGTCCACTCCCCTTTGAATCTGAGAGCAGGCTGGATGACTCATCACCCACCATGCGCCTAGATACTGCCATGATCAAGCCAGCCAGACAAAAATGGGTGGGGACAGAAGATCCAAGATGGGCGCCAATATGGCCAGGAGGAGCTGTGGGTTGTTTGCCACAGTGATGAGGATGCAGCAACACTCCTGGGGAGTCCTGTGTGTCACGTGAGGGACAGAGCGCCTCTCATGAACCTGTGAGTGAAGGAGGCAGCCAAGAGTTGCAAACCTGCCCCTCCTCTTTCTAAGTTAGGAATACAAGAAGCTGCTTTATACCAAGTCAGGCTGTTGGTCCACCCAGCTCAGTATTGGCTTTGCTCTCCAGGGTTTCAGAAAGCCCTACTTGGAGATGCTAGGGATGAGAAAAGGGGGGTGGCCCATCCATGTTTGGCTCTGGACCTGCCCACTGCTGGCTTGGCTCCAGCCACCACCAACATGTGTCCCCTGATAGATTACCTGTGAGGAATGCAGCCCTCAGCAGAAAAAAGGTTGCCTACCCCTGGTCTATGGGGAAGCAACTTTCTGTTTGTTCTGGGGTGAACTTGGACAAAGGTTCCCGAGAAATTCATTGAAGTCACAGGGTGCACCTCAACGGATGACCAGTCTTCCTAACATTACATCTGCTAATAGTTTTATCAGCAGCAAGACCGGCTGCGATTTTTCATGGAGGACATTTTTCCACTTAACACAAACCACAGACCGTTTGAAATCAATCTCATTTGCAAAAAGGTGTCAATTTTGATGAAAAATGCTTATTATTTTCCAGCAAGGAATAGTGTTTTTTGAATTTTTGCTTCATACAGGGTTCCCGTGAGTATGTGTGGCTAATACAAATTACATTTTAGGTCAAAAAAGTCAATTACAAATAATAACTTTTGAGTTACTTTATTTGTGACAGGTATTTTTTTTTTCTTTAAAGGCTGCTTTGCTGCTCCAATTAATCCATGCTGGGCTCCAATAAGCAGATCACTTCAGATGTTAAGCAGATAACTTTACAGAGAAATCCTGTGGCCCCTAGACAGTGACTGAGGGGGCCATCTGTAGGGATTGGACCCCTTTGCTCCTGCAAAAGTGCCTTCAAGGGATCTGGGAAATGACTCTGAGTCAGAGGAGGAGGGGTTGGAAACCTCCGCTGAGATGCCAAGGCCAGGGGACTCAGGAATAAGCCAGGCAGTATTTGGGAGTGAAGCAACTCCAGACACCGTGGGAAGGCAAACTGAGCACGCTAATGAGGAAGAGGGTGGATCAGGCATCAGTAATCCCAGGGTGCGGCATCAGCTAAAGAGGGAGGACCAACTGAGAAGTGTCAGATGTTCCAAGTGATTGGCCCTGAAGCAAGAGGACCCGCGTTAGAGGCAGAGTGTGGGTAATTTGAGCTTGGATGAGAGGAGGGAAATTCAGTTTGGAATCAGCTTCTTACTTTTAGGCCACTCTTCTTGAATGGCTGGTATCCTAGCTATGTTTGTTTCTTTTATTATTGACTTCTGCAATACACTTGATTTGTACTTTTAAGTCAGTCTGGCTGGCTGGCATTCACATAATAAAGCTTGGTTAAGAAGCCATCATCGGTGTCTGCCCGGAAGGAGTGAGAGAGAAGGTCGGTCTTCTCTTCGGCACCATCGGATGCAGCAGATCTCCCCTTCCAAGGCTGGGGACAGAGCTCTGACCAGAGTCAGGACTCGAGCCTGGAGGAGGCAGGAAATGGGTATGACAGGGGTGGGCCAGGGGAGAGGTCATGAATCTGCTGGATCCTATGGGCTCTCAGCTCCTGTCCTCACCTGTGGGAGAGAGAGGAAGTTAGCCAGGCTCAGAGGGGCTGCACCCTCACTGCTCGGAAGCCCCCGAGTTTGGAGGCTTCGGCGATTCCTGTGCCCTACTGGGATGAAGCTGGCAGAGCGGGAGGCGTGGTGGAGGTGATCTTTGCCTCCCTCCCTGTCCTCTGAATCCCTATATTTCCACTAGACAGGGGGAGGGAAGGAGGCTCAGGATAAATCATATCCTGGCCTCTCCGGTCTCCTCCCCTTCCCACCCGCCAGAATGCCCCCTTTCCCCTCCTCCAAGGTCAATTTCCCGACCTCGGAGTGGCAGCCAGTGTGGTTCTCTTCACGCCAGCTGTGAGGGGGTGGGGCTCGGATCTCTGACTCCCCCTTCTAAGGTCAGAGTGCTATCTCTGACCTCGGAGGGGGGGTAATCTGAGCTTTCCTATGGTCCCTGGGATGCTCACCCAGGGACCATAGGATTGCTCGCTTAAGCTCCTTGCAACAGAGGCCCGTCTAATGAAAACTGCTGCAAAAGTGGATAGAGAGGCAAAAATAGCCTCCATCGCTGCTCCCACCCTGCTGGCAACAGCCTTGCAAGGATGAGGATGGAGGGAGGGCTCCAACATCAGGTCCCTCTGTCTTTTGGGCATCTAGCCCATAGGATTGCTGTCTTAGGCTGAAAGCTCCTTGGAACAGGGACCTGATGATGGTGGAGATGATGATGATGATGATGATGATGATGATGATGATGATGATGATGATGATCCTCACCCCACATCCTCTGTAAAGCGCCATGTGCAGCAATGACATTGTATAAAATAACAGATAAAAAAATGAAATCAACGACCATGATGAAGTAGGAATTTTGGTACCAAAGTTTCCCCCAGATTGCTGTAATTCCTCCCCTTTCCTTAATTACATGTTCAAAGTGGGCTTTTAAAAACACCGCAAGCTATGAATGTCTCGGATTGTGTACACATCTGTGGGGTACCAGGTTGGGGAAAGCTAAACTAGACAATATGAGAAATGCATCATCGCTGTCGTGTGTCATTTATTTATTTATTATATTTATATCCCGCCTTTTTTCCTGCAAGGAACCCAAGGCAGCTTACATAATCCTCCTCCTCCTCCTCCTCCTCCTCCTCTCTATTTTATCCTCACAAGAACCCTGTGAGGTGGGTTAGGCTGAGAGTCAGTGACTGGCCCAAAGTGCACCCAGTGAGCTTCATGGCTGAGTGGGGACTAGAACCCGGATCTCCTGAGCCCCAGGTCCAACACTCTAACCACTATGCCACACTGGCTCTCAAACATTAAAAAAAATATTTTAAAGGAATAACTGGCACAGGCAAAGTGCATCAGCAAGGTTTGCTTTAAAAAAAAACACCTTTTTCACCATAGCACGGCCCTAATAAAAATCCCCCCCCCCCACAAAAAAGCTGCTATTCCCTCTGGGAGGGAACCATCACCAGACCCTCAGCATCAGTTAGGCAGGGCCCCCTTCCTGCCTCTTGCTCTCTTAGGGCCTTGAGAGAGTTTGCATATTCCCCTTGCTGGATTACGGTGAAAGTTTCTAAGCAAACAGGTTTTTCTTTTGGGTAGTTGCTATGACTCTTCTTCAGAATATCTTTTTAAAAATTCTATGACACTTGCTTGCTTACTGACTGATATTGCTCCTGGTGTAATTTTAATTTCAGACATATTTTTAGAAATTTAATTTGCCAATTCCACTTATTGCCAAAAACCTGATGCATGCTCACTAGCAGCTCTATTTTCTGCTCCGTATCAATCAACAGATCACGCCCCCACCAAGAAGTGTTTTGCAAAGGCTTCAAGGTATGACACAGGGGTTGCATAGCTTTCCTCAGTATCTGAAATATTTGCTTTCCATCAAGCGTTACCATTCACATTTATTTATTATTATTACATGAACAATTTTTATGCTGCTCCTCAGCCAAAAAGTCTCCCAGATACTTTTTTGCTTAATTAATATAATCAATTAAGCAAAACAGTCCCTGTCTGGAGGCTTGTAATCTAAAAAGACATGACACACAAGGAAAAAGGAATGGGGAGGGAAGAGGGAAAAATTAATTATCTCAGCAGGGCTAGTGAAATGGCCCTGCTCCTCCTTCTCATCGCCCTCAGCTCAGCCTCCTGGAATGGCGGCTGCTGGTGACTGGGTTGAGTTTATTTTTAATCTTTTCCTAATCTTATTTTAAAAACAACAATAATACATGCTGAAGGAACATGCTGAAGGGGAAGGAACATGCTGAAGCTGAACCCTGACAAGACCGAGGTACTTCTGGTGGGGGACAAGGGGAGGTTAGGGGATGTTGACCTGGTGCTGAATGGGGTACATCTACCCCTGAAGGACCAGGTCCGCAGCTTGGGGGTCATTCTAGACTCCCAGCTGTCCATGGAGGCTCAGGTGTCAGCTGTGAGCCGGTCGGCACTGTATCAACTCCATCTGATACGGTAGTTTCGCCCCTACCTTCCTAATCACCTGCTCCCATCAGTGGTTCATGCCTTGGTCTCCTCTCGCCTAGACTACTGTAATGCGCTCTACGTGAGGTTACCCTTGAAGATGGTTTGGAAGCTACAGCTGGTACAGAACGCGGTGGCTCGCCTGGTTAAAGGCAGCCGCAGGCGGGATCACATCACTCCAGTGCTCAAGGAGATGCACTGGCTACCAGTTGCTTACCGAGCCGAATTCAAGGTGTTGGTTTTGACCTTTAAAACCCTATACGGCTCCGGTCCAGTCTATCTCAAGGAGCGTCTCCAGCAACACCAAGTAGGCCGCTCAACAAGATCTGCCACAGACGGCCTTCTCCTTGTCCCTTCAGCCAGAGCAGCTAGACTGGTGGGGACTAGGAAGAGGGCCTTCTCTGTGACGGCCCCCATACTGTGGAACTCTCTTCCGAGGGACCTCTGCCATGCCCCCTCTCTGCTGAGCTTCCACCGCTCACTAAAAACTTGGCTGTTCAGGCGGGAATGTGGGGTGGGCTAAGATTTTAAAATTTTATACTGTTTTAAATGTATTTTATCCTGTTTTTATCTTATGTACATCGCCCAGGGTGGCTGGTTTGCCGGCCAGATGGGTGACAAATAAATGTAATAAATAAATAAATAAATAAATAAATACTAAAAGCACTATCAGAGCTCTAAGCTGTTTCTGGGCTGCATGTCTCAACTTGTTTCTTAAAAAAAAACCCAAACCACAGTCCCTGCTATGACCAATCTTGCCAATAGGTGGCTGCCTAGGGTGGTGCTTTGTAGAGGGGAATGCTTTTTACTATGGATGGGGGAGAAATTCATTCAATTCATATTTTTATGCAAACCTATTAGATTTTCACCACGTGAACCCATACTCAAAATGGGTTGCAGTTAAACATCAATATCCACACTTTCCTGAAATTTGCATCAAATTAAATTAATTTTTTAAATTTAAATTACATTAAAAATGCATATAAAAATGGATGCAGTACAGAAAATGTGTATATTACAGAGTACTGTGTGCATGAACATTTTATCTTAGGGGAAATAGGCAGCAGAAAATGCATGTAATTCCACCCCCCTGCTTGGAATCACTCTACTTTCGCCCCTGCCTGGCACCTTTCTCTTTTTACGTCCCACTTGCAACTTCCTCAACCACCATGCACCTTTCCCAGCCCCTACCCATGGTTTCCCCCCTCGCCTACCTCACCTCTGCACTGCAGAAGCCCTAAGGAGGAAGCTGACAGGTTGGGACCAGATCTGCTGACTTCCTGCTTCTTCATTAGGACTTTGGCAATGTAGCCGTGAGGTAGGCAGTGGGGTGAGAATTGTGGTTTGGGGTAGGGGACAAGGCATGGGGGAGTGCAAGGGGTCTTGGCAGGCACCAGTGTGCCACATTTCTGACCCCTGTTCTAAGCTAAAGCTGCCCCAAACATTGTAAACTTTCCACATAGGGGAGTTGCTTCTTCCCCTGGATTATTTTGGTTGTTCTTTTCTGAACCTTTTCCAGCTCTAAGAACATAAGGAAAGCCATGCTAGATCAGACCAAGGGTCCATCTAGTGCAGGCAGCATTTTGTTCACATGGTGGCCAACCAGCTGGTCATGGGGTCCCACAAGCAGGACATGAGTGCAACAGCACCCTCCTGCCCATGTTCCCCAGCAACTGGTGTACATAGGCATACTGCCTCTGCTACTGGAGGCTAGCACATAGCCATCAGGACTAGTAGCCATGGATAGCCTTCTCCTCCAGGAATGTGTGCAATCCCCTTTTAAAGCCGTCTAAATCGGTGGCCGTCACTACATCTCGTGGAGGAGAATTCCATAGTTGAACTATGTGCTGTGTGAAGAAGTACTTCCTTTTATCTGTCCTGAATCCTCTACAAGATCCTTTCTGGACATGCAGAGCCCACTATGGAGCAGGCATGAGTGTTGTTGCTGCTGCTACTGCCAACCATGTCCACCAGCAGAGTTAGCTTGGTGCAGCAATGGGGTGGGGTGGGGTGGGGTGGAGGTGGAGGCTGGTGACTCCAACGACAGCAGGGCTGCCTATCCACTCTGGGTTTTAGTCTGAACTTTAAGGGAGCCATCCACAGTGCTGAATCCTAGGCACAAAATAGGTTCAGCACCATGGATAGTGCCTTAAAAGTTCAGAGTAAAATCCAGAGTGGGAACACAGCCCCACTGATATCGGATCCACCGGCCTCCACTGGTGGGTGGGTAATTAAAACTTCTACAGACTCCAGCAAACTTCCCAAGCATAGGCTAAGGGCTTCTCCACATGAGGCTTTTAACCTGCCACTTTACTGAGGCTTCGACTTCCAGATTCTTTGTGGGATTCAGATCGGCCCCTTTACACGTTTTCTCCCCACAGGGGGTTTGCCTATCTATATGTTCCATTGCACAACCACAAGGTGGCACTGCGGCATAGTGGAATTGTGAAAACACACAAGCTCCTCATTCCGGTTCATTTTGTCATTTCCAGATAATACTACACTTTCCTCTCTCTCTAAAAAAAAACAAAAAAAAAAAACACGGAAATGCTTGGAAAGCACGGGAGAGGCTCTGGAGGATGATGGCGTCGTGTAAAGCACCCACAAACTACCATGAGTGAGGAATCACGAGCACACAATAAATGCCTTGCGTAGAGAAGCCCTGATTTTGGAAACACGTCATGTTTTGCCTAGGGCACTGAAATGCCTGCAGCGGTCCCAGGTCCCTGCCCTCATCCACTCAGTTCATAAAAATTCATATGGTTTCTATTTTCTGCTTTACCATGAATTTTAAGCAGATCGGCGCATGGACGGCACGGGGCTTGCCGAGCTGTACCCAGCTGATGATAATTAGACAAGTGGCGGTGTACATAGCCAGCTTACACGAAAGCATGCTTGTATGATTGTCACCTGGTCGCCCTCCTCCCCCTACCCTTTCCCAGCTCCTTCCGTGTTCTTCATGTACCTAGCCATTAACCTAGATTATGATTTCTCTTGCAGAGATCCTCTCAAGATGGCGTCCCTATGTCTTGCCACTCACAGTGGGGGCTTTTCTCCAACTGGAGCATCTCCAGTCTCACGGCGTCACCACCACAAGCGATAAATAACAACTGGGATGCATTCGAGGTTTGTTTGTAGCCAAAGCAGCAGCTTGTGCTCCAGCTAATTAAGTTACATGGCATGGCACTTGACAAAGCTAGTTTCTTAGCGATGAGTAATGGGCGACAGGTAGATTGTACTTCTTTGGTAGCTACTTTCCGAGGACTCTGTTCAAAAGCATCCCTGGCAACTCAAGAGCTGGAACAGCAAGGGGGCCCAGCTGCTGACGACGTCTCCTCACAAGATGACGTGTGAAAGAGACATCGCTGAGCACAGCCAGGAGTTCACCAGCAAAGGCAGCTAATACAAATGTATCAGCCTAAAAAGGGAGTCCTGTCACGCTGCCTTGGACATGCATTGACTGGCGAGATGATGCATTTCACTTCGGGGGGGAAAAGAGCAAGAGAGCGAGATTATAAAGAGAGCAAAATAGCAAGCAAGATCCATTAAGGATTTAAAGCAAAATACGTCTCTCTCAGGCTAGCCTTGTCATCCCTGAAAACCGAAACCCGCAGAGCACTAAGAGACGTCAACAATTTTGCTAGTCTCTCATAAGAACAGAAGACGAACCCTGCTGGATGGGGCCAAAGGTCCATTTAGGCAAGCATCATGCTTCCCACAGTAGCCAGACAGATATCTCTGGGAAGCCCATACAGCATAAACCAGGGGTCTTGAACCTCAGGCCAGTGGGCCAAATGTGACCCGCTGGGGGTCTCAATATGACCCTCCAGGGATCCCCAGATGGCTATGCCCCCTTCCGGTGGCCCCACCCCATTTTCCTCAACCACTGAGATCACTGGGTGGTTTTTCCATCTTTTTTTTTTTTCTTACTGCAGAAAATCCATTAAGTAAAAAAAAGAAAAGCTGGAATAGCTGTACAATGCCTTCTGATTGCTAGTGCTAGCTAGGACCCTGTCATCTGGAAGCACCCATACTAATGGCCAATAGCCCCCCCCCCTCCCATGAATGCATCAAATCCCACTTTTAAAGCCATCCAAGACAGTGGCCATCACAACATCCTGTTTCATTTTGTTACTGAAGACATCACTTCCTTTGTCTGTCCTAAATCTTCTCCCAGCTGGTTTCCACTGGTTGTTCCTTGATGCACTGAGCACTCATTTTACAGTCTATTCATACAACTCTGGTGCTCGTGATGAGTCCGCTTGTTTCCAGCTCAGCAAGGCAGGAAGGGGACTGACCCAAAGCAGGAGTCATCCAGCTATAGCTAGCAGGTTCCGGGGAGCAATGCAGGATCAGGCTCTGCAAAATTTAGGACAATTCTCTGGGATGGCAGATGTTGCCCTTATGAGTGTTCAAGGTGATATCAGGCAGGGATTTGCAGGGACAGAGGCATGGCATGAAGCTCATGACACGTTGACCACAGGGTGCCTGCCTTTTCAGCTGGGAATTTACAGGGGAAGCCTCTAGTGTTTTTGTGAGGTGATGGAGCTGTGCATTTAGGCTCCCTGCTATATTGCCTGGGTTTAGTATCCTTTGGGTGAGACAGCATTGCATTGCATTAACAATTAGACACGCAGAGCAGAGCATGAACAGCAGGTATGCCAACCTCTGTAATCCCAATAACAGACTCCCCAGAAAGAGAAATGGGATACACCATAGTGCTTTAAGATCTCCTCTCTTTCTCTTCCAAACTGAATTCTTCTCACAACACACACACACTCCTTCATTGGGGATGTCACCTTTTCCCAAGCCCTAAAGAAGCCTTCTCCAACCTGGCACCCTCCAGATGTTTTGGACTACAACTCCCAGGATCCCTGAACATTGGCCATGCTGGCTGGGGCTGATGGGAGTTGGTCCAAAACATCTGAAGAGCACCAGGTTGGGGAAAGTTGCTCTAATGGCCATCTTCTTCACACACACACACACACACACACACACACACACTCAATGGTTGATTGTGGGTTGTCATTGAACCGTGGGTTGTTGTTGAAACGTGGGTTAATGTGTTCTCTGAACCCAGCTGAGATAACAAACCATGGTGTACAACCCACATTTCACCACCCAACAACAAACCATGGGTTCTCTTCATGGGTTGTTCATGGTCAAGAAGCCATGGCTTGTTAGCGCAACTTCAGACAACACAGTAACCCACGTTTCAACAACCCACACTCAACCCATACTCAACCCTTGAGTGTGTGTTATCATGATGTCTGAACCCAGTCACTCACTCAAGAGCACCCTTCTGCAACCTGGTGCATCTTGGAAACCCTGGAGGGTGGATTTGGACCTCAGGCAGGTTGGATTTGGCTCCCAAACCTGAAGCTCTGAACCTGTGCTCTAAATAGATCTCCAGCTATCAGGAGACCATCTTCTAACAATTAGCTCCCATGAAGAGTGGCACGAGCAGAGAATTCTGGGCTTTTAGTGTAACAAAAGATTAGGGAGCCAGGAGCTGGAAGACCGCTGCCATTGGGCTCCTAGTCATCCGGATCCATCCAGAAGTGTGGCTTAGGAGCTGGGATATGTTTCCTGTCCCATCCCTATGACATGAAACAATGGAGATGACCAGGGAACCAAACAAACAGATCAAAGGCGAAAAAGCCCAACTGTCTTCTTTTTCCCCCTTCTTTTTTCCTCAGTGGTGAACTTGGGTCACTGGGCAGGTTGTGTTCCTTTCACTCGGATGTGCAGGAGCTTTGTTCTGCAACAGAATGATCAGCACTTCTGATTAAACCGGTGGCTCATTCCATTAGATACGATGGTGAAAGGGAAGGCTTCTCCTCTACAGTGTGGAAGAACACCATGGGAATTCAGTGCCAGAAAGAGTCATTGGGTCAAATACTGCAGCGGGATATTAAATAGGTGGAGCCCTTTGCAGCACTTAATGTGTGGAACTTGGTAGTCCTGTCTCATACTTTAGATCATTAATTGGTTTCAACATGGATCAAGAAAGCCCTCCACACTGGGATGGCACTGCATAAATTATGAGGGCTCCTTGTGTGTTTTGCTTTCTTTGGTAAGATCAGGCATCAAAAAGAGACTTTTAAGGGCTCCACATTCATGCAGGGGATCTCTAAAGCCCTTGCCCCACATTACTGATGTGGCAAGCTCCCTGAAATGGTTTGGGACCGAGGTGCCAGAAAGGCCCACTTACTCCCATGCTAACCCTGCCTGATTTTAAGATCAGATTTGAGAGCCAGCATGGTGTAGCAGTTAGAGCAGTGTTCTCCAACCTTGGGTCCCCAGATGTTTTTGGCCTACAACTCCCAGCATCTAAATCTTCTCCCAGCTGGTTTCCAGCATAGCTGGCTGGGGCATGCTGGGAGTTGTAGGCCAAAAACATCTGGGGACCCAAGGTTGGAGAACACTGAGTTAGAGTGTTGGACTGGGACTTGGGAAATCCAGGTTCTAGTCCCCACTCAGCCATGAAACTCACTGGGTGACTTTGGGCCAGTCATTGACTCTCAGCCTAACCTACCACACAATTGTTGTGAGGATAAAATGGAGAGGAAGAGGAGCATTATGTAAGCCACCTTGGGTTCCTTGCAAAAGGAAAACAGGTGATAATAATAATAATAATAATAATAATAATAATAATAATAATAATAATAATAATAATTTCTTCTGGTGCCCTTCTTTGAGTGCCTCTTCCTTGTGAACCTGATGGGGGGGGGGTTCAGTTGTGGTGTCCCCAATTCTTGAATGCCCTCCTCAGTGAGGTTCACGTGGCCCCAACTGCACTATCTTTTTAAATGCCAGTAAAAGCCTTTTGACTCACCCAGGCATTTTAAGTATTTTAATTTGGGTTTTATGTACCTTTCTTCCTTCCTGTATTTTTATCTTGCTTTTCAGACAATTATTGTCTCCCAAAGTAGCTCACGTCCATAAAAAGGGAGAGCTGAGCCCTGCTGTCAGACTTACAAATGATGACATTGATTGTTCTATTTGGATTCTGCTCTGATTATCCTATGATTGCAGAATGCCTGAAATCACTGGATGAAGGGCAGTATATACATATTTTAAATAAATAAGTAAATATAGGAAACCGTGTCAGTCAGGGTGGTGGTGGGGGATTTGAATACTAGATCAATGGGATCTATCCCCTCCTGGATTTCTTTTGGATTGGCTTCTGAGCACTTGGCCCAATCCAAAGTAGATCCATTTTGGCCCTAGTCCATTTTGGCCCTAACCCATTTTGGCCCTAATCCCCACAATGTCTGCTGCAGCACCTCCTTTATTACCCCCCTAAGGATGCAATCTTATGCATGTTTAGACAGAAAAAAGTCCTACAGTTACCAGCATTCCCCAGGCAGCCATGCTGGCTGCAGAATCCTGGGAGCTGTAGGACTTTTTTTTCTGTCTAAACATGCATAGGATTGCACCCTTCATGGGTGTGTGTGTGGGGTAAGTAGGCCAAACAGAACAGGGGAAAGGAGATCCAGTGAATACTGTTGCAGGAATCGTGTCCCTGGACACAGCCTCATATGCTAGCTAAAGCAGCTGGCTTTTACTCTGATTTCTGGAGATTTGGGCAAGTTCACCCATCATTATCATGCATACTTGAATGTGCAATTATTTGGCTTTGTACAGATTTTTTTTTATTTAGCGCCAGAAACTGATTGTGCTACTTACTGATTGTGTACTACTGATTGCGCTCCTTACACCAGCTTGACACACATGCTGTATATAAGGGGAGCTGTGGTGTAGTGGTAAATTTTGAAGTGCAGTTGTTCATCATGACAGTCCCCATAGCCACCCCCCTAAGGAGAGTCCAACAATTCAGGCAGCTGGGTTGATCCGTGTCAACAAGCCAGTTCTAGTAGCTTTCATCTCCACCAGGAACAGGGCTTTTGTGAAGCTGATGTCTCTTAATTGCCCATTCAAGACCACCAAGCCACCCGCAGCAACATACTTCACTTCGTATTACAACAGGGAAGAATATATTGTTGCTGGGTAAATTAATTCCCCTCCCTGCCAGCTACTGTGAGGGTCGAAGAAGCTCGGCTCAGGAGGGAACAGGGGGGATTCCAAGGGGAGGGGGCAGAAGAAGTCAGCATCCCTGCGAATCAAAAAGTCTTGGTGCTGCATCCCTGTGAGCCCTGGCTCGGCCGCACCACAGATGGTGAGCTGAAAATTCACTTTTTTTGGTCGATAAGATCAAAATAAGACCTATCGTATGGGAGAGACTAATTGCAATGCAAGAGCACAACTCAAAAAAACAATGCCCAGGATCCTCTAGAGCTGGGAGGCAAAGATTCCTTGGAACTCAGGTGCTACAGAAGGGGGTGTCGTCTCTGCAGGCACAGCCACGGGGGCCCTGCATGCATCTAGATCTAGCTCTGTGGGCAGCTGATCTTCACTGCCTCATTCCCCTAACCATGCCAAGTATGCTCAGACTCTGCTGGGGTGCATATACTGAAACTGATGGAAAAGCTGGTTTCATGCAGTGCAAGCAGGGTTTTTTGGTTTTGTTTTTTGTTTTAATAAACTTGGCAAAAGTCTGCTTTGCAAAACACAGTGCACATGCGGATGATGAGGTCTGATTCTCCAAGAAACCAGGGCTCAGATGCCACTCCTGAAATACTAATGAGCAGCAAACCTTCGACGCTGCTGCAAGATCAGCTTTGGATTTGCTGAACTGCTCTTTCCTACACTGTTGGCATCTGGGAATCACTCACACCCCTCTGGAATGTTGGGTTTCTTTTAGGCAGCCTCAATTTCTGTGCATGTCCCGGAGCTAACACTGGGACAATTTGATGGAGGGCCCAGGACTGAGTCTTGCCTTTTTTGCATCCCGTCTTTTCTCACCCAAGAACCTCTGTCCATTTTCTCTAGCCATTGGTTGCTACTGCCTCCTGGCAGTAGCACTTTAGCCTTGGCCCACCCATTCTGCCAGGTTTGGAGGCAGTTTGCCACTGAGTGTCACTGACTGGGGACCAACATCAGGGGAGGGCTACTGCCTTCATGCCCTGCTTGTGAACTTCCTGGAGGTATCTGGATGGTCCTCTCTGGAAAAAGGATGCTGAAGGAGATGGACAGTGTTCTCATCCAGCCGGACTCCTCTTCTATTCTTATGCCAAATTCAGAAGAGAAGTAATAGATAGGCTTGATAGCAATTCAAGTGTTCAGAATTTGGGGTTCCTGAAAAAGAAATGGTATGCAACACATACCTATTTACAGGAAACATTGGTGTCTCCTTTAAAACTAGTTGAATGCCATTTTCCTCATTCCTGAACTTGTCATAAAAATGGCAGATCCGATCATGCCTCTTCTCCCTCACTGAATTGATGGCTGCTTGGTAAAGGTGGAGTGGAGTGGGGTGGTGAGTTGCAGTCTAGGGATGTATGAGAATTGCTTTTCTGTTTGTTTAAGAGCAGAAGTTGACCTGTCAGGACTCCCCCCACCCACAACGCAGAAGCAAATGCGAGAGCATTTTGCAGGCAAAGCTCACACATTCCGAGCTTGCGATGCTGATTTGCAAAATGTGTTACTTCAGAAAAATGTGCACTTTTAAAAAGCAATTTTTTGGGGGGGGGCGGCGGAAATGCATGTTCATGCTTTGGTCAATGGGTGAAAAGTATGCATTTGGGTGTGCACTAAAAAAAATGTAGTGGGGGGTGGGAGAGGGTGAGCTCAAAACCAGGAATGGGGATGAGGTGTTGGAACTCAGAGAACCTCGACAAGCTTGAGCCTCTCTGATTATCCCATCTTTAGTTTCAGCACAGCCTTGTCAGGAAGCTGTGTTGAAACTAGAAACCACTTCCCAGTGAGTCTGGAAGGAGGAGGTACGGTAGGTCAGGCTGAGAGTCAGTGACTGCCCCAAAGTCACCCATTGAGCTTCATGGCTGAGTGGGGACTAGAATTTGGATCTCCTGAGTCCCATTCCAACACAATAACCACTACACCATACTGATGCTGTTGGTCAGCTGGTCAACAGACCTTCCATTGAGAACCTGCCAGTGTGGGTTTTGCTTTGCTTTGTTTTCTGAATCTGTGCTCCTGCTTGTTGAGTGAGCACATTGTGAATCTTTCCTTTATTGTTCTCCAGTCATTTCTGCTTGCCTTCTTGTCCCTAGAATGGATCTTGCCAAGATTGGTCTCCCTGGCATCATTCAGGTAAATGTTGTTTGTGCCTTGGGTGACCACTTGCACATTGCAAAAAGAAGAAGAGGAGGAGGAAATGCATCACTCAGAAGGAGGACAAAAGAGGACACAAATTTGCATAGCATTTGCATATGCTAACTTATATGTCTAGGTGCAAATGTAGAAATAATGACTATAAATACATCTCACCATAGTGGAGAAGACTGTGTCCCAGTGGCCAGATGCTAAGTGTTGATGGGCAATTTCCAGGGCCTTGCTGCTCTCCCTTCTTATGATTTTTTAATCTTTAAACTGGACTTGGACTGGACAGCCCTTGAAATAGAGGACTGTCCTCTGTAAATTAGGATACCTGGCCACCCTACTTGAGCATCTTCTGCCCCCTGACATCAGTCAGGAAAGTAGCATGCCAAGAGTGCCCCAAGTGTTTCCAACCCAAAGAAAATATCAGTGGCCTTTGTAAAAATGGACCTCTTTGCTTTTTCACATTTTCATGAAAAAATGGTGGCCAAACCCAAAATATTGGCTTTTGGCAAAACTGTTTAACAAACACACTCCCTTGCCCACAAAGATTAGATCTGGGGAAAATTTGAATGGGCATTTTCTATGCAAGGCTATATTTTACTAAAGAAGTTTATTTTTCAGACCAGCAGAAAGGGAAAAAAATGGGCGTGTTGGGGTGTTGTTTCTTTTACTGAATTTTCAAGACTAGCTCTGTGTGCACCACTTGAGGTCTTTTATTGCATTCTAATTAGCATGCCATATGATTCACTTGATATACTTACCCTGACAAAACCCCTATGAAGTACAGAAGTGTTTGCAATTAACCCTGCACTGTGGCAGACTGTCTGCATCAATTGTTTCCTCACTATTTTCATTTGCTTGGAATTTCTCTTTTAGGAAAAACATCCATGTTTTGGGTTTTCATCTCATTCCCCCCCCCTCTCAGTAAGATACAATCAGAAATAGATTCAGATTAGCAAAACATTGGTTGCTTTAGTAGTGCGGGCTCCAGGTTTTTGAGGGACCTTGGCCAAGAAACTTTCAATGGGGCCCCTCCCTCAGTGAGACTGCCTTTTCACTGCCTATGACTGAGTTCAGACAACAGAATAACCCACACTCAAGGGTTGAGTGTAGGGCTGTTGTTGAAATGTGGGTTATCATGTTGTCTGAATCCAGCTGTGCTAACAAGCCATGGCTTGTTAACCATGAACAACCCATGAAGAGAACCCATGGTTTGTTGTTGGGTTGAGAACTGTGGGTTGTTCACCATGGTTTGTTATTTCAGCTGGGTTCAGACAACATGATAACCCACAGTTCAACAGCAACCCATGGTTCAATGACAACCCACACTCAACCCTTGAGTATGGGTTATCATGTTGTCTGAGCCCAGTCACTGTCACCAGCTGCTATTGCTCCTCCTCCTCTTTCTCATTATTGCTATCGCTTGCTTGCTCGAAAGGCAGAGAGCCTCTTTCTCTCCACCACCATTGTCTGGGCCAGAGCAAAAGACATGTGAACAAGGAGGTTGCAATGCTGGAAGAGAAGCAAGACCACCAGATCACCATTTTTGACACACATAAATTCCTTCTTGACTGCATACAGGTACCCCAGACATAAGCACATGAGGGCAGGGGCTCTCACCGTTGATGTTTGCAAGCCTCTCTGGCAGTTTTTTTTGGCTGAAGAGTAGGGTAAAAACCACTTCAAACAAACAAACAAACATTCACCAGGATAACTAAATGGAACCTCCATGTCCAAATGGGTAGAACATAGGAAGAGCCCTGCTGGATCAGACCAAGGGTCCATCTAGTCCAGCATTCTGTTCACACAGTGGCCAACCAGCTGCCCACAGGAAGCCCCCAAGCAGCACATGAGTGCAACAGCACCTTCCCGCCCATGTTCCCCAGCAACTGGTGGTGTACATGGGCATACTGCCTCTGATACTGGAGGTAGCATATAGCCATATAGCCAGTATAACTCTTGAGTACCAGATGTTGGGAACAGATAACATGAGAAGACTCCTACAATCATGCCCTGCTTGAAAGCTTCCAGAGGCAAATGGCTGGGCTACTATTGGATTGAATGGACCCTTAATCTGCTTTAGCAGTTCCTATGTTCTTTCCCATTAACCACCAGATCACCATTTTTGACACACATAAATTCCATCTTGACTGTATACAAGTATCCCAGACATAAGTGCAATGGGATATCTTTGGTTCAGCTTTATCCACTCAATCTTCAGGTCAAATTTCACCTTTTTCTCTCTCCCTCTCCCCATCCTTATGTAACAAACGATGGCTTAAATAAATTGCTTCCACGAAGAGGGAAGGTGAAAACACTTATCTCCACAAACATTTACTGCTAGTGCTTGACAGTACCACACCGAACATCGCTACTTCTTTGTTCCCCCTTTTGTTTGAAGACATCACACACACTCATTTACGACTGTTCCTCCTCACTTCCTCGAAGAATGGCTGCAAACCTGTTTATCTATATAAAAATCTAAACTGACAGCCCAAGGCATTGGCAAACATTCCAGTACAAATAGCAACAACAGAAGGCTGAACCACCAGCTGGTATTTTTATAGTCTTTTCTGAGAGGGGGCTTCTGCTGAGCTTGGTTTCCATGTGATGCTACCTTAGAGGGGAGGGAGCTGCTCTGCATGTCCATCCCACACAACTTTAGAAGGTCCATCACACCAAAGATCCATCTAGTTCTGCCTCCTGCAGTCCACTAGGCCCAACCAGATGCCTTTGGGATGCCCAGAAGCAGTGCTTAAAGCCATGACTGTCATGATTCCCTTCCCAGCCCTTGTGTGCAGCAGAGGGTTCTTATGAGGATGAAGCACAGGCTACTTCCTCGGAGATATGACAACCCATGCCTCATTTAGGGCTCTTCTGGCCAGAGGTGACAGCCCTGCCATCGTCTTCTGGCTCAGAAAATGAGACCCAGCAGAACCTCCATCTCTCCAGTCTTGCAGAAATCTCAGGCTACAAAATCAGTCAAGGGCCCTTTAACAGTCCAGTCAGCTCCTCCAGGAGGGGTGGAGCTGACCACACTACAGGTCTTGTCAGTTTACTTGAGGCTTCAGTTAGCTTTAGCTCCTTGCTGAGACAACATCCTCCTATTGTCCTAGTAGGAGAGAGTTCCAGCCAGCAGGACCCATTTGGAGCTATCCAGGGTCCTGTTTTCTTCCTGCCTTGGTCTGACTGCCATCAGATGCTACCAGCTTTCCCTGTGAGCCTCAAGGAACCACTGAATGTGACAAGGACCCTCCTCTTTTGCTGTTTCCCCTCACCTGGTATTCAATCAGAGGCATATTGCCTCTGAAACTGGAGGTTAAACCCAAGGCCTAACCTTTCTTGCCTCTCCTAGCAGCTGTTCCATCAGGACTACTCAAACCAGCAAAGTGAGTACTAATACTGGGAATGAACCAAGGCTGTGACAACAAGAACTAGGCCAAATGGGAGGTATGCACAACAGGGGCCTGGATTCCTGGGAGGGGTGATGCTGGTGTGGCAAGTAGCTGCACCTCTGGCTCACTCCAAGTGACTTAAATCTTTTGACCTTTACCAAACTGGTGCAGGAGGAAACCCTAGACTAATGAGCACATCTGTGCATTGCTGAAGACTTTTTTTCACTGAACTATTTCCTACTCATTGTGGCTGGTATCTCTTGTGCAGGCACTGAACAGAATGTGTAAAATTGGCTTCATTCAGTAAAGTATCGGTCTCTCATATTTGAGAGCCAGAGCGATGCAGTGGATTGAGTACTTTGGGATCCCTGAGTTCAAATCTCTGCTATGGACACTTTCGATATGTGCTCTCTCTCTCTCTCTCTCTCTCTCTCTCTCCCTCTCCCTCTCCCCGCCCCCCGCAGTCAACGGTGAACATGTAAAGGGATGCTTGGTTGCATTCCTATGAACAAAATGGATTTTCTGGTAAGCATGAGTTATTTTTGAATTGTTCACCTGCTCTTTATGTACAGAAGCATAGCCACTACCTTTCCCCCTAGATCAGTGTTCTCCAACCTTGGGTCCCCAGATGCTTTTGGCCTACAACTCCCTTGTAGCATGCTGGGAGTTGTAGGTCAAAAACATCTGGGGACCCAAGTTGGAGAACACTGCCCTAGATGGATGATCAGCTTTGAAACTGACACATTGAGATATTCCATGGTTCTCTGGCTTGCCTTCCACAGAAAGTGAAGTCCTCTCTATGGCAGCCACTAGAGCCCCGGCAAAAGGTGGAGCAAGTCCTATTCTGGTAACCGTCACCTGAGCAGCTCAGGAGTCAACATGTGTATTCCTCGCTCCCTCCTCAGTTCAATGCTGCTCGCAGAACTGAAACACTGCCAGCAGGCCTCATGTTGCTCTTTATTTATTCATCTATCAACATAATTATCATCATTATTATGCATTTCTGTCCTGCTTTTCTACCAATAACATACCCGAAACAGCTAACAAAACCAACAACTATAAAACAGATCAAACACATTATAAAATTGGCGATAAATGAAAATCATAAAAAGAAAATATCCACTTTCATGCTGCAGATGGGAGATTTCACATCTGAATGCTTCCCCATCAAAAATGTCTCAATGCACAAAGGAAGCTAGGAATGTTTGGAGAAGGCTAATTGAGATCCCCTGTCTGTGACATGTTACTTTAATATGTGCAGATAAGAGTTCTTCACAGGTGAAGTGCTTAAACATGAGAGATCCCTCATCTGTAGGTATTGGGCCCATTGCTGCTGCAAAGGAGCCTTTAAGGGGTTATGGGAACAGATTCTGATTCAGATGAAGAGGAGGTGGTGGAACTCGCAGCTGAAATGCCAAGGACAGTTGAACTAGAGATGAACAGGGAGGTGGAAGAGAGTCAGTTAGCCTCAGATACAGCATGGGAAACCAGAACAAGTCTGACGAGGAGCAGGAGGGGAGAATGGGCGTGACTGATCCCAGCATGAGGCATCAGTTGAGAAGGGAAGATCAGTGATGAAGTGTAAGACATTTTAAGCGGTTGGCTCTGAAGCAACAGGGACCATCTTAAAGGCTGGGTTTTGACAATTTGAGTTTGGAGGGGAGGAGGTCCCCTCAGTCTGAAATTAATTAATTAATTAATTAATTAATTATATTTCTACACCGCCGATCAGCCAAAAGGCTCCCTAGGTGGTTTACAAGGAAAAAAATAAACCAGAATAAAAACAATAATCTTAAAACCAAAAGTATCATTAATATAAAAATACAAACACAATAAATATAATGCAAGAATATAATGAAGTCAACTTCTTTTCATGAGGCCTCATTTCCGTAATGTGCCAATGATCTAGAATTCTAACTAAGCTTGTTTCTTTTGTCACTGATTTCTGCAATATGCTTAGTTTGTACTTTAAAGCCAGCCTTGCTGGTTTGTATTACCATAATAAAGCTAATAGTTAAAAGACCAGTGTCTGCATTTGCCTTCGAAAAGAGAGAGGGACAGTCCTGGCATCACCTGCAGTCACAAAGTGGTACAGTCTAGGATAAGCAGCACCATGTGCTTCTGTGACATATGTAAAGCAGCTCTCAGTCTTTAGCATTGACTCACTCACCCGAGCAATCAACTCCCCAACCATGCCAGTCCAGGTTCCGTTAGCCTCGGGAACGCCGTAAACTCCGTCACCAACCAGGTGGATCTTGTAGTTGAAGTGCAGGATTTCGGCAAGCTCTTTCAGCATGTCCACACAGAAGCCTTCATAGCGGTCATTCCCTTCCAGCTCCTGATGATTGCTCTTGAGCATTAAGTAAGGGTTTTCCTGCATCGAAACTGGGCAGCTGTCATTCCCATCTTAGCCATGGAGTCGCAACAGCACTAGATTTAGCACAAATCGGAAAGCAGGGGCGGATGATGTGATGATGGACTTGCTGGGAATCACCAGGTAGGGGACGAATCCCTGGAAAACAATTCTCCAGACTCTCTCCTCCCTTTCAAGTGAATCTGGGATGGCAGATTGCCCCCTGTGTTTGGCAGACTGACAGCTACCTCATTCTGTTTAAGTGGCACTCATATTGGACAATGGCCTTCCATGGGCTACTCAAATTGTACTTTGGCAAAAATGGGATGAGTGGAGCTGCTGATGAGATGCACAGCATCATAAACAAGACTGTGCAGGTGGAATAGCTGCTAGTAATAACAGGTAGTAAACATAAGAAGAGCCCTGCTGGATCAGACCAAGGGTCCATCCAGTCCAGCATTCTGTTCACACAGTGGCCAACCAGCTGCCCACGGGATCCCACAAGCAGGACATCAGTGCCACAGCACCCTCCCACCCATGTTCCCAAGCAAATGGAGTACAGAGGCATACATACTGCCTCTGATACTGGAAGAAGCACACAGCCAATCAGGACTAGTAGCCATTGATAGCCTTCTCCTCCTCCATAAATTTGTCCAATCCCCCTTTAAAGCCACCAGAATGGCTCCCACTGGTGGGAACTGGGTTACAGGTGTCCACTGGTAAGAGCGGACACCAGTAGCATCATGTGATGTCCTATGGGCAGCAAGATAGGTTGGGCTGGCTTTAGGTGAGTAACCCTCCCTGCAAGTGTTGGCATCACTGCTCCCCTCCAAGCAGTTTGGTAAGGGAAGTTCCCCCCCCCCCAACCCCAAGCTGAAGAACCTATCAGGTACAGGGTAGAGGCCAGATCCAGGGCCTGCAAGCTGCCAGTTCCTGAGACATAGTCTAGTGTGTAGATAATAGCACAGCTGATGGAAGCCTTGCATGTCTGCACAGTGTAATTGCATCCCCAGAGTCTCCAAGTTGGGAAGGATCTCAGTCAGAATACAAAGTTCTGCTGAGTCCGGGACTGATCAAAACACGGTCAAAACACAATCAGGATGGAGCCTTCAAGTGTGTTTTCGGGGAACCTAGAGACTGAGAATAGCTGAAGGAAACCAGAAAGTATTTGGCCGCAGTGGGAGATGAATGATGCAAGGAGGTTCTGCAGTGATGAAAACAGCATCTGCATATATCATCCTGGGTGACTCAGGTCATATCCATCTTAATCCCAGCAATCAATTTTATGTAGGCAGAAGAAGTGACACGCCCTCTCTGTAGCCCAGCTGTGCCTGTAACCCAAATGGCATTTGGAGGGGAATTTACGGCTGTGACGTATCCCCCTTCCAGTCTTTTCTCCATCCACTTCTGACCACATCAAAAATAATTTCCATATGCCATGCCAACGTGAGTTTAACTGCACTGTCGTAAACAGTCCTGGGCACAGCAATTAATGGCGTAATCAGTCTGTTCCTTCAGGAATTCAGAGTACAGTGCTATGAATGGGAAGGATGGGCACGTGGTGTGGAGAACAGCACGGGCTAATATCTAGAGGCCATGCCTGGACTGCCAGGGCAGGAAAAGGAGATTGCCATGACCCTCCATGCTTACCAGGATAGTGGTGACAATGAGCGTGGTGTTGAAGAGGCTCTCCGACACGTTGGAAGAGAATATCTGCTCATCCATGGTAAGGCCTTTGGTAACGTGCCAGTGACCGATCTGCAGAGAGGAAGATCAGAATTGTGACATTTACAGCGCGAATTGCTGTCTGCTTCCACCATATGGCCACGCTGACTGACAACAATTGTGCCAGCCCCGCGAAAGGCACTTGTCGATGCTTCATTGGCTTTACAGTGCACCCCACTAACATTATATCAAAGAGAGTTAAATTAGCTGCCGCTTGGCTTTGGCAGGGTCAACTGGAACCTTGGTACAAAAAGCTCAGTCCTATTGTAGGC
Organism: Shinisaurus crocodilurus; assembly: GCA_021292165.1. Taxonomy (NCBI): domain Eukaryota; kingdom Metazoa; phylum Chordata; class Lepidosauria; order Squamata; family Shinisauridae; genus Shinisaurus; species Shinisaurus crocodilurus. Next base: position 6,136,745 of record CM037884.1, on the reverse strand, counting down.
CTGGTTCCAAGAGATGCGTGGTAGGAGGAACTGGTGCTTAAAAACCCTCTGAGCTGGATACTGTGTAGCCTCCGTGAGGCAGACAGCTTCAGAGTATAAGTTGAGAGCCATTGCAGTGGAGTACCCCAACATGGAAACAAATATATCTTCAACCCCTCCACTGCTCCATGGCATCTCCGTGAGATGCTTTGCATCCTAGGCTACACTTTGCATGGTCCTGTTCAGCCACTAATGGCCCTGATCTCCTCTCAATTGTTCCTGCTTAGAGATTAATTAACCCTTTCCAAATGACACCATTCAAGCTAATCAGCCCCAGCAAGCCAACACGGAGTCTAATCCGCCCTATCTAAGCTTCCACACTATTCTTAATAAAACTAATTCACACTCTCCAGTGGCAATGGAATGGAGCCATAAATCCTTCCTGACATGCTGGAGGTGTCTAACTTCCCCCTTTGTGCTATAGAAATATCACAAGACCAAGGAGACAGTCTTGAGTTTCCAACTCTCCCGGTTTGGGCAGGAGACACTTGGTAATGTTCAATTCAGGTTCACCGTGTGGGACTGAGCTTGCTAGAGCAAAACAAAGCCATCTGAAATGCAGCTCAGCTCTATTGCAAGCTTGAATCTGAGCTCCTAGATAGTTCAGATCTAAGGTCTTCCAAGGCAGACCTTGCAAGGTTTTAGATCTGAGCTATCTAGCTGCTCAGGTTTATTAATAATGCTAATTCTTAATATTTATACGGCTCTTTCAAGTGTTCAAAGTTCTTCACATGCATTATCTCATCGCAATCCTTACAACAACCTTGCAAGGGAAGTCAATATTGTGAACCCCCATGTTGCAGGCCAAGGCTGAGAGAAAGTGGCATGCCTAAGGCCACCTAGGGCACAGTCCTATGGGGATAGCCCGTTACCCTCCGAACTCAGAGGATTATGGGCATCCTATGCAGGGTGGGAGGAGAGTGGAGGCAAATGTTCCCTCCGTGCTCCTCCCACTCTGCAAAACAGCTGGACAGCCAATTTCGTCTGTCTAAGAGCGGCACTTTGGAGCAGGAGTGAAGGAGGCTGAGAAACCACCAGGATATGTTGTATCTCGGCAGCGCCAGTCTCTCTCCTCCCCTCTCCACCACCCAGAACGCCCACAAAACCCTTTCTCTGAAGTCGCTTTGCAACCTCGGAGAAGCAGCCGACGCGGTTCTTTCCATGCTGGCTGTCGGGGAGCAGAGGAGGGCACCCCGGCTGGGCACGAAGTCCCAGCTCCAACATTGGAGCTGTTTTCTGACATCAGAGCTGGGACACAGAACAATTCTATCCCCCCACCCACCGGCGCTGTCTAGGGGGGCCATAGGGGGGCCACTCTGCTAGTGAATTTATGGCAGAAACGAGATAAAAAAGCACAGGGACTTCCTGGTTTTCCGTTCAGCCTCTTAGCCACTGTGCTTACACCAGCTCTCATACAACCCTTGTTTAAAGTAACTACTAATTAGAGCTATCTATGTGTAAATGTGTAATTAGAGCTAAATTGAATAATGTTTCTATGAACTGTTCAGCTTGGAACACGGCACTATAATACAGGATCTAACTTGATACATAAATAAAGATCTTCGCTCCTAGTGTAGGAGACCTGAGCTACATATTGGGAAGTTCCTGATTCAAATCCCTGAATGGCATTAGACAACCCCCAGTCCCCCCCCCCACACCATCTGCAATTTGGAGATTGACCTGCCATACAAAGTTGCTCTAAGGGTTACACCAAATAATGTATGTGAAGGGCTTTGAGCATTCAAAAAGCAGCTTTAAAAGGGGATTGGACAAATTCCTGGAGGAGAAGGCTATCAATGGCTACTAGCCCTGATTGGCTTTATGCTTCCTCCAGTGTCAGAGACAGTCTGCCTATGTACACCAGTTGCTGGGAAACATGGGCGGGAGGGTGCTGTTGTACTCCTGTCCTGCTTGTGGGCAGGGCCGGTGCTACCATTAGGCCAACTAGGCAGCTGCCTAGGGCGCAGGGCTAAAGAGGGCGCCAGAAACACCTTGAAAAAAAATACAGCGCTCTCAAGTGGGAAGGGGGGGCGCTAAATATCTGATCTTGCCTAGGGCACCAAACTGCCTTGCACCGGCCCTGCTTGTGGGCTTCTCATTGGGGCAGCTGTTTGGCCACTGTGTGAACAGAATGCTGGACTAGATGGACCCTTGGTCTGATCCAGTAGGGCTCTTCTTATGTTCAAATGGTTGTTGTTGTTGTTGTTGTTCTTATATCATTATCAAAAGGGCCTTTCTTTTAGCAGCCATTTAGGCAGGGCCGGCGCTACCGCTAGGCAAACTAGGCGGCTGCCTAGGGCACGTGGCTGGAGAGGGCACAGAAATGCTGCGCCGCCCCCCGCAGCCGCCGGACCCCCACCCCACCCCCTGTAGCTGCTGGACCCCCCCGCCACCTACCTTCTCCGCGCCACTGCCAGAGCCCCGCCTGCGCTCTGTTTTGGCGGGAGGAACCAGGGCAACAGGGCTTAAACAGCCCTGCTGCCCTGGTTTCCCCGGCCAAAAACAGAGCACGGGGGTCCCGTCGTGTCACTTCCTCCACGCTGGAAGGACGCAACGGGACCAGCGGACAGGGAGGCAGGCTCGGAGGAGGAGACGGAGGAGGAGGAGGCGGCTAGGGCGGGGGGGAAGGTAGGTGGCAGGGGTCCAGCGGCTGCGGGGGGTGGTGGTTTGCAAAGCAGGGCTGCTTTGCTCCGGAGCCCCCCCCCACGGCACGAGAGGGGGGGCGCCAAATATAATTTTGCCTAGGGCGCCAAACTGCCCTGCACCGGTCCTGCATTTAGGAATGTTCTGAATGAATGTGACAGTTACCCACATTCTGGTAACCTCCCGTCTGGATTACTGTAAGGAGTTATATAAAGGGCTGCCTTTGAACATGGTTCAGAAACTTCAGTTAGTCCAAAGTAGGGTGGCTACACCACTTGCTGGGATTGGCCAATGTGATCATATAATGCCAATAATTCTCCATTTGCCCAATGCAAAACACTGATTTTAATCTTTAAAGCCCTAAACGTCTTGGGGTCAGGTTACCAGAAGGAACATCTCCATCCATATCTACCTACCCGGACATTAAGATCAACGTCTGAGGCCCAGGTGCCCCTGCCAAATGAGGTGGGGTGGGTGGCTACAAGAGAGAGGGGGCCTTTTCACTGGTGGCACCCAGTTTGTAGAATGCTCTTTGCAGAGAGGCTTATGCCCATGTTATGATCTCTTTATTCTCCCAGACATTTTAAGAATTGTTTTTAGTGCTTAGTACTTTATTCTGCTGCTGGTTTCATCTTGGTTTTATTCTGTGCTATTTTTATTTTTCATTTTAATGTTCGCATTGTATATTTCTAGTGTATTGTACACCATCTAGAGAACTTTGGTTATTAGGCAGCAAATAAATAAATAAATACACATTGAAATATTAGTAAATTCAGCATGCACACTGCAGGAATCGGTAGATGTTCCTGCCTGCCACTCCCAAGGATGATTTAAGCATTTTTAAAATTATATTTTATTATATTTATATCCTGCTTTTTTTCTGGCAAAGTACCCAAGGTGGCTTACATAATCCTCCTCCTCTCCATTTTATCCCCACAACAACCCTGTGAGGTAGGTTAGGCTGAGAGTCAGTGACTGGCCCATAGGCACCCAGTGAGCTTCATGGCCGAGTGGGGACTAGAACCCAGATCTCCCGAGTCCCAGTCAAACACTCTAACCACTACGCCACACTGACTCCCAGTGTGAAGTAGAGGAATGCGAAGTTGAGGAACCAGAACTCCCATAGCCCACAGGCCTCCACTGACAGGAATTCACCTGTGTCTTGTCAACCAATCTCCAAGGTTCTTGGTGTGTTTATCCTTCTAATGCTAACCACATCGACTGTTACAAGTGGGTTATTTCCATCCCACCCATGTTTGTATGTTGTGCTGAATCTCATGTGATAATGCTCCAATACTAGGAAAGCTAGAGTCTCCATTGCTTATGTCCAGGCTTTTGCAACAGATGACAGAGAGGACGTCTGATCCTTGTTTTTCACCCAGAGGAATGTTGCAAATCCATCAGCTTATGAAGACTGACAGTTGCATGTTCTAGGTATCTTATTATCACTACATCAGGATAAAATGGGAAAAGTTGAGCCCTCTGTTCAGTTCCGATATCACCACTTGTCACAAAGGACATGTCTTGCCTTTAAGCATGTGAACTCATTAAGTCATATGAACCCTTGTGTGAGATGGGATGGCTGGCTATTCTCTGGCAAATGGAGAGGGGACCCATCCCCAGCTCAAAACTGCTTGGGCAATCATAAAAGAAAGGATTGCAGCTGGCCCCAGCCTCTCTCAGCACTAGGAAGCGTGCCCTGCAACAACTGAACATCAGCTTGGTCTAGCTGGTGCCCAACACACTCACTTTTTAGCCACTTGAAACCCCACTTCAGTTGAACGTGATCATCAGTTTAAGTGGAATTTGAACTGGTTTTAAGTGAGCATGTGATAAGAGTTTGGTCTGATGTAACTAAATTGGTGTTAACTATGCAGGAGCAAAGTTTTCATCTGTCTCCAGCTGTGCCTACGGACCACACGGTTTCCTTTTCATTACAGTCATGCCTTGGATTGAGAGCATAATTCGTTCCGGAAACGTGCTTATTATTTATTTATTTATTTTATTATTTGCATTTATTTATCGCCCATCTGGCCAGCAAACCGGCCACCCTGGGCGATGTACATAAAATAAAAACAGAATAAAATACATTTAAAATAGTATAAAATTTTAAAATCTTAGCCCACCCCATATTCCTGCCTGAACAGCCAAGTTTTTAGTGAGCGGTGGAAACTCAGCAGAGAGGGGGCATGGCGGAGGTCACTCGGGAGAGAGTTCCACAGTATGGGGGCCGCCACTGAAAAGGCCCTCTTCCTCGTCCCGACCAGTCTAGCTGCTCTGGCTGAAGGGACAAGGAGAAGGCCGCCTATGGCAGATCTTGTTGAGCGGCCCAATTGGTGTTGCTGGAGATGCTCCTTGAGATAGACTGGACCGGAGCCATATAGGGTTTTAAAGGTCAAAACCAACACCTTGAATTCAGCTCGGCAAGCAACTGGTAGCCAGTGTAGCTCCTTGAGCACTGGCGTGATGTGATCCTGCTGGCGGCTGCCTTTAACCAGGCGAGCCGCCGCGTGCTGTACCACCTGTAGCTTCCGAACCATCTTCCAGGGTAACCCCACGTAGAGCGCATTACAGTAGTCTAGGCGAGAGGAGACCAAGGCATGGACCACTGATGGGAGCAGATGATTAGGAAGGTAGGGGTGCAGCTACCGTATCAGATGGATGGAGATGGAGCTTGTAATCCAAAACACTCTTATATCAAAACGAAATCCCCCCCCCAAATTGTACAGAGATATTTTTAATTTAAGCCGTACTACAGTACTTGTATTGCAAGACGTCACTTGTATATCAAGTAAAAAAAATTAAATAAATATTTAAAAATTTGCTTGTCTTGCAAAACGCTCTCAAACCAAGTTACTTGCAATCCAAGGTATTACTGTACTTGGAAACCTCTAATAATAAAAGTGTGTGTGTGTGTGTGTGTGTGTGTGTGTCCCATAGGACCAAGACCATGAAAACTAAGCACCTGAAACTTGACATGCATACTAAGAGGACCCCAGCAGTGTGCATCTCAGGGTTATTTTGTTTTTGTTTTTTAAAGTGCATTAATTAATTTAAATAAACCCATTGCAGTAAAATCTTCAGCCACTAAGGGCAGGCTTCCCTAACTAGCACATGGCATTGCAGTCCATACAGTTTGAAGATTAGTAAGCTGAAGGATGTAGTTGTAAGCCTTCCCCTCCCCCCTGCAGCCCCTGGGTGGGCACAACGTGTTCAACTTTGATAGTTGCACAAGTTGGCTCGAACACTTTGTTGTATCAAACTAAAGGGCATTACGGCAGGTTTCCCCAACATGGCACCCTCCAGATGTTTGAGACTACAATTCCCAGCATTCCTAACCATTGCCCGTGATGACTGGGACTGAAGTCCAAAACACCTGGAAGGCAGCAGATTGGAGAAGGCTGTTCTAGGGGATTTAAGAGGGGAAATGATCGCTGCCAACACTACGGGGCGCACTACTGCATGCATGTGTGCACTGGAGAAAGGTGAGCCAAGGGGGCATCTGGGGGCATCTGTTGCTCATCAAACCCAAAATTTAAACCATGGAGAACTTTTGCCTCGGCTCTCGCACTATCCCTATTGTGCTGCAGTCACCAAGTTTAAGCTTTTCCCATGTGCCCAGGCACTGAATGAACCGTAATGCTGCATCTTTAAGCTGCCTTCTGTTTTAGATCTTGCGGTTTTCTTCTCTGCTGTTTTCTTGACTGTTGTGAATTTGTATGGTTGTTATTAATGGTCTGAGTCCAGAATCTGCCTTCCATGAGAGAAAGGGACCTTCGGTGAGAAGAAGGACTCTGATCGCATAAGATCCCTCTATCCCTTCTCTCTACCCCTCCTCTAGTTTCCTGCATTGAGCAGGGGGCTGGACTCGATAGGAGCCTTGTAGGCTCCTTCTAACTCTATAATATGATCCTACCCCTTGGGGATCCCTCTACCCCTTCCCTCTGCCCCTTGGGGATCCCCCTTCCACTACCACAGGCCTGTGGCTCACGCTGGCTCAGCTTGTCTGAGTGTAGAAAGCTAAGCAGGGTCAAGCCTGGTTGTTACTTGGATGGGAGATCCCTCCTCTAGTTTCCTGCATTGAGCAGGGGGCTGGACTCGATAGCCTTGTAGGCGCCTTCCAACTCTATGATCTATAAAATCTATGAAATCTACCATTCACCCCATTCAGCAGGGTCTCCTGACTCTGTGTAGCATTTTCAGGGGACTGGGGGGCGGGGTCCTGTGTGAAGGGGTGAGGGTGGGGAAGTCCACGTCCTCCAGTCCAGTTGATCCAGCACAAATCTGGATCCAACTAAACATGTTTTACTGTAATCCATCTTGGACATTTAACATTTAAAGACAGGATGTAAATGTTTAAAATAAATGAACCGAGGGTATACAGGCTTGAACTCTTGGGGAAGGTGGGATACAAATGTAACAGACTGATAATAAGAATAAATGTTATACTTAGTAATTATATAGCGCTTGCCCAAAATACCCCACAACGATCTCTCTCTAATCCTTACAATGACCTTGCAAGGTAGACCAGTGTTATGATCCCTCTTGTTAAAGATGGAGGGGCTAACAGACAGCAACCTGCCTAAGACCACCCAGAGAATTTACAGCTGAGTAGAGATTTACACAGGGGGCTTCTTAGCTCATATCAGTGTTCTCCAACCTTGGGTCCCCAGATGTTTTTGGCCTACAACTCCCAGCATGCCCTACCAGCCCCTTCCTTTGATAGCCATTACCAGGGCTCAGTAACACATTATTCATCTCTCCCTCTAAATCAGCAATTTAGTAACAGATTAACTTTAATTTTGACAACCCTCTAGGTTTGTAATTTCTGCTTTCCCTGCTGGCATGCTGTAACTAATTGGCTACCGCTGCTGCCGCCTCTGACACAATAGCTGATGTGACCCTTGCTTGTACGATGGTGTCCAGGCTAAATACATCAATGCGTCGAGGTTATTCCATCTCCTACTGCGCTCGGCCTGCCTTGGACCTGAGCCTCGCGGTAATGACACTAATAGACTCCCACAGTCCTCTGTGTCTGAAGCTGGATACATCAGAGAATAGGAACGTACCAGATCACCTCTCTCAGATGGTGGGAGGTACGGGGCACTTCACACACATTACACTCACCACATGAGCATCCCTTTCCCCCCCTGTTGAAACAGGCAGAGAAAGTGGGAGGGAATAGCCATCCCACACACAAGGAAGGAGGAGCTGCTGGTGGCCTTTTCCATCAGTTGTTTCTCTCTCTCGTCTAATTGTCCCTGCTCCTCCTCCTCCGAACACCTAAGGAAAATTAGCAGCTATGGGTGCAACTATTCTGTATATTTATTTAGATGATTTATACCCTGCCTTTCGACCAAATGCTCTCCTAGGTGGGTTAGTACACAGACTACAAGAAGACAACAAGAAATGGCTCCTAGCCATGATGGCTTATATGTACCCTCCAGGCTCAGAGGCAGTACACAGCTAGAAACAGAGGAACATAGGAAGTGGCCTTATACTGTGGCAGGCCGTTGATCCATCTAGCTCTGTGTTGTTGACCCTGGCCTGGTTCACATGACATGAGGGGGTTAATAAGCCACAGTGCTTTGTTAACCCCCCCCCCCACCGTGTGTGCTGGTCACATGGCGGCTCATTTCCCCAATTACCCCCGCTGGGCACAGGTTGCCATGATGTCTGAACCCAGTGATGCTGGCTTGTTGGGGTGGTTAGAACCCATGGCCTGTTGTAGGATTGTGGGGTGGTTTGTTAACTGCCTCAACAAGTCACCCTTGCCGGGCTCGGACAACAGAAGAAGCTGAGGTAGGGAGGGGGGGGGCATGAATTGGCAACCTGGCGGTGCAACGCACTGTGGCTAAAAGAAGCCACAGTGGGCTGCGGTGATCGTGCAAACCAGGCCACTGCCTGGTGGCAGCTCTCTGCGCCCTACCTGGATATGTCAGGGATCGAACTTGGGACCTTTCTGCGTGCAAAGCAGGTGCTCACTACCCACTGAGCCACGGCCCCTCAACAACAGGAGGAGGGCTATTGCCTTCATGTCCTGCTTATGGGCATCCTCGAAGCACCTGGTTGGCCACTGTGGGCCACTGGATGCTGGACTAGATGCTGCTGCAGGTCTCTTGCATTCTTCCAAGGCAACCTCTGCCTGTTGGCAGAGGCCAGACAGATTGTCCTTCCTCTTGCTTCTGTCATCTTGGGGCAACTGGCGGTTGGAGCAGAATTCCTTTGAAGGTAAGGGAAAGCGAACCCTGCATCTCAATTGAGCAAACAACCCTTCAATATCCTGCCCTCCAAAGTTCTGCCAGTGTTTTTCCCCCCCAGTAGAGCTCCCAACTGCCTTGAAGCACAGGCCTTCAAACACCATCCTGACTAATGATTTGGGAACAAGATGTGCCTCATGTGCATGCATCCCCAAACTACAGTTGATACCAAGGAGAGATGACATGCAATGTCCTCTCTGCCCTCTAGACACCAAAGCACCATCTTCCATCTTCCTGGCCTGCAAGCAATGCTGTGAACAGGCAGCCTTGAATATGCATGGACAGGGTGACTCGCAACAGTACCGCCACGCTGCCTGAAATGAAGGTAAATTTCCTTCACGCTCACGGCACACTTATCACGACGGCTCCTTCTCCTTCCCCAAAGGGCGGGGGGTGGGGGCAGGAGAAAAGCAATCATCATTTGCTTTTGAAGATCCTTTTCATTGCTAACGGGGGGGGGGGGAGAAACTGTTTCAGCACTAGATAGGGTGAGTGAGGCAAGCAGCTCCTTATCAGGCCCCAAGAGAAGGGATTAGAATCTTGCACAAAAATACCAATATAGAAGTGACTGCAGAAATCCTGGCCTGAGACCTGCACAAAGGACACTGGAAGTTCCTTGTTTTGGGGGGTGATTGAAGCTGAAATCTTGCATTCCCAAAAGGTTTAGGGAATAACCTTATTATGATCTGCTAAATGCGTACAAATAATTAGGGATTGATGGATCTGTCAATCTCGGTCTCTGTTTTTGAGGTCAAGCTCATACAGTTCCATTTCCGCGCACGAGCTTGCGATTTAAAAACATCTGTACTGAGATTCGTACTGTTTTCATTTGCATTTTTCATAATGTATGCACCCCCCCAAGTACTTTACATTAATGAAATGTTGTTTTGTGCGCATTTTTTTTCCCAAACATGTGCAGTGTGCCCACTTTCCCCTAATATGTGCATTTTTGTGCACAAAAGACAAGCGGCATCAGAAAGCTTGCAAAACTGTGAATTTCAGAAAGCAACTCTGTCTTGGGTTGCTGAAAGGCTCAGGAGGTGCGAATTGGTTAAATCCGTGAAAAAAACTCAAACCTTGATGGAGTGAATGTCTCACCCATTCCTACAAAAAAATAGGTATGACAAAATGAAAATGTACATGGTTCTGACCCCCCACATTCTGACTGCCTGTGGCAACTGCTATAAAGCTGGCATGTACTGAAAAGAGTATGTATGGTACTCTTTCTCCGCACATTCAGAGGATGATCTCCAAACTATCCTAAATGCTTTTGCAGAAGCATACGAAAAACTTGGTCTCTCACTTAACATCAAAAAAACCCAAAGTGCTTCATCAGCAAGTGCAAGCTAACCCTTTGGTGATGCCATCTATCCAGCTTGGCGGGACAATACTGGAAAATGTCGATCATTTTCTCTATCTTGACAGCTATCTTTCTGTTACAGCTAACATCGACAGTGAAATCCAGCATCGCCTGAGCTCCGCAAGTGCCGCGTTTTCTCGAATGAAACATAGAGTGTTCGAGGATCGGGATATTTGTAAGAAGACCAAAACACTGGTTTATGAAGCCATTGTATTACCAACTTTATTGTATGCCTGCGAAACATGGACTATCTATAAACGTCACCTCCAACTCCTTGAAAGATTTCATCAACGTTGCCTCCGGAAAATCCTGTGAATTACTTGGGAAGATAGGCGAACAAATGTCAGTGTACTGGAAGAAGCAAAGACTACTAGCATTGAAAAAATGATCCTTCAACGCCAACTTCAGTGGACCGGTCATGTTGTTCGAATGCCTGACTGCCGTCTCCCAAAGCAGTTACTTTATTCCCAACTCAAGGATGGAAAGCAGAATATCGGTGGTCAATATAAGAGGTTTAAAGATGTTCTTAAGGCTAATCTAAAAAAATGCAATATAAACATAAAAAACTGGGAAGCTCTGGCCCATGAACGATCTAACTGGAGGTTGGCCTTTCACAAAGGTTCTTCTATGGACTTTGAAGAAGCTCGAGTGCAAGGTGAAAGGGAGAAACGTGCTAAGCGAAAAGCACGTCAAATAAATCCTTTACAGGACCATCTTCCATCTGGTAACCTGTGTCCTCACTGTGGGAAGCTGTATGGATCTAGAATTGGCCTCCACAGTCACTTACGGACCCATCGCTAGAGTCTACACAATTTTCTTTAGAATTTTCCTCCTTTTAAAATCTCCTTTTTGTAATTTTTCTTTTTTTTTTTTTATCCTGGAAGACAATCTTACTCGGTCACGAGTGATCGCCTGACTGACTGTATGGTAGCACTCCAGGGAAGTGTTTCAGGTGATTCTGTCCATCTAGATGTTGGAATGGATTTCTCCAGCAGAAAGCAATCACAGTTGTGATGGGGGGGCAGTAATGGCTCTATTAATGCAGTATCTCACAGGCCACCCCAGCTAAGATGGCAGCAGAGCTTTAGCAAAGTCCTGATTCTGCCTGAGGATCGATTTCCAGCACCAGGATTTAGGAAAGGAATTCAGAGACTCGGTCTCATTTCCTGATCTCTGTTAAGTCAATGAGTTTGTTTGCGCCTTGCTGTGGACAGGGAGAACTTCTTGTGTGGCTGGAGAATTCCCTCCCAAATACGCTCAACTAGTTTAGACTAAATAAGAAACCATGTTGGGACCTGCTATGTAAATATATTAAATATTAAATCACTTAACGCTGTAGGCTCCTCTGGCCAACAGCACCAAGGAGAAGGATGAAAAGCCTTAAGTGCTGCTAATTTGCTTGCTGGCTGAGAACTGGATCAGCTTCAAGATTCACGGAATTTTCTATCAAAGCTGATGAGCAGGAACCCCTGGCAATTCAGGGAGAAGCAGAGAGAGAGAGAGAGAGAGAATCCATCGGGGGCAAGTGGAGCCTCCCTCCCCTCACCTGAAAAAGGTAGCCATGGTTCTTTGAACAACCCTTAATAGCATTCAGCTAATCTGACCCTTGGGAATGGCTTGTCTCTGGGATACAGACGTGAGAGACATTCTCCTGCAGCAAGCTGCTGCAGCTGCGGTGGGTTTAGCCAAACAGTTCCTAATTATATCTATTTTACAATAATAACACTGAAATTTCTCCCAGGGCTGACTATGAAGGAGAAAAGGGAAGGCTAATCAGCAGTGCTGTGGTCCATAAATTAAGGTTGCCATTACGTTTTGACTCAGGGGAGGGGGGGGAGAGAGAGGCTCTTTAACTCCGGCTGAATTCACACAGGTGCTTTTCTGCATACCACCGAAGCAGCAGCATGCAGTGCAAGGGACATCCCAAATTGGACATCATTTTTAAAGTGGTTGTCACATCCTCCTATTTTGTTTTGGCAAGGCCCTTCAGCTCACTGTCCCTCATTTTTTAAACAATGGATTTTAAGGTTGGTACCTGTTGGTACAAATCAGCAGAATCAAATGTTATCAGGCCTCCCCCCCCCCCCCACTGTACAGTGTCAGACTGAAGGTGTGAATGGCATGTCTGCATTCTCCCCAGTATCTGCCTGTGTAGGTGGGTTGGGGGAATCTCTCCATGAATGTCTTAGTGAGAAGGCTAGGCTGAAGTCTTATCCCTGACATAATGCTTTCTTTGGGGGTGGGGGCATTCAAGCACCCCACTTGCAGGATTATGAGAGCTGTTATGGACCAGTGGATAGGATGTTGTTATTTATTTATTTATTTATTTATTTATTCATTCATTCATTTATTTATTGCATTTCTATACCACCCAATAGCTGAAACTTTCTGGGCAGTTCACAACATTTAAAAACATGAAATACAACATGATAAAATACAATATGAAAGTTTAAAACTACAGTGAAATAAAATAATAATAATAATAAAAACAAAATTAAAGCTAGTGGTATGCAAAGATTTAAAATACAGTAACAGATTTTAAAACAACAGAAACTGAAAAACTAAAATGCCTGGGAAAATTAACAAGTCTTCACCTGGAGCCGAAAAGAGCATAATGTAGGCACCTGGCAAGCCTCCCTAGGAAGTTCATTCTACAACCAGGGTGCCACAAAAGAAAAGGCCCTCCTCTTAGTAGCCGCCCACCTCACTTCCTTTGATGGGGGATCCCGGAGAAAGACTGCTGAAGATGATCTTAGGGTCTGGGCAGGTACATATGGGTGGAGGTGATCCTTCAAGTAACGTGGCCCATTTAGGGCTCTGAGTGGTAATACCAGCACTTTGAATTTGGCCCGGAAATGGACTGACAGCCAGTGCAGATGGAAAAGAACTGGCATAATATGAACATGTTGGCCAGACCCTGTTAGCAATCTCGCTGCCCTATTTTGGTCCAGCTGAAGTTTCTGAACCATTTTCAAAAGCAGCCCCACATATAGCACACTGCAGTAATCCAGATGAAAGGTAATCAGAACACAGCTAACTATAGCTAGGCTATCTCTGTCCAGCTAAGGACATAGTTGGTATATCAAACATGATTCCAACTCTCCTGTTTGGTCATGGGCTCACTGGGTAGCCTTGGGCAACCCATTATGTCTCCCCAAGTGGTTTTAATCCTGTGGGAAACAGGATGCTGGACCACATTACAAACATAGGAAGAGCCTCTTCCTGTGTTTGTAATGTGTGCTCCAAGCCAAATCCTCCATGTGAGAGTAGATGTACATAACTGGCTCACCATGAGCTGGAGAACCACCACCCAGATGGTTGTGTGAATGAATCCTGAATCACTAACTGAAACTTGGAATATCCCCTGCACCAGTTCATGTAGCCAAGTTACCAGGAGACTGTGGGTACAGCCTACCATGGTCAGACAGAAGGCTTCCTCCACCTTGGTCCCATGTTCAAGATGTTGCACAGAGAGTGGGTGTGGTCTCCTTGCTTAGTAAATACATCTGCCACTCCACAGTAAGCTTCTCTTAGTGGTTTACAATAACAGTTAGGAGCCAGTGTGGCGTAGTGGTTAGAGTGTTGGACTGGGACTCAGGAGATCCAGGTTCTAGTCCCAGCTCGGCCATGAAACTCACTGACCTTGGGCCAGTCACTGACTCTCAGCCTAACCTACCTCACAGGGTTGTTGTGAGGATAAATGGAGAGGAGGAGGAGGAAGATTATGTAAGCTGCCTTGAGTTCCTTGCAGGAAAAAAGGCGGGGTATAAATATAATAAATAATAAATAAATAATAATAATAACACACAATAAAATGCAATGCAGCAAAATATATAATGAGTTGAAGGAAGAAAAGATAAGGACTCCAGGTTTAAAACCACCAACAACACCAATTCAATTAAAAGTGATTTGAAATAGAATAAAAAAAAGTTTCCTCCTGCTGCCTGAAGGGCAGTAGGGAGAGCGCCAAGCATGTCTACTTGGGCAGGGAGTTTCATAGCTGGGTGCCAGCACCGAGAAGGCTCTATTTCTTATGGCTGGCTGCCATAGTTCAGGTGGTAGGGTGGAGGCAAAAGAGCTTCCTTGGATGATCTGAATGCATTTTGGGATGGGAGGGGGATATATAGAAAGAAGGCACTGAACTCTTGCTGTGGGGCATCATTGTAAAGTTCCCCACGTCACATCAGATCTCAGCCTAAAACCCGCCTCTCTTCTGCCTGCCTCAGTGTTCCCTCTCGTCCATTATTTATCAGCTAGCTGCATTATTTAAGTTGCAGTAACACATAACTGCATGGCACACAGCGCGTGTTTATTCAGCGCTTTGAATATGTAAAGCATTGTAATGTTGTTATTAATAATTTGATAGGCTCTAAAGGCATCTCTGCTACAGTTTGAGCAGAAAATGATGGGCTGCGTTTTGCTGACTGACATCCTGTTGAGGAAGAAAAGCCAAGCAGGCAGGAAGGCAGCCAACAGAAAGTTGCTGAGAGGCATTGTTATAATCCACGCTGTTACTGAAAACCTCCCTTCAGCATTGGCCTGGCCTGGCCTGACCACTAAGAATGGAGGCTAGTTAACGGGCAATCAAGGCAGCAGAGCACAGTTGCCATTTGACTGGCCACCTCACCGCCACCTGCAGAGCAGGAGGAGACTGTGAAACCTCCTCCTGATCCCATCTGAGTGTGGGGCAGGGGAGCAAGGATGGTGAAAGCAACAGATTTGTTTGAGACTGGAGTTGCCTAGCAAAGTTGCTAAGTGATTTCTGGAAGAAAGCACTTTGCAGGCTTCAGGCATGCTGCAATCGCTTCAAATGGATGTCGCCATGAACTTGGTACACCAGCCGCCTGGAGAGTGTTGTGTGCATCTGCCTCGCCTTCCAGCCCTGGGTCCATGCCAGATCTGAAGCTGCTACGGCCCTACCCTTGCAGTGAGCAATTTGGCTGTCAAGGTTTTGCACAAGTGTAGCAAAGTCACAGATTCTGATACTGGCTGCAGACTTCAGCACATCTTTTAAAAGTGAGCTCTTAGTTTTTATGGCTACAAAGATGGGATAAAAAGTCCTGGCCATGGTTGGTGGAATCTCGGAAGCCAGAGGAGGTCTCAATGTGATTTCTAGTGGCCAGAGGACCAGACTCCTTCCTGGTTCATTGCCTCTCCTGTTCAGTAGCAGAAGCAGAACAAATTATGCAAATTAAGGTGATATTACATAAATTTGTATAATTTATACAGGTTGCAGAATCCAGCTTATCTTGGCACATGTTTTGTTTTGTTTTACATCACAGAGGGACACCACCACCGTGCCCTGGTCACTTTTACTAGATGTCACTGACAGAGATATCTCAATTATGCAACAGCAGGTATGAAGCCAGTATCACCATCAAAGCTTGTCTTGCCTTGCCTTACCTTAGTCCCGGCCCTGGAGTTTGAGTACAAGCAACCCATGGGTTTCTCACCTTAAATCCTGAGGTCTAGGAATTTGCTGTTGGATTTAAATTGAAGCCTAGAGATGTATAGGATCTTGAAGAAGCTACAAGTCATGGCAAGCTGTCAGGCATGGAGATTTCTAGAAAAATGGAAGCTACGTTGCACAATTCTGGGATGGGGGAAGAGAGTAAAAAGAGTTTCCCTGAGAGCAAGTCCCTTTGCCTACATTCTGCTTAAAGGATTATGGAAGTGGCAGACAATCTTGCGCAATGGAGCAAATTCTATAATTCCATCCCAAAAGCCACTCTCTGAAAGGCAGTGCTTGTTAAGCTGGAAGGATAAAGAGCTTCTTGAAGAAAAGGAAACAAAGATGGATCAGCACTGCAGGCTATCGCATGCTGCTAATTCCACAGATGCACATGCTGCTTAAGTTACCTCCACTGGGAGCCTTTCCACGAAGGCTACCAGGTTTTACTCTGAGTAGAGAAAGAGAGAGAAAAAGAGAAAGAGACAGCATCTTGCCCTTGCATTTTTGTATTCAGGGTTGCCCAAAAAGTACCTAACCCTGCTCTGCTAATACAGAAGCATCCCGGATTGAAGGTCTGTCCGGTACAGTCAGTCACAGTTTGGACCCGAGTCCGAAGTCCAAGTCCTGGTCCAAATGGTGACTCCGAGTACGAGTAATCCAAGCTGACTCCACGTCCTGTTAAAATCAATGGGGTTTTCCAACAAAATAGCTACTCAGAGGTGCTAAAAATTCAGGCCAAGTCTTTTTATTTCAAACTCTGCAATGATTTTGCGAACAACAGGAGACAACCAAAAACCAGACGGCAAGGAGGCAGGGAACCCCAAAGCAGGCAGGCAGAGGCCTTTGTCTTGGACAATTCAAACTGTGGAACTGCTCAAGAAGAGCCCAGGCAGGCAGAGGAGGCTGGGAACCCCAGACAGGCAGGCAGAGACAGCCAAACCCAAAATGTCTGAAAGGTTGCATTTTAGAAAAATGATTTTAAAAAATAAACTTGCTGTACTTCCTAAAACTTATCCATGTTGCATTTGAGGAACACGATTTTTTCTAAATGTTTGGCCCCCATTCTGGAACGGTGAGGTCTCATCCCAATTCCACCCTCACTGAACACCCGCTCCACTGGTGATGAACTTGCTGGAACCAGAAACACACTCAGAGCAGCCATACAGAGTAATCTCAGGTCCTTCTTCTGCCTCTCCCAAGTACGCAACACATCAATCAAAATAAATCTTGGCACACTGTTGGGGCTGCACTCCTGGTAGCCGTCCATAGTGGCCGAGCAGCGGCACACCTCGCTTCCATGCGCTCTTTACGGCATGCCCTCTCACTCCTTCTGCACAGCCAGGGATGTTGAGATCTGTCTCAGCCCTCGACTTGAGTCCCATTAAAAATATGGACTCGGTCGAGTCGGTAGAGGGACTCCCACTTCGATCTCGATCCAGTCCCCTTAGGCCATCCCATCTCTGGGAATGTTCCTATGGGCTTATCCGGACTGCACCTTTGCACTCCCCGAGTTCACCATTGCAAGTGCCATAGCTACAGATCGCTCTGTACTTTCTGACTGGTAAAAATCTATCACAGCTCTATGCATGATCTCACTGCCTGCTGAGGATTCCCGGCATGTCCTGACCTTTCCAAAGTCTACTCACAATTTCACAAGCACTAAAGACCTTTGCTTCTCTAGGGGAGCACAAAGGCCAAAGGAGTGAGCTGGGAAGTATCCAGTTCAAATGTCACCTCAGTGATTAGCTGGTTGCACGGCCACTGGTGCAGACTTTGTTCTCTTTAAGCTGGTTGTACACACATTCATCTATTCACCATTCCTCACCAGTACACACTTTTCTTTTCTTCTTGTGCTGTTCTCCTTCCTGACCTCATACAAACCTACCAGTATTAAGATCCCACACAAAATACCCAAGCCTCCATTATTAATGAATGCAGTATTATGAAGGCATTTTAATCTCACTGTTTTCCCCAAGCAATAATCAAACTGGCTCACAATTCACAGTAAAACGATATAAAATGACATCTATAAGGGTGCAATCCTATGCATGTTTAGACTGAAAAAAGTCTTACAACTCCCAGAATGCCCCAGCCAGCATGGCCCAGACAACTCCCAGCATGCCTCAGCCAGCTATGCATCTAAAAATGCATAGAATTGCACCCTAAGACAACTGTATGAAACAATGGCATCAAGAGCGCTGGAACAAAGTATAATCTACCCAACAGCCAAATACTGTTAGAAGAAGTGAGTCTTAACTGTGCTGTGAAAAACAACCAACACTGAAGCCAGCTGGATCATTTCGAGGTCTGGGTGCTACTACAGAAAAGGTCCTCTCTGTCATACCCACTTCCTGCTTCTGAACATCCCCAGAAAAGGGCTTACAAGCTATATGTGCACACATTTAGCTTTATTTAAGAGATGAGGGTGGGGGAACACCCAACCATAACCTGAACTTAATGGAACAGCCACCAATTCCTAGAGGAAGAAGCACATGTTTATGGGAAACATGACAACAGCAACACCATGACACTGAGGGAGAAACCAACCTGAACTAAAATATAAAGAATTGCAGTTGGGGGCGATATTTCCTTACCTGTCTGAAGCCAGTCCTTGTATACTGCTGGATTTTCAGGGCATAGTTTGACCGCTGGCCTTTGCTGTTGAATTCTATGTGGCCGGTGAGACCTTCCAATTCTACCTGTCCAAGAGAGGGTGAGTTGCAGCGCCAAATAGGGACTGTCCCCTTTATAGCCTCAAGCACAGTGCTTTGGATACCCACCCATCTCATTTAAAGCCATATGAGTAAGGAATATTTCCATATAACTTGTTGGAACAGAAGCCATTCATAATACAAAGTTACATGACTGACAGCTCCTTTGCATCCATGCACATGAAAGGCTAGTGCAGTGTTCTCCAACCTTTGGTCCCCAGATGTTTTTGACCTACAAGCTACAACTCCCAGCATGCCCCAGCCAGTTGTAGGCCAAAAACATCTGGGGACCCAAGGTTGGAGAACACTGGGCTAGTGTGTCAGGGAGAAAGGCAGGGAGTTTTTCTGGGAATGGATTAATCTGTCAATTTCAGTTTCTCTCAGTTTCTCATTTTCAAATCTTAAACTCAGTTTGTCTCAAAGAACTTTGATAGTTTTTTTTTTAAGTGAGCATGAAAATTCATAAGCATTTTTTGTGCAATCTTTGCATGCATTTTTTTTTGCCTAACATACACATGCTTTGCAAGCAAGTTTCCTAACAGAATGCATTTTTGAACATTATTTCCCCTAATAAACACATTTTTGTATGTATTTTTTGATTGGAGAACTCCATCACCAAATTCGAAGTGCAAATTTTGAAAGATGACTGAGTTTTGGTCTACACAGCGGTTTGAAAGTGAAAAATTAGTAGGTTTGCATGACCTAAAATGCAAACTGGACCAATTTCAACCCCACCCCTAGTTTGGACATGGGTATTTCACGATGAGATCCCCCACCTGCATGAAGAAATGGAAAAGACCAAGGGTGTGTTGCCTTCTGTCTTAACTGCTGACCTGCCTGCCTCCTTCCTCAGCATTCTGCCCTTGTTTCCGTTACCATAGCTGGAAGTTGTACTGTTGTAGGTGAGTGCTTAATTGTGTCACATTCAATCGTGTTTGCCTGGGATCTGAGGGGAAGCCGTTACATGGCAATGTACAGCAAGGAGTCATACCGTGCCATGTTAACACGAGGCACGGTTGTGTCCAGGGCTGGTAAACAGAGCAACCATACTCTGCTAATTGCTGCCAAAGCTTTATGCCATTGACAACAACCCAAAAATAAACTTCCCACCTAAGAAAACTAGCAGAAAGATAGCAGTTTCTGCAATCCACTCATTCAGGGATTTCTCCTCCCCCCCCCCAGTGGACTGCAAAGCACCAGGTTGAAATAATGAAGGCTCTTATGCATGCAGATGGATGTGACTCTTTCCCTCTGTCATGATCAGCAAGGGCAAACCCCAAATGTGACCCAGAAAAGCTCTCATAGGGCCTGCTTTTGTCAACAGATGTTGGTTTAATAAAAGGTTACTGCCATACAAGAAGGCAGAGGTGCAGCAGCTCAGGCCCAGGGACCAAATCTAGCGCTCCCGCCCAGGGTCCCATCCAGCCTTCCAGAGTTCTCCAGAACTCTCCACACCCCCTTCCCTGAGCCCTTTCCTACAACCACCTATCATTTTGTGGTTTCCCAGCTCTTGTGCAGTCCCCCTCATTCTAAAAGCCTCACCTCAGGCTTCGTCACCAGCAGTAAGAGCTTTAAAAATAAAATATGCTGGTATTTTGGCCACACCCCTTTTGCCTTTGACCCCACCCACTGTTGGAATGTGCCTCCCCCCCCAATGCTTCTCTGAAATGGAATTTGGCCCTCAGGCTGAAAGAGGTTCAGCACCCCTGCAATAAGGCCTGCATAACTGGCAGCCCGCCAAGCTGGACATAGCTAAATGTGCAAGCCCACCAGCGCAGCTTGGTATTTCCCTTGGTTTTGTTGCTTGCTTGGGGCTTCAAAAACAGGGGAGAGCTGCCACGTAGCTGGTGGGCTGTGCTCACGGTGACCTGTCCTTTGGACCTCTTGTTCTCTGGATCCAAGCTGGCTGGATCCAGGCCCCAACAAGCCTAACCCTATACCCTAAGTCAGGCCCACTGAAATTCTCTAACTGGACCGTTGCTCTTCACTAAACCCGCCCCCTGAAAATGCCACTGTTAACTGCACTGTGCTTTGTAGGTTGCTCCATCGGCAGGTCCTACCGGTCCTCTTTTGTCGCGCAATAGTGCATGCACCTGTGCTGTTTGTAAGGAAATGGCGCTGCCAGCAAGGCAAAGGAGGCCAGTAACCAGCACTGGCCACAGATACATTTGCCAGGTGACTGATCCGGGACTAGCAGATCGGAAGATGGACAGTGGCTGCAGAGGGCATGAAACTGGGTGGCAATGGCAAGGAAGCAGATTTTGGCTAAACATTAGCAGGAACATCCTAGTGGCAAGAGCTGTTTGACAGTGGAACAGACAGCCATGGCTGGTGAGGGGCTCTCCATCACTGGAAGCATTTAAGCAGAGACTGGATGGCCCTCTGTCATTGCTGTTGTATAGGTGCATGGTGCTTGCAGTGAGCAGGGAGTTGAACTCGATGACCTCCAAGGTTCCTCCCAACTCTACGATTTTATGATGTCCAGGATCCCTGCTTTTTTGTAAACCTCTAAGCTGCTCTTCCATTCCTCTACCCCAACACCTGGGCTGAAGTGGTGCACACACCCATCCAAATCATCCATGCTCAATCCTTTCTCACCATTCTCAGGTAGTTCATCAAGCTGGTGCCATGCTGCCAGATTTGGGCAGATCCGCAGGACAGGGGCTTGACGCCGATCTCCTGGCTCCGGTTAAGCTCTTGCACCGCGCTCACCACAGCATAGACAGCATCAAACAACAAGGCAGAAGACAGCTGGAGATAGTGGAAGATAGAAAAAGGAAGTGTCATCGGGGGCAGAAACCAAAGAGTATATAAATAATCTGATGTTTTTAATATACGTTCAGCTCAAACTACATTAAAAACAAAAACAAAGCCAAGGAAAACTAAAATATGTATTAAAACCAAATTGCTATTAAAAACATGCTGGACACCAAATGGAAGGGGATATTCATTAGAGTGTTAAAATAAGGTGGAACAGGAAGATAACAGGCAGTGCAATCCAATGGCTGCTAGACAGCATCTATTAAGTACTTTACCTTTTTTGTTTTAAAAAGTCGGGGAAAATGAATTCTGAGCAAACAGAATATTGATGGGACAATGGGCTACACAAGCAGCCTGCAGTTGCACCACTTGGTGGTCAGGAATGAGGCTCTCAGTGCTACAGGTGGAGATCACAGTTCCCCCTTCCCAACCTTTCTCTTCCCTAAAATGCTGTAAGAGCAGATAAGCCTGACAAATTAATGGCCTACTTCTCCCTATCCGGTGTAGCACTGTATTGGGGTCCAGAGAAGGCAGGCTTTGGACAGAGTAAGGCAACCTTTTTGGGCCGGGGTCACACTTGGCAATTTGAGAAACTGACGTGGAACTCACCACATGATGGCTGCCTAGGAAGGTGTGGCAAAGGACAAGTAACCTGCCCAAAAAACCGAGTACAAGGCAGAGGTGGGGTCTGAGCCCCAAACACATTAAACAACTCCTTTGAACCCACAATATTCTGCTCCAACAGAAGCCTATTTCACAGCAATCCCAGCTGCTAGTAAGAAAATGAGTTAATTAAAAAAAAAAGTGGAGGGGTATGTGGGCACCTTGGTGGGTGCCAAGAAAGGTGCCCCCGGGCACATTGTGCTCACAGGCACTATGTTGACTGCCCCTGGAGTATGGGAAGGAGGGCTAAAGAGCTCCCACTTTGGTCAATGTAGAATATGGTTTAAGCAGTGTAGGTATTTGATGGAAAGGACGTTGAATGGAAATGTTTGTTGGAGAGAACAGTGAACAGGAGCACTTCATCAGCACCAAGGGGATCCAAGAGTAGACTGATACAACTTTTCAGTGATAAGCTAATGTTCCCCTCTGAACATTTTGTTCATAATTGGAAGCTCTGCTTTGGATTCCGACTGAAGTGCAGTGGGTGTCTCTAAGGAGCAGGGCCATTTTAGTTGTGGCACCAACCATGTGGAATGCCCTCCCTAGGGAAACTGACCATGACTCCAACAATGAACACGTTCAGATGGCAAGTTAAGGCTTGGCTTTTTAGGGAGGCCTTTGGCATGGGTTGAGTGCCACTAGTTGCTTATTTTTCCCTGTCTGTTCCTGTGTCGGGAATGTTTTCTCCCTTTGTTTTGCTGCTACATTGTTTTTATTGGATGGTTGTTTATTTCTGCTGTTAAATGCTGTTATTCTGTCATCATCATCATCATCATCATCATCATCATCATCTGTAATTGAACTTTGTTGTTCTAAATTGATTTTAAACTGTGTTGCAAGCCGCTCTGGTTTCTGTTTGAAGAAGAGCCAGGTAGAAAATTCCTAATAATCAACAATTTACAAAAATAATTGAGGGATTGGGTAGCAAAGAAAAGATTTTGCAATAATATTTAAAGAGCCCCTTAAAAGCTGTCTTCCAAATAATTCAAAAGTAAAAGCCGACACGCTAAATTTTAGTGTTACGTCGTGTGCTATTTGAAAAATGGTGCATGTCACTTCTGTCCAATAAGCCTGAAGACAAGGACAACATCCAGTGTACAGGATTAATCAGTCCACTTCTTATGACATTTCAAACATCTAAAAATGTTCTAAAGATCTTATTTAACTATGTGGGTGTAATGTTCCACCAGTACACTAATTTGCACTGAGTCACTCTGAGTGAGAAAATGGTCTAATTGATATATGGATCTTTGCCTAAACCCTGTCTCATGCGCCATTTCCCATGTCTCAAAAAAACATCTAAGAGTTAATCTTAGGGTACAATACTATGCATGTTTGGACAGAATGAAGTCCTACAGCTTCCAGCATTCCCCAGCCAGCATGGCTGTCTCGGGCCTGCTGGGAATTGTAGGACTCTTTTTCTGTCTAAAATACATAGGATTGCACCCTTAATCTCCAAACCTGAGATTATTTGATATAGTTGTGACAGTTGCCCTTTCTCTCTGTCTCGTTTTATCAAAAATTCTTCACACTATGTTAAATCTCTCAGCTGATTTATCAAAATCTTAATTTAAAATACTGGACTTGAAAGTATTGATACCAAGGAAGCACCAATTTTGGTGAATTAACATGAAACTTTTCATGATTAATATATCCATTATGCACCGCTAAATCCTTAAACCTAAAAAAAATACGGAAGATTCACAAAGGAAAGTCTAAAATGCTTTCTTAATTAAATTTAGAGTCCAACAGAGATACACCCAGGTTCAGTTTATTTCTGTATTAATCCCAGGATTTGAAGAGCTATGACAGTAATAACTTCTGCCCAAGTAACCGTTGGCACTTATATTTATTGATACAAGATAATTTCAGTGGATTGACAGGGATGCACAGTCCAACTAGCAATGTTGCTAAGACTTGTCTTTGGAAATAGGTGCATATTTCTACACAGGTACACATAATGTTCACCTCAAATATGACATGAGCATTAAACCCCTAAATGCTTCTCCAGGTCATATTTTAAACTTAGCCAGAGAAGAGTTTCCCTCTCACCAATGCAGCTCTCTTCATCAATGCCTGAAATGCTGCTAGGGATGCATGAGAAATTCATTTCAGTTCATTTGTTAATCAGGATTTACCCAGTTTGCACCTTCCAGACTGAACATGGACTTGAACACAATCTGTGGTTGAAGTCCATACATTTCTGAGCTTGCAATGTGATTTGAGGACAATTTTTTTTTTTGCATTCAACAGCATGCGCACATTTGGAAAATGTGCAAAAACACACTTTATTATTTATTTATTAATTAATTATATTTATATCCCGCCTTTTTTCCTACAAGGAACCCAAGGCGGCTTACATAATCCTCCTCTCCATTTTATCCTCACAACAACCCTGTGAGGTAGGTCAGGCTGAGAGTCTGTGACTGGCCCAAAGTCACCCAGTGAGTTTCATGGCTGAGCGGGGACTAGAACCTGGATCTCCTGAGTCCCAGTCCAACACTCTCACCACTACGCCACACTGGTTCGCCTTTAATCAATAGGCGACGAATGCATACATTTCAAAGGTGCTCACAACTGATGTGCACCTTTGGAAAAATATGCATGGTTTTTCATGCAAAAAAGGGGAAAAATAAAGCTCGCAATCTGTTATGGACTTGTTGGAACGAGCTTCAAGATGGAATTCAGAGAACTTCAGCAAGCTTGAGTTTTGCTGATTCTCACATCCCTGTATGTACTGCCCCAGCATGTTATGCTGCCAGTAGCCCCTGGAACATGTAATTTCCCCAAGGGTTACTGACACTGGAAATTCATATTGGTATGGAAATACACCAAGCTATTTCCTAATTGTTTGGAAAAATCCCTTGGCCTATTTCCAAGCCAATTCCACACAAGTGTCTATTTTATCGTATCATACCCATAACCCAAGGCACACAGTCTGTGGTACCTCATAATACCATAGAAGGTTAGGAAATACAGGTCCATCTTTGTTAATTAACTCTTTCATAATACTAGAACCCAATGGGGTCATCCCATGAAGCTGATTGGTGGGAGATTCAGGACAGATAAAAGGAAGGACTTCTTCACACAGCGCATAGTTAAACTATGGAATTCACTTCCACAAGATGTAGTGATGGCCACCGATTTGGATGGCTTTAATGGGGATTGGACAAATTCATGGAGGATAGGGCTATCAATGGCTATTAGCTCTGATGGCTATATGCTACCTCCAATATCAGAGGCAGTATGTCAATGTACACCAGTTGCTGGGTAGCATGGGTGGGAGGGTGCTCTTGCACTCATGCCCTGCTTGTGGGTTTCCCATGAGCAGCTGGTTGACCACTCTGTGATCAGAATGCTGGACTAGATGGACCCTTGGTCTGATCCAGCAGGGCTCTTTTTATGTTCTTATGAGGTCTCTTTCTGACTCCATATCTGATAGATTTAGGAGCCACGAGACACCATGGGCAGACTATCTTGCCCCTAATCAATGTAGACATGGAATTACACTGTCTCACTTATAATGCTTCTGAAAGAGTGTTAGGATTGGGACCTTGTTTATTCTGCTTTGTTCTCTTTCCAGGTTTTTTTTTAGCCATGACCATTCCCTCCTACCCCGTGATCTCATTCTGGGGATGGATATTTTAATCTTTGTCACAGTAAACTACGCTCAGGAATTTCATCTGACAATACTACTCTAGCAATATAGTTCACAATATGTGTTGACAGTCCAACTTAGACTCATTTGCTTCTAATCACTTCTATTTATTCCTTTGGTCTCATGTGATACTTTTCATCCCGCCCGTCCACGACTCCTTTGGTGCTTTTATTTTTTTTTAATCAAGTTATTAACTGGTCATCTTCTCTCTTCTCATGGCTATGACTAAGTTTTCACCTTTAATTATTGTCCCTTCCTGCGTTCCCGTTGTTTCCAGTTCCTTATTATTAACAAAGCTTCTTCTCTCCTAACTAACCTCTCTCTGCAGAGTGTCTTTCCTCAATTATCATTGCGGGGGTTGAGTGAACTGTCTTCTCTTCAAAATCTCTTGCATCGTCTCACCTTCACTGGTGTGTGTGAACGCAATTACGTTGGAGAATACCTACTGATTGTGTCAGTTCTCTCCCCCAGCTGTCATGTACAAAATATATCTCTGTGTGCATACTTAATTTGCAAAATGGCTGATGCCTTGCTTTGAGCTTATCTGGAAAGCAGAAACCCTGATCCCTCCTGAAGCTCTTCTTGTTAGTCCTTGATACGAGCAGGGCTCCCACTGGTCAAGTGATGCCCCTTGATGCCCTTGTGCAAGTGCGTTCTCAGAAGAAATGTGCTCTGCACATGTTCACAGGCTTTCTGCACAAAACAGCTTAGATTTCATAGATTTCATAGATCATAGAGTTGGAAGGAGCCTACAAGGCTATCGAGTCCAACCCCCTGCTCAATGCAGGAAACTAGAGGAGGGGTCTCCCATCCAAGTAATAACCAGGCTTGACCCTGCTTAGCTTTCCATGCTCAGACAAGCTGAGCCAGCGTAAGCCACAGGCCTTGCAGACACAGGAGAAATGTGTGATAAGGGAGACCTATCCCAAGGCACAACACTAGCTCAGGACTGTAGATGGAGAGCAGGAGCTGAGGGCGGCTTCCAGGGAGACTCCATTCTCCCACCCTGGATTTCAGGTTTCATTTTTAAAATGTCTCTCCTCTTGATGCTTACAGAGCTATAAGAAGAAATGGATAGGCAATATTCCACTCAACTGCTTCGCAAGAACTAAATCTGCTCCCACCTTCCAAGGTTTCAAGTGAGGATAAAAGCATGAGGACAATTGACAAGGACTTGGCTCTTTTATTTTTAAATATAAACATATTAGGTCACCTATATTTAGGACTTTGCTGTTTCACATTGATGTACAATAACCCCCTCAGTCATGCCCACCCCCATGTCTTATTAGGGGCCTGTAGAAGAAGTATAATACTTGTAGCCCTTTTCAAAAGGATGAGCACAGGTTCACAAGGGATCAGCTTGAAGATGAGCCCCTAAGGAAGAGGTGGGAGTACCTGCAGCCCTCCAGATGTTGTTGGACTCAAACTCCCATCAGCCCCAGCTAGCATGGCCAATGGTCAGGGATGATGGGGGTTGTAGTCCAACAACATCTAGAAGGAGACAGATTCCTCACCCCTGCCCTATATTGACATCTGTCTTCTTTCCCAGCAGCTGAGCTTCTATACCAATTTCCCCCCGCCTCCCTCCCAGTACCCCTGCCAGGAGTGGCAATTCCCAGAACCCAAAAGTATGGGCTTGCTCTTGTTCCTGGTGAGTCAACACCTACCGATTGTCCCTTCTGTGATGTTCACATCCTGAGGGTGCATTTACGAGAGCTTTCAAAACAACACTGTGTCAAACATTTTCTAAACTCTGCCTCAAGGGAGCTCCATTGCTATGCTCACGATTATGTAAATGTTACAAATGTACATGCATTTGCCATTGCCATGACATGATGTGTGTGGGGGGCGAGGTTATATTTTTGCAAAATTTGGATTTCCCCCCCTGCAAGTTGCTACAGGAAAAGTAAAACAAAATTGCTCTCACCCTTGAATCAACAGATGTACACCTTTCTTTAGTTTTATGCCTGAGTGTTTTTGAGTTGTTTCTCCCATTGCCATGAGCAAAATGAGAGCTCTGAGATAATTCTGGATTCTGAACCCCAAGCAAGATTCCTGAGGTTTGGCCAGATGTCCAAGATCAAAGCCAGCTAGCACTGGGTCAACCCCACTCCCCGTCCCCCAATTTATCTTAGTGGGTTTTCATTTGTTACCACAATGTCGGAAGTCTGCCTCATCATCTGAAATTATCTCCAGTCCATTTTTCATTTCCTTTCTTCCTCCTCTGTGCGGTTAACGATCTCTTATTAGCTACCACAAATGATGCTTGTAGATCTTAATGAAGCATATGACACTATTGATTGGGATATTCGACTTTGCAGCCTCCAAACATTTGCATCAGTTTCTGGAGTGTGCGTGTGTTTTTTTAATCTTTGCCCAATGTCTGTTTTTGTTTAATTTTATTAGACAAGTTGATTCAAGGACAGTTCTCTAAGAAGCAGTATAACAGTTGCACACAAGTAATTTGAAGAGGATGGTGTTGGTGATCATTTTTCAATGTGTCTGTAGGCCACTATCTATAATACAAATCCAAAACTATTTCATGCTCCTCTCCTGGCCAAATCTTGGGGGTTCTGTTAGGCAGCGGGGCTATTTCAGAATTCAGAAAGGGGTGGGGGCAAAGATTTCAGAGTGTGGAGTGGAGATTCACGACAAAATCTAAAGGCCCACTTTTGCTTATCATACATACTGATAATGATCTCAGTTCTCTGGTTGCTGATTCTTATGTAGCCACAATGACACAATCCGTGCACAAGAGGGAGGTATCAGCAGGTTCACGGGAATACTAAGGGTGTAGTGGTTAGTGGTAGTAGCTAGCTGGTTGTTTAACAACACATGAATTCACCAATATGGTGCAGACTAGCAGAAGTGAGAGCCAGTGTGGTGTAGTGGTCAGAGTGCTGGACTGGGACTCGGGAGATCTAGTTTCTAGTCTCCTCTCAGCCATGAAGCTCACTGGGAGACTTTGGGCCAGTCACTGACTCTCAGCCTAACCTACCTCACAGGTTGCTGTGAAAAATAAAATTAAGAGGATGATGAGCATGTATGCCACTTTAGGATGCTTAGAGGAGAGAGCCAGTATGGCTGGCATTAGAAGGATAAACACACAAAAAAACTTGGAGATTGGTGGACAAGACACAGGTGAATTCCTAACAGCAGAGGCCTGTGGGCTATGGGAGTCCTGTTCCTCCATTTCGCATTTCTCCACTTCACACTGGGAGCCAGTGTGGCGCAGTGGTCAGAGTGCTGGACTGGGACTCAGGAGGTCTGGGTTCTAGTCTCCTCTCGGCCATGAAGCTCACTGGGTGACTTTGGGCCAGTCACCAACGCTCAGCCTAACCTAGCTCACAGGGTTGTTGTGGGGATACAATGGGAGGAGGAGGAGGAGGAGGATTATGTAAGCTGCCTTGGGTTCCTTGAAAGAAGAAACAAGGTGGGATATAAATGTAATAACTAATAACAATCAATCAATCAATCAATCAATCAACACTAAGGTTTGCAGAAGTGCAAAAAACTTTAGGGGGAAAATGAAGAGGAAACAGCCCAGTGAAGACTGAGCATGCTTCTCAGCCACAGCATACTGGGTGTCTGTAGGGGTGCAGGGGCAGAAAACGGTGGGGAAGAGAATGTAACGGAGTTCTCTGGAGAAGGGTGTGGCTGGCCACCCAGAATCCTGAGTAGGAGCGTTCCAGACTGCAATGTTTCGTTGCAGGTCCCGCTTGTATTCAAGATTCAGTAGCAAAGAAGCAGAATCGTTGAAGAGTATTTGTTCTATTTAGTTTTTAATTTACTTGATTTCATTTTTATTCCTCCCTTCCTCCAAGAAGTTTGTGGTGGCCCATTTGGGCCCTTCTGAACTCCTGTTTTATGTTGTTGTTTTCCATTGAAAGCCTCTATTAATTTATTTATTTTACTGCTGTTTCTATTTTATTATTGTTTGATTAATTTATGTTGCTGTTCTTTTTTTTTTTTCTTTTTTTCTTTTAATATTGCTCTCATTTTTCAATAGTAAGTTGCCTCAAGCCAAGGTGCTCCATTATGAGATGGCAAGGTATGAAATTCATTTTAATATATAAACGATTTTACTGGTACTTATGCACTTTAAAACATACACACACTTTTTCTTTGACTTGGTGCCATATACTTCCTGCCCGGACCTCATTCCACCCTAAAACTGACCCTGCCACAACCTACCTCAGCATCCCCAATTCACAGCTCCTGTCTACCTCCCAAGACATATTGCTCTCGACCTTTTTTGGTGACATACTTCCCTCTGTATTCCTGCCCAATCTTAACATGGGGAACATCAAGCGCAGGGACGTTGAACCTCTTTCAGCCTGAGGGTCGAATTCTATTTGGAGAAACTCAGGGGGGGGGGGAATGCAAGGAGCAGGGCCAAAATACCAGCATGTTTGAGCTTAAAGCTCTTACTGCCAGTAAGAAAGCCTTAGGAGAGGCATTTCAACCTTTTAGATTGGAGGAAAAAACACACAGAAGCTGGGAAACCACCAAACAATTGGTGGTTGTGGGAATGAGGAAGATGTGTGGCCATTCGGGGAACACTGGAAGGCCGTATTTGGCCTCTGGATCTGAGGCTCTGCATCGCTGGTCTAGCATCATCTTCTTGGTGAGGCCCGCCATCTGGAAGTGGGTCTCCCCTGTTTCTTTCTTGCACATCTGCTTTCCAGGTTCTTTCCAATCTCGTCTGAAAATTGTATTTCCTACTTTGTCTGGGCCTCTTAATTGCCGTCTCCCTCTGCCACTATTTATCTGTTAGTCTTATTTAATGCAATAAAGCAATTTGGGATTCTGTTTCATATGGCAGGCGCCATACACAATTAAGTTGTATTTCTCCATAAGAAGGCTGTTGTGCAGATCCTCCGGGGCTTTCCTGCCACCCAACTGGTGTGAAATACATTCCCTCCGTCTCTCCCTACTCAACCTTAGATCACATCTCCACCCTTTTTAAAATTCTCATCCTTTTCTTGTTGACACTAATAGCCCTTCTGCAAATATCCCCTCATTTGCTCATTAACGTATATTGTTTCACTGTTGTTTATTTTCATGTTGTGTTCCCTGTCTGTTGTAAAGTGTGCTGATGAATTATAGTGAAAGGCATTCTGGGCATTGGGCAGGGGGGTTGTCTAGCAGCAGCTTCTTGGTCTGGCGCTTAGGCAAAAGTGCTTAGGCAAAAATGGAAGCGAGACGAAGCAGGTACCTCCAAGATGTGCATAGGAAGTAAAGAAACTGAAGAGAGATAAATGTTTCTCCCTCTCCCCTAGCAGTGAAACACTGGTCATCCCAATGAAACCAATAGGGCAGGAGATTCAGAACGGACAAATAAAGGATAAAACTCACAATTGTCTGTTTTGCTTTCTCTGATTTTTTTTTAAATCTCAAGTTCTTTCTGAACCATTTATGAAGAAATGTGTGAATTTTGGTTTGTTCACACACACACACACACACACACACACATATATATCCTCAATGAAATTCTCACCCATCCCTTGTTGTCACACACCACAGTCAGAACTTTTCTATCACCTCAAAGAAGGTGTTTTTCCAATAGTGATCCATTCAGTTATCATTCATGAAGTATTGAGACAGCAGGTGAGGTTCCCCCTGTGTTGAATTTTAGATTGTATGCTTGTTGGGGCAGAGACCAACCCTCTTCTACTTCATAAGGTTTTATACATGTTGATGCCTTTGTCTATCTATCTATCTATCTATCTATCTATCTATCTATCTATCCAAATCAGCCTTCCCCAATCTGGTGCTCTCCAAATGTATCAGACTACAATCCCCATAATCCCCAGCCAGCATACTGCCTGGGATTATTGGAGTTGTAGAGCAACACATCTGGATGGCACCAGATCTAAATAAATAAATATATGCTTGGATAAAACAATCTATCCCCACATTCATTGAGAAACCTGTCCTTCTGATTAGCACTCTTGAAGAACCATGGACATGTTGTTCGTTGTACCAATTTTCCAAGTGAAGTATTAAGCCTCAAAGTGATCAACTCCTCCAGCTTTAATCCTGTATTTCCTAGGAAACCACACGAGGCGAGTTTTCAAGGACAGGTTATTTTTAAATTTTATTTATTTATTTTTAATGTATGAAACAATGTCATCTATACTATACCTTTGCCCCCGCCCCCCAATTTAACACAGAGAGTTATATGTGCCCAAAATCCAGTGGCACAATCAGGGTTTCCGTCAATGAAATAAACAGTTAATTACAAACATCTGCTTTAGCCTACATTCTAATTACCTAATCTAGCCATCTGTAATTTTAACGATTTCCCCTGATTTTCTTTCTTTGCTGTGTGATTAATGGGAACCACACTTTGAGCAAATAGCTCCCCTCCTCTTTCGCAAATACACTCCACCATCTCTTAGCAAGCAAGAAAACGTTGGGATTTCTGTGGCTTACATGAACCGTCTCCCACCTGTCAGACATTGATCTGCAGAACTATCTGGGGAGATTCAGTTCCCCTGAGGTAGGTGGGTAAACACACAAAACCCTAGATTCAGCGAGGCCCTTCCTTGAGATATACTTTAAAAAAAAGTTTTTCCGCAATGAGTCTTTAACATGAGAAAAATGTGGAACAATCCCCTGTGTGAGTGTAATTGTCTTTCCATTATGGTTAATGAAGCAATTGGCAACCAGTTCAGGTCTTTCAAGACAGGTGTAATATTGTCCTGATACCATGTACCGGTTAGCAGAATACTAGAATTCATGGTCATCAATTGAGCCTGATTAGCAGTAGATTCAGGTGAGCCAAAAGGAAGTCCAGTTTCATATGGCGCACAATTAACATCTGGAATTCAAACCTGGTTGTTTGGAAGACCTTATTTTCCTAGGAATTCTGGTCTTTCAGTTTCTGTTGTTGTAGAAATCTGTTGTAAATCTGTTACCGTATTTTAAATATTTGCACTGCTTCTAGGATTTATTTGGGTT
Source organism: Shinisaurus crocodilurus (assembly GCA_021292165.1). NCBI lineage: Eukaryota > Metazoa > Chordata > Lepidosauria > Squamata > Shinisauridae > Shinisaurus > Shinisaurus crocodilurus. The sequence continues at coordinate 6,104,233 of CM037884.1, read as the reverse complement.
TTATTTTTATTTCATACTGTAGTTTTAAACTTTTTAATTGTATTTTATCATGTTGTATTTTATGGTTTTAATTGTCGTGAACTGCCCAGAGAGCTTCAGCTATTGGGCAGTATAGAAATGTAACAAATAAACAAATAAAATAAATAATGAGTGGTCCCTACAATGAAAGACAAATGTTGCTAGTGGGTTGCAAGGAAGTACTCGTCCAGTGCACGTAACACCCTATGAACTAGCCACCACATGTTCGGAGCCAGCCTTCTCCAACCTGGTGCCCTCCAGATGTGTCAGACTACATCTCCCATAACTGACTGGGGGATTATGGGAATTGCAGTCTAGACATCTGAGGGTGCCAGGTTGGAGAAGGCTGTCCCGAGGCCTCTGGGTGACAGTAGCAGCAGCTGTCAGAACAGATATCTACAAGCACCCATGGAGGTCCCCCTTCCAACCTTCTCAGTGCTGCCACTTGCTGCCTCTGACGTGATCACATTCACTCTCTGAAAGTTCCTGGTTTCTGTTCATTGCAGGGAGAAGCAAGAGGCTACTGTGGCTTTTCTACACTGAAACTTCTTTGTTCTGCTTTACTGTCAGAAGAAGCCAGATACTGTTGGAGGGTGGGTGTACTAATAAACAGCAGCTCTGAGGGTGCTGGAAGGTGGCTTTCCTAAAGTGCCTTAGGGTGCAATCCTATGCAACTTCAGACAGAAAAAAGGCCTACAGAGCTGGCTGGGGCATGCTGGAAGGTGTAGGCCTTCCCCCCCCTTTTTTCACAGGATTGCTCCTTTAGCGATCTATTCTGACAGTTGCTGTTACAGTCACCTAGAGGCTTCAGAACATGTAGCAGCTATTTCCCAGCTTGCTGAATGAGTAGGGATGTGCGAGGAACCCTCTTGAGGGGCATCAAAATCTGGCGGATTGGCCCTGCTCAGCCCCTCAGATTCCAGTCCATCTGCCCAGCACTGGCACCGACTCGCTCTGATGCGAGCTGAACCAGCACGCGGTCTTCCGCTTCTAAAGTGGGCCGTGATTTGTGTATATATATATATATTTAAGGCAGGGAAATTTGTGTAAAATACAGCCACAATCTGCGCAAATTATGGCTGTATTTTATACAAATTGCGGACGTATTTAGCGCAAATTTCCCTGCCTTAAAAAAATAAATATACAAATCACAGCCTGCTTTAACAGCAGAGGCTACAAACCCTCCCCTGACACAGCCCACTTTGGGCTCCTGAGTTGGTGAGGTGCGCTGAAGTCCACTGAGCACAAGCGGGTCGAGTTCTTCAGTGTTGCTGATCCTTATGAATGAGCAGCGCCACTGAGTGATAGTGCAATACATATTATACTCATTGTAATACCGTACTTGGAAGAGAATTCTTTGGATGAAGAGCAGGAGGGGGAAAGCCAGCATAACAGGCCCCAGACAGAGCCAGGTGAGGAACCAGAGGCTGCAGCTGACAGCCCTCCCCTGCAGCCATCAGAAGACCAACCTGGCCCCTCCCATGCCAGCCATGCCTGAACTCCCCCAAATTCAGGAATCAGAGCCTGAGATAATTCATCCCTCTGAACAGCTCAGATGCAAGCAGCAAAAGAACAAAGGGAAGCTCCAGCATGGGGCCTCCCTTAAAAGTAACACGCTGACTTAATAAACCAGCTGTGCTGATTTACAAGCAGCTATATATTGGCCCAGCTGAGGTCAGCCTGTCGCTGCAGACAACAGTGTTCTAACCTTTGGGCTTCGCCTTGTTACACAGGACTGGACAGATTCCTAGACTCTTGGCTGCTCCTTTGGAGTATGCTTTCGGACACCCCCTGATTGGCCTCGACACTTGATACAACTGACTCCTGTGAAGTGAACTCTGAAACTCCTTGACCTCACCTCTGCTCTCTCCTGCTAAGTATACTGGAACTCTTGTGTAAGACTCTCAACTGACCTGGTTGCTCTCCTTGTTATCCCTGAAACTATCTGAGCCATGACCGGGGCACTTGCTGGCCTGGGAACAGGCCACCGATGCAAGGGAAAGCAGTAGCAGCAATTTATAATGAGAAGTCCCCCCTCCATCTCATATAGGACATACCTATGCTAGAAATCTAAACCAGACTTGGCCTCATGAAAAAGCTGCATGTTACCATGTAACACACCATTTAATCCCTAAGTATTTCTGGGAAGAGCCCCAGATTGGCAGATGGAAGCGAAGGACCGGACATTAATTTCACTGAGTTTTGCACAGGTAGGGACCACAGTGGGTTGATTGTGCCTCATAAGAACAGAATACAGGCTTCAAGCAAAAACATACAAATACCGTAAATGTAGACTGTGGGGAAGTGAGAGGAGAGAAATCAGTTTTTATTTCTGTCTGTCATTATTGTTCCCCGGCTTTATTAGCAAGCCTTATTTATAATGCATCTCATCTCAGCTGTCATCCGAGGCAGTTACCAATGGAGAGATCATGTCAGGTATGCAGTGAGACTGGGCAGTGAATTAGTGGCAGTCTCTCTTTGGACTGGAGGGGTGGGTGGACAGTGATGGATCAGTGAGGGAGTAAGCCCAGCAGAGTTCACAGCAGGTTCAAAATATGAACAAGCCAGCAGCAGCTTGGCGTAAGTGAAAGCATCCACTAGATCAACTGTCTCTGATATTTTAGGGCAGAGAAACAGTGATGGAACCCTTAATCTGTCCGCTTAAGGTCACTTTGACCTTTCACATAAGCAGAAAATGCAAAGCACTGGGCATCTTGGAGCAGATGCCTATTTACTCATTAACATTTCCGGTTATGTGTAGAGGCCAGCCCCTTTGACTATTCACACACTTTCCATGCATACCACCTACTAGAACAGGGCTCTCATGGGTTCAGAGGAGGGCAGCAAAGATGGTTAGGGATACAGAAAACAAGTCCCAGGAGAAGGGCCCGAAGCAACGGGTTCAGATTAAAAAGAAAGGGGGATTTCAACCAAATGTTTGGAAGAACCTCCCAATGGTATGAACAGTTCCAACACAACCTTGGGTTCCCAGATGTTTTTGGCCTACAGCTCCCAGCATGCCCCAGCCAGCATTTATTTATTTATTTATTTTATTTATACCCCGCCTTTTTTCCCTGCAAGGAACTCAAGGTGGCTTTCATAATCCTCCTCCTCCTCCTCTCTATTTTATCTCCATAGCTGGCTGGGGCATGCTGGTAGTTGTAGGCCAAAAACATCTGGGGACCCAAACTTGGAGAACACTGTACTAGAAGGAGGATAATTTCCAGACAAGTCACATGGGGATAGTACCCCAGAATTCTCTTTTGTTCTGCTTTCTAGGGAGGAAGCAGTAATTCTCTCTGGGGTGCATAAAATGTTTTAATGAAAGGATGGAGAAGGTCCTACTCTGGCAATGTACTCACTAACAAGCACTTGGAGGGGTGGGAAGGTACACTCTCAAATTGGGTACATATTCCTAGGAATGGAAGGATCCGCCATGCCAGTCTCTCGATCTCTCCAAGACTGTCAGATTTTAAAGATCAAACTCATTCCATCCCATTTCCACACAAGCTTGCAATTAAAGGAAGGAAACAAATTCATACTTTTTTGTGTGCATTATAAAAAAATAAATGGCCAGTTTACCACTCCATAGCACTCTGTAGCACGAAAAGGCTTAAATTTGACTTGTTTGCAAATGAAATGTGACCCTCTTAGCATTCTGTAGCTGCTACGGGGTGCCATAAATTTTGGGGGTGCAGTCAGGGCAGGGAGGCTGCGTGCATCCTGTGGGCCGTGTTATGCCCACCCCTGTCCTAGACTCCCCGACATTCATCAGTTGGGTGCCTACCTTATGTTTTCTCCTTCTTCTTTTCCCACAACAGCAGGGATGGATGAATCTGTCAATCGTGGGTTTCTTTCAGTTCCTCATTTTCCCACTCTGAAGTTCAGTTCATCTCCAACTTTGAAAATTTCTCTAGCCTTAAATTTGATTCATCTTGAACTTTGAGAATATTTCATTTTTAAAGTTTACATGAAAATTCATAAGCATTTTTTGTGCTAATACATGCATTTTTGTATGCATTTTTTGCCCAATATGTACATTTTTAGCAAGCAATTTTCCTAACATAATGCAGTCTTTGAACATTATGTTCCCTAATATACATATTTTTGTATGTATTTTTTTGACTGGGGAATGAACTCCATTGCAAAATTTGGAGAAGTATGAAAGTTGCCATATTGAGTGCCATTTTTCTTGGTAGAAAGGTGGGGTATAAATCAAATACATCCAAAGGGTAACTGAGTTTTGGTTCACATCGTGGTTTGAAAGTGTGAAATGAGGTGAACAAATTTCTCCACCTCCCTACGCAATAGGCCCGGGCTACATTGTAGGTTGAGGTCCAGATGCAGCTGTTTACTTACCGCCGGCCCAGTAAAAGGAATGTGGTCGCAGTTCTCTAGCCATGACTGGTTGAGGCTCTCTGCAAACTCTTGGAAGAAAGCGTGGGATTGGTTGAAAATAGAAAACCCCATGATATTCACTCGATCATCCAGAAGGTTGTCCAGTCGCTGGAGGAAAAATTCCTAATGGAAGCCAACAAACAAAACAAGAGAAAGGAGAATTAGGAGGTGTGAAAGAGAAGAATTCTTTTCAGGGAAAATGAAGGGAGAGGATCTAGAGAACTGCAAAAACTGGTAATCACATACAGAGCACTAAGGGATTCCAAAACTTATTTCATTCCAAACACCATTTGAAATCATCATAATCTTTATCAGGTTTTATTTTTAAAAAATCATGACCAGGTGAAAGGCATGTGTATCAACTGAGGGTGTGAGTTCCATAACAGTAGCAGCAAAAACTGAGAAGGCTCAATCCCTTGCGTCCATCAGCTTAGATAGTAGAGCAAACTCCTCCAACCTGGTGCCCTCCAGATGTGTTTGGACTGCAACTCCCATAATTCCCAGCTACCGATGTCAGAGAAATCCACAATGGATTCAAATGAGTTTGGATTTCTATGAATCCAAGCTGCGGATTTTGCAGCGGACTGGCTTTTTCTGAGACATGAAGATTCTGCAGACCTCAAGACCATTTTTTACTGGGGGGGGGGGGTTTTGCACAAATGCGTATTTGCAAGCAGGACCAAAATTGTCATACATCCCTAAAAAAAAGAAAGAAATCCAATTCCATCAGCGAGTGGACAACTATCCATGAAACACAGACAGAATGGATTTAACAAAATCTGTACATATATATTCTCAGCCAGCATGGTGCCAGGTTGGGGAAGGCTGTGATACAGACACCTGGAACAGCCCACAACCCCAGACAAGAAAGCTCAACTTAAGTCCACCGGTAACATCAGGATCAGCCCTCAGCAGATTGTGGGAGGGCATTAGAGTCTCCATTTTGATGAGTGATTGCAGACAGGAAATAAATTATTACCCCGGGGCTTTGGCTATCATTTCACCCACAAAATAATAAATTTAATTTATTTCTTGCTACTGTTTAAGCTGATACAACAGACCTTTGAGGCCTCAAGAAAAGTGGAGTAAAAGTGCAATTTCTCGGCTGTAAAGAGCTCTGAGGAGAACAAGATGAGACGAGATTAAGTGGTATTTTGGACACAATCGCATTATCATTAGGCGATGCAAAAATTGCCTGTGCACTATTGATTCATTTGAATATTATCCTCCGGTCTCCCTGACAGATTATCCATTTCCACACCACACACTTTCAACCTGTGGAACAAAGGGCAGATGGCGGATGAGAGCTAGGGCCTGAGGAGATTTCGTATGCAAAGAGCGTGGCAACAGTTATACCAAACAAAGCCCGTCCACCCTTTCTCCCTGGAGAAGTAGAAGAGCCATGAATGAGGCCAACTCTGAGGGGGACAAATGGCCAAGCCTCTCATTGACTGTCAGGTCTGGTTGGGAACAGGAGTGGCCTCGGGTCCAGGAGAATAAAATGTGGCAGTCCCCGGCCCCATAGCAAAATATCAGGCAAAGAAAAGCAAACATTAGTAAATAATTGGGACAGATGCAACCACAGAAAAACAAGGGCTAGATCCAGAAGGTAAAGACACAAAGCCTGCGTAATGCACAAGGGCAGGGTAGGGTGGGGTGGTTCTCAAAATGGGGCTCCCAGCAGTCGGTCTCTGGCATTGTACTTCCCATGCAAGCACTAAGCTCTAGGATTCGAGGGTGGCATATAGACTGCAGTGCCTGGCTTCCTGAACATTCAGTCAGCTGACTCCAAGGACCAATTACTGCTCACCAGGCCGTATAAAGCCCTAGCCTCTGCACTTGGTCAGTGTGTGCAACGTGACTTGTGGGTGAGGACTCTGCTTAAGCTCTTGTTCCGTGATAGCTGCCTTGGATCTTAGAATCATAGAATAGTAGAGTTGGAAGGGGCCTACAAGGCCATTGTCATTGAGTCCAACCCCCTGCTCAGTGCAGGAACCCAAGTCAAAGTATTATTCCTGACAGACAGCTGTCCAGCTGCACCTTGAATGCCTCCAGTGTGGGAGAGCCCACAACCTCCCTAGGTAGTTGGTTCCATTGGTTTGTTCATATATATCCTCAATGAAATTCTCACCCATCCCTTGTTGTCACACACCACAGTCAGAACTTTTCTATCACCTCAAAGAAGGTGTTTTTCCTTCTTATTGGTTATTAGTGACGCCTAAAAGTCCAGGCTGATGGGATTTCATTGCTGCCGCTGGCCATGAAAGTATATAAAAAAACAGTAAAGTAAAGTACGCTGCCGCTGGCCATGAAAGCCCGGGCCTAGAAAGTGGTGCTGCTGTGGCTGCAGAGGGAACTTGCAGCTGGATAGAATGAAGGCTGCCTGTTTCCAATCCTGTTTCTGCCCCACTTGGACTGCCAGCCAGCTTCCCCCTGGGGGTTGATGGTTGGAGGAGTGAGAAGCGGGTTTATTTATTTATTTATTATATTTATACCCCACCTTTTTTCCTGCAAGGAACCCAAGGCGGCTTACATAATCCTCCTCCTCCTCTCCATTTTATCCTCACAACAACCCTGTGAGGTAGGTTAGGCTGAGAGTCAGTGACTGGCCCAAAGTCACCCAGTGATTTTCATGGCCGAGTGGGGGTTGGTGAACAGCCCTCAGTATCTCCCTGTATAATGGAGGGATCAAACATCCACTCCTTGGAATCAGAGGGAATGAACAGGATGCAGGATCTGAGGGCCCCAGTACAGAAGGACCAGGGACTGGTTATGACAGCTCCTTGGAGTTGCTGTTGCTGGAGACAGTAGCCTCTGAGGGTGCTCTGTCCTGGGCCATGACAGTATAGATGCTAAAAAATTCACACAACTCTTTGATTTAAAAAGGGGGGGGTAACAGTTCTGTATTGATGGGGGGAGGGTGTCAGTGTGACTCCTTATCCATTGGTGCCATACTCCATCCCGAAAATAGATTCACTGCCATGGAGCACCATGGATAGCTCCTATAAAGCTCAGAATAAAAGCTGCAATGGGTAAGCAGCCCCACTGACATAGGCGTCACCAGCCTCCCCTATGTATTGAGAATACTGCTATATCTATTAAGATAAAAATAACCACAACATATGTTTTAATAGACACCATTTTGAAATGTACCTATCCGAGTATCTACGTATGAGCCTTACTAGGAGACAGAAGTGGATTAAAGGGTTTAGCGGCCTCAGATGAACAACCTCCACTTCCACACACCTGTACTGACTGGGGGCTGTTTAGACCCTCAAATACAATCAAACCTCAGGTTTCTGGAACTGAATGAAAATACTATCCTTGCAAAGTCTGAGCGAGAGCTACAATCCTTTGGTTTCTTGACCTGTGCTTTAAGCAGGCAGTAAGTATGTGCATTAAATAACAGCATTTTTGTGTGTGGATATGGTGGCACATATTTCCAAAGTGCTAGTCTGGCATGATTAAATAATAGAACAGAACTGGGCTCCCTGGGAGACAGCTTGCGGGAGATATTACAGGCCAAAAGTCTCTCTTTGGTGACTGTTGTTATCTGTGAGGTGTTTGACCTAATACACTCACAGTTTTCAGCATCAGGAAAACTCCTCTGAGTGACCTAAACCTTTGGCTCATGGAGAGATTGTTCCCTAATCAAGGCAGCATGAAACGACTCTGCGAGATGTTGCTTCAGCAGATCCGCTTGGAGCTGGTAAGCATTGCCCACAGTTTGTCAACGGCAACACTGTTAAAATAGCAGTGTGCATCTATTGTATTGTAATAGATGCACACTTGTTGAACCACTCACAAGAATGGTTCAGTTACCCAGTATGAGGAAATCCACTGAAAAAGTAAATTCATGTTGATGTAAACATGGTGGGGTGGGCAGGCAGGCGGTGGTGGTGGTGGGGAAGGTAGTGTGAATCCACCTTAAGACTAATTTCTTTCCAGATCCAGAATCAGCAGGTCATGCGGTCCATTTTTATGTTTGTTTGGAAGTCAGTCCTGTGTTGTTGTTTTTTAAACCTTCCCTATTGAATTCAGGATCTTCCACAGAGGTGTTGATAACTTAAATGATTAAATAGGGTTATATACAGCTGCCTGGCAGGGCTTCTAACACGGTCCTGCAGCACGGCTCATCTCTACCCCTAGCAGCCCAGAAAGGGGAAGAGGAGTCTGGCTGCTGGGTTGTCCTCAGGGGGAGAGTGCACAGTTAATTCACTGTGTCTGAACACTTCACAAGTCCCACGGAGTTTTCTCCTGGTTTGGGTTGGGCCCTGGGAGGTGGTGGTGGTGGTGGGGGAATGGCCAGTCATTTGGGTGCTTGAGAAGGTTCTGGTAGCAGGAAGCTACAACAACTGGCCAGGCAAGGGTCACATTCAGTCATCAGTTATGCCAGGAAACAGGAGCACAACTAGGCAGAAACAAATAGCACCTTGGACAGTGCTATGCAGGAGCTGCTAAGTTGGGATAGCTAGCTCCTCATGAAAGAAGCTGTTGTTCCAGCAAAGGGACTGGTGGCAGCTACTGAGGGCTTAAGTCTCTGGTCTCAGAAGCTCCACCTCCACCTGGTTACTGACTGCAACCTTAAAGGGCCCATGCTCATTTCCATAGCCTTCAGCTCCTACATGGCTGAGTGACCTGAGAGGCTTTTGGAGAGTCATTCTTGAAGACTGAGGTTGATGGGAGGGCTGAATGCTTGGGTCCAAGGGATACATCAGGGGTTCCTAAGGGTCATCCCTGGAGTGGGACGACCCATGTCTTGCTGGGCTCAAAATCTTCTTTGGGGTGATGCCAATCCTCCAGAACTGGGGTCATGACAAGTTCTTAACGTGCCTATTCTTCACCTATGGAGCATGGGGGAGTTAAGAGGCCTAAGAAATGTGGAGTGGCTGAAGGAGCCTTGGATGAAAGCAGCTAGGAAAGTGGAGCTGTATGCTGATGGTCATATCCCAATGATGAGCCAATGCATTTTAGAAGGAGAATCTATCTGCATTGTCAAACGCGCATGGCTTCACACCGGCAAGGCAATCGGCTCCTGCTAATTACTTATCTCTGAAAGCTAAGAAAGGCCAAGTTGCTATTGTTAGGCTACTTGCATTAGCAAGAGGGACCTTTTCATTCCTATATCGACGTGCCTGGCAAAATTACCCACATCACCTCCTGGTTGCAGAATCTCCCCTTTGTGAGATCCTTATCATGGTTTTAATAACCTGGATCACCTACAAAGCCAAGAGGAGTTACAGCTTCTCCTTCTCAGAGGGGGTGCGCGGGGAGAGACGACAAGATTTTTCTCATTTTGATTTCTAGTGAGTGCTTCTCTCCCTCCCTCCATTTCCCAGCCACACACATACGTGTGTGTGTGTGTGTGTGTGTGTGCACGTGCGCACGTGTGCGTGTATTTCCTCTATTCATTACTGGAGGAACTTTATTGGATTTCCAGATCTGCTGCTGATTAACAACCTTCCAATTGTTCCCCAAATGCTGCTGATGCTGCTATAGGAGAGTTTTATGATCAGATGAGGGGACAGATCCAGAACTGGAGAAAGCAGATGGGCTCCAAAGGAACAAATGCTGCCTTGCACCACTAAATTCCTCTGAGCTCACAGAGCATCACTCTAACTATATTTCGGCCTTCTTTGCTATTTCCATCAGTATTCTTAAAGGGGGAGAAAGGGGAGACAGGATTAATAGCACCTCAGACCTGGAGTCCACACACACACACACACACACACACACACACTGTTCACACCTCTCGCAAAAGCTGCTCCCTTTAATCTCAATTAGATGAAGCATTCTGAAGCAACAGGTTGTCGCCAATCTTAGTCTAACTTAAGTCCCATTCATGTCAGGTGGTCTACTCTAAGTGGGACTTAACATTACATTGGAAACAATCCAATAGCTCTTCCTTGGCAGCTTGACACACTGCTGCTAGCTCCAGAATTACCACTGCTAGCTCACATTTCTGGTCAGGGACTACCTCACAGGGACTGAGATGAGAAACACTTTGAATACTTCGAATGCTGCTCTGTACCATAAATGCCAACCATTCTCATTAAAGGTGGGCTCTATCCAACAATTTTTTCAGCAGCTTGGGAGTACTAGTTTCCTGGGGGAAGGGGGGGTTGGTAGCAGAGCCATTTGCTCCCTAAATAATTATATTTGCTGGTCTTTGCTCCTTTTAACTAATAACTATTCTAGTGTTCTGCTTCTTAAATGCGGATTATCATGGTACAATGTTAACAAGAATAAAAAGGTGTCTCCCACAAATCCCTGCTTGGATTTTTGTGGATCTTACACTAATCCCTTCTAAGAGTTGATTTCAAAGCCAGTTTGCCTTTGAAACTGGCCCGGGTGACCAGCCAGATGGGCGATTAATAAATATAAGAAATAAATAAAGTTTGCCTTTTTGCTACTTGAAGTCACTGGAATGCCCCCCGCCCAGCCCCCCCCCCCCCGTGGTAATACCCCAGTACTTCCATGATGGACCAAGCATATCTGCATTGCACAAAGGCTTCTAGAGTGGTTAAAGTAGACAAAATGCCATTCATGCATTGAATGGCTTTAAAAAGTAAGTAGCAGCTGTGGGCCCTTGATCCACATCAGGGTACTAGCACCGCCCGCCCCCCCGCTGCAGTCCCATCCAGATTGGATCCTCTCTTCCTGCTATTTGCAGTACTGCAAATGTGAGTTTTGTTTTGGGCTTTGTAAACAAGTACCAGAACCTGAAACCTGACCTGGTAGCAAATAGGTAGCGAATGCCTCCCACACACCTAAGAATACTCCTTGCATATAGATAACCAGGACATCCAGGAGAAGGTTGTAGGCTTGTAGCCTAGCCAAAGATGTGGCTGTTTGTGGAATACTATATGGGGGGGGGGTGTCCACTAAAATATTTAATGCCCCCATTTGCACCTGAATGGTATAGTCTAGTGGTAGATTCACCATGTGAGGTTGCTGATCTTGCATGTTGCCAACACTGCTGCATTGCAGGTCTCTAAGACAGGTTTGTTCTGAAGAGGCTACTTAACTGAACAGCCCACTGCGAATGATTCTGGTGCTGTTCTAATTGAGACATGGCACCCTTTCCTAAATACTAGTGGAGGAAGACATTCCATTGGAAGTACACCCTCCCTCTGTGAATTCAGTGGCCTTCAGGGTCTAGAAATATTAAGCTGCTAAGTCAATTTATCATTCTTAAGCTGCCCAGAAAACATTTTCATTTATTCACTAAACTGTACAAGATTACCCTAAGCGCTTTATGGCTAAAAGAAGAAAGAAAAAGGTTTGGTACTTTCATAATATATTGACTGCTGTCAATAATTGCATAATAAACTGCATGCAGAAATCAATTTTTCAAATATGAGGTCGTCTAGGTGATGGGATATAGTTCTGTTTTGCATTTCTGGAAAGTAACTTAGTCAAGAGTAGATCTCATGAGCATAACAAGTATGTCTCCTCCAGTTATTCTCATGGCCTGGATACTTGGTCACCCCCACAGTCCCAGAAGCTGTGATGTACAAAAATTCAGATCTTTATTCCAAACTTGTCCCAAGTCAGCATCCTTGGGGTCACTGTTATCCTTTAATACTGATCTTCCAAACTGAATGGGATTACAGCAGAATTCTCCTCATTGATTAATACATTTTTAAGGTAAAAAAGTATCACTTTCATACACACTGAACTCTGGCTCTTCCACTCAGGGTGCAATCCTATGCATGTTTAGGTAGAAAAGTGCCTACAATTCCCAGCATGACTGGCTGGGGCATACTGAGAGTTGAAGGCCTTTTTTCTGTCTAAACATGTCTAGGATTGTGCCTTCAGACTTTCATGCATTCCCCCATCCCTGAACTCAAGAAAGATACTGTTGACTTCAAGATGATACAATCCCACTTCAGCTAGATGAAGCCTGGCTACAGGTTAGTTGTTCACACAAACCCATACATCACTTGACCTCACATTGCTCAATGGACTGAAGCTGAATATGTGAACTCAACTCCATTGAAAAGCATTGTGTTTGACTTGACAGTTGGGTGATAAGGAAGCTCCATGTGTGGTGATTAATCTGGGATGAGGTTGACTCATTCACACACAAAAGCCAACACTTGATGCTGTAGCCAATAGTGTAGTGGAACTAATCCTCTGAACCAAAGCCCTTGGTGAGCTGCTGGGTCTGCACCAGATCATTTCATGAATTCACCCTCCCGTATTAGCCATTGGCTTCATAGAATCATAGAACAGTAGAGTTGGAAGGGGCCTATAGGACCATCGAGTCCAACCCCCTGCTCAATGCAGGAGAACAGATGTGGGCAGCCCAGGCAGTCACCGATCCAAGCACTGACCAGGCTCATACCTGCTTAGCTTCAGCATCTGGCCTGCATTATGTGCTCTCGATGCCACCTGGAGGTTGCAGATCACCTGCTTCATCTGATCAGGAACTCAGTTTGGCAACTGAGGAACTGGAGGTTCATTTCTCAATCACCAGTCCTTCCTTGCTCAAATCTTGTGTATTTATTTATTTATTTATTTATTATATTTATACCCCACCTTTTTTCCTGCAAGGAACCCAAGGCGGCTTACATAATCCTCCTCCTCCTCCTCTCCATTTTATCCTCACAACACCCCTGTGAGGTAGGTTAGGCTGAGAGTCAGTGACTGGCCCAAAATCACCCAGTGAGTTTAATTTTCATCTTCCAAAGAGACAAGATGTACTTTCCCTTGCATCTCTGAAAGCCAGACATATAATTCTGTATATAGCATACAGAAAGAGCACAATCTTCACACAATGCCATCACCCATTAATGTTGGGGAACAATGCTGTACTGGCTGTACTTGGCTCTAGGCACTACTCAAACACCTACACCTTTATTTTTATTACATCTTCCCTCCAACAGTAATCCTTTTTAATAGTTCAATTGTGCCTTCTACTCTCCCTGATATAAATGTTTTGAAATTTTAAAAACCCAGCAGTTGGGGCATGCACACACACACACACACACACACACACACACAGAAATTACATGGAAATAATGAGCTACAATAGAATTAATTCCACCACATGCTTTTGGAGACTTCCAGAATCTTTCTCATCTTCCATATGCATGGTTGATGACATCTCAAGGCTTCTGGGGGATGGGCACATTCATTTCCTTGAAGCTCATAGGAGCCTGTCTGTAATTCTCTATTGTCTCCTTATGATTATTATTAATATAAATCAAGCATCAATGTGGTTACAATTTGTTTTATTTTAATGGATTTTGAGTCAGGGTTGTTGTTGTAGTTGTTTTTGCTGCTGAACAAATCATTTTAATTAAAACTTTTAGTCAGATATATTAACTGGCAGCTACAGTGCATTGCCTGCTTTACTGGCACTCAAGTCTTACTTGAGGAGTAAGTCCCCCTTGAACTTAGAAAGACTGAAGCTGGAGGAATGGCCACATCTTTGCATGCAGAAGGTCCCAGATCTGATCTCTGGCGTCTCCACTTCAAAGGATCCAGTAGCAGGTGATGAGGAAAATGCTTGTCTGCCCAAGAGCTTGGAGAACCTCTGCTCTCAGAGTAGACAATTAACAGGCTAGATGGACAGATAGTCTCACCTAGTATAGGGCAGCTTCTTCCTAAGTTCTTCCTCCATCTGCAGCAGAATGAGATGATAGACTGAACTGCACCAGTTCAGGCTGCATGTGAAAGATGACATTTTTATGTTCCCCACATAAAAATAACTCCCTGCAAGTATTTTTCTTTTTTTAAAAACACACACACACACACACACACACACACACACACTAATGCATAATGGAGAAAGGTTCTAGCCCAGTCCTGTCCCTGCTGTGCTAGTTTTCTACTTGCAGCAAGTTTTGTTTTTGTTTTCCTGTGGTCTGCGGTGGTATGTCCATTTTACTACTCGTTCTCCTGGATGTGTAGTCCAGGCCTTACTTCTGTGAAAACACAGGATTGGGCTGCAATGGGAGAAAAATCTAACACCCTTGATCCTATGCATGCTTAGTCAAAAGTTAGTCCCACTGTGTGCAGTCCAAGGTAGGTATACATAGGAGGGATGGTGGGGAAATCTGGAACAGATTTAAAAGAGTTTGGAATTCTATGGATCTGATCTGTGCAGCGGGCCGGCTTTTCCTGAGTCATGCAGATTCCGCGGACTTGCGGACTGGTTTTTCACTTATGGGGAAGATTTGCACTAATTTGCATAAACTAATGTGTATTAGCACTAATGCATATGAGCGCAAGTATAACAAATTAAAATTTAAAAATCCGATTCTGTCAATGAACCAACGGTGGAATGAAAGATGCCTGACAATTCGAGAAACACAGAAAGAACGGATTTACCAAAATCTGTACATTCAACAACGTAAGAGTCCTGCTGGATCAGACCAAAGACCTGTATCTAGTCCAACACCCTGTTGCCCAGTGTGGCCAACCAGATGCCTCCGGGAAGCCCACAAGCAGGACAGAATGAAATGACCCTCTCCCACTGTTGTTTTGCGGCAACTGGCATTCAGAGGCATGCTGGCTCAGAGCCTGGAGGTAAGGTGACCATGTGAGGGCAGTCCTCTATTCGCAGGTCTGCCATAGGACTGGCGTCTATTTGAAGGTGTCTTCTGTTTGAAAAATTGTCATGTTCACTCACTGGATGACTTTGGGCCAGTCACTGACTCTCAGCCTAACCTACCTCACAGGGTTGTTGTGAGGATAAAATGGAGAGGAGGAGGAGGATTATGTAAGCTGTCTTGGGTTCCTTGCAGGAAAAAAGGCGGGGTATAAATAAATAAATAAATAAATAAATAAATAAATGTTCATTCTTTATCTTTAATTATCTGTTTGGTTTGTTCCACACCTTTCTACCAAGAAAAATGGCATTCAGTCCATCAGAATGGTTGCCCATCCACAGTTACCACCTGGGCAGCAGATCGAACAGGTAAGCACACAGGTCACCTGGTCACAGTCTGTCATACTATGCTGAGATGTACTCTTATTTCTATTAAAATTATAATAATCATTTCTAAATTTGAATCTATGCACATAAATTAGCATATGCAAATTTTATGCAAAGCAATGTCCTGTTTTCTGGTGATGCATTTCCTCTTGTGTGTGTGTGTGTGTGTGTGTGTGTGTGTGTGATGTGTGTGCACGCGTGTGACTCCAACGTCAGTAGCCACCCTACTTGGTGGTAGCATATAACCATCATGACTAGTAGCCATTGATAACCGTATCCTCCACAGTTTCCCAGCCTTGGGACTGCAAATGATAACAGATGGTCCCCAAATGTAGGTACAGTAATACCTTGGATTGCAAATAACTTGGTTTGAGAGCGTTTTGCAGCACAAGGAAATTTTTAAATATTTATTAAAAATTTTTTTTACTTGATATACAAGCGACGTCTTGCAATACAAGTACTGTAGTACGGCTTAAATTAAAAATCTCTACACAAATTTTTTTGGGGGAATTTCGTTTTGATATACAAGTGTTTTGGATTACAAGCACGTTCCGGAACGAATTATGCTCTCAATCCAAGGCATGACTGTATTACATTTTGGTCCTATCCTTTCTCCAAGGGGCTCAGGGTGCTGCTGTACAAAGATCTCACCCATGCCTTTATCCTTAAAACAACCCTGTGTGGTAGGTTAGACTATGAGATGATGACTGGCTCCAAGGTCACCAAGAGGCTTCTTGGCTAAGTGGGGATGTGAATCCAGGACATTCTGACCTAAATCTGGTAGCCACTGCCTCTTGTTGCAGTTGTACTACAGGAAGATACAAAAATAGTTCTCAGGTGCAATATGTGTGTGTTGTGTAGGGTAGAGGTGAGCAGAAAGTAGTTCTCCAGAAGTTTTGGACTTTAACTTCTAGCATTCCAGACTACTGGCCATGCTGGTAGGGGCTTCTGGGAGCTGAAGTCCAAAATATCTGGAGATCTACCTTCTGCCCATCCCTGGTAGGGGGTGGTTGCACATTTGTAGCCTGATTACCATGCTAGGTGTCTGGTATACAAAAGCTTGAGGCTTATGGGATGGTACCTCAAGATGCCATTGGGGAACCAAGCTCTTAAAAGACAAAAATTTGATACTCAGGGATGTGGCCCAGGAGTAAAAGGGGGGGGGGACTACTAGAATTGTGGAGGTCCAGAGAAATGGTAAAATTGTGGTGCAGGGAAGAACAGGTTTCTTTCCCCCACCCCCAGTTTCTCCATGGGAAGAATTGAAAATTTGAGGAAATATTGAGGAAATAACATTTTACACAATATTTTCTCATTTAGAATGATGGCTGAATTTTCTTCTGAAGTACATTTTACAATAATATTGCTGCAATACTCTTAGGCCCAAGATTCAAAGGTAACCTGAGACTAGCTGATGGTCCTAAGCTTTAAACTTGCCACCCCGAGGCCCTGAGAACAGATCCCACAACCTGAGTCTCAGGGCCAAAATCTGAAGACCTGGCAACCCTAGTGCTGTCCCGTCAAAAAAATTCAGCTGCCAGATTTCCACCTTCCTCTCTTCCTGTGATCCAGGACAAAACCAGTCCATGCCTGTATTAAGACCTCTACTGGGGAGTCATATAAAGCCATGTTAATAAACCAGTTAAGTTACCAGTACCTGTATAGAGTCTGCATTTTGTATTCAAGGTTCAACAGACAACACAAGAGGCGTCATGGTGGGACTCAGCCCCACACACATGATCCATAGCTAGCTCCAAGATTCTTGCCCAAAGTTCAGGGCAGCACAAATTAAGATCAGGCTGTAATGCAGGAGTCAATGCTGAAACACATGCTAAGAGAAAAGATATATAATTGACTAAAAATGGCTATGTGGAGTAGCAGGCGGAAATACCCTTGGCTAAAGGGAGAGTCTGTCTGATGATGGATAGATGATATGTATATTTAAAAGGGAGGATGTTAAACTAATAGGAGATGGAGAAAGCAAATTACAGCTATAAGGTGACAAAGGGGTCTAGGAGGCTGAACGGCTGGCAAGGACAAGACAGTGAAGAGCAGATCTTTGGAGAGCTGAGTGGACATTAATGCTCATCATTGCTGCAGAAGAAACCCCCTTTCCAGCGATGCTCATTTTCTTCCCAAACTATGTCCCTCTTGACCTCAACATTTGAGAAACCCAGCAATAGGTTATTCATGGGGGAAATTGTCATCCTGATCAAGAGGGCCTCAGTTTCACTGGTTCACCAATGAAGAGCAGCTGGAGTTGATACATCTCTATAGGTCTTTCCCTCTGTTATTTTTCGGTCTCACATGTGACTATTTAAATTTTGTTATGATTTGTAACCATTTCAGAGCAATCCTATGGTCCCTGGGAGGGTGTCCCAGGGGCCATAGCATATTGTAGATCATCTCTCTCTCTCTCTCTCTCTCTCTCTCTCTCTCTCTCACACACACACACACACACACACACACACACACACACACTCACTCACCAGGCTGTAGAGATAACTATGGCCTGGAGACAGGAAAATCCAAGTGGGGAGATAAGAGTTTTTCCCTGCTGATCACTGGGAAGGAGATGGGGCCTGAGAGGACAGCAGCTGAATGATTCAGTTCTGCTTACTCTTGAGTAAACATGCAGAGGCTTGGTTGTTTGGGATGCTGTTTGAAAGTGCTGTTCAGTGATTCAGTCCTGCTTACTTATGAGTAGAATGCAGAGGATTGTCCTGCTTATACCTGAGTAGGCTTAAAATGGGTAAGAACCACAGTTTGGCCCTGCCATTGTGCCTTTGGTCATGCCCACAAATAGAATGTGGTCCCCTGAAACCTTTCTGAGATTGGAATTTGGCCCTTGGCCTGAAAAAGGTGCCCCTCCCCTGGGGTAGATGTATTGAGGGGGCATTTCATTTCAGCCCTAGTTACTGCTGATTATATTTACTGATGGACTGTGTGATAATCAAGTGACAAACATACATGTGTGAACCAGCTCTGCATCATAAAAATTATTTATTTATTTATTATATTTATTAATCGCCCATCTGGCCGGTCACCCGGCCACCCTCAACATTTAACCCTCTTGTGTTAGACCAGACTTCCCCTATGGCAGTGGTGCCCTGCAGATGTGCTGGACTACAACTCCTACAATCCACAGTCAGTATGGCTGTTGGTGGAATTGTAGTCCAACATCTCAGGTTGGCACCAGGTTGGGGAAGGCTGTATTAGACCAATCCATGAAATGCTCGCTTTGAGCACTGCACATAAATGTGCCGGTGGTGGATGACAGAGTCCTCGCTTGTGTCCTAACCTCCTGCCAGAGGTTCCTATCTGTTTTCGCATACTGTGTTTTTCTCTCTGCTGAACTGTCTAATTAGTGGGATTTAAAGTCATGATGAGTCACCGATCTTGATGGAAGCCAGCCAGCCTCGCATCTCTCCAGCCTGACGTCCCCCAAATCCACAATGATGCAGGGAAGGAAACTAATTTCCATCAAGTGCGCAGAGGGGAAGCAGGAGGGGAGGGGATCATTTGACAAGAAAAGTTCCCAGCTGACCCTTCTTTTCAAATGTAATAAGCTCACTTATCTCTCCAAAGAGCTGACCTTCAGAACATCCCCCAAAGCAAGAGGGATCACCTCCCCCCCCCATTTATGCCTGATGACTTTCTCGATCTCCTATTAGTTTAATATCCTTGCTATTAAATATACACATCATCTCTCCTTTTGACTAGCCACTCCCTCCCCCCCTTACACACTTGATTTAGCTGGTCCTTCCGCTTGCAATCCCATAGAGCCAGTCACTGATTTTATATCTCCACTGCCCGGTTAGGATGTGATTGCAAAAACTCAGGGGGTTCATTAGTGGCTCGATAATCCCTCTAGATTTATTAGTTTAAATGGCTCCTCTCCCATCTCTCTTCCTCATTTAAATATTACTAATTTCCTTAAATTTTTCTTCCATCTGCCCAGGTTTTCAGCCAGCTTCTCTTTCCTTCTTAATTAACCCTGTCATCACTCCATTGGAGGTAGGGCTAGATATATCTATCTATCTACAGCAGTGTTCTCCAGCCTTGGGTCCCCAGATGTTTTTGGCCTACAACTCCCAGCATGCCCCAGCCAACGTAGCTGGCTGGGGCATGCTGGGACTTGTAGGCCAAAAACATCTGGGGACCCAAGGTTGGAGAACACTGATCTACAGTATCTATCTATCTATCTATCTATCTAGAAATAGATGATATAGATATAGATATAGATCAATAAATGAGAGTAAATAGATAACATTTTTTTTTCATATGGGGCTGACTGAGTTTAAGAATGGCCCTGAAAAGAACATCAAACATGTAATCTGGGGCAGAAAGTTTTGTCCAATGGAGCTAGTAGCAGGCTTAATTAAGTCAGCTCCATGCCCAGAGAGCGTTAGCTTGCCTCAAGCCAGGAATTACTGTCAGCCTTTTAGAAGCAGTGTCCAAGTCTTATTTTGCTACAGAATCACTTTGAGACAAGTACAGTTGTTTGCTTTGCAGAAGGCACTGTGTACGTACCGCACCCCCTGGCACAACCAGCCATGCACCCCACCAGAATTAGCTTGCCTTAAGCCTGCAATGGCTGTTTGATTTGTAGAAACAGTGTATGCACATAAGATAATATCTTCTCCCATGATTCAGCAGGATACATTGTCTACTCAACAACAGCTCACCTGTCCTGAACTCACTGCCTGCTACTAGTGCTGTGGTGTTTTTTTTTTCTCCTCCCTTCCTGAGAATAATGATAAGGAAAGACTCAAAATGGTTGTTAAAAAAAACAAAAAACCCTATTCAAGCCACACTTATCTCTGTCACCATTTTTATTATCGAGGCATGTGGGATCCCTGATTGTTTGTATTTAGATATATGGCTTGCAACAGCACATCAGGCACAAATATTAGAAAGCCACAGCAAAATGATGGGCTCACCGATGCCTGGTCAGAAACCTAGGCTCACCTGAAAGCATTCATCACCAGGCTAGGAGAAACCAATGGATTGCCATGAATGTATGTAGCCATGCAAGGCCTTTGGAGAGACAATACTGTCTTCCTCCCCCTGCAGCCTTAAGGGTGCAATCCTATCATGCATGTTTAGACTGAAAAAAGTCCTACAACTTCCAAGATTCCCCAGCCAGCCATTGTCTCACCAGGAACCACAGCTGTGCAGCAGATTATAGAGCTGCAGGTTTCAATCTTGGATGATCCTCGAAACACCCAGGAATGCCTAGATCAAGGGTGGGCAACTTGTTGTGACCTCCAGATGTTTTGGTCTACAATGCCCAGCATCCCTTACCCTTGACTATGCTAGCTAAGGATGATGGGTGTTGCAGCAGTGGCTGGTGGCTCCAATGTCAGTGGGGCAGTGTATCCACTCTGGGTTTCAGTCTGAACGGTAAAGGAGCTATCCATGGTGTATCCATATTTGGGGGATAGGGTTCAGCATCATGAATAGCTCTTTAAAAGTTCAGGCTAAAATCTGGAGTGGATACACCACCCCACTGACATTGGAGCCAGCAGCCTCCACTTGGGTGTTGTAGGACAAAACATCTGGAGGGCCACAAGTCCCTCACCCCTGCTCTAGATGAACAAATGCCCCATTCAATATAGGGTCTTGGTCATTGGTCATTGAAGGCAGGAAGTGGTTGCAGAAGAGCTAGGCAGGGATTCAGAGAGCTGGGTTTTGCTAGGACTTAGTTTGAACCAGTGCACTAGGAGCTGAGACAAGACAGCTGCATGTGTAATCTTCTAAACGTGTAATGGTTCCTTACCCATCCCATCCCATCCCTCTCTCTGCCCTTCCACTGTTAGCTTCCAGCATTTCTGCCCATGCTTTCCATTCCCCTAAGTTTAGATTACTGTTCCTCCCCACTTGCTTCCATCTGTTTCTGCTGCTTTCCCACCCAAATACACAGCATGCTCTTCGCTCCTCTTGGCACACACACACTCACACACCCGCACGCACAAACACACATGCACAGCATGAATATTCATTGAAATTTTAGAAACAGAGCGCCAATCAGGGTTGGAAGGCACCTCCAGTTAATCACCTCATCCGTCCCCATGCATCCAAGGCAATTGAGGTTTTTTTCATTATCCTTAAACCAGTCTTAGTACAAAGGGTGTCTGCTCTGATCTCATCTGTGTGATCTTGAGAGATGGCCGTTCTTCACTGCCTGCCCCTCCTCCCCACTTTCTCGATTTGTCTAGAGAGGGGAGAGAAATTTGCCTGATGTTTACCAGGGCTTTCCCCTACTGCTGCTATAAGCTCATAATGTCATGTTTTAACACGGTGCGATGTGGGGAGTGGGGAGGATTTAGCAACATGGTTCCCCATCAAGGCTAATGGGAGCTGTCAAACTCAGTTGCCACCTCCCATAAGGCGCACTGAAAGATGCACCCAGCATTGCCTGCCACTCTCACACAGGGCCCCCAGCCTGAGATCTCCCACAGAGGCACACTCCGTCCCTCTCTGATTAACACCACCGTTTGTTTGTTTTCCTCTGCATTGCTAAGGATGTATGTATGCAGTGCAAAGTTTCTCTGCTGTGGGTGGATTTGTGCAAACAACAGAGGGCACTGGTGACTGGGGTGGAGAATCCCCCAAGTGGTGACTCAGTGACTGGGTTCAGACAACACGATAACCCATGCTCACTGGTTGAGTATGGGTTGAGTGTGGGTTGTTGTTGAGCTGTGGGTTGTGGTTGAAACCTGGGTTATTGTGTTGTCTGAACCCAGCTGTACTAACAAGCGATAGCTTGTTAACAACAAACAACCCATGAACCCATGGTTTGTTGTTGGGTTGTGAACTTTGAGTTGTTCACCACGGTTTGTTATCTAAGCTGGGTCAAGACAACACAATGATCCATGTTTCAACAACAACCCACAGTTCATCGACAACCCACACTCAGCCCATACTCAACCCTTGAGTGTGGGTTATTGTGTTGTCTGAACCCAGTCTTTGTGTGAGCATGCTGAAGCATCACAGCCAATGGGTACATTGTGATGTGTAGCCAGGTCACCTTTTTCGTGCTCACTCCATGTCTCAAAGGAAATCTAGCAGGTAGCCAGAAGTGGTGTGATCTCACCACCTGGCTATGATACCTTGTCAGCTCTGGGCCCTAGGGCCAGGCAGCCAAGCATGTGCAGAGGCAAAGTCCAAGTTCCAGCAGGACTAGAACTGGAACTGCTTGGAGCACCTGGATGCAGAACCATATGGGGAGTCAATCTAGAGGCATTGTCAATTGCAATGGGGCCAATGGGGCACCACCTCCCCCACCATGACCCCATGTCCCTGGGAACAATACTACATCATGATGTAATGTTGTTTCCAGGGGCATCCTGTCATAGGAACACAGCTGGGCTGCTGACTGTAACCAAGCCACCACTTGAAGTGACAGCAAGACTTCTATCTGGGGGTGGGGGGTGGGAGAGGTAAAAGAAAGAAAAATATTTAGCCAACTTATATTTAAAGGCAAGCCATTCCCCTGAACAGTCTTCAGATTTCCCCCACCACACCTGAAAATTCTGAAATATCTCCCTCCCACTTTCTCGGGCAAGGAATGGTCCCATGAAACTGGGAGGGGATATTCATCCCAGCTTTACCTATATCAAGCCCAGTATTGTCTGCTTGGACTAGCAGCATCTCTTGGGCAGAGAGAGGTCTTTCCCCATCATCGGCTGCCTGATCCTTTTAACTGAAGATGCCAAGGGTTGAACCTGTGATCACAGGATGGAAGAGCCCTGCTAAACCAGACCAAAAGGCCCATCAAGTCCAGCATTATGTTCACACACAGTGGCCAACCAGCTACTTGTGGGCATCCCACAAATAGGATGTGAGCGCAATAGCACCCTTCCTGCTCACATTCCCCAGCAACTGGTATACAGAGTAATATATAACCATCATGACTAGTAGCCATTCTGCATGCAAAGCAGCTGCTCTGTCACTAGGCAGAGCTGTGGCCCCACTTCCACTGGAGATTGTGGGGACTGACCTGGAACCTTCTGCATGCATAGCGTGGGCTCTATTACTGAGCTACAGTTCCTCCCCATATAATCTTACCATACGGGAGTGTTGCTCCTCTGTGCATTCACATAATTGGTCATACATTTGGGGGCAGGGTTCCCTCCCAGTGCAAACCAACCCTTCATGTATCCAGAAGAAAGTGAGCATTCTAAACCAACACACAAAGCCATCCCAGATGGGCAAGAATGCTTGTTTTATGGCTTTGAAGTACGACCGATAAAATTGCCAAGGAAGTGGTTTTTAAACAATCATTTTACGGTATAATAGAGCTATTGAGAAATGATCACGAGAAATTCACGATGTACAAATGAAGAAGATTTGCCAATGGCAGGAGAAATCTCTCACAGAAGTTAATTTCAAGAGAAGAGATTTCATTCAGTCTCTTCCCAAGCCTGCACTTGAAGTATAGCATTAGAAAGCTGATATATTCATTTTAAAAAGCCAGAAAGGAAACTATAGTTAAATCTCCTCATTAACCACCTCCTTCCCTACAAGATGGATCAACCCCTTCATAAAAAAGAGCAAGAAGCCCCCCCGCCCCCCGTAAGCATGCTGAAAAGGAGACAGCTTTGTCACAGTAAAAGAAAGCTCAAAACACATTTTAAATAACTACAAGGATGGGTTTCACTCCAAAAGCCAGCTTTCAGGAGAGTTTGCAAATTACAATGGGCATTTTAAAAAAAAAAGAGGAAAGAAAGAAGAAAGAAAGAAAGAAAGAAAGAGCGAGCATTATATTCTTGGTGCATTTCTGCCATCATCTTACAATCATTGCTCTGATATTAAAGACCCAGGTTGGATCCCATCAAGTCTTCTTGACAGCGGATTTTTTCAAGACCAGTCATACCCTCTTTATGACAAAGAGCAAAAAAAGCCTCCAACCCTGCCCCACCCCACACACAAGAAGCAGAAACAGAACAAATGACAGATGTACTAACAGATTTCCATACAGTCTCTCAGAAACTAATGTCACAAAATGATATGTCCAGCTTCCCAGCTGTCTTAGTTGCAATCTTAAGCAATTCCTTGTCTGTCTTCTGACATCAGCCAGGCAGATGCTCCCAGGAATTTCACAAGCAGGGTGTGAAGGTTATAGACCTTCCCCCCTTACAGTTGTCTCCAGCATCTGGCATTCAGGGATACACTGCCTCTGAACAGCAACCAAGGTTAATAGGCACAAGTAGAACTTTCCACAAATGTGATTTTTTTTGAATTTTTTTTTTTGTAAGATCATGACTTCAGGAAGGCTTTGCTCAGCCTTTGCAAGACAACATAAGCAAACAATGAAAGGGGAGGCATTCTTTGGCACTGCTTAAGGAAAACTGTGAGAAGTCCTGGCTTGGCTCTTATTTTGCTCCCACACTACACATTTCGTGAGAAACAAATCTTTTCTTATAACGCAGAAGTTTGCAAGTGTACACAGCCACTCTGCATCTCCTGTCAGTTTCTCTCCTCTTCCCTCCCGTTCACTGCCATTGGTGGAAGTGCCAGATGCATCCGAGATGTTCAAAGCTTGAACAGACCAGTTTTCATCAATAAGACTGTTATGCGTGTGCGGCGGCGGGGGGGGGGACGGGAGAAAAGGAGCCACAAAAATGTCTTACCAGATTAGTGAAGATATACGTGTAATAGGCTGACACCATTCCCAGCTCAGCTGCCTGTAAAGGAGAAAAAACGAGAGATTAGACAGGAGAAAGCAACCGTTTTTCATTGCAGTGCAAGAGATTGGAGTAAAGCTGGTACATGATAACTTTTGCACTCATAGATGCAACCTGGTCTGAAGTTAATGCCATGCGTGTGTCTCGTATTCCAGGCACCACTGCTGGGCTGATAGTTGTCATGGTCTATTAAATAGGTACAGTCCCCATTTTCTCACTGTCAGCCTAATCCTACTTATGGTAACTCAGCAGCCCCACTATGTTCAATTTATCAATTTATTTATTATATTTATATTCTGCCTTTTTTCCTGCGAGGAACCCAAGGCGGCTTACATAATCCTCCTCCTTGTCTCCATTTTATCCTCACAACAGCCCTGTGAGGTAGGTTAGGCTGAGAGTCAGTGACTGGCCCAAAATCACCCAGTGAGCTTCATGGCCAAGCGGGGACTAGAACCTGGATCTCCCGAGTCCCAGTCCAGCACTCTAACCACTAGGCAACACTGGTTCTCCATATAATAAAAATAAATAAATAAAAAGTCCTAGGTCAGTCCCCACAATCTCCACTGCCAGTGGTGGCACAGCTCTGCCTAGTGATGATGGAGCACCTGCTTTGCATGCAGCAACTAGTCATGATGGCTATGATAAATGTCTACTCTGAAGTAAATCACATTTTTTTCAATGCGCTGAGTCAGAAATAAATCATATTGTCTTCAATGGCGCTTATATACATGCCTACTCATAAGTAAATCACATTATCTTCAGTGGGACGTACTCAGAAGTAAATCAGATTGTCTTCAATTTCGCTTACTCTTGGGAAAGTCAGCATGGGAGAGGGGCTACACTTGCTTTCGGGAATTGCTTTTGGGTGAAAGGAAATGGGGTACTGATCCCGCTATCTTCACCCTAGAGGTGGTGGGAGAACTGCAACAAGGCAGCCCCCCTTTTTTCCCCACCCCTTTCTCCTCCTCCATGATTTTTTTTGTGAGGGGGCAGGAGGAGCTGTCAATTCCCCCCCCCCCCTATAAAAAAAAATCTCTGCTTGTTCACTCCTTTCCACTTGTGCATAGTTAATAGATCTGGGGGGGGGGGGAACCAACTTTTTTTTTTTTAAAAGGGGCCCTTTCCCTGCACACATCAGTATCCCAACTCCTCCGACATCTCCTGCAATTGCATCCGTGTGTGACACAAGATCACGTTTTCAATGCAGCGGAAACTGTGTTGTATCCATTAGCGTGTGCCCCAACAGTGGTAAATGTGCTTTGCCTATAAATCTGAACAGTGCTCCCTGATGAACGGAAGGGGCTCTAGCATAGATTCCCCCCCCCCCATGCACCATGGGCTCATCTTAGGTATGTAGTATGTCCATCTTGGGTGAACGTTTTCAGACAACACAGGAACTGAGAGGTTTTGAACTTGGAGGACAGGGTGAAGGTGTTGGTTTCTGCTTGGTATTTAATTAGTATTATTTATTTCTATTGCAAGGAAGGTTCCCTGCCCTTGCAAAGAGAATTCATCCCTGTTTCCTAGGAAGTCAAGATGGGGGAAAAATGGACTTTAAAGCTAGAAGGGATCAGAAGCTTCAAGAACCTCTGAGCAGCACTTTTGAAATATCAATGTCAGATTTTTTTCCGCAACTTGCTTCTCTTGGGGATAATAGCAGGATTGCCAGCTCTGAACGCTGAGAAGCCGACCTGTAGCAAATGACTGATTGTAATTGAGGAGCGTTTGTGTGTGTTCCTCTATTTAGCTGTTTGTCACCTGGATGGCTTTTTTTAGTTCTTCCAGTACCCTAGGCAACAATTTAAAATGTGCCACACTTAAATGGATTTGCATATGCAGATGAGCAGTGCCTCCCCTCACACACAATTTGGGTGAGGTGGCAACTCTTAATCTGTCTGCCCTTTATTGCACTTCCAACCACTTTGCACATCATGAAGAAGGGGCGGTGTAAGGAGAGGAGGCAGTGGAAGAGCTCTGCAGCATCAGACCCAAGTGAACCCAGCATCTTGTCCATTCCAGCGGCCAGCCTGATGCTTCCAGGAAACCCACAAACAGGGCACACATGCGACCTCCAGACTGGACTACTGTAATATGCTCTTGGTGGGGCTGCCTCTGAAGATGGCCTGTAAGCCTCAGCAGGCAGTGGATGCAGCTGCGCAGTTGCTTGTGGGGGCCGAGCGATCAGCATGTACAGCACTGATTCTGTACCGGCTGTACTGGTTACCAGTGAGCTTCTGGATCCAGTTCAAAGTGCTGGTTGTTAAACCCCCAAATGGCCTGGGACCAGGAAAGCCCAGTTACGAAGCGGAGTGGCATGCAGGGGAATCCCAGCTAATATTTGAGATAACCGTGGGGATTCCTGCAGGGGGTGGGGCTTGGAGACCAAGCCCTGATCCCTGGAGCAACCCAAGAAGGCTTTGTGGGCTAGATGCAGATTCTCCTCAGGCTGGATTAAACCCATGGGTCGGGGGTTCCACATCCCTGGCTTACACTAATATGAGCCTGCCTGGCCATTAAGATTGGGCTGTGAGACCCTGCTAACGAGCCCAGCAGTAAAGTCCGTCAAGCTGGCAGGCACAAGAGACAGGACCTTCTCAGTGGTGGCTTCCTCACCGTAGAACCCCCTTCCATGAGAAATTCATCTGGCCCCTGTGTTGTGTATTTTAAAACAGATTTTAAAGACCTTGCTGTTTAATTTAAAGTTGAACCAGGCTTTTTAATGGGGGGGGAGGAATGTTTCTGCTTTTTATTATTTTATTACTGGTTTTAGATTATCTGCAGATTTTGTTTTTCTATTTTTATGTTACGGTGACTTTAATGCATAAACTGCCTTGAGAAGGCTTTATAGCCTTTAGAGGCAGTATATACATACCGGTACCTCAAATAAATAAACAGCCTTTCCCGTTGGGTTATTTTTTGTCCTAAGCACGTGGTTTTCAAAGGCATATGAATGAACTTGAAAAAATCTACTGCCTGATTAATTTGTGGGACTCCTTTTTAGTAAACCAAAAGATTTGCAAAGACAAAAGCTGCAATCCTATACATGCTTGCTGTGTCCAACAGAACATGGAGGGGCTTACTTCTGATTAAACATGCATAGGATTGTGCTGTAAATATTTCACCCTATTTTACACCCTATTTCACCAATGCAGCTCTCAGTGATCATGTCCAGCAATCAAGAGTAATGAGTAGAGAGATCAAAGGACATACATGCATGTGTTAACTAGGCCTTAGGTAATCAGAAATAAAGTTAGTGGATGGTGATACTAATACAGTAATACCTTGGATTGCAAGCATAATTCGTTTCGGAACCATGCTTGTAATCCAAAACACTCTTATATCAAAGCGAGTCTCTGGCGGGCGTGAGCAGGGCCAATTTTGGCCCGCCCATCCCTACGGTTGTCTTGCAAGACCTTGCTCGTTTATCAAGTCAAAATTTTTAATTTTTTTTTGCTTGTCTTGCAAAATGCTCTCAGACCAAGTTACTTGCAATCCAAGGTATTACTGCATTGGATCTTACTCCCCCCGCCCTTAGAATGGCCATTCTAGAGACAAAAAAAGGGCTTGGATTCTGATATAGTGAAAAGAGTTCTTGGCAGTCAAGCAGTTGGGTGCTAAAACAAACATTCAGTGCAGCAGGGCATTAGTTGGCAAAGCCTTCTGGAACCAGAGACTGCTATCTGGTTGCCAAATGTAACTAGTCTCAAATCACCAAGTACAACTGGGAAGTAAGATCTGCCACACACCCCCAGCAAATTCCTAAATCAATGGGGTGGGGGTGGGTGGGAGAGGGGACTTTCCACTTTTCTTTTCCTTTGGGGAAACTATGCAAGATTAGAAAACTGGACGCTCAGAACAGATACATTAAAGACACCCGCTCATAGCCAATTTACCCATCATGCAGAAGGAAGGCTCAAAACCAGGGAAACAGTCCAGAACTGTTCTTGGCCTATTTTGAACCTATCTTCTCACATTGGAAGTTTCTCTTCAATGTTATTAAACAGAGAAACTCTGTAGCACACCCTATTATCAGAGATAACCAGGCTAAAAACTTGGTGTGATCCATGAGTTTTTCCAGGCCATTGGCTGTGCTGCTGTGATGTCACAGAATGTTCATGAATACCATGATGAGGACAAGCAGTGCGGCTGCTGGTTCTTCCCTCCATCCCTTCTTTATCCCCCCAACTGTTGCAGGATAAGTAAGTAAGAATAAGACAGGGACAGATGTAAACTTTAAACAGGATTTAAGATTATCAGACATTTTCTTGTTATGATTAATTCAGGCAAAGTAAATAAGCAAAAGTGAAAACAAAACTTAACACAAAGTAGACCAGCTGTCCCCAACCTGGCACCCTCCAGGTGTTCTGGACTTCAACTCCCATGAGCCTCAGCCAGCATAGTCAATCTTCAGGAATCCTGGGAGTTGTAGTCCAAAACATCTGGAGGACACCAGTTTGGGGGGAAGACTGGAGAAGGCTACATAGGAAGAGAGAGTTAAAGCACACACATCCCAGCTCCCGGTTCCTATATGCATGAATGATTATTTAGTGGCTTTTCATTTTAAAGTGGGGTTTAACTAATGGCTGTTGCATATTACAACAACCCTGTAAGGTAGGTTAGGCTGAGAGAGGGTGACTAGCCAAAGGATACCACATGAGCTTCAGGATTTCAACCTGGGTCTCCCTCTTCCTAGCCCCACACTCAAACCACTGCAGAGTGCAGAGAAAAGGCAACCCTCCTCCATTCCCTATCAACCCATTCTCCTCTCCTCTCCTGCTCCACACGCTGCTGCCTCTCATCTCCAGTGTAAAATTCTGCACCTGCCCTTTAGCTTGGGATAGGCAGGCGCATCTGCTACCAGCTTTGAAGTCAGAAGCGTTCGATTCCAAGGGCAGAAAATCAAAGCAAGCCACAAATTATTTCCCCTGGCCTTCTTTATATATACATACATACACACATTGGCAGGTGGGAAGCCAGGATGGAGCTGTCAGCAAAGGAAGCATCCATGCAACTCTGGACCATATGGGGGATGATATCAAGTGAGAGGTGATGGCAGATTCATTGTTTGAGGTTGGCAGGGCTGGAAAACAAGCGTCTAGCTGGAGCTCTATAAATCAAAGGAAGATGGTCTTTCAGTTGCACTGGTGAAGGAGCGTAGGGAGGAGACTGAGAGGGGAAAGGAGCGACGTCCTGCTGGGGACAGAGATGCCTTACATCCTGAGATGAAACACAGGCCATTTTTTTATGGGCAGAGCTCAATCTCCATTGAGATATGAGAATGGGCAGACTGATGGGAGGGAGAGGGAGGGAGGGAGAGACAGACATCCAATTGTGTGTAGGGAAGCAAAAGTATGCCTGGCCCATCTCTGCTATCTCTGCACTTACACGTGTGGCTGGAACATCGGAATATGGCCTACATCAGAGGTGCAGAACCTCAGGCCTGGGGTCCCAATCTGGCCCTCCAGGGATCCCCAGAAGATCCCACCCCCTTTCCCCAACCACCAGTCATTTGGTTTCTCAGCTTTTGTTCCTCCCCCACCCCCATTCAAAAAGGTTTAAATGCCTCTCCTCAGGCAGAGTTACCAGCAGGAAGAGCTTAAAGCTAATACTAGATGCACTTCTCAGAGGGGGCTCTCTGTCCTTGCATCCAGTTTGTAAAAAGCTGCTTCATGTCAGAAAAGAAAGGCATTCTGCACATTCTCCCACTCAGGACGAAGAACACTGTGCATGTACTTTGTCTTCTAATGACAAGTGGTGGGATTTGCATATTGAACTGTCAGTTATTTTACACTGGCTTCAGTATCCTCAAAAGCTTGTAATTGGTTTAAAACAGGAGTGCAGGAACTTCAGGCCCAGGGACCCAATCTGGTCCTCTGGGGAACCAATCTGGCCCCCTGATGTTTCCAAGATAGCAACATCCCACTTCCCCTGGTGCTTTCCTGGCTTTTGTTCAGTCCCCCCCCCCTTCTAAAAGGTTGAAATGTCTCTCCAAAGGCTTCATTACTGGCAGTAAGGCATTTAAGCTAAAATAGGCTGCCATGTTTAGTTTTTCATCTCCACCCCGTTTGCCTTAGGTCCCGCCCACCGCTGGAATGTGGCCCCCGAGAAATTAACTGAAATGGAATTCAGCCCCCGGGCTGAAAGAGGTTCTGCACCCTGTCTACATGTATAAAATCCAATGCACGCAAGCTGCAGGGTACTTCCAGATGAGGCTTCTATGGCACCATCGCCCAGACTTATCCACAGAAGTTTAAGGGGGTCCAGACGTCACTGTCTTCTACCTGTGACCCTCCTGTGTTTTCTTACAGCTTCTTCCACCTTTTCCCTTAATGCAGAAAAGCTTTTCCAGAGAAAAAGGTGGAACAGGAGCACCAGGCCTTCTGATTCTTACTGCTAGGCGCTCGCCATCTGTAAGCACCAAGAATTTCATTACCTGATTGTTTTAGTTGGTGTTTTTTTTTTTTTTTTAAGGGGGGATTGACCACATGATTTTGGTCTGCACACATTGGATGGCACCCACACACAGGCCTTATTTGGGTGTTCCATCCCTGTGTTGAGCGACGCTGGAGGTGGGACAGGGGTGCTGGGTGGCCGCGCAGGAAGAGCAGCTGCACTCCTGCGGCTCTCTGTGCACTGAGCCAGATCGGAGAGCAAGTCCCATCTGATCTGGCCCGAGATGTATCAGAGGAAGGACCACCGCTCAGTGGCAGAGGACATGTTTTGCGTACGGAAGAGCCCAGGTCCGATCCCTGACATCTCCAGTTAAAAGAACCAGATACTAGCGATGGGAAAGGCAGAGCA